>OY992530.1:59431146-60063186 GCA_963921185.1 Dasysyrphus tricinctus | reverse complement strand
ACATTTGAAAAGAAAGATCCCGACTGTCAAAACAGGGAAAACCCCATTTTGGATCTTAGCTAAATGGAAATTTTAATCAAACCTTTCTTATTAATATTTTAAAATGATTGTTTTTATTATTTTTAAAATTTTCAATTTAGGGAGCCTTTGCGAGGGAGGAACTATAAAAATTTTTTCGACGGCGCTGGTAAAATACTTGAGTGTGTGTGTGTGTAAGGCATACTTGATAAAATATATCCCATCTAATACATAGTTCAAGAATAATTGTTCATAAAAGGTCAACTAGTTTCAGTTATAATTTTTTGTATAGATTTTTAAAGTTTTTGTCAACATTATTTGAGATTCTAAGCACCTCATGGCTGACTAATTAGTGAAAATAATTTGCATTTTATGACTCTTTACTGACCCTCTATATGTCAATTTTTTCGAATGTCCAACACATCACATAAATGAAGTGCTATGATCCTGGTCCTGTGGAAATAACTGCAAGCCTAGGGGCATCTAAGCAATTTTATTAATCCAACCCTGATACCAGTGTGTACGCATTTTTGTGCACCATCGTATAATACCTACATATGCTCCTGTTCCTGCTCCTCTGGTAAGGGTCCTGTGGGTGCTCTCTTCAAATTCCAATTCATCCCTTGTCGTTTGTGTAACGCATATAAGGGCAGCATATTGAAGCTCTTGAAATTCTTGTGCTTTAGTCTTTCAATATCCCTTTTTGGATGGGAAAAGCATTACATTTTAATGCTGATGAGAATGAGTGGCCAATGCCAATGTATTGAAGAGGATATGAGCATACTGAATTTTAGATGGGATATGAAAATCGGGGCAAGTGATAAAGTTTATGTTAGAATAATATATATACATACACAATCATACAGGATGCAGGGTTATAAAAGTGAACACTTTTGTTATTGGATGCAGGTGCCTCATTGAATGTATTCGAGTGAGTACAAAACAATGACCATCAGCTCTCTGATTCGTATCGAAATTACTTGATTATTTCGACGAGATCTCTGATGAGTGCGGGTAAAAGGATATAATAAGGGATGTTGAAAAGTATGGAACTTTAAAGTCAACAGAATATAGAGTGAGTTTAAAATAAATCTACGCCTTTTAGGATGTGATGTTTAAAAATTCAAGAATATTTGATTTGGGCTTGAAATTATGATGTGCATATATTGTATATACATATACTATGATGTTTGTATGTATGTATGATCCATATCGACAATTAGTCAATATTTACATGGATTTCGATTTTATTTTTTTCATGACGGAACGAAAAGTGACAAGTGGGTTTCATACAAAAGGTTATTCAGTGTGAGTTTTTTCTGAGTAAAGGCTTATTTCGCAATGTCGATACAAAATGGTGATTGTTCATAAGTGCCCAAGACAAAATTCATAATTGTCACATAACTCACTGGAATGGGTAATAAAGATAAAGCTATTTCACGAATGCCACTTCGATCTTCAGAATCCTTTAGTGGTGGCTTAGTCTGGTATGATCATATTAATTGCAAAGCTCTTTGTCGTCATCTGAAAGCGAACCATACCATGAACTAAGCGTTTCAGAAGCTGATGCACTACACATCACCGAAGCCACATTATTAACTCAATCCAAGTACATGAACAGTACACTCAATCATAATTTGAACAACTGTAACTATTTTCGTGACAAACACAGTGTGTAACAGATTTCGATGATGGTAAGACTTCGAGTGGAACTTATTAGATTGAATTCATATCCCCCACTGGCTCCACAACCTGTTGGCGACCAACATTTTGATGAGCACCACATCATCATCATCATTTCCTGTAACCCCGAATAGGGCAAAGGGTGTCAACAAAACGTCTCCATCATTCACGGTCTGTATTTTAGCTGTGGGCACGTCTTTCTCTGGGATTTTTCTTCCGCTAACACAGTTGATTTCCATCTTGTTCTTTTTCTTTCAACACGCAGTGAACCCTGGAGATTCCATTCAAAGGACTACTTTGCAATTTCATCGTTTGGTTTCCTCAGTGTGTGACCAATCCGCAATCCAACATCATCTACGCTTTCTTATGTCGACGTCCAGCCGCTCTTGACTTGTCCTGCGCCACAATTCCTCATTTGATATTATTTGTGGCCACCTAATCTTTAGGATGTGGCGAAGACAGCGATTAACAAAAGCCTGCTATTTCTTCGAAATGGTAGACGTGACCTTCCAGGTTTCACAAGCATATAACAGCACGGATTTGACATTGGATTCGAAGAATCTCAACTTAGTGCGGAAGGAGATTTGACTAGATTTCCAAATTGGGGACAGAGTACCGAAGGCAGCACGAGCTTTATTAATTCTACTTTTAACGTCCAGATCCATAACACCGTTTGCGGAAACAATACCGCCAAGGTGGTTAAACTGCTCGACTACTTCCACCGGCGCACAGTGGGGCGGAGGTGGAAAAAACTTCATATATAAAAGTGAAGTGTTTAAAATGGCCTTGTGATACACTTTTCTTTCAGTATTTTGTATGCGGAATGCAGCTGTTATAATGATTTTATAGTAAAAAATTTGCTTTTGGCCGAAATAAGGGGTTAAAACAGACCATTGAAATTTTGAGCCTTTAAAACTGAAGTTTTCCATGATTCCTCCATCTTAGGGATTATTTTTTTAAATTTTTCTTTGAATGTACTGTGTTAACATATACCTTAATGTTTCTGATGAGAAAATAATTTACCTCATTTTTTCGATTACACCGAAAAATCTAGCCAAAATTTGAACATCGGGTGTACTTCCGGACTTGAGTAGCCATATAAAAAAAGCTCCACCTTCCTAGGGTCTGTTTCAGCTCTTTTCTGGTAGTCCCGAAGATTCTGTCAAAATTTCATCACCAGATTTTACCAGTTTTGGGGTCAGTGAATAAAAATTCAATTTAAGAAATAAGATAAATTCTGATTGAATATAACAGCTTCAACAAAGACGTGATTGTTTTTATCACAGAAGTCAAAAAAGAATTTGAAAATTCTATTATTCTTCTTCAAAAATAACTTTGAATCACTCCAATCCACCTTTTCTTCTCTAAGATATCGTTATTTACTTTTTAGTTTCCACCTAACCGTACTTGGTACAAAATATCCCACTATTATGACAAGCTAAAAATTTCCCCTTAACTCTGATCATAAAACGGATGAAACCATTCAATTTAGCGGGTGCAAATACATACGACATGATACCACTCTGAGGTTTTTTCCCTAAATCGTAGGTTTGGCCCCACTGTGCGGCGGCGGCGTCTCATGTAGAATAATACGCTGCTGTGTGGAGAGGCCTGTGAGCATTATTTTTGTCTTTCTGCTGTTGATTCTTAGACCGCTTGACTCTCCTTTCACTAGCAGTGGTTGGCACATCCCGTTCAGCCCACTGATGTTATTTGACAGTAGATATATGTCATCGGCATAGTCTAAATGACTGTGCTGTGCCTTTTGAACGGTCTCCATTGAATGTCCTGTCGCTCAGCTGTACCAACACTGGCCGTCAATACACCGTTCATCGCCAGCATGAAGAGAATTGGCGATGGAACATCCCCTTGTCACACACCCTGTTGCACTACGAAGGAGTCGGATAGCTGCCCATTGTGTTAAACAAAACACCTTGCGTCATTGTAGGACTCCCTTATTATGGCAACAATTTTTGGCAGAATTTCTCTACCAAGCAACGATCTCCATATACATTCTCGGTAAACTCGATCAAAAGGCTTTCTCAAAATCCACAAACATGACGTAAAGCGGTGATTAAAATTCCATCGACTGCTCAAGGCCGATACGCAGGGTGTTGATATGGTCGACACACGATCGACCACTGCGGAAGCCAGCTTAATGCCTCTTGAGTACTCGATCCTATCCTTCATTCGCTCGAGAATGATAGTTGCCATTACCTACTTACTTAAGGTGGCGCTATAGTCGGGGGTGGACCAGGGCCTCAACCAACAAGCTTCTTCCAGCCGGATCGGTTTCTAGCTAGCTGTCTCCAGTTTCGCACGCCAAGTTTGTTGAGGTCCTCTTCCACTTGCGTGCGCCACCTTTTACGCTGTCCACCTCTACTGCGTTGTCCCACGGGGTTGGATTCAAAGACTTTCCGGGCCGGAGCATTGGTGTCCATTCGCTCTAGGTGACCCAGCCATCTCAGTCGTTGGCTTTTTACTTTTGTGGCTAGGTCGGTGTCGCTGTACAGCCCGTACAGTTTGCTGTTGTATCTTCTTCTCCATTCCCCATCTATGCAAACGGGACCAAAAATCACCCAGAGAATTTTCCTCTCAAAACAGCCTAACGCGTTCTCATCCACCGTTGACAGTGTCCCTGTCCATGCCTCTGCAACATACATCAGGACCGGGATGATAAGCGTCTTATACAGAGACAGTTTAGTTGCTCGAGATAGGGCTTTGCTTCTCAATTGCCTTCTTAGCCCAAAGAAACAGCGATTGGCAAGAGTAATTCTTCGTTTGATCTCAGCACTGGTATCGTTCGCTGAGTTAATAGCGGCTCCTAGGTAGACAAAGTCTCTGACCACCTCAAAACTATAGCTGTCTAAAGTGATGTTCTGTTCGAGACGTCGGTGTTAGGTGTCCTTTCTTGTTGACAGCATATATTTTGTTTTGTAGCACAAACGGACGAGTTTGGGAGGGATGCCAAAACTAGACATTGCTTTATATAGCTCGTCTCTATAGATGCTGTCATACGCGGCCTTGAAATCGATAAAAAGGTGGTGGGTATCGATTTGAAACTCCTGGGTTTTCTCTAAGATCTGCCGTAATGCGAATATTTGGTCGATGGTTGCCATTATTTTTAGGAAAACGGACAAAACGGTGATACCACGCCAATTGTTGCAATTATTTAGGTCACCTTTCTTTGGCAACTTAACAATCACACCATCCTTCCAGTCCCGGGGATAGCTTTGGTTTTTCTAAATGCTTTGTATCAACGGATGTAAATTACTAGCCGCTGTTCGGCTTTCAGGACTACAGCTGGTATTCCGTCAAGTGCAGCTGCCTTGTTGTGTTTGAGGAAATGTATTGATGTTTGAATTTCCGATACAGAAGGAGGTTCGATGTCAATACCCCTATAGGACCTGCGCATCTTCTTAAGGTGGGGCACTTCAGCGCGGAATTCTCATTTAGCAGGGCACAAAAATGGTCCTTCCATCTGCGTAGTTGATCCTCAATTGATATTGATACCAAAAGTGTGCCATCCACATCCATCACAGTTTTCCCTATTATCTGCGAGACCATCCGACATCGCTTTCGGGCAAAAACTGCAAGAAATTATAAGAAGTGGTAGTGTTTAATGGCTCTAGTTCAGTCAGTTTTCAATTGAAATGGCTTTTTGAACATGTCGTCTTAAGGCCTTTAGCCTCTTGATTTTTTTAGGTGTGAAATTGTCAAATTCAACTTAGCTTCCGAATTACACTAAACATATTGAAAAGCGACCAGTGTGACCATTCACTCAGAAACGCACCCACGGGTGAATTTATTAATATTTTCGGTTGTTGGCATACGTACCTATGCCCCAAACAAACATATTCAATACAAAATAAAAGAAGTCAAGCTTGAAAAATAATTACAATATACGCGTATCATCAATTTAAGATTTGTTTGCAAATGTGCTACATATGTGTCATGCGTTGACTATATTTTTTAATTATTATTTTCTTTTTCAATTTTTACAGAGGAAGATTACGATGCATTTTGTTTGGCATATATGTTTACTTACCGTGATTTTGAAATGGGAACATTAGGACTTGCATGGACGGGTGATCTTAAGAATGCTGGTGGTGTTTGTGAAAAAAATGGGGTAAGTGATATTGTGCAAACAAATTAAATCAAACAATAACTAATTGATGGTGTGAATGATTATAAATTTGAGCAAAAATACAGAATTGTCAATGCTATTAATAGCATTTAAAAATTGTTTACTTCGAGAAGCGGAAAAAGTGAAAATTTTTGATATAAGAATAAAATGTTGGCGTGAAAAAGACTGCAGCAGAAATAAATACAAAGCTCAAATATTACCATACGAACATTGAAAAATTAATTGTTTTAGGCTAAAAATCAAAATAAAAGTATGAGTGTATGAAGTTAGACCCCCCCCCCCCCCTTTTTTGAGTTTGTTATTTTTCAAAGTTGTTCCAGATTGTTGATGATTTTTTCCGGATTCTTCTAAATTTTTAAATTTTATCTTAAGGTGCATCAACTCAACACCTATCTACATAACTATGATTCCCAAGCAAAATTGCATCATTAGTATGCCAAAAATAAATTTCAAATGTAAAAATAGCATCCTCCCCAACAAAAAGTGCAAGGATTAAGGTTTCCTGACCGGAGTATAGATTTTTTAAAATGGCGTCAAAGCGAGAGGATTACAAAAATGACTCCCAGGCTAAAAAGGGGTGCCAGAGCAAGGATAATTAGCATTTTTTCATTTGAAATGTTTTTTTTCGGCTTTAAATCCAAAATTTTCAATATTTTTGATTGAATCCTTGGATCAATTTAATTAAGACCGTTCTGCACTTGCTAGATTTTTGATTTTGGAGGAGCATTTTGAAAGTTTTAATAATTACAATCAATTTTAAGAAACGAAAGCTCGGAACAATTTGGAAGAGCCTAAGGACACCCCGCTATAAGGTTTACATTTTTCATAAAAAAAAATGGATTAGAAAAAAAGTTTTATATTAAATCGTAAAAATTATTTGAGGGTTTAAATTTAGTAGTTTAATTTGTTTTAATGCTTATTAAGTCATTGCTTTTTTATTTATCTGTGCATGGACTATAGCTTGATTTTTGATTTTGAAAAAGTTTTGGTTGGAAGCTGAGGGATGATTTATAAAATCTTTTTTAAGTTTCTTTTAGTTTCCTAGTCCAATTTTTTTTATTCGAAAATGGGGACTCAAAATAAGAATTTCCTTTTAATATCGGAAGCACTTTATTTAACATTTGAAATCTTTTGTTTGCTTTCAATAGAGTTTTTTAGCTGTAAATTATTAGATTACTGATATTTTGAAATTAAATTTTGTTACAATAAGATGATGGAAGATGCCTATTCAAAAGGTTTTCTTAATTTGAATTTAAAAAAAAGAGGGGGCGTGCGGGTGTTTTCAAATATTTTAATATTTAAAATTTATTTTAAAGAACCAGGATTTTAAACCCTTTTAAATAAAAATTAATGATTGTCCTTTAGTGGAATAAATAAATAAAATAAATAAATAACATAAAGAAGAATCATTTTGAACTTAAACGTTTTGAAATTTTGAGGACGGGTCCGTGGGGAACGAATAAAGTGATATAATTTATTTTAGTTAGGTTAATCCTCTAATTATGGATAACATTTTAGTATATCGTAGAGAAAACAAAGTTTTAGTAGGAACAACTTTGAATTTTTGATTTTCTAAGAAATAGAAAATTCAAAAGCTCTAAGATGATTTTTCAAATCACGTTCTTAGGCTTATTTGATTTATTTACCATAATTTCTCAACACATGTAGGTACATTATGTATGTATTATTAAATATTGAAAATAAAAAATAAAATAAAACAAAAATTTGGAGAGCTATAGTTTGTTTTTGTTTGCTGGTTTGTTTTTTTTTAAAAAGTTCGAAAGTTGTAGATATACACTCAACTACTTTAATTTTTTGGAGCAATGTTTAGAACACATTTTTTTAACAACAAAATTTAAATGGTAAGAATTTCAAAAAGAAAATTTGTTTCAAAAATTTGTTTTGAACTAGTAGTACCTCGTGGCATGATGGTTAGTGCGTAGGACTGTCTTGCCGAAGGTGTGGGTTCGATTCCCAGCCGTGTCACCTAAAAACAGAAATGTTTTATCCGAGGTACTGCCTCTTGTGAGGAACAGACAAATCTTCCAAAAATATATATGTATACTCTTACTTGTCATGAAAAAAGTGCTTCTCATCTGGCCGTTCGGACTCGGCATAAAATTGTAGGTCCCCTCCATACTCTTCGAAAGTATTTTGTATGAAACCTCAAGTTTCCACTGCAAATCTCTCATCTCCCCCTCACAACATGGCTTTCTCAAGTGCCAGTCTACAACCACTAACCTTGTTGAATTTGTGTCCTACACCCTCTCAGCCTTAGAGAAAGGCTACGAAGTTGATGCTATCTCAACAGATTTCAGCAAAGCCTTCGACAAAATTTCCCATAAGCTTATTCTTTTCAAACTGTCCACTCTATGGTTTAAATCCATCTTTTTTAAAATGAATTTGTTCTTACCTTGAAAACCGTTATTACGGCGTTCCATTCAGATCTGCCACCTCTTGCCCTCTCTTAGCTACCTCCGGTGTCCCCCAAGGCAGCCACCTAGGCCCACTTTTATTTTTTCTCGCTATAAACGATATTGAAAGGGTCATCAAACATTCTTCTTTCTCTCTGTACGCCGAGGATACCAAGTTCTTCAAGACCATTTACTCAACACATGACTCTTCCCTTATTCAACAGGATCTTGGCAGTTTTTCAGTTTGGTGTCTAAAAAATAGCTTGGAGCTAAACGTCGCCAAATGCCAATCAATCACTTTTTCAAGCAAACGTATCAAATTTCCTCCCCGTCTTTACTTGTTCCATAATCAACCCATAACCATAGTTGAAAATATTCGCGACCTTGGTATTTTATGTGACCCAGAGCTTAATTTTCTCACTCAGATAGACGATATCATTCTCAAAGCAAAATCAGCGCTCGGCTTCGTCAAAAGATGGTCCAAGGAATTCTCCAACCCCTATGTTACCCGGTCTTTATATATATCATTTGTTCGTCCTCTCCTAGAAAACGCCTCTCAAGTTTGGTCCCCCTACCAACTTACTCACATTTCAAGAATTGAGAGCATCCAGCGTCGTTTCTTACGATTTGCTCTTCGAGATCTATCATGGAACAATCCTCTGATACTGCCTCCCTATCTGTATCGCCTTAAACAAATATACTTGAATTCGTTGGAAGAACGAAGAAAATTATCAGACATTCTCTTCATTCATCGACTTCTCTCTGGTTCCGTTGACTGCATATGGCTCCTCAACTCTGTCTCTTTTAATACTAACCCTCGAAATACACGGAATCCTTGTCTCTTTTATACACCCACCCACCGAATCTCTTATGGCTCCAACGCACCAATCGTATGCTGCGGGCTGTTAATTCAAAAATGTGCTCCTTCGACTTTAACCTAAGTACTCTTTCCTTAAAAAACCGACTTCTGAACCGCTCAACGCCTCACGAAACTTAGCTTAAGTTCTTAGTTTTTAAATTAGATTAAGAATAAGCTTGTATAAAGCCGAATAAATCTATGTTATGAATTTCTGTTTTACCACATATCGGGTTGAATTAACATTTAATGTGGTTATTTTAACCTGTTGTATTTTACCTGACCTCATGTTAAAAAAACACTCTGCCAGTTCATTCCAACGTAACACCAGTGCTGAAACGTACACACACAAAAAACTCAAGTAAAACGATTTGAATTTAACCTGGCCTCCTGTTAAAGAAGCACTCTGTCAGTTCATTTAAACGTGACATTAGTGTTGACACGTATACACACAGGCCATTCAAATAAAATTATTTGAATCTAACCTGGCCACCTGCTAAAGTAGCACTCTGCCAGTTCATTTAAACGTGATACTAGTGTTAAAACACACACACAAGCCATCCAATGAGTTTCAACTTAGGTACTGATATTTGGCACAGTTTTTTGTGTAGTGAATTGGCCCAGTGGATGAGTGCTATCTCCGTTGAGCGATAGGTAGCGCAAGAGACGGCTCTTGGACGTATAGATTCATAGCTTATGCCGGATTTACATGGTTGGAAAATTGCCAGTATAATGTCAAAAGCAACAACAAAAGAATGGACAAATTCATTCTGGCTCTCCACGAGGTGTTGCGCCACCTAATTTATTTATTTATTCGAATTTTGGCTATAAATTCTGAAATTTTTGAATATAGAGATCCAAAATTTTGGAACAGTGTCCAAAACAACTAGAACAATCTGGAACAACTTTCAAAATTTCAAAAACGAGTTTTTTGTCTAAAAGTACCTTTTTGGAATATGTATTTAAAAACAAAAATTGGAACAGTCCGGAACAAGTCGGGAACAATTAGAAACAACTTTCAAAAATAACAAATTAAAAAAAAGGGGTCTTCACACACTCTTAATTTTTCCAGAATTTAATCGCACGACCGTGGTGGCCAGTTTGCAAAGCCATTTCGTATAAGCAATCGTTCGTCAAGAAGTGTGTCTTCAAGTAGATTTTTGTATCCCGCGCTGTATGACAAAATGTTGAGTCTACAATTGTTCGGTCATCCACCGTTGACCCATTAAAATGCTATCAGTGCTTCGACAGCATAATGTACCCTACTACTTGGTACATCTCTCCACCCGCCATCAATCCAGCCATAGAGGACACATTCCATACTGCCTAGTACTATGCGCAGTACACTGACCATCGAATTGCGACACAATTTGATGCCACTATTGGACATATACCTATAGCTATAGGTGATATCGTCGCTACCGTCGCGTCGGCAGCCACCACCCAGCAACCTAGCAGATACACACTCACCCACAGTACTATGACTCGCCATCGTATCGCCTCTCATCGGATACCAGATACATTTAGCATACCAGGGGTATGGCGAAGGCGACTGAGTGTGTCGCCCACTCATCGACTGGACTACGGAAACCAGATACTTCGCGTCGCCGAAGGGTCGTTGCTGACCTACATAATGCAGTAAATAAATGCAGTAGCATTGGAAGATACCAATGCATTTCTTGGAAGACATCAAGCCTTTGACTGATTTGGATGTCGCTCCCACGGATTGAACTCATTGTTGCTGGAGTCGGCACATTCTTTCTTGTGTGTCGATGGGTATCCAAGGCATGGGCCTGGTACCAAATACTGGACTCGCTGAACCTGTGGGCGTTCTGGTGACGCTGCACTTCTGATCATGGGATTGGTGGTGGCTTGGGCGCAGACTTGGTCTGTGACCAGGCAGTTGTTTTCTACATCTTCAACAGACAGTGTTGGTCTTTAAATCAAGTGTTCTCTTTAATCTTCAACAGATATAATTCTTGTTCATTGGATCTTCTACAGATTTCCCTTTTTAAGAATAAATAAACTATTGTAAACTACTCTTGTGTGTTCGGCAAAGTGCCCTTTTTTCTGGACTATTTTAGATTTATTGCGCGAGTTGGGACCAACCGCCCCTACTAACTCTTAGACTCGGAAGTTAAATCCCCGACATTTTGGTGCCCCCTGTGAGGAGTTAACTCGTGTATGTTATTGTGTGGACTACGGTGTCCAGTGTTTTTGTGTCTGTTATTCGTGACCGCGATTTCGTTTGTGACCGTTACTGGTACCCTAATTGTGCTCCTTCGGGCTATTCTAAAAGATCTGTGTGCTCCCCAAATCCCCCGCGGACAAATTAAGTGAAGAAATGGCAGCTTTGGTCCGACGAAGTGCTGCGTGTTCCGCTCTCAAGAGGCTTCACGAGAAGATTACCACGAGCGACATGGCAGAGTGGGATAAGTTTCAGGTATCGCAAGAGCAGCGGGCCTTGGACGTGCAGTACCAGAAGTTTATGGAGGCTCACGATGCGACGATCCCAGACGACGAGGAGTATGACCTCAAGGGTCATGATGCTCTACTGGCTGCTATGGACCAGATCTATGATGAAGCGTCCATAGTGTTGGCACGTGCCCTAGCAGCTCTTGACACGATCGTCAACCCAGTACAACCGATGACGACCGCAACTACTGCTCCCCCTAAGGTCGAGATGAAGTTGGACCCAGTCCAAATCCCGAGCTTCGATGGGAATCTCACCAATTGGTTGGCGTTTCGAGAGGCTTTTGAGAGCCTCATCCACAATACGGATCTACCTGAGGCATACAAGCTTCAAAAGCTGAGAACTGCCGTATTGCCCATCCACGTCGGACTTGTGGGCAACATATACTCAGGAGGGTATGAGGAGTTGTGGCGGGAGTTGAAAGACCGCTACGACAATCGGAAACTCCTCTCTGAAACACATGTGGCTCGGCTGTTCAACATGAAGCTGGCTACCGAGGACTCGCCAAAGGCTATCTTACAGATCGTGGACACGGTACAGGAGTCCATGCGAGCCCTCAGAGTGATGGACTTCCCAGTGGACGGCTGGGATGCGTTTATGGTGCCATGGGTAGCTGCAAAGCTACCCCCGATCACGAAGCAAGCGTGGTGTATGTTTTGCCCGCCAAAAACCATTCCAACCCTCAAGAGTCTCTTAGACTATCTGCAACAGAGGGCGCATAGTCTCGCCTCGGAGATTGTACGACCATCCACATCGGGCCAGCATCATCGGTCATCCACAGTGGGCCCACAAGCGGCAAGGGTGACTCGGCCGATGGCGGCTAGGGCGCATGTGGTTGCAGCGCAGTCAACGGCGTGTGCTCATTGTAAGGCACATCACCGGCTTCTGCAGTGCCCGAAGTTCAGTGCGCTCAACTCGTTTGACAAGTATCGGATTGTTCGCGAGAAAAAGTTGTGCTACAACTGTTTGAAAGCTGGACATAACTTAATAGATTGCCCATCTCCAACATCCTGCCGTCGATGCAACCGCCGACACAACACCGTGTTATGCAGTGCGGAAGTGTCACCACCGAAGGCCACCACGGACCCTGCACCTAACCCACCCACAGCTTTAGCCGCTACTAGTGGTGCAGGCCCTTCGAATTGGGAGTTCTTCCAGGATAGGCCACATGGTCCTCCCGATATCTTCTCAGACAACTCGAATTGACTCCTCAGTCAAGGCAACACCACCGTTTTGCTTGCCACAGCGCTCGTTTATGCTTACGGTGGTTCAAAAGAGCGGTATTTGGTCCGCGCTCTATGCGATCTTGGTTCGCAGGTAAGTTTTGTGAAACAAGACTTAGTCGACAGCCTCCATCTTTCCAGACAACCATTGAAAGCCGCGATAGGAGGCATTGGAGCCTCCAGAGAGACACAAGTACGAGAGATAGCGACGTTGACACTTGGGTCAACTAGATCACCGTTCACCTTTACCATCAAAGCTTTGGTAATCCCGACGATTACATCCATCCTTCCGGACACTCATGTAGATGTGTCACAGTGGACACACATCACCGGCCTACCCTTGGCAGACAGACATTTTGGCACACCTGGAGCCATTAGTATTCTACTAGGAGCAGATGTGTGGGGCTACCTAGTTCAGAGTGAGGTCGTTCATGGAAGACCACAAGAACCCCATGCACAGAGAACGCGACTCGGCTGGGTAGTTTTTGGTCCAGCTACCACTCGACAAGGCCCAACCGCAGTTCGAGCGTTACATTCTCAGATGACAGAGGACCAGGCAGCAGCTGATTATACTTTGGAGGAGCTGGTCAAGAACTTCTGGAAACTAGAGGAAGTTCCCATCAATGAGTCCAGAGAGGACGAATGCAGTCGCCATTACCTAGCAACTCACTCTAGACAACCAGATGGAAGGTACGTCATACAGATCCCGTTTCGATGCGATGCTCCAGCACTAGGCGATTCCTATCGATCGGCTCTAAGACAATTTTACAACTTAGAGCGGCGATTACACACCCAACCAGATCTTCGCGAGAAGTACATCGCCTTCATGCGCGAGTACGAAGGACTTGGACATATGGAACGGGTCGGTCAACACGGCGACCACCCTAATTGCTACTACATACCTCACCATGCGGTTACTGCCAAATTCCGCGTGGTATTCAATGCTTCCGCCAAGACGACAACAGGTGTCTCACTCAACGATGCTCAGTTAGTGGGGCCTACCATTCAAGATTCACTCGTTAACGTGATCTTTCGCTTCCGACGGTACCGGATAGCCCTCACGGCAGATGTGGAGAAGATGTTCCGCCAAATCCTAGTTTCACCCGAACATCGCGACTACCAGCGGATTCTTTGGAGAGAATCACCGTCAGACGAGCTAGCAGTCTTTCGGTTAACTACAGTCACATATGGGATGGCATCGAGTCCATACACCTCGGTAAGGTCAATGCTGCAGTGTGCTCAGGATAATCACCAGCTGATTCGAGACCCTAGACGTGCACGAGTGGCAAAGCAGACGATCGAGAAGTCTTTCTATGTTGATGACCTGCTTACAAGCTGTAACAATGGTACAGAGGCAGTCGAACTCGCAGCAGACATTGATAAAGTGCTCAGAGCAGGGCACTTCCAGTTGCGCAAATGGAACTCCAACAGCGCAAAGGTAGTATCTCATTTGTCTAACAATATTTCCCCTTCTTCTTCTTCCACAGAGCTTGTCATCGAACCCCCGACCGCCACAGTCCTTGGTTTGCGTTGGGATCCGACAGCTGACGAGCTCTTCTTCTTGGTGGAATTGGGCGCAACAGGCCCCCCGCCTACTAAGAGGCGAGTACTGAGTGAGGTGGCTCAGCTGTTTGACCCTACCGGTCTTCTTGCTCCAGTTGTCATTGTGGGGAAAATGTTTATCCAGACACTATGGTCAGCAGGTATCACTTGGGATACCCCTCTTCCGACAGATCTCCAAGCTCACTGGACAAGATTTCGAGATGGACTCTCCACGCTCAATCGAGTCAGAGTCCCACGTTGGTTAGGCATGCACAGCCAGGTCCTCACCACCATTCATGGTTTCTGTGATGCCAGCTCCCGAGCGTATGCAGCCGTCATTTACTTGAAGACAACCTATCCAGATGGTCGAGACCAGATTACCCTGTTGACTGCCCGCACGAAAGTAGCACCACTCAAGGGCGCTACCATACCCCGTTTGGAACTGTGTGCTGCACATCTTCTATCCATCACTCTGGACAACACCCGTGACGCCTTGAGGCTAAGAAGATCACCGTATCATCTATGGTCAGATTCTAGCATCGTTCTCTGTTGGCTGCGGAAAGAGCCATCCACTTTGAAACCGTACGTGGCAAACCGAGTCAGGCAAATCCAAGAGCTGACGTCTCCGGATCATTGGGGCCACGTACGCTCTGCCCAGAACCCCGCAGATTGTGCAAGCCGAGGCATTGGGGCTTCCGAACTACTTCAACATTCACTATGGTGGCAAGGGCCAGCTTGGTTATCTACTGGACAGATTCCTCCCCGCCCAGCCGGGCAGTTAAATGAACATGAGATGGCTCGTGTTCAAGAAGAGACAAGAGTCACCGTCGTGGCAGCCGTGGCCACCACACCTGTTGAAATCACCACTAGACGAGCCGATGGCGTGATGATTCCCTTAACGGAAAGATTCAGCAGATTCCTGAAGCTACTCCACACAGTAGCCTACATGTTGAGGTGGCTGAAGCCATTTCGCCACCTACTGAAGAAGTCCGTTGTTGGAGCGGATGAGCTCGATCATGCACTAGAACGACTGATCAGCATCGAGCAAGCTAGCACTTTTCCTCGAGAGATACAGCAGATTCGGGACCGGGTCCCATTGGCAGGTTCTAGTACTCTACTCTCGCTCAACCCTTACCTAGACACTCGAGGGATTCTACGAGTCGGAGGGCGGCTCGCGAATGCAGATCTTCCACATGAACAACGATTTCCAATCATCCTTCCGAAAGCCACTCCCTTGGTACATCTATTGGTCAGTCATACTCATGAGACCACAATGCATGGTGGAACCCAACTAATGCTACAGACGCTTCGAAGAAAATATTGGATCATACATGGCCGACAGACTGTCAGAACATTCGTTCATAAGTGTGTTACTTGCCGGCGCCATCGTGGGACCTTGATCCGACAACAGATGGCCCCACTTCCTTCCTGCCGTGTGAATGCCGCCCGGCCATTTTTATCATCAGGAGTAGACTACTGTGGACCGTTTACTCTACGAGTTGGTACGCCCAGATCCCGCACCACTCTCAAGGGATATCTGGCGATCTTCATCTGTATGTCAACGAAGGCAGTTCATATAGAGGTAATAGAAGATCTCACATCCCAGGCGTTCATTGCCGCCTTCATCCGCTTTGTCAGCAGGCGAGGTCCCTGTCCAGATCTTTATAGCGATAATGGTACCGCATTCGTGGGAGCAAACCGGCTCATGAAAGAAGACCTGAAGCTGTTCCAGGCGGAGAATAACCAGCAAATACTGGCGAATGCCGGGACGCGGTGGCACTTTATCACTCCTGGTGCTCCACACCAAGGTGGCTTATGGGAAGCGGCCGTGAAGTCCACCAAGCACCATCTTACCAGATTAATTGGTACTCAGACACTTTGGTACCACCAACTTCATACGTTGGCAACTCGGATCGAGGCCATTTTGAATTCCAGACCCTTGATCCCACTACATGACGATCCAGAGGATAGGCTGGCACTGACTCCAGGCGATTTCCTGATCGGATCACCACTCATCGCCGTGCCAGAACCCCAGATGGACAACATCCCCCTCAACCGATTGAAACAGTATCAATGGATACGGAAAGTGTTTCAGGACTTTTGGAAGCGGTGGAGTGACGAGTACTTGGCAACACTCCAGACCCGCAACAAGTGGGAAAGGCGAGAAACAAACATCCGACTGAATGATATTGTGCTTGTGCGACACGAAAACCTACCTCCCACCCACTGGCGACTCGGTCGCGTGACAGCAGTTCATCCGGGCAGAGATGGACTAGCCCGAAATGTCACCCTGTACACCGCATCCGGCGATTGCTGCCGCCCCGTGCAGAAGCTTTGTCGACTGATTGAAGCTGCATAAATCCTTCGGATCATTCCTACCTGCAGAATTCTGTCCAAGAACAAAAACATCACATCACATTTCGAACCAGGGGTTCGACCGGGCAGGATGTTCGGTCATCCACCGTTGACCCATTAAAATGCTATCAGTGCTTCGACAGCATAATGTACCCTACTACTTGGTACATCTCTCCACCCGCCATCAATCCAGCCATAGAGGACACATTCCATACTGCCTAGTACTATGCGCAGTACACTGACCATCGAATTGCGACACAATTTGATGCCACTATTGGACATATACCTATAGCTATAGGTGATATCGTCGCTACCGTCGCGTCGGCAGCCACCACCCAGCAACCTAGCAGATACACACTCACCCACAGTACTATGACTCGCCATCGTATCGCCTCTCATCGGATACCAGATACATTTAGCATACCAGGGGTATGGCTAAGGCGACTGAGTGTGTCGCCCACTCATCGACTGGACTACGGACACCAGATACTTCGCGTCGCCGAAGGGTCGTTGCTGACCTACATAATGCAGTAAATAAATGCAGTAGCATTGGAAGATACCAATGCATTTCTTGGAAGACATCAAGCCTTTGACTGATTTGGATGTCGCTCCCACGGATTGCACTCATTGTTGCTGGAGTCGGCACATTCTTTCTTGTGTGTCGATGGGTATCCAAGGCATGGGCCTGGTACCAAATACTGGACTCGCTGAACCTGAGGGCGTTCTGGTGACGCTGCACTTCTGATCATGGGATTGGTGGTGGCTTGGGCGCAGACTTGGTCTGTGACCAGGCAGTTGTTTTCTACATCTTCAACAGACAGTGTTGGTCTTTAAATCAAGTGTTCTCTTTAATCTTCAACAGATATAATTCTTGTTCATTGGATCTTCTACAGATTTCCCTTTTTAAGAATAAATAAACTATTGTAAACTACTCTTGTGTGTTCGGCAAAGTGCCCTTTTTTCTGGACTATTTTAGATTTATTGCGCGAGTTGGGACCAACCGCCCCTACTAACTCTTAGACTCGGAAGTTAAATCCCCGACAACAATACATATTTGACTATTAAATGCCTTCCGATTGAGGCACGAAAAAGTTATTAATCACTTTCAATTGTATCTAGGTACCTGCTTTGATGTTATTCATGAATAATATTGATAGTTTTCGAGTCATAAGCGAAGAACTGCCAAAAAAGCTATATTAGATCAGATGCTACTCAAAAGTGGACTAAAGCCGTTTTTCCCCTGGACCCGACTACTAAAAATATTCATAATAAGACATTTCTTTCGTCCAGAAAAATTGAAATATTGGTGTGAATATAACGAAAATTCCATTTCGAATCTAATTTATTCATTACCCCACATTATCTAAAAAAGGATACCTTTTGACGAATATAATCTGAATTGACCAGACTTCTTCTAACGTGAAAGTAAATGTATTCTAAACGAGCGTGGTTGGTTTTTTCCTCCGTCAGAAGTTGAAATTTTTAATGAAAACCTTGTTGAATCCTTTATGTTAAAATAGCAAAATTAAAACAAAAAAGTTTAATATTTCTTTATCATACATTATGATGAAGAAAAGAAAATACGGGGCACATGGAACACTGACATTACTCAACCCAAGGCTGCCAATGCAATATTTCACGACAACTCCGCAATTTCACTGCCACTTTGCTAATATGAAAATTGTGTTGAAATGTATGAAGTGCTTGTGTTTGTTATATCATTCGCTAGAAATGCCAATAAATCATTTGAAGATGATTAATTGCTGTAGAGACATGAAAAGACGACGAGAAAAAGGAAACGGAAGCGCGCAGACACATTTAGGGGTTATGCACATACTCGTATTGTTGTATATTATTACATAGAAAATTGTCAGGGAATCTTCCTTTTCTACAACTTCTTTCTTTTGGGGAAAGGAAGAAAGATTTCATTTTTGTATTTAATGCCAAAGCTTTGATGATGGCACTACATGTCGTTCTCAAACTATATTCTATATGATTCGACGAACCATTATATTTTCGGGATGATAAATGGCTTAAATCTGAGTAATACACATGTTGAAAGGGATTTTATCAAAGCTATAGGGATGTGGATGGTAGTAGTGGTACAGTTCAGTTCGTCATGTAGCTCCGTGTTCGTTTTTTTTTGTATACATAGTTTCGAAGCTAATGAATATCTTATTTCACTATAGTTGTCAACCGTTGGTTGGTTGTGATTTTAAGCACTCAAAGTTGGTATTGTATTCTATATGAATTAAGGATTTCAATTATGAAATTTAGTTTGAGTTAAGGCAAGATATGTAATCACTTAAAAAAAATTTGATTTATTAACTGTCACCTTTACTTAGAGATGATTATGTTTAATTTAAGAATTAATGATGTTCACGAGGAGATTGTTTTTGTTTTGTGCGCTGACAGTAAAAAACGGACTTGCTTGCCGTTTTGACAGCCTTATATAGCAAATATGACGTGTCATTTAAGCTAAGGTATAATACAAATTCACATGAAACAACAAATTCAACCCTTCTATACCCAGAAACAATATAAATTGCTTTTTGAAATTATTATAATGGCTGAGTTCTTTTTTCATTTTACGCTAAACTGAATTTTATTTAAGGCTTATATCATGGACTTGTGTGTGTCATGCTTACAGGCATTTTATTTAAGTATGTTGAATAATTTCATTTGTGAATAACATTTTTCTGAAATAAAAACTCCAGGAAAATATTTTTTGAATATCATAAATTCAGAGAGGTATCGTGTACATTTTAACATTTATGTAGATATGTACGTCCATATACGTATAGAATAATAAAATATTGATTCGAAATGTTCATACTTTTTTGTATCAGTACCTACCTACCTACCTTACCAACATATGCCCAAATCTGGCAGTTTAACATTTTAAAGAGCATGGCATCAACTTCCTTGATCAAAAATGCAATATTTGATTACAACTAATCTCTCCTCCTTTTCTTTCAATCTTTCAAGTCACTGGGTGGAGATGGTATTTTTCCAGCCCATTTATAAAAAGAAAAGGAGAAACTAATGCCTTATCTTATAGACATACCTACTTTGTAGTAGTATCGCACTTGGGCATATACCTAGTCTATGGAGAAGAGCTAAGGTAATCTTCATTCCCAAAATTGGGAAGAAGAATCCGACACATCAAAAGTCTTTCAGGCCCATTAGTTTGACATCCTTCTTACTGAAGACTTTGGAAAAGATTATTCATTTTTATCAGATCAGTAGTATTAAAAAACAAGCCTTTCAGCCATCGCGGCGCCGGCGCCAGTATGTTTACATAGCGGGACGATCTACAGAAACTACCCTGTATGCTTTATGAACTCTAAAACACCTTACAGATACCTTAAGTTACTTTCCAAGGTCACCAAATCTTTTACGTCCGTGAGGTTCCCCTAGCGGGGGATAGGGCATCCACTACTCCTTCACGCCATCGTGTAAGGTTTGCTCTCTCCTCTTCAGCCGTTCTTCGCCAAGTGCTTTTAGGTCAGCCCACTCATTAGCCTCGTTACGTGAGAGGGCTCCATTGCATCGCTTGACTTGCAATACACTCGTGACTTTTTGGATGCGTAGATATGTCAAATATGTAATACCTCGTGGCATGATGGTGAGTGCGTTGGACTGTCATGCCAATGGTGTGGGTTCGATTTCCCGCAGTTCCACCTCAGAAGAGAAATGTTTTATGCGGGCCTCTTGCGAGGAATACTTGTCATGAATAAGTGCCTATCGTCTAGCTGTTCGGACTCGGCAAAAAAAAAAAAATTGAAAGTCCCCTCCATTTCTACAAACAACACGCGCACAGAAATGGTTGAGATTTTTAAGTCACTAGGCCCTAGTTCTCCATGAGCTATTGCGCCACCCAATTTATTTATTTATTTATGTCAAATCCACTGCCACTTACGTTTTCGTACTAATGAGTAACCTGTCCTCGCATGAAGTTTATCATTGGAGATATGATTAGTCCAGAAAATCCTCACGATGTTTCGCAGGCATCTTTTCACGAACTTTTACAGCTTTCTTGTGACAGTGGGTTTTACTTTCCAAGTGCAGCACACCCTTAAAGAAGCACGAATTAAACATTTAAGCAGAACAGTCGTAGCTTGGTCCTTAAGCTTATAGAGTCGTTTCACCATATTTGAGACAAAATTCCGAACGCAGCATTTGCCTTCCCGATTTGGCTGATTATATATAGTTTGGTTCCGCCTTTAGTATAGAGACAATACTCCCAAGATATTCAAATCTCTCAACCTTCTCTACTGCTTGTTCAGAAATATCTACTTGACTAGATGAGGAAGTTTCAAGGCTGATCGTTTTTGTTTTTGCCGAATTGATCTTAAACCCAACGGTTTAAGCTTCTCTCTTTACCCTTGTTTTCATTTGATGGAGACCCATGATCCTATGAGAGAGTAAGCATTGATTGCCTGTGTAGTCCAGATTCTTGAGTTATGATTGCAGATTTCACTGAATTCCCCCATTTGCAGTCGACAAAGCTGCATGCAGCACATCACTTATCACCAACAGGAACAGTATTGGTGACAGTATACAACCTTGTCTAACCCCACGTTGGATTTCAAAATCCTCTGACAACTTTCCTCTATGCCGAATTTGACATTTGAATCCATCATATGAAGCTTTTTTAATAGTAATCAATTCCTACGGGATCTTCTATATTGACACTATCTATCAAACGCCTTTTAAAATCGATGAACAGCAGTTGAAGTGGTGATCGATATTCAACGAAAAATTTAATGATGATCCACAGGGTGTTGACGTGGTTTACACAGGGAGATAAAGTGCGACATCCTGCTTGTTAGGCGTCCAGCGTGTCTTAGAAGTGGTCTTTTATTCATTCCTGGACAATTTTTGCTATTATTTTGGCTAAAGCAGGCAGCACGCAAATTCCTCCACAGTTTTCACAATGCGTAAGGTCTCCTTTCTTTGAGAGCTTGACAACCATTCCTCTCTATTTCTCTGTTTTCCCGGTTCTCACAATGAGTGGGTCCAGGAGCTCACTCCTTTGTTGTTGGTCTGCTCGTAAGAACTCTGTGGGAATACTGTCAAGTCCAACCGCTTTGTTATTCTTCAGTGCTCTGATTACTAAGTAATTTTAGAGTGGATTATTCTAACATTCGTGGGTTAAGAAAGAACTTTTGTGCTGCGTATGTCCATTCTGTAATAAACAGACCAGCTGTATTGGCTCTAAGTGAAACCCAAGTAGGTGATAATACTGATTATTCGGAATTTAATTCACATGGGTATAACTTAGTGCCTTTATTCTTTTCTCACCACGGCCTTGCAGTATATGTAAGAAATGATGTTGCTTACCAACTTCAACCACAATACGGTGCGTGTGTTAACACAAACTTTAACTTCATGTGGTTAAAATTCACGGTGAACAAGCACATTATTCACACATGCTTTATTTATCGAAGCCCAAACCTGGACAGAATTTCAACTTCTAACGAATTTGATGATCTGTCCGACTCCATCCAAAGAATTGTTTCCCATTATCCTCACACTGAAATCGTAATTGTGGGCGATTTCAATGTACACAATCCTAGTTGGCTGAGTTAAACCACCTAACCCAGCTTGTTGCCGAGCCAACTCGGATCCCTGACGTTGCAGGTTAATCCGCCAACACCCTAGACTTGATCCTTACCTCTGACCCTGATAAATACACTATCAGTGTATTATCGCCTCTAGGCACATCAGACCATTGTGTCATATCTGCAAATTTCTCGTGCAAAAAAACCTCAGTTAAAGGAAAAACCCCTAAGAGAACCGTTTGGTAATACGAGAAAGCCAACTGGGACGGTCTCAACAATTTCTTCAGGAACTTTAACTGGTCACTATGCTTCCTCGATAGTGACGTAGACTCCAGCGCAGATATGATTACAAATTTAATTCTTTACGGGATGAGAAATTTTATTCCGAATAGGATAAAATCTATCAAACCTAAAGAAAACTCATGGTTTGATTCGAGCTGTAAAGAGGTTATCAAGGTCAGAGAAGTAAGTTTCCGTTGTTATAAGGCCAACCCTACTGAGGAAAACCGGAATAAGTTCAAACAAGCTAGAAAGACCTGAAATGGCCATATCCAAAAAACCAAATTTTTGCATGACCAAAAATTACGGCAAAAAATACTACAATGTCCCAAAGGTAGTAAAACTTTTTGGTCATTTGCAAAAAACATTCGTAACACTACTTCGTCCGCGGTTCCAACGCTCGTCTTCAATGACACTCCCTTTGTAAGCTCATCTGAAAAAGCCAAATTGCTTGCAGCACATTTTGCTGTTAATTCGACGCTGCAAGAGAGTGTTATGACTCCTCCTGTACTTGAGAGCGCCAACGATTTCATGGGACGAATCTTCAAGAGTCCTGAAAGATCTTGATATACACAAATCCGCTGGTCCGGATAGTATCCCTCCCATTGTTCTGAAGAGGTTTTTTTCAACGCTGGCAAAACCTCTGCGTAAGCTTTTCCATCTATCCTACTCTACAGGTCTCTTTCCGAGTGGATGGAAAACTGCATTTGTCCAGCCTGTCCCTAAAAAAGGCGTATCTTCCTCTACCTTCAACTATCGTCCAATTGCACTTACGTCCCTTCTTTCCAAGGTCATGGAAACGCTGATTAATTATCAGCTCAAGAAATATCTTGAAGAACGAAAGCTTCTTAATGACCGGCAGTATGGCTTTCGTAGCAATAGGTCCACTGGTGATCTGATGGTATATCTCACCGAACAGTGGAACAAATCCTTACATCGTTTTGGAGAAAGTAAGATTATTGCACTTGATATTTCAAAAGCATTTGATAGAGTTTGGCATCAAGCTCTCTTATCGAAAATGCGTGCATTTGGTATCGATGAATCTCTTCTTCGTTGGATTGGATATTACCTTTCGGACCGTTCAATACAAGTTGTATTGGATGGTTACAAGTCTGATATTCATAAAATAAATGCTGGTGTGCCCCAGGGCTCCGTTCTTTCTCCGACTCTCTTCATTATTTTCATAAATGATCTTTTGTCTGAAACTTCCAATCCATTAAACTTTTTGCTGACGACAGTACCCTCAGCTTCTCATATTCGTTTCAAGATTCACTTCCTTGTTCTTCGGATGTGGAACTTGAACGGCAGCGTATGATTAGCTCATTAAATTCTGATCTTGACAGCATTGTGCAATGGGGAATAAAAAACCGTGTAGAATTTAATGCTTCGAAAACTCAATGCTGTCTTTTGTCGTTAAAGCGAAATCCACCTCCTATGCCACTATCCATGAGTAGCACTTGCATCGAGGAAACCGAACAGCTTTCAGTTCTGGGTATGTGCATCACAGACCACCTTCTGTGGAATGATCACATTTTCGAAGTTGCTAAAAATGCTGCGAAATGTCTTGGTTTTCTTCGAAGATGCAAGAAATTCTTCTCTCCTTCTGATCTGGCTGTAATCTATAAAGCCTTCATTCGTCCAAAGCTTGAGTACAACTCCCATATTTGGGCGGGTACTCCTAAAACCCATTTAAATCTCTTGGATAGAACTCAAAATAGAGCTTTAAAATTGATAGGTGATAGAGCTATAACGGAAACATTTGCTTCTCTCGAACACCGCCGCAATGTTTCGTGTCTGTCATTATTTTATCGCTATTTTTACAAACAATGTTCTAGTGAAATAGCCAGTTGCATACCTCCCCTTAAACAATTCCGCCGTAATACTCGTACTTCTAGGAATGCACATCAGTTTACCCTTGAGCCCAATTTCGGGCGTACCGTCAAGTACAGAGATTCTTTCTTCAGCCGCAAAACACGAATGTGGAATGCTTTACCCTACTCTATTTTTCCTTCCCATTGTGATATTCAGAAATTCAAAACCAATGTGCATCGGTATCTCCTTTTAAATCCTATCATACTTTCCTAACACTCGCACTGTGTTTAACATATTAAGGGTAGTCATAACCCCTTGAGTGCGCGTTAATTATAAAAAAAAAAAAAAATTACGGCTAAGATTAATTTATTCTCTTCTCGGGAATACAGTCTCTATTCGGGAATTTTGTACTACGGACCGTTTATTAGGTGTTGTTAGAAAAGTGATCCTTCCACCTTTTAATCTGGTACCTATCCAAAACTAGCAGTGATCCGTCTACGTCTTTTACTAGGTCTTATTAAGAGCTTTGGACACCTGTTAGCTCTTTGGTAATTCTGTAGAAGGTTCTTATGTCAGACCTACAAGCGAAATCTCCTGCTTCGTTACCAATGTGTTGATGTAGTTACGCTAATGACGTCACACGCTACAATGAACTTCTCTCATCTTCATGCGATACGCCGATTCTAGCTCGTTTCTCCCTGCTTTTGGAGTAGCTGCAACAAGGGCTGGCCACGATACCAAACCAAATCTTTTATTGGTATTGTCTCAGTATCATTTGAATTGAAAAATGTCGGTATCGTCTCGGTATCGGTCTTGGTCTCATATCGCAAAGTCTCGTCTCGGTATCGTATGACTAAGTTTGGTATCGGTATCGATATCGGTCTCGGTCGCATTCAGTGTTAATAAGAACTAACTTCTTACATTTCTTCCAAATCGCTAACAAGCCGTTTACGAAAATTATGAAAATTTCATCCTAATCGTATAAGCAGTTCCAGAGAAACCAAGATATAATTTAAAATAGGCGTGGCAGTGGGTGCATTTTACTAAAATCGCTTCCTTAGCCTTCATCTAGCTAAAAATAAGTAACTTTGAGAATGTCATGCAAATCGTTAGAGCCGTTTTTGAGACACCAAGAACAAAGAGTTATTACTATACTTATAATCAAAAATAAATTTTTTCTGCCGATACCAAACGATATCACCGAGAAACTCGGCAAATTTCGGTACATAAGGTTGGGTATGGTCTCGGTTTGGTCTCGGTATTGTTTTGGTTGTTTTGAAGCTGGTTTGGTCTCGGTATGGTTTCGGTTTCCGATACTGATACCAAACAATACCGAGACTTTTCTGGTATCGTGGCCAGCCCTAGCTGCAACCCGAGCTTTGAGCTGTTTTTTTTCTTCGATCCTAACTAAAGTTTCGGAAAACCAGGCACTGTTTCTTCTGCACGACCAAACGACTATACTTTCAGCACCGAATACAAAAACATTTTTCACAGCACACAAATGGCTTTCGATGGACGTGGGTTCTTTGCTACTTATTATTTTGTTGACTACGGGATCCTTAAGTCTAAGTCTATTCGTATTGAATTTGGGCACTCGGGTGTTTTCTTGGGATCTCTGAACTGCAGTTGTGCGTAATCTTACTGTAGCATTCATCAGATGGTGGTCCCGAACCATTCCCATGTCTGCACTTCTTCTGTTTGGAACGTCCTGAAGACTGCTTCTAAACTACCAACTGATCGCGAAGTGATCAATTGGTTGGCAGTTGCTTGTCTGTCCGTGCATCGACATCCAACTGACTTTGCAGCACGTCTTGTGGTATATATATTCTTGTGAAGCATTCACCTGGAATCAAAACCTGAAACAATTTTTATGCAGCCCAACTTCGGCTCACGGTAAATTTTGTTACCAAACTTTATATTTACCATAAGCAGTAATTTTAAAAGCATTCCAAACCAATACCAATCTGTTTTTCCTCTTAAATTCATTGGAACTCTCTTAACCACTTTTGTCGCGTTAACACATTACAAGGGTAGCCGCATAATACCTTGAATGCAAGCTGATTAAAACAAATGAAAAATGATTACTTCCATTTTGCTAAACCATTGAATTGTATTTTTTTTTGTTCAATATTAAATTCCTACTACATTTATGCATTTATTTTGGTAAAATAATTTGTTTAAAGTTTGCTCAATGCACGAACAAAGGATACCCGCACTAGAACGGATGCCTATTAAGCTCGATATCCAGGGCTGGTGTTTGTTTCCCATAGCCCGAACTTAAAACAGGGCGACTAGACACACAAGACCTTTTTTCGTTGTTGTTAATTGACAATTATAGAAAGTAAAGTACGAAACTGTCGAAATATTTATATTTTTAAATCTTCTAAAACTTTAGTTCGAAATAAGAAATATTATTATAAATTCTTGGTCCATTTGGTTTATGGGGCGCTCTATTTTATGATATCCATCCCTGTTGGAATTCTTTTTCATGGGTGCATCGTGTAGAAACTATGCTACACGACTACACCATCCTCGAAATTCATTCATTTGGTTTATCGATTTAAACATACCCAACCAATGCAAGAACACCAAAAATACAAAAATTCCTCGCGTCGATACACAACGCTTCCGCTGAATAGTTTATTGCTGATGCTGTATATGCATCGCGTACATATTGATGGATATGGTATTTCACTATAGTAAAATACATACATATGTTTATATGACGATTTTCGGAGGAAGTGAATAAACGAAAACAGCTAAAATTTTGAATCCGAATATCGACAGGCTATTGTTGTCTTTTTGGCAATTTTATGGCAATCACCTTGATGCGCTTCCACATATTTTGCAAACAGAAGTGAACAATTTTGGGTGTTGAATTGGAATTGCAAATGCAAATAGAAAAATTCTAGACAACGACACTGTGGTTGCGTGCTAATGACATTTGAAAAAAAAAAAATGGTTAGAAAATTTGAATTAGATACAAAATGTGATTGAAAAATAAATATATTTAGTATTTGTAACATACTTCGCTATTCCTATATGGAAGATGTAAGGCTTTGAAAGAAAAATTGAACGTTTATTTAAAAATTTATTTCAAATTAAACAAAAGAGGGCGTCAACGCAACGAAAAGAGAATTGAATGCATTCTCAATTAAATATAAATTGGAGTTATTAATAAAAAAAGCAGCAAGACTTGTAATGAAGCGTTCCATGTACTCCACTTCTTTCGCTTTCGTATTATCTTATTTACTTGTGAAAATTGTACTTCACTGCATTCAATTCACACACACTATGGATACGTGACGTCACAGAAAAATCTATTTTAACATTTTTCGTTCATCACTTTTGCAGTTCACATTCAGTCTTTACTGAAAAAGTTACATGAGGATCTGCTTGGATGAACGAAAAGCACCTCTTCGGTCATACGATAAGTCAGACGACAATAATAGTAAATTGGTTTAATTAATCATATTACTTCCGGTCGAAGACAATTCGAGACGATCTGGTCATATAGCTTTCTCTTGGCTTCCCCCCACCAGTGGTTAGGGGTTTTGTTGAAAGTTTAGGTAGGAGAGATTGCCCAGGTATTTCTTACTAAGGCTTTCCTCCACCAGTTGTAAGGATCTTAGTTTGAAGTTAAACATCCTAATTGTCACCAGGGGCGTAGTAATTGCTGATGTACCAGAGCGTTTTAGCCTGCTGTTTTGAGTGCCACAAAAGGCGTAGTACCTGCTGATGTACCAGAGCGTTTTTAGCCAGCCGTTTTGAGTGTCACCAGGGGCGTAGTTCCTGCTGATGTACCAGATCATTTTAGCCTGCTGTTTTGAGTGCCACCAGGTGCGTAGTACCTGCTGATGTACCAGAGCGTTTTAGCCTGCTGTTTTGGGTGCCACCGAGGCGTAGTACCTGCTGATGTACCAGAGCGTTCTAGCCTGCTGTTTTGAGTGCCACCAGGGGCGTAGTACCTGCTGATGTACCAGAGCGTTTTAGCCTGCTATTTCTTTTTTGAGGCGCTTAAAGCATAATACCTAAACCTAACGTCAGAATTACAGGATCAGTTTTAAGAGCCCAACCATCAAAAGCTACATTATCCAAGACCAAACACCAGGAATAGGACTGAATCGCCAGAAACCAGTGTAACCGATACAAGCCAGCAAGACCAGATTCCAGAAACGCAAGTGATTTGTTTGCAGTATCAGAACTAACCGCAGTACTAGCAACCCATAGCAACAGAATATTGTGTGTTATAAATATAAGAGTTTTAAATAAAGCTTTTGTAATAAGGTTTTAAGACCTTTTTCCTCTGAAGTTTCGTGTTTTCTTCAGGACGACCCTGCGAGATCGGCGAGCATAACCTCGGCTCGAAAGCAAAAAGCTTTTTAAAAAAAGAAAATTAGAGAATAGGTGTTCGCCTAAGAAATATATTAAGGGTATTCATGCAAAAGCGTAAGGTCGTCGTAATCGTAGTAAAGTTGTAAACTTCGTAAATTTGTCAAATTTCCCATACAATTTCTGACAGAATTACGAAGTTTTAAAGCTTACAACGTCTACGACGACTTTACGCTGTTGTTAGAATACCCTTATTATTTAATATTTTTTGTATATCTCACGTCAATTCTCTGGGAGTCTTCTTCTGCTATGACTGTTGATTTCCATGTTCTTGGTCTTCCAACCCACCGCTGTGCACCCTGAGGATTCCATTCAAAGAACTGCTTTGCGATTTCATCGTTTGGTTTCCTTAGTATGTGACCAATCCATTGTCATTTCAGCTGTCGACGCACGTCCAGCTGCTCTTGACTAGTAAGTGTTGCATCACAATTCTGCGTTTGATATAATTTGTGCCCGCCTAATCTTTAGAATATGGCGACAGTGGTTCAAGGATTTGACATTGGATTCGAAGAATCTCTACTTATAATGCGTAAGAAGATTTTTTTGAGTTTCCAAATTTGAGAGTTCCGAAGGCAGTGCGAGACTTATTAATTCTACTTTGAACGTCCAGATCAGTAATTCAGTAACACCATTTGCTGAAACAATACTTCCAAATAAGTTAAATTGGTCAACTTCTTCCACTGGCATCTCCTGTAGAAAAATACACTTATATAAGGAGCGGCCAGTGAGCATTATTTTTGTCTTTTTGATACTAAGTTGATGATGTTATTTGCCTGGAGATATCATCATCGGCTTTGTCTAGATGACTTTGCCTTTCAAACGGTTTCCATTAAATGCTATGTTCCGCTCTACTGTTCCAACGCTGGCCGTCGAAACATCGGCTATCTCCAGCAGAAGGGTATTGGCGATAGAACATCCCTCTGTCTCACACCCTGTCGCACTTCGAAAGAGTCGGATAGCTGCGCATTGTGTAAAACAAAATATCTTGCGTTGTTGTAGGACTCCATATACATATACATTCACGGTTTACTCGGTTAAAAGCTTTCTCAAAATCCACGAGCATGAGGTAAAACGATGATTTAAACTCCGCAAGAACTGCTCAAGAACGATACGCAGAGTGTTAATATTGGCGACACATAACCGGCCACTGCGGACGAAGGCCTTATGCCTCAGACTCGATTCTAACTTTTAATCGCTCCAGAATGATGGTTGCCATTAGTTTTTGGATGGATAGAATTCGTTTTCCCAAACAGCCTACATATATCAACAGATGAAGAACACTAGCCTTTGTGACGGGGTCCAGCTCTCAGGAATTCGGCTGGTATTCCATCAAGTCCAGCTGCTTTGTTGCTTCTGAGAAGATTTATCAAAGATGTGATTTCCACTACTGAAGGCGGGGTTCGATACCAATACCCCTATAAGATATACGCATCACGTTTAGCTGGAGCACTTCAGCACTCTGCTAAACGGAATCCTCATTGAGCAAGGCACAAAAGTGATCCTTCCACCTGCGTAGCTGATCCTCGATTGATACCAAAAGTGTACCACATCTACTACAGGATGGTTGGTGTTGCTTTTTTTCCCGACAACTTCCTTGGATATTTGATCTCCATTTCTTGCAGCGTATTACGCATTTTCTGCGAGACCGTCTAACCTCACCCTCTTGTCATGTCTCACACAGCGATAGACCATCTTATGTGCTAAGCGATACTCTCTTGCTCTTCGCAATTCAGCCTTTCGTTGAGCATCCGCTTCAGCATTTATTTGCATCTTCAACGATTTGCGAGGCTCGATTTTATCCCAGGTGTCTTGGGATATCCAAGAGTCTCTATCTCTCATCTGCTTGGGTACAGTTTTGGATCCAGCCAGTATAAAAACACTTTTTATATCAGCCCACATCTCATCAATTGTTGAATGTTGAATTCCGTTTAATGATGAAGCTCTGTCATTAAGTTTGGTGACATAGTTACGACATATATTGGGATCACTTATGCATTCGTATACAACTTTGAACTCCTTGCTGCACCCTGTGATTGTCGTTGTTCAGCAGCAGTTCATAGCTTGAAGCTCATGCGAACCAAATAATGGTGGTCGCTTCCTTTGTCAGCATTTCTAATACTTCGAACATCGCTGCTGAATCATGTTATGGTCAATTTGGTTTTCAGTTTGAACATCCGGATGTACCCAGGTGATTTTGTTGCAAGTCTTATGTTTAAACACAGTTCCACCCAGTACAAGACGATTAGCGTTACAAAAATCGACCAGCAAATCACCATTTTCGTTCCGTGACCCAATCCCAAGACATTTTTCACCATCACGCGTTCCAGACCCTAGTTGTCTGATCCGACTTGGGCATTCAGATCTCCCATGACAATACGGATGTCGGCTCTCGGAACACCTCTATAAACTGAGTTAATATGAGTGTAGAAAGCGGTTTTGTCTTCCTCGGTCGCTTCATTTGTGGATGCGTAGCACTGAATTATTGTGACGTTACGAATTTTTGAACGGAACCTTGCTGTCATTGTTCTTGCAGAAATGGGCGCCCAGGATATAAAACTACGCCTCGCTTCTTCATTCAACATAATTTCGACACCATGCAGCCTTTGGCCACCCTCTCTTTCATCCTCCCCGGAATACAGCATTCTCGTTGCCCAGAGTCAGATCTGTATTCGACTCTTCCTCTCCACCTAGTTTCTCTGATGCCCAGGATACTGATCTTAAGGTGAAGCATTTCACGCGCAACCTGCTCATATCACCGTACAAGAATCTAACGTTCGATGCTCCGATTTTTGTACGTATACAGTAGCCAAAAGTATCATTTGCTCTTATTGAAAGACTTTGTCTATTTACTAACAATTAATTTATTGTTATGGCGTCTTGATTGACGCTGGTACACGAAAGATGCCACACCCCCAAATCCGATTTGCAGTGTACAGCAGCCAAAGCTGCAGAAGGATTCTCCATAAAATAGTTACATCTTGGGGACTCATTTCCAGTTGTTTTCATATTTCATGTATAAGCATATATCCTTCCACCATGGTGTTTTCCGAGATACGATTAATAACATACATAGGCTCAGATTTGACAAGCACACCCGCCTTTTGTATGGTCAAACACATAACTGCTCGAGGCCGCCCACTATTGGAAAACAGACGCCATTTGTAGCCGCCCAGTATGGGTTACAGATGCTACATGCTACTGCCGTTGGCCTTTAAAAAAAAGGCTCCTCCGCCACCAGACTCGCATGCCGTTGACCGCCACCTGCCTTAAAGGGGCTTTTGACCATCCCGAGGACAAGTTTGTGCCCTGACCAGCATAGCTGGGTTTTGTCTGCTTATCCTTTTAGTAAATTACTTAGCTTAAACCAAACACATTAATTTGTTTTAATTTGTTTCTCATTTATCTTAAGTAAAAAAACAACATCATATCCAAAAGTACCTACATAGTTAAATTATTACATAAATAAATTACAACCATAGCATAACACCCATCTGAAGCTTAAAGCCTAATTAATTGACACCAGAACGCCCTTGTCAACATTTCATAGCAAGTTCATCAAACTATGTAAGTACAATGCGAAAGGACCTGCTCCGCTAGAGCACTCAATATGTGTTGTAATGAATTTTAATAGCCTACTGAATAAATGCAATTATCCGTAATTATTGGTAACAATTGGTTGATAATTAGTCACTCATTTGCTCTGTTTGAACCATGAGTCAATATACAGCATTTCCATATGCATGCGTCAGGCAAAATTTAACAGCTGACCTCGGTATTGCTTGAGTTATTCAGCAAGCAGACTGCAGTAGCTCCCTTCACTCTTTAAAATTGTTTAACTTCTGTATATTCTATCGAATTGTTATTCAATACATATTTCCAGAAATGAACCTATTTGCAGCAAAAATAAATATAAACAAAATTTAAAGTGGCCCCAACCATACACACACACACACACACACACACACACACACAGAACTTGATTGATTGCAATTAAGTTGGGGAATTTTAATGATTAAGAACAATTATCCCGCGTGCGGTATAGCAAAAAGCAAAAACAACATTAATTATGTTGCATCAGGCATGCTGGTAATGCATAAATTTGCCTCCTTCATTAATAACAATAATAATAATAGTCCTGCGAGTTGACAAAAAAAATGCAATCAAATTAAAATCAAAGCGGACCAAAGTCAAACAACTAAATAAATGCCGCAAATAAATTTGTTGCCAAATCAACTCTATTGTTCAGAAATTCATCTCTCCTAATGGGCCCCCTATCGTTGTCATCCTATGAAAGTCATGACAAGAATATTAAACTGTTTAAAATATGATTGATCAGCCTCAAAAACTTAATAAAGGAGTCTTTGTCCATCTCCCACCAATACCTGCTAAACAATAACTAATGGTGGAACAAAGTTCTCTTAATTATAAATTTACATTAAACGTCCTTTAATGAGAATGTCATCTGTCAATAATAAACCAAGACGTGCCGTTGACTCAGGCGGTTTGTGTATAAAACACCAGAACAATCGAGGTGATAAACGAAAGCCTGCTGGACCCTAGTTAAGGGACCATGTTTTGGCAATTAATTGTCGCTAAGAGACCAATTTTTCCGGTATTATTATTTTCCTTTTTTAGTGCCGGGGGGTGGGGGTGGATGGTAGAAGTCAGTTAAAAAATGTTAATTAACATAGAAATACGATGAGTTTCTGGAATTGTTAGATTGAAGACTGCCAATTGGGAAGCAAAAAGACAACTTAGAGAGGGTGTATTATGGAGTTTGATGTGGGGGGGATGGTTTGCGATAATTGAGCTCGTTAAGAAAGTTAAGTCTGCTAATTGTCGTTGAAGGCCCTTTTTCTACTGCTTGTGAATTTGTTTTTGTTCGTTTTATTTTAGTTCCTTAAAAAGATACTGATATTGGCAATGATTGTGTGCACATAATCCTCTGGAGTCTTGAGGGAGGAAACAGGAAATATAACTATACTAAAGCAGTGTAGGTTACTATACTTGTGTAAGTTAATCAATGGCTGGTAATGGTAGCACACCAAGATTTTCAATTAAGTGTTGTAGTTCTCAGAAGAAGATCCATGGAGTATAATCAGTTTACTGAATTTAATTGGAAAAAAACAATCATTAATAAATTGAATCATGTTTCAACCATACCATAAGCATTTGATATAGTTTTTACAATAGTCAGTGGCGAGAAATGTTTCATTAATTAAAATAAATCAAATGCACCTTAGTATTAATATTTTTTATATTTAAGAAGTTTTTATTAATTAGTATTTCGAGTTATTTTATTTGGAGTTACATACATTCTGTGACATTTTCAAGAAAAGACAAAACAACCAAGTAAGGACAGGACAGTACTTTCTTGGCTATTGTGACGAATTTCATATTATTCATACGTGGAAGATTTGTTTTGAGAATAGGTTTTTCAATACCTGAACTATTCGGTAGTAATGGGAAGCAATAGACCTTGACAAAAAAGTTCCGCTTTCCTCCGGGATATTGAAGATTTCGTTCAAAGATTAGCATGCGTAGGTATTACGGGGGCGTTGAGAACCACCCCCACAGCGGGATTCAAAGCGATCCCCTCCTATATCTATTCGTGCAAAAATCGGCAGCATACAGTGCCTTGTGGCTAATCCAGACTAACTGCTGGAAACAAGGCACAACGGGCCATACTCAGATTGTTCAGAGATATGTGGGAACTGATTTCTTGGCTATTGTGACGAATTTCATATTATTCATACGTGGAAGATTTGTTTTGAGAATAGGTTTTTCAATACCTGAACTATTCGGTAGTAATGGGAAGCAATAGACCTTGACAAAAAAGTTCCGCTTTCCTCCGGGATATTGAAGATTTCGTTCAAAGATTAGCATGCGTAGGTATTACGGGGGCGTTGAGAACCACCCCCACAGCGGGATTCAAAGCGATCCCCTCCTATATCTATTCGTGCAAAAATCGGCAGCATACAGTGCCTTGTGGCTAATCCAGACTAACTGCTGGAAACAAGGCACAACGGGCCATACTCAGATTGTTCAGAGATATGTGGGAACTGATTTTTGCTCAGACTACATACATCTTATCTCCAATAAACCCTTCCTTTTTCCCTAATAGAGAGGAGTAGGAAAACAACCAGCCCTTTGCAGTAATGAATATACGATAACTGTCTTCACTGATGGTTTTCTCGGAAACTCTGGGACTAGCGAGCTCCTTCAGACTTCCAAACTTTTGCAGCTTGACCAAAGCAGCTACGAAAATATCAATGATGTCGATACCACGAGCTGATATCACCCTCTTTATTGATATCCAAGCAGCAATAAAAGCTATTTCTGCCATCGAGATACACTCGATGCTTGTAACTCGCTGTCGCGAAGAGGATCTTGGCATGCAGCATACCATTAGACTCTGCTGAGTTCCTGGTCAGAGTGACAGGGAAACGAAAGAGCTGATGAGCTGGCAAGAACGGGAACGCCACTTGATTCAAGTCAAGCTGAAGGACATATTAAAGTACCAACCTCTAGCATCATTCAAGATACTTACTTACTTACTTATCCGGCTCCCGATTCATGAAGGGTCTCTGCCTGAGATATTGCAGTCTTCCATCGGTTGTGGTCCCTCGCACGCTCCCTCCAGTCGTCGAGACCAAGCGCTCTTGCTTGCGCCTGTGACCGCCTGATCCCTATAGCGGAGGTTCGGTCTTCCTGCTCGGTTCAAACCTGGGGGCTTGGATTTGAAGATTTTCTTGGATGGAGCGTTGTTGTCCATTCGTTCGATGTGGCCGAGCTAGTATAGTCCATGTGTTTTGGCTCTTTGGACTACATCCACATCTTGGTACAGCTCGTACAATTCACGATTGAATCTTCTCCTCCAATCGCCCTCCTTGCATGAACAAAATTCCCCGAAGAATTTTTCTCTCGAAAGTGCCCATCAGTATCAATTCCCCATTTTTGCTTAACGTCCAGCACTCGGCGCCGCCATAGAGTAAGACTAGTAAAATTAGCGTTTTGTATAGCGTGCACTTTGTCCTTTGAGAAAGGAGTTTTTAACCCATTTGTTAACCTAAGTTGCAGCGGTTCACTAGGGTAATTCTTCGTCGGATTTCCACTAAGGTGAACTTTCGTGGAACTGATGTTTGTTCCAAGGTAGGTGAACTCCTTGAATACCTCGAAATTACTGCTACCAACAGTGACGTTTTGTCCTAGGCGAAGGACAGATGAGGCTTTGTTTGTTGATAGCATATGCTTTGTTTTGTCCTCATTCACTTCAAGACCAACGCGTTTCGCCTGTTCATCAATAGCTGTGAATGTTTCAAGTACAGCTCGCTTGAAGTGGCCGATGATGTCGAAGTCGTCCGCATAGCCAAGCAGTTGAGAAGACCTATTGAAGATAGTGCCTTCCATGTTAACACCACTCTTGCGCGCTATCTGCTCCAGGACTAGGTTCAAGAAATCACATGATAGCGCATCTCCTTGTCTGAACCCTGTACACGTTTGGAATAACTCGGATGAGCTGTTACCCATTTGCACGTTGCACCGCGTATTCTGTAATGTCATGTGGCATAGCTGGATCAGTTTTTTCGAGATCCCGAGTTCCGACATCGCCAACAGAAGCTCTTGGCGGCTTATGTTATCATATGCGGCTTTGAAGTCGATGAATAGATAGTATGTCTTAACATGGAATTCGTTGGTCTTTTCCAGGATTTTCCTCAATGTGAAGATTTGGTCTATCGTTGGTCTGCCTAGCCTGAAGCCACACTGGAACGAACCGATCATAGTGTTGCAGAAAGGTTTAAGACGCTTACATAGTACTTTGGATAGGATCTTGTAGGCAACATTAAGCAGGGATATTTCTCTGTAGTTCTTGCAGGACATAGGATCGCCTTTTTTGTAGACTGGGCATATGGAGCTATTTGGCCAGTCGTTGGGCATACTTTCCTCCTCCCACACTTAGTTGATGAGCTGGTGCATACACCCTACCAGGACATCTCCCCCATACTTGAAGAGTTCCCCAGGTAGGCCATCCGAACCGGTGGATTTGTTGTTCTTAAGCTTGTGGGTGGCTTTCTTAACCTCTTCAGTACTGGGCGCTGGGACTGAATCTTCATGCTTCTTTGTTCCCCTTTTGCCTCCTCTACATAGTGCTTATCAAGCAGTTGCTGGAAATGTTGCTTAAACACGTCTACAATTCCCTGTAGTATCTGGCTTTCTCAGATGTGCTAAGGCATTCAATGTTGAATTTCTTCCTTTGGGCGGTCTTCGTTTTTTTTTTTTTTCGTTGGACAGTCGGGCTCTAAACTTTGTCACAACAAGGAAGTGGTCAGAGTCCACGTTTGCACCTCGGAAAGTTCGCATGTCCAAGATGTTCGATGCGTACCTTGCACCAATTAGCACGTGGTCGATTTGGTTGGCGGTTCGACCATCTAAAGATCGTCAGGTTGCTGTGTGTATCCTTCGCCTGGGGAACCTAGTGCTACTTATCAACGTATTACGAGCTGCAGCAAAGTCGACTAGTCCAAAGCCGTTATCTGTTGTCGTTTCGTGGAGTCTGTGCAGCTGTTATAAATGTCGCAATCTTTTCTATTCTTTATTCCTGATCCTATCCATCGTATCTCCTGGATTGCAATAATATCTGCCTTGTACCGCGAGAGGACAGATTCAAGTTTTTGAGTAGCACCTGGCAAGTTCAGTTTTGTATTCACTTCAAGGAAAAACTCAGTTCCAAGAAATAAAATGTTGCAAATATGTAGCCCTACTATACAAATGTCTTTCTAGTTCCTGTGATGCCAGCTTCACAGTGACGTTAATGGCGCAAAGAATTTTTTTTTGATTTGTATGTAAATTTTATATTTCGAAATTTCAACTGATATTTCTTTAAAGTGCAAACAAAACTGAAAGCAAAAACATGCTCCAACATACCATCAAATCAGAGAGGTGGTCAAAATATTCAAAATCGGGAAAAAATAACTCTCAAAAATGAGCCCAGCCCTACTATTGCTACAAACCCGATCGCCACACATCCTGCATCACTTTAAGTAGGAATAATCTAAGAATAATAACAGGCCCCTCAAAGGGCACTGCAAGCTATGACGACATCTCAGCATCCTCATCTTAGTGATTAGTGCAACATGCAGTTTCGGCATTATTTACGAGGAAACATTACACCACATATACATATTAGGAAAATGGAATTTACTCGAGCACCAAGGACTTAAATATTTGGGATATCACCCTCTCTGGAAATACCATAGATAGTCCAGTCATACTGTGTTTTTACCATGCAAATTGTGGGGCACTTTTAGAGAGAAAATTGTGGGATTTTTCGAATTAGGTATACCTAGTATAAGATGAAGGCTAACGATTTCGAAGAAGAATGGAAGTATTTGAAAGATTCAAGAAGAATTTTTAAGAAAAATGTTTATCAGAATGACCATCAACATTTTTGCGATCAAAATTACCTCGAGAAAAATATAACCCCAAATTTGCATAAGAAAATAATTTTTTTTTAAATCTTTAGATTTGAATATCTCAAAAACGTAACGTACTACAGCAATTCCAAGGCCAGATTCGAACTCAGCGCATCAAAGGCCAAAGTATATTTTGGTTCATGTTACAGACAAAAATTCAAATTTTGCCGCACAAAGTAATTTCTAAGTGCTTTCGAGTGGATTTTCGAAACAGTAAAAATACCTCAATTTTCGACTAGTGTTGAGTCCAAATGGGTTGTCGTAGAAAAAAACTTACTTTCATGTAACTTTCGAAATTGGTAGGTTTCGAGCCATTAGTGAAAATTAGTGCATTTTAGCATCATTTTTTTCCTTGTTGCGTCACGAAATTTTGTTCACAAACCACAGATTCGGATTAAGCACCCCGAAAACATAGAACAGGGGAAATCAAAACTACCCCACAAATTGCTCGCAAAGAGCCTTTTTGAGCACAAATTAACTGGACTAAAATACCCAAGGAACTAATTTGGAGGGAGAGTTGTAGAATGAGTAGTTTCTCATTATAGGATCTTGATGGAGGAATAATAGATCTAAAGTTGCAGTGATTTATCTCTAATTAATTGATTTTTTTCATTCATACACCTAATGATATATTTGGTAGTGGCAAATTTAACAGCAGGTACTGCCTATACCTATTTTGATTTCTTTAAAACGGGGGCTTCGAGTCTTCATTATGTAACGTTTCAAAAAAATATATAACTGTTCACTGAAGATCCTCCTCACCAACCAACTCTATAAACTTTATAATCCATGTCTACAGATCCATCGACCAAATAATATAGCGGTTGGAAAGGTTGCCCAGAAGCGTAGATAACTGTGTAGGTCTGTTGGTTGCCTTACATAGCTCGTCGAAAGGGGGGGGGGGGATCTTGTTATCCGCTAATGGACCGTGTTACTTTCACTCTAAAAATCAGACCTAATCCGAGATGTTATTTGACTTAAGTATTCTTTTAATTCCTCCTTTTAAAAAAAAGTAGGGCCCGAACCTAAACTACCGATGTTTTCCTTCGTTTTTCTATCTTAACTCACAGCCATGCTTAGAGAGCAAGGGAGACATAGGTGGTCGTGCCCCTGAGCTTTCTTAACCCACCCTTCAATATTGCTATCAATAAAAAAAATTATTGATAGAATATTCCTAGTTACTACTTGTGCTCGAAATGTACGTAGTAGCCCTCATTCGAAAAGGGGAAAGTCGATGACTCTCTCTTATTGCTTTTCTAAGAACCTGATCTCATCTTCACTACCTTATTATTCCACTTCCCCAAATAGACACTTTACCATTCCATGAGAAATGCGATTGAATCCATATTAAATTCACCGATGACAGCCTCGTATATCCTTACAAACGTTTTTTCAATATAAAACAAAATTCACCACGAAAAGTCGTAAAAACGCAAAATAATTCCGAAAATCCTTCATCTAAAGAAGATGATAACTCCAAAAACAATAAAATAAAGGATCACGAATTTATTATTTATACATGAGGACAAAAGCCATTTTATTCCATTTTTACTTTTTCATTTTGTTTATGTTTGTTCCTAAGTTTCCTATGACTTAAAATTATTCAATTATAATTCATTTCAAAAAAAAATCATACCCATACATCGAGTTCGTTGAATGTTAACTGAATCGGTCGGACTATTCGTAATAAACGAAAATTTTAGCTTTCTCTTATTAAAAAAAAAATCTTTTTACCGAATCCGCCTTCATCTATTTTGCACCCTTAACCATTTCAAGACATTAACGTCGTAACCTGAATATTTTGTTATTTGTTTAAACCAATCTTTCTTATTTGTATCTATGTATCTTTTTTTTTTGTTGTTATAATAATACGTGTTAAAATTTTTTTTTAAATTTAATGTACATAGCATATAAGTAGATCAAAATTTATATTTGTCAAAAAAGACTTACCGGAACTCCCAAGAAATGTGCACACTGCTTGATGATCTGGCTTGATTGATGAAAAATTTATATTATTTATAGAGGTAAGGGGGCAAATGGGGGTAAAGACTGAGGCAGCAAGGATAACACTATTTCATTATTTTTATTTTTTTATAAGGATTTTAGGTGACTTGATAATTTAACCGCGATGGATGGGAAGTTACATATTGTTACACATTACTGGATATCTTTTGATTTTTTTTTTTTCTTTTTTTTTTTGTAAGCAATTTTAAAACTATTTCTTTTTTTTACTATCTTATTATGGAATTTTAACTTCGTTTTCGTTTTCTCATTAAAAATTATTTTATTCTTAATTAGTTTTTCTATTATTTCACGCATATACGAAAAAGATCCATTTATAAAAAAGGAAATACGAGGATCTCACGACAAAAGAAAAAGTATCTTATTTTAATCACTTTGCTTGTTTTCCTTTTAATTTTACGTTCTTTTCCTTTAAGGATTTTTTGTATTCTTTGATATTTTTTTTTTTTTTCTTATCAACTTTGGAAATTTACTACACTTTTCTTTTTTATTAACCTAATTTTACTCTTATTTCTTTTTTTATTAATAGTTTTTCGCAGATATGCAAAACAGATCTGTTAACCAAAAAAAAACTTCAACGATCTCACTATACTAGAAATTATTTAAATTTTTTATAAATAATGTCCTTGACTTATTTTTTACCAAATCACTTATTTTCACTTGGATTTGATTTTTCCTAGTACTTTATCCTTTTTTCTGTTTTGTAATTATTACTATTTTCCTAGCTTAAATTTAATCACTCAGATTTTCTTTTAAGGTATTTTTGCTCTCTTTGGGTTTTTTTCTATACTTATTCTTTCAGCTTTCTTTGTTATTTTTTTGTTTTCAGCTTTAAATTTAACTTTTTCTGTTTCTTTGGGTCACTAGGTCATTTTCGTTCACTTTCTTTTTTTTTAGGTTATAGTTCTTTTTTTTTGTTGTTGTTACGACTTCTCCTTTTAGCACTAAGGTTCTTGTACCTGTGATGTCGATCTTTTCTTTTGGATGTCGAATCTTACGGATTCCCGATCTACCCCTATTCTTATTCCTTTTGACAACTTTTTGTTTTGCGAATTCCTGGTGTTTCTCTCCGAGCCTAGAGATGTGCAAGTGCAATATGCATTCTCAATAAGAGGAATCACAGGGTTACGGTTTCCTTACTAAATGTGAAGGTAGTAAATGTGTATCACATAACCCAAAAAAAAAAACAATTACGATGTCTTGGAGCATGGATGACGCATTTCTGGTGTCTCCGCACTGACTACCAAGAGACGGTGTCAGGCAAATCTGCTTGAAAGCAAATTCGCAGACGTTGAGAATGCCTATAGAGGGAGAAATGACTTGTTAAAAAAAATTTGCACTGGTGTCTGTGTATTAGTTCTTACCTACGTATGTTTTATTATTTTTTTTCTCGAATTTTTAAGAATTTTTAGTTGCACCGAGTGGGATTTTGTTTTTCTTTACTTATTTGTTTTTTCAGTTGGTTTTTTCTTTCTCTATTATTTTTGTTTGTTTGGATATTAATTTTCTTTAACTTTTTCGTTCTTTTAACGCCAACATGCTGAGAATGCGACTTTGTTGGTTCAAGCTCAGATTGGAAAAGAAAGAAATGGTATCACGCGGACATCAATTTTCTTTAGTAAGGCGGAACGGGAGGGAATGGATCAAAAACGGATGTCAGTAGTTGGCACTGCCTGACTCGGAACGTAGTGGGTGGCAAATTTCTGAACGCACCACTTACTGAAAACTTAATTCATTAAACACAATGAATTATAGCCTCGGACTCAAGCATGCGCGAGCGATACATGGATTTTTCGACATGTAATCACTTTATTTTCTTACTAGATCGTTTATAATATAGATGTTAATTAAAACTGCCAATCATTATACTTATGTGAGAGACTAATATTTGGTTGAAAAACGTTGAATATAAAAACAAATTTGAAATGTATTCATTTATTTTAGTAGATCGTTTCCTACAATTACCATATTTCAACATTTTTGATGTCTCCACATGAGCTTCAACACTTGCAAATCCCCCACTGACAGTTCATTTTGTTCCCCAAACAATTTCATCATCATAACATAAACCAGTTGTGAAATGATAAATTTCAAAAAAATTATAGATCTGCTATACATGGATTTGAATATAAAAATACTTACACACCAAAGTAAAATTCTATTTGCAACTAGTTCTTGTTGTAAGAAAACCTAACCAATCCTCTCCTATGCAATAAGTTATCACTAAATTATCTAAATTATACGAGAATTCATATAGAGAAAAACTATGTACAACAATAGCATAACACAACCGACATAAAGAGTTATATCAATTCATTGCGCTCTTATTGGAATAAGAATCCCTTTACGCTTCATCAAAAGGATATGTCATATAAAAAAAAAATACCCACATACAAATGCACTCTATGCACTCGCTCGAGGCTCGTTGAAGAAACTCGAAAATGTCAAGTGAGCTCGTGCTCTAATAACTTTCACCCCATTTTACATTGCATATCCCCAATTTACCACACACACATTTCACACAAAACTATATCACTCGCGTTCCTGCCACCATATTCTCGTATGATGTAAGTTTCAAAACTGTTCGGCTGGGCATACAGAATATTCAGAGTGTTTTGTACTATGCAATGCCAAAGGCATTTACATAGATACGTGCCCAAATGGTCCGGATGCTGTCAAAGCCACCACCACTAACAGACAAACATCACGATGACCATTCAATAGAGACCATAGAATAGACATTTGGATATGCGGAAGGCATCGTGTGCACTTTTTATCCGTTACTATGAACTATGAGTCACTGTTAAAATAAAAATTGCAGAAATAAAGGACTCACTGTTGCCACATGAAAATAAATTTAAAGAACTGAAAAGGGTTTTATGTCCTTAAACACACAAACAAACATATATCTATTATTTTTAGCATTTTCTGTCCAGTAAACATATTAGTATATTTAAGACAGTAATTCAATACCAATTCAATTACTTGACTTCCTTGATTTTTCAAATAGGAAAAGCAGTAATCAGTGATTTAAAAATGTGTGTGTCCGAAATTTCCATTCCTGCCAACAACACGCACACAGGAATGGTTGAGAGTTGTAAGTCATTAGGCCCTGGTTTTCCACGAGCTGTTGTGCCACCCAATGTAAATGTGTCCAGAAATTTAAAATCAGTGATTGAAACTGTCAGAAAAAAATGGTGCAAGTGTGTATTAGCGAACCTTCATTATTAAAAATCGGCAGGAAGTATTGGATATTACTCTTGGCTCAGTAATTATTCATCATAAGATTTTGAATTGGAAAGTATCTGATGAACACTAGGTCTCTGATCACTGATACATCCAATTTAGTCTTAATGCTGAAGCTCCTATAGCCGCTTGGAATTTCGAAAAACCAACTGGGGAAAAGACAGCACATTGTTTGGATTTAGGGCTTGAACCACTCCGGAAAAACTGTCGTTAATGTTTCAATTGGGCTTAAGGCCCTCGAGTACTATCGGATTCAGAATCCTATCGAAGGAATTCTATCTAAGAGATACTCGTGGAGAATTTTATGTCGAAAAACTTCAGAAGCTAAGAAAAATCCCCTTTTTATACAAATCCAGTAATGCCTAGCTGTTTGAAAAATGCTGATGGCTCATGGAACAACTTCTGCAAAGAATGATTCAATCTGCTACTAGATACTGATTTCCTTAGAAGTTCACAAGATATTAAAAGCTTTCTACAAAGTCTGATCACTAGGGGCCAGCTGCAATGTGCACTCAAAAGCTTCAAACCATACAAGTCTGCAGGACCCGACGGCACAATACCAGTCGAACTCCAAATGAATTCTGATTTAACTCTGCCAATTCTAATGGAGACTTTTCTAACTAGCTGCTTAAATCTGGTCCACATTCCCCTGTTTTGGATATAAGTCAAGGCTGTGTTTTTACATAGAGGGCACTTTTAGCAATGTCAACACACCTGCAATCGCGTCTGCACTGACATTTCTGATGGTAGATGGTTCGCTTGGTGAATTGACTTATCAAATGCTAACTAGGTTAGGTTAGGTTAAAAGGGGCGATGATACGGTAAGCTGCATCATCTCACTTCGGTCTCCGTGGATCCATTACGCTCCCCAGGATAAGGGTAGGTACATGGGTGTGAGGAGGGGTTGGGTGTTTCTTTTGATTGAGGACAAGTTTAGAAATGGGATGCCTCCTTGAACCACCCCCTGACTTCTGAGTCATTTGATGTTGCTCATTTCGTCTTAAAAGTATTATCCGAGGGCTTCTTTTCTAGTTATGGGCAAACTGGGGCATTCACAAAGGAAATGGGATGATCCTTCTTCCGTCTCTTCATCTTGACACCATTTACATAAGCTGATACCCATTCTGCTCATGTGGATTCCCAATGAGTTGTGGCCCGTAAGAACTCCCACTAGAAGTGATAATAATGAGACGTCTGCAGCTTCAAAGAAATTCTGGTGGATATTTTGTTTCTGCTCCAGTGGCTAAGTACTGAAGATTCGATTTCGCTTGGATCAAGAGATGATCCGTTTTTGGCCAGTTCATCAGCCATTTCGTTATCCCGAGAATATCACTATGTCCAGAGACCCATATAAGGATACTGTGTTTTTTGCGCCTAAAGATCTCAGTTCATTTTGACAACGATCTACCAGTTTAGACTTAATCGTGATTGAAGACATAGCTTTAAATGCCACCTGGCTATCTATGAAAATGTCAATATTGTTGTTGCTTAATTTGCGTAAGGTAAGATGTTTCTTGGCTTCGCAAACTGCCAGCATTTCCGTTTGGAATACACTGCAAAAATTTGGAAGCTTTATTATGGGTGGGTTATCTGAGTAGATTCCTGAACCAACCCCCAAGGTTTTGGAACCGTCAGTAAAGATCGAAACATGATTTGCATTTATGACCCTGTTTTCATTCCAGAGTTCCCCGGTTGGGATATCTGCCATCGCCACTGTGTTAAAATCTTTGTGCTGTGTGACGTAGTCTTTTTGAATGTCTATGTCAGTGAATTTCATTATGGTTCTGTGACCGAAATGGCCCTTTTTCCAATAATTACACTGTTTAAGTCTTAAAACACTTTTGGGCCACCAGCTCTTTTATAAACTGATTGAGTGGAGCTAGCGAAAGCAAAGTTTCTGGGGCTGCTGTAGGTGAAGTTGACATAGCACTGGTTGTGCCAATACACGCAAGTCTATGAATTTTGGTCATTGTCCCTAGATTGGTTTCCCTTTCTAAGGCTGGCCACCGGACCATGCATGCGAACGTTAGTATTGGCCTTATTATGGCTGTGTACATCCAATGAATGGTTCTGGGGCTGGGACCCCATCTTTTACCCGGAGTCCACACGAGCGAGTACTCGCTAGCAATTTGGGCACATACATTAATTGTCAAATCACTAGCCGCTCTACTCGCTTCTCAGTTGACTAGCGAGTAGGAAAAGTTTCGATGTATTTGTAACTGGCTAGCGATTACTCGCTCGTGTGGCCTCATCAGGGTTACCAAAAATTCGACTACAAGTGTGGACTGTGGAACGCAATTGAGGATTTGTTCTCTCTTTCTTTTATATTTTCTTTCCAGTTTTGCTTACGATCAAGTACAACGTAGTTGCCGAAACCTCTAGCGAAGTACCGTTAATGGTTGGTGGATCTATGTCGGGAATATTGTGTTTCCTCGTAAACAATACCAACTCAGTTTTCAGTGGGTTAACGTTGAGTCCGCAGCTAATGGCCACATTGCTGAGCTTGTCAAGAGCTATTTGTAAGAGCTCGCACAGAGTAGGGACAAATTTTCCTGAGGCCAATAACACGATGTCATCAGCATATGCAATGACCTTGATACCACTCAGATTTAGTTTGACTAAAATCTGGTTGACAACTAGAAGCCAAAAGCAAAGGAGATAAGATTCCACCCTGTGAAGTACCCCTACACGGCCTAACTTTTTACTTGCTATAACCCATTTCTACATTTATTAGTCTCGTTTGGAGCATGGAGTCAATCCATTTTATCAGTATCCGATCAATCCTGACGTAGCTTAGGGCTTGTTGAGGGCTTGTCGAATTGCACTGTTATCAACATCATTAAGGGCCCTTCTATATCAAGGAACCAGAGTTAATTTTTTAAAATGGATTGATTTTTTGATTGTGCCGACAACTTCATGCAGCATTGTCTCAACAGATTTGCCCTTCATGTATGCATGTTGGGCCTGTGAGAGCACACCATCATCATTCAGATTTAGGCGAATGCTAACTAGCAGGGTTATCAATTCAAAACTGTGCAGCTTTTCTGCTAGAAAGTGTGTCAGTACTGGTTGGCCGCAAGGTGGTGTTCTATCTCCCCTTCTCTGAAACTTGGTACTTGGTAGTAAATGACATGCCTGGAAGCGGAGAGTTACAGAGTGATTGCTTATGCAGACGATAATGCTATTGCCATATCAGGAAAGCATCATACTGTCTTAAGAGAATTCTTACTTTAAACAAGCTTAACAACTGCGCTGACCGGTGTGGTCTGGGCTTCAACCCTCATAAAACAGAATTTATTTTATTCCCAAGGAAATATTGAAATCACTCATAAATGTCCTCCTTCTATAAAAAAAAAAAACTAAACTAACATTCACTAATCAAGCAAAAAACTAGTAGCATGGCGGACTGCTCTAGATAAAGCGATAAATTTCGACAAATGAAGCAAATTCCAACGGTTTGCTTGTTTGTGCATAGGTGGAGCACTTCGCACGACACCTTCCGTCGCTCTTGACGTTCTGCTCCGTCTCACACCCCTCAATATTTTCTCCGCAGCAGGATTCTTTATCGGCAGTGATCCTGCTGTCGATATTGTTTTCGTAATTCATTAAAAAATCTACTGTGCTACGGATAGCTTTCTCAAAAAAACACGATTATACTTGAATTTTTCATTTTCTTTGTTCGCATTCAAGCTTCCATTTTGGCTATTTACCCAATGACGACACAACGGGAAAGAAAATTATTTATATGAAATTTGTTGATGATTAGTTTTACATTTGTGAGAGTTGAAAGTCTTTCGTTTGACGTTTTATAAAAGCAGAATTAGCTCCCATCTATTATTTACCATGGCGGCGGCGCAGCGTACTAAAGCACATAAGACTATCAGACCTATTTGTTTGGACACCTCCACCATCGCAGTGCTTGATTTAAATATACAAAGTTGTTTACATCACGAACCCAATATGTAACCTTAAACTACATACATAGTAAGTCTCCTCTGCGGCATGTACCACACAAATAATATAATCACATCTAACAGCAATACCATTCAGGTTCAAATTATCTACTTTAACAAGCCAGGGATTAAAGTCCTTTTTTTTCAAATCGCACATGTAAAATTCAATTAATCCTGATTTGTTTGAATTGATTCCATCGTGATTTAGTATTTTTTTTTTTAGAACAGATTACAAACAAAGATTCAATACCATCAACCACCCAAAAAGTATTGTTATTTTTTTTTGGAATATAACGCCTTCATGTTGCTTTTGGTAAGCAAATAAAAATTGACAGGATGTGCAAAAAGGTCAATTCGTGATGTTGTCCTCTTGCCATGGATTAGAATAAATCAAGTCTGCATGGTATTTTTTTATTTTTGTGTTTGTATAGCCACTGCCCTAATATGTGATGTGAGAAAAAATTTACAAACACCAAACAGAAATTTTTGTTATTTTATTTTGCAATAGATGTCTATACATTATTATATTCAAAGCTTTTGCTGAATATTTAACGTCGTCGACAGGGAATAATTTATTATTATGAATTTTTTGGTGGATATGGAAGAAGAGGAATGAAAAATTTAATTCCAGTTGCATATTTATGATAATCGATCATTAGAAAATTTCCAGCTGCCCATATAATATAATAAAATAAATTGAAGTCAAACTATTCTAGAAATTGGGGCTGTGTACATTATGTATTTGATTTTAAAATGTTAAAAGCCACAGTTTTCTTAAGTACAAATTTAAATAGGAGTTACATTTGTATTCTAATGCTCATTTCAATTTTTAAATCTCTTTGAATGACATGATAATCGATTTCAAATTTATATGAATCAATTTATTCAAAATCCACTTTTTACAGAAATCATTGTTTAAGCTTTAGCCTACTGTTTCAGCGGATGCGTATTCTGACTAACAATATTGTTCTGATCACGTATTCGTCAGAACTGTTGGTCCAAAGTGTGTTGTTATAGAAAAAGTGTTTTTTGACAAAATATTTTAGTTGAGTTTGGTTTATCAAAAATTCAAGACGAATAACTAAAAAGATTTAAGTTTTTTATTGGCTAAATTATTTCCGTAGTTTATAGAAATGTATCTAAAAAACCTTCCTCTTGAAGAAGATTTATATTTTCAAGAAACTGCTTTATCAAAAATATGGTTGCTTGATAAATAAAAGAGTGGAACATGTTAGCAAAATATTTAGAGAAATACATGGCGAATATCGCACCCTTTTCGATAGCTCTGTCAAATATGCCAAAATAATTGAGGCAGTGAGAGCCATAGTGGCCTAACTGCATTTTTCATTATTTTTAGTAGAGCAAAAATAAGGAGCAGATTATTTTAAACACTTCAAAATTAAATTTACAGTTTTTAAATAAATGAACGTAGTTTTGATTTTTATTTGCAATATGATAAAAAAATAATAGGTTTTTGATTTGGTATTGATGATTCTTCAAAATACCGCTATAACTGATCAGATAGCCCACTCTAGCACTCAAGCACTCAAGCTTTTATTTTTTTATTTTTGTGATTTGGTTCTAAATGCAAAAAGTCCTATAAGTATTGCATGGAGCTATCAATTCAAAAAAATAAAATGCAGAAAAATAGTTTAATACGTACAAATTCAATTTTTCTAAAAAACTCAATTTCGATAATATTGCAGTAAGGCCACTTTTGCTCTCACTGACTAAATTATTGTTGAAAAAAGAACCATGGGCTGTTTTTACTCTTTGAATTGGCAACTGGTATTCATTTCAAATGAAAATGGAATTAAACCCATAATAAAAATAACACAAAATATAAAATTCAACGTAACGTAATTATCTTTCACCATTTTAAGGCATCATGTTGTACATATTTCGTAAATACATACAAAGGTACCTGCCTCCTGCCTGGCAACTGAACATAACAAAAAGAGTTAAAATGCTCTAAAGATGAATCTTCGGCCTCCGTGAAATTAAGCCCCAAAAAATAAGACCCCAACGAAAAAATGAAATGATTTCCCAAACAAATGCACAGAAGGCAACAATAACGAAAATCTCAAACTGTGGATTTTACTGTTTTTGCGGCCGCATTTCAAAATTTTCTTAGGGCCTATTCTTAAACCGCAATGAAGTAAGACCCCAACATTAATCTTGAGGTTAAGTTTCATTTAATTTTTAAAATTTTATTCAGCTACTGTTGTTCAATACGATCCTTATATTGAAAAAGTATCAGAGATGATGATTTTTATTAATCTGTAACACGATGATGGTATTCAACATGATCCTTACAGCGAAAACCATCACTAACAGTAACAGAATAGCTGAAAACAGCATGCGTTTTTTTTTGTATTTTTTGTTGGGCCTTATTTTCTGGGGCCTAATTTCTCGGAGTCGAAAGTTTGAATCATACTTTAAGTGTGAGTTTTTATGCCAACTCTATGAGCCAATAACACCCGTGATTCCTTCTTCTCATTGTCATTCCAAAAAGGATAAAATACCCGTGGCCAGTGGCGTAGCTAGGATATTTGCCGCCTGGGGCAAAACAATAATTTGCCGCCCCATCGGTGTAACAATACTTTATAAAGAAATTTTGTGATATACCTTCATATCAAGTTGCAGACAAAATTTGAAAATATTTGTTTATAAATGCAAGGAATTACATTCTGCGAAATATTGATACACGCCACTTTGCCGCAATATCTGCTGAATGAATTTGTTTTGTTTCTGACCTACTGAGATTTAACTTTAAACCGACTCACAGTGGTCGGAAATCAACATTTAGCGCGAACTAAATGAAAAACTGAAAGTCCAAATTACCATGACCAATGTTATCTATCGTACGTAGAATACATCCGCACACCCACTGATGACCTTGGTTTTTTATTTAAGGTCGAAGATGATATTAATAGACCCGTTAGTTGAACGATGCAACCAATATTTGAAGCGTGGTATGCCAAAAATGTCGGAAATTGTAGCCTTTTGTGACGATTCTAAAATGAATTGTAAAAGATGAATTAGCACGTAAATGCACTTTGTTTTTGTGCTATCTTGAAAAGAAGCGATTCCCTAACGATATTAGAGCAGTCTTAACACTTGCAAAACCTTGCGATTTTTCTATGCCCAACTTAAAAAAATAATAACCAAAAAATCCTTTTTAACTAGGTCCTCACTTTACAGCTTCTTAAATTTTTTATAAAAATATTTACCGTTATATACCTTATCCATGGTTATAAATTATTAAAATAATTTTAACTTGAATTTTCACACCCATTGCATATGATAAGCAATTCAAAATTGACATACCATGCTGCGAATATTGGTTGAACCGTTCAATTAACGGGTCTTTTCGTAAGATCTTCGATCTTTAATAAAAAACCAAGGTCATCAGTGGGTACGCGGATGTATTCTACGTAGAATAGATAACATTAGTCATGGTGATTTGGACCTTCAGTTTTTTATTTAGTTCGCGCTAAATGTTGATTTCCGACCACTGTGCGACTGTATAAATTTTTTTAGTGTTTCCTTTCGTCCAAAAATAGTCAAGCTCATAATTGTTCATTAGGCGTGTACCACCAAATAAAATCTCTGAGAGCTCAGAGATTTTTAAAGTGGGACAAAAAATCTCACCTGAGCACTGAGATTTTCTTCAGAGATTACTGAGACGAAAATTTTTTGGATTAATTTCTCAATGTGCTTTCTCAGCTAAAATTGTTCATTTGACAGCCAAATTGCAATTTATCGGCGATGGGCAAATACAAAAATTATACCAAAAATACAAAATAGAAGTTAAATGTTGATAAACAGGAAAAATAAATTTATCTTAGTATTTTTCATTCATTTTATAAAGTTTAGTGCTTTAACATTTAAATATTTAAAGCAAAGTTAAAATTTTGTTTCCATAATTTCAGTACGATTGAACAGGGAATCTTATTCCAAAAAACATTCCGCCTACGTCAACTTGAGACTGAGCGCTCGGTTGAGTTATTACATCACTGAAATTGTAGTAGCTTGTTGATCTAATGCATTTTTTCTCAAAATAAATCTGCCGCAAGATCTTCGCAAAAAAATCTCACATTTTTTTTTTAATTCTTTGTGTTGAATTGAGCCATTATGTATTATTTAGAGCTTTTTTGTTTGCTGGTTTTATGTTAAAAAAAAAGCTAATGTAATATTTTATTTATTTTTATTCATTTATCAGTTTTGTTTAAATAATATTTATTTAAAAAAAAAAACAAATCATCTGCGAAAATATTCAATCTACAGCATTTTTGTTTTCAAATCTAACGCGAAAAATTTTTTGAGAAAGGTCAACCCCTCTGATCTCTAAATTGAGTGAATCAACAGACACGTACCTATTTGTAAGGCTACAAAGGAGAATGGTCATTACGAAAGCCATCAATTTGTTTCTAAATTTGAAAGAATTGTTAATTTAAAAAATTAACTTTTGTGTTTATTACCTACTTCTATAATGAGCAATGGTCATGATTCTGCCGCCCCTAGTGATTGGAACACAATGAAAAATTGTACGTTCATATACCTATTCAAATGAAATAGAATTTTTAACTTAAAAAAAGTAATACTTTTTTTTTATTTCCAACTTCTGTAATAAACAACGATGATGATTTGCGCCCCTCTTGATAAAATAAAAATAAAAATAAAAATTGATTGAATTATTTATTAAACAAAGATTAAACTTGTGTTTATTTCCAACTTCTCATGAACAACGAAAATGATTTTACCGCCCCTACAAATTTGAATACTATAAAAATTGTATGTTTTCTGATAAAAATTTAATAAAATATTCACTAAAAAAATTTTGTAGCTAATTGGTTAACAACATCCCATGAACAACGAAGATGATTTTCCGATTTGCCACCCCTAACTCCTGGCGCTCGGGGCGACTGCATCGTTTTTGATGAATGTCCACCTTTTTTAGACTATTTAGAATTTTTGTTTCTATTTCTGAATTATGATGATAAAAGCCTACTTAACTGCTAAAACTAAATATTTTTTTCTGTTGAGATTCTATATCAGCTATCACCTGTATCAAATTCATTGAAATCACTGAAGGAACAACGATGTTGGAAAATGTTGTCATATTTTTGAAACAAGATTTGTTTCGATATAAATCTACTTAAGATATTTGATATTAAACTTCATGAACATAAAACTTGGCATTTATTTTAGATCTCATTACTTGTTGTGGCAGACTTTTTACACACAGGTTTCTTGTACATATAAGAACTTGGCTCTTTTTTACATTTATGTTTTTGTTGTGATTTCACTCCTTTTTGCAAAGATTTTTGTATTTATAAAAATTTTTAATAATGTGGGTGAATGCCATGCCCCTTAAAGGAAAATTCCAATTTTTCAATTTTTTTCTTTCAAAGTACTTCAAGCCCTATTGCTCTACCAATTTTCCTCGTTCTACAACAATCAGAAGTGGTTCATATAGTTTATAAGAATTTTTGAGAAAGTGGGTGTATGCCTCGCCCCCTGAACTGAAACTTTCAATTTTTCGATTTTTTTCTTTCAAAGTACTTCAAGCCCTACCGACCTTTCAATTTTCATCGCTCTACAACAATCGGAAGTGCTCCATATAATTTATAAGATTTATAAGAATTTTTAAGAATGTGGGTGGATGCCACGCCCCTTGAATGAAAGATTCCAAATTTTCAATTTGTTTATTTCTAAGTACTTCAAGCCCTACCGACCTACCAATTTTCATCGTTCTTCTTCAATCGGAAGTGCTCCATAGAATTTATTAGAATTTTTAAGAATGTGGGTGGATGCCACGCCCCCAGAATAGAAAATTTCAACCCTTCAATATTTTTCTTTCTAAGTACTTCAAGCTCTACTGATCTACCAAACTTTTACACAAAAAAATTGATTGAAATCGGTACAGCTGTTAAAGAAAATATCGAACCGTAACAGGGAAAGTACCGTTAGTAACAATTTTTTGAATTTTTGTTTTTACCAGAGAGTAGATAATTTTGTAAGTTCAAAATTTGAAGAAAATTACTTCAGTGGCTTAGGCTGTAAGTTAAGGCACATTATACCATACACACACACAAGCAGACAGACAAACAGAATTTTAAGACCCTGTTTTTCCGTCTTCTAATTGCCATACTTATTATCTATACATTATGTATCTTTGATTGGATAAAGTCCCATAGTTTTGATATCAAATAAAGCTATTTGTATAATGAATAAATGAAAAAAGGAGATTAAAATCCAATTCTAAGGAAAAAATTCCAATAATTAAAAAGAAGAAGTTTTATTATGTCCTTTGTAAACGCAACGAATTTATATGTGAAGTGTGAAATGAAATATCAATTCTGAATTTATGAAAGGCTTTTATATCGTTGTAACAGAAGTCTTTCTCAATTCTCCCTTTTATTAATGGAACGACATCACAGAACAAATTAGTTTCATTTTGATCTTTGAGATCTTTTGTAAGATTTCATCCTTTCATAGATTTTATTCACTTTGATTTGAGAATGAAGTTTTCAATACATTCACGAACATACATACAGCACACGGTCCCTTCAAATACATATACTACATCAATCGGGCTAAACAATTCCATTTCAGAAGACTCATACACAAAACTGTACTAATAACTAGGCAGCCTCTTGCATGTTCAAGAATCTTTTGAATTATTTCATTTTGAAATGGCCCATATGCTTATTGTACGACCCACTGACAAAGATATGAGTGAAGTATTGAAATTGCTTAACAATGCGGAACCTCATGCATCTTCCTCTTAAAATCCATCAATAATTTTGCACACATACAAACACACACATCAAAAAACGGAAATGGCAGCATGCCGAGGTATTGGCAAGTGATAAATTTGCACATGAGTGCATCTTTCCAACCGTCAATAAAGTACATATGTATATGTATGTACGTAGGTATATTTATGTGGAATCCACCGAGGAACAAGGATATTATTTTGCAGCACCAGAAGCGCAAAAAATGAACTAAAATTCATCTTCCTTCTTCAGTCATGTGTGGAAAATTGAAACGACTGACGATAGAGAAAGAGAGAGTTAATTGAAATTCTATGATGAAGTGTGTATGCACATACACACCCACTGCACATCAAACTATATCCTGGTGAAAACGTAGTATCGATGATATTGACAAGGACCGCATCGCGTAAAATATTTAATTTTAGTTTGTGTTTCTAGGAAGAATAGATGCGGTGCCCCTATTCAAACCTTATTTGTAAACAATTTCCCAACCCTAAGCCCTCTAGTGGTTTTGAATTGTCTGTTTCATCTTTGTTCTTTGTGCCAAACAGCAGGAAACTGTGCTGAGAGGAAGTTGATGTGTGTATGTGATGAAGATAGCTTAAAGAGGCTTTATTAATGCTGCCTGTGGCATTAAAGTGACAAAGAATGATTTTTCTCGTCAGCAAAGTGATGAATGGTGTTTTTTAATTTTATTGATACTAATTTTGTTTGCGTCAAAACCTCTGATATAAATGTGTTCGAAATGGGAGACGTGAATTTGTCTCATTATGTCACTTCTAGATGATAAAGAACGCACACACACTGTGGTATTATACGGTTGGGATTTGATTTTAAATTGGGTTGGTACACTGTGGCGTATGTGGAACTTTTTTTTGTTTGTCTTAAAGTTCTGAGGGATTTTAATGTGTGACATTATTCTTGGCACTTTAAGGAGGTGATTCTAAGAAATGATGGCAAAAGAAAAGAAAGATAATTTTTTATCAATAAATCATCCTAAAATTTAATTCAGGTGTTTATGACAGCAATTTTTGGAAGCTGAATTACAAAATGTCTGATGGTAGCAACAGAGTAATACACTGCCTGCCTGGGTCAATTTAAGAATTGTATTGAAATTTGGATGTTCATTTTGTTTTGAATCAGATGTTTTCAGCAAAAAAAAATTCTTGTCATAATGCAGTCTTGTCAAACTTCCATTAAATTATCCTTGTTAACCTCGTTTGCTCGTTTGATTGAGCTAAAACTCTGTATATGAACTCTGTAACGCATAACTTTATAGGAGTATCTTAGTTAAATATTACTATTCTTAGAAATCTTATATCCTTCCTTATTTGCAATTTAATTTTCATTGCAATTATCTTTACATTGTATCATATTGACTTAAAGACCTTTCGTTAAGTTTTTGACTAAAGCAAGTCTATTGTCTATCAATTTAAAAGGCAACCACATTTTCTCATTTCCTTTAAAATCCTTAAAAGAATATACAAACATATACACACACAAAATCAAATAGAGAACAGAATATACAATTTTCATTTGCATTTACACAAGCAACAGCTTCCAAATTATACACTACACATGGAAAAGAAATTGTATATACGTACGGAATGAGTTCAAAGTTATTTGCGGTTCTTTTCTGCCCATTCAAAGACGATACACATATTGGAAATACAAATTTGTATACTTTTAAGGAGAGTGAGTATACCTACTGATGTCCTGATTGCCAAATGATTATTTGATGCACTCTCTTGATTACAGCATTAGTGTTTCAAATGTACATATACACGATACGAGTATATGTATATAGAAGACAAACCATATAAACAAGACAGACAAAAATTGATTTTGAAATTGTAGGACTTCTTGACTTGAGGCCTGATTCTCTTATTTTTGAACAAATAACTCATGACAATCGAATAATTGGAAAATGCCATTGTTATTTTAGAATTTAAATTGAAAAGTGTTTTGTTGGATGTTGGAATTGAAATTCGATTTGATGTTTGAATTTCACTATAAATTTATGCCCTTAGACTTTTGGTTTTGAAATATTGGAAAGAGATAGATATTGTGGTTCAATTAAAATTTTGTATGTATAAAGTTATTTATTTTGATGATTAATATGAATATATCTTATATTGTAAATAAAATTTATATTTTTTAAATTTTAAGTTGGTAATTGAATTATTATTGATTAAATCTCGGTAGGTAACATATTTTTGCGGTAGATTTTACCACAAAAAGTTTCAACAGTTTTTTGTTGTCAATTCAGATTTATGCAATCATTCCTCACCAATTTAGGGCGGTACGTAAATGCTGAAGGTTTGATAAGGCATACAAATATCAAAAAGGTTAAACAAGGGTAAATCTGCAGAAAGGTTTAAATTCTATTTTCTTAGCTGAAATGGGTAGAGAATAGATTTGTTGCTTTCGTTGATTTTTTAAAATGTTATTTATGCAGGTTAAATGGAGACGTTTAGGATACAGTGCATGTCATAGAAGTGGAACTTTCTGGGTGATCTGAGCCCCGATAGCTAATAATCGTTCAAAATATTAAATTTGTTTAATGAGGTTTTTTGAATCCGCATTAATAAAATGCAGTATGTTGTTATTCCATCTTATTTTACAACTATCATAAACTTTATAAAGACTACGGGTGTGTTGTAGTACCTTGTGGCTTGACGGTTAGTACGTAGGAATGTCATGCCGAAGGTGTGGGTTCGATTCCCAGCCGTGCCACCTAAAAACAGAAATGTTTTATCCGAGGTACTGCCTCTTGCGAGGAACTGACAAATCCTCCAAGTGTATACTTGTCATGAATAAGTGCTGCTCAATTAGCCGTTCGGACTCGGCAAAAAACTGTAGGTCCCCTCCATTCCTGTCAAACAACACGCACACACGAATGGTTGAGAGTTGTAAGTCACTAGGCCCTGGTTCTTCACGAGTTGTTGCGCCACCCAATTTTTTTATTTTAAGGGTGTGTTTATGTTGGAGCTGTGATAATCGATTCAAGCAGCGATGCAGGCCACGATGAATTCAGAGCTCGAGTCACAGCTCTTATGTAGTGTTCATATTGGAACTTCGATAACCGGTGTTTTTCTAATACAAATTATGTTTTGTTTTAACTAACAGTAGATGACGGATATAAGAAAGTCAAAAAATGCAAGGAATTCCTTTCTTATATCCGAGATTTCTTATATAAATGATAGTTTGTAATACTATGTTCCCACCGAAACGAAGTTTAAATTGATGAAAGAAGATTTCATGGAAATTTCAACGAAATCTCCATGAAAACTCTAGATTTCAACGCAATCTTAATCCGTCTTATACGCAAGCTTTTCTTATATCCGCATCTACTGTATTTAATTTCATCATTAAATGTTCAGCATCTATACTCGATAAGATCTTTGAAAATATAATCGTTGATTTCCTTTGCTAGGATTGCAGCTCGAACTGTTTATCGAAGCTCCAACATGAGCACTAATACCAAAAACAATGTAAGCAATTTCAAAGCTATAGTCACATCGCTGCTCGAATCGTTTATCACAGCTCCAACATAAACTTACTTACTTAGGCCCATTTGCTGATACTGAACATAAATACTTATGTTCCACATAAACCCTTAAGTGACACTTATTGCTTTGCACCAAATGTAAACTCAAACATAACAATCCTTAAGTTGAACATAGCTTAGGTGGAAGAAATAGTACCACATAAGATATTTATGTTACGCATTAATTTTCGTTTACTGTTGATTCTGAAGTTTTTGCCAAGAATTTTGAGGATATTATTTAAAAAATGATTTGTCAAATTGAGGAGAAAATTTTTATATTTTTTCTCTTGGTGAAAAAAATAACAAAAGTTATTTTGAAAATAATGCCTAGAATTCTTTTAAAATTTCGTAAGTAGGTATAGCCGATTTTGGTGATAAGTTTTGAGAGTTTCGGAAGCGAAATATTAATTTGGAAATGCTAATATAAAATTTCTTGAAACTGCAATTGGCATTTCACCGAATACACCGAACTACATTTATTTTTCTTTTTTTTCACTAAAATAAAGTAGGCACACTTTTATCAATGATAATTCCAACTTGACGTGCAAAGTGCACAATTATATTGATGCATAATGGTATACTTGCCCATGAAACGTGTTGCAACGCATGGACATACGAATATATGTACCTTTGGCTCAAACTTTTGTTAAAAAAATTGTTTTTCACTTGAGTCCTTAAAATTATTTTAAATATTTTTTTCTATCCATATGGAGCAACCAAAAACTAGAAATTTTTCAAAAATACTCGTTTTTGAAACTTTGAATGCCTGTAACTTATAAGATTTCAGTCCGACTTATACAAAGAGTACATCGTCGGAAGGAGACAGATCACATCATTCCGAAAATATACATTTTATTTAAATAAGCTAAGCCGTTAGCGAGATTTATGGGAATATCTGGAAAAAAAGCTGAGAAAATGATTTTTTGCATATCTCGAAAACGCTTCTTTGGAAAAAAAAAATAATTTTGATTTTCGTGTTCAGTGACCCAAAATCAGTCCAGAAAATATATTTTTTCGAAGGACCCTACCATGACCCGAAAATTTGTAAACTAGTGTTATTTGAAAATTCATGAAAATGTGCTATGTTAGAATCAATTATAAAATAGATATTTTAACATACATTAGATACTCCTAAAGATCCTAATGATCAATGGAATGAATCATGTGGATGAATCACTGGAGCTCCTTATCAAAACTCATTTTCCTGGTTGTTACTTTGAAGTTAATAACTTGGAGGATGCAGTACAAACAGAGCACACGGTGCCGCCAGATATTATAACGGAGGATAAAATAAACTGAGCGATAAATTCGTTTTCACCCTTCAAATCTCCAGGAACAGACGGCTCCCCATGATGCTACAGAAGAACACTAAACACGTTTTCCAACACCTCAAGAGATTCTTTGCAAGCAGCCTTAAGTGGGCATATATTCCTTTGGCGTGGCGTGAAGTAAAAGTAGATAGTCTTCATACCGAAAGCTGGGAAACCAAGTCACATGATCACTTTTTACTCCTGCAACAGGATCTTTGGTAAGACCTGGGGTCCAAACACTAAAATCATAATGTGCATGAAACGAAGAAGTAGAGGAGGACACCCTTCACTTCCTAGGTCAATGTCCGGCACTCTGCAATAAGAGGAAAAAATGTTTGCGTAGCTATTTTTTCAATGATCTAACAGAAATCTCGAAGTCAACAGGCAATAACATCTCAAATTTAATGAACTTCATCAATGCCTCTAAATGGGTCAATGCTCCATGGGATTTCATAGCTTATATTTTTAAAGGGATGGTCACAGGGTGGTGGTGTGACTGCAGGAACAAGATCCACCGTCAGCCCATATCAACCTAACCTTACCAAACCTAGATTCACCAAAACGCTAGAGCGTGTAGGCTGGTTCGAGCCAAAAAAACATATACCAGAAGGGGTGTCCATGTTCCCCTGTTTAGGCAGGAGGGGTACCACAATGGATCAACATTGGTCAAAGTGTGACAGGAACAAGATCCACCGTCAGCCCATCAACCTAACCTTACTTACTTACTTACTTACTTAAGGTGGCGCTACAGTCTGGGGTGGACCAGGGCCTCAACCAACATGCTTCTTCCAGCCGGCTCGGTTTCTAGCTACCTGTCTCCAGTTTCGCACGCCAAGTTTGTTGACGTCCTCTTCACTGTCCACCTTTACTGCGCTGTCCCACGGGGTTGGATTCAAAGGCTTTCCAGGCCGCAGCATTGGTGACCATTCAGCCCAGCCCTCTCAGTCACTGGTTTTTCACCTTTGTGGCTAGGTTGGTGTCGCTTTACAGCAGTACTGTTCGTTGTTGTATCTTTTTCTCCATTCTCCATCGACCAAAAATCACCCGGAGAATTTTCCTCTCAAAACAGCCTAACGCGTTTTCATCCACCGTAACCGTTAACAGTGTCCATGCCTCTGCACCAAGCATCTTATACAGGCACAGTTAAGTTGCTCGAGAGAGAGCTTTACTTCTCAATTGCCTTCTTAGCCCATAGAAACAGTGATTGGCAAGAGTAATCCTTCATTTGATCTCAACACTGTTATCGTTCGCTGAGTTTATAGCGGATCTTAGGTAGACAAAGTCTATCTGATCACCTCAAAATTATAGCTGTCTATAGTGACGTTCTGTCCGAGATGTCGTCGGTGTTGGGTGTCCTTTCTTGTTGATAGTGTATATTTCGTTTTGCTTTCATTCACCGTTAACCCCATCTTATTGGTTTCCTTCTCAATACTCACAAAAGCACCACTGACACCACGCTTTGTTCGTCCGATTATGTCAATGTCGTCTGCGTAAGCGAGTAATGGGACGGACTTTTGAAAGATTGCGCCTCAAGTGTTGATGTGTTGCACTGTTCTTTCAAGAACGATGTTGAAGAAGTCGCATGACAGGCCGTCACCTTGCCTAAGCCCTTTTTTGAAATCAAAGGTTTCGGTGAGGCCTTTGCCGATCTTGATGGAGCAGCGTGCATTCTCCATAGTCATCCTGCACAAACGGATGAGTTTGGCAGGGATGCCAAACCAAGACATTGCTCTATATAGCTCGTCTCTATAGATGCTGTCATACGCGGCCTTAAAATCGATGAAAGGGTGATGGGTATCGATTTGAAACTCCTGGGTTTTTTCCAAGATCTGCCGTAGTGCGAATATTTGGTCGATTGTGGACTTCCCTGGCTTAAAGCCACACTGATATGGATCTATCAGGCTATTGACAAATGGCTTAAAGCTATCACAAAATACGGCAGAGAAGATCTTGTGGGCAATATTAAGAAGACTGATGCCTCTGTAGTTGGTGCAGTCCATAGGATCGCCTTTCTAGAGGATCGGGGAAACAATGCTGAGGTTCCATTCATTGGGCATGCTTTCCTCCGATCATATTTTGTAGATGAGCTGGTGAATGCTCCTAACCAATTCATCGCCAGCCACTTTGAATAGCTCAGCTGCAAGACCATCAGCTCCAGGAGCTTTATTGGACTTAAGTTTAGATATTCCCCTGATCATCCTTTCAAGCTTCGGTTCGGGCCTTGTAGCCCTGGGAGGTTTTTGTACTTTTTGGTAAAACTTCCGAACTTCATTCCTGCAATGGCATCCCTCTAATTCCTCGGCCGCACGCTTCTCATGTGCTTTTTTTTCCTTCTGAGAAGCTTGTGTTCCTCTCTCCTCTTCTGATCGTAGAGCTTGTGAGTAGCTCTGGTCCTTCTATGCAGCACCGCTTTGTATGCTTGTTGTTTCGTCGAACCAGGGGTTTCGCTGTGGTGGTCGTGCGATGCGCAGCAAGTCAGGCGGCATCTTTGATGGCTTCCTGGCAATTCTTCCACTGGTTCTGGATACTTGCAGTTGGTGACATATGACTATTTAAGAGGGCGCAAGAGACTCGTTCGGAAAAGGAACTTCTTGCGACCATAGCCGTCCGACGTTAAACTTCCTCAAAGTATTTCCCTGCTTTGGCTTTGGTCTGGATATCAATAGAATTTACTTGACTAAAAAGAGGTCGTGGTCCGATTCAACGTTGGCTCCTCCTTGATACTGGAGGAGTGCCTTGCGTCGATCGCAATGTGGTCAATCTGATTAGCTGCCATGTCCCCTTGTGTATATAGAGATGTGGGAACTTAGTACTAGCTACCACAACGTTTCGTCCCGCAGCAAAGTCGATTAACCTGAGTCTGTTATCGGAGGTGGTGTCGTGTAGGCTTTATCTTCTGATTGTTCCACCAAAGACGTCTTCTTTTCCTAGCTAGGGCATTGCTCATATGTCTTGTCCAGGAGCTCGTAGAACTCATCCTTGGTTCATCATCTTTCTCCTCTCTAGGGGCATGCACGCGCATATCAGGCTAACGTTGGCGAATTAAGTCTTGATGAGGATTGTCGTGAGGCGCTCGTTCACATAGTTGAAACCCAATACTTCTTGCCTAAGTCTGCCTCTAATGTCGAATCCACATAATAAGTGATGCTTCCCTTGTGGTCGGTAACAGTCACCGTAGTAAATGTCACATTCTTTTTAGTGACTGCTTTGTAGCAGTCTAGGGCTTCCGCAAAATGTTCGGCTGCACGTGGTCCGTATCCGAGGCTTGTTGTTGCTTCGCAACTAAATAGCTTTACGTGGCCGGGAAGTCACCCCTACGGCAAGACCCCCAACTCTAGGTTGACCAGACCCTTACAATATAACTCCAAGGGCGGGAAGCCGGATTAACCGCTAATTATAGGCCTGAGCTCCGAATTTGTCGTAGTAGCTCGTATAAGGTTTTCACTAAGTAGTTCAACCTCACTGGAACTGTAGACGCCACCATTGATTCTATCTGGAGAATTCTTTCGCTGCCGCCTGGACAAAGGAAAAGTGCCATAGTGTGAACATTCCTCCTCCCCCCTCTCTAGTTTGCTGCCCCAAAAACCGTCCACATGGATTGGAACCCCATCTTCAATTAAAGGTACTAGGCACCCGATATTCACCACGGGGAGGTGAGAGTTGGAGTTGATAGACATAGGTTCGTTTTGAAAAAAGCTTGTGGACGCTTGTGTCCTCTTGAATGCACCATGTCTACCCTTTGAACATCATCGAACAAACCTACTGACGTGAAGTGAATTGTCGCGTCACTTTGACTTTTTATTCTGCATTTGTTTTGTATAAGTCGGCAAACGTTATTGAGACACGTTAACTATCAAATAAGTCGAAAAAATCACGGTGAAACCATAACGTACTTTCTCAAGAACGTGGAATATATCCTAAACGGCGAATAAATTGAGCCAAGTGTCGTCGTACTTGAGGTAACTTTAACAGGGGAGCGCAAACCAAAATCTCGAATAACGAAATCTCGCATTTTTTTAAAAATCTCGAATAACGAAATCTCGCAAATTAAAAATCTTGTTTTTCATAATCTCGCAATTACAAAATCTCGCTTTTCACAATCTCGCATTTACAGTTTGAACCTTAAAATCTCGCAAATTTCAACCAAAATCTCGCAATTTAAAATCTCGCAATTCAAAATCTCGCAACTTCAAATTTCACAGCAACGAATCACACACGACTTTTGGAATTTTTTTTTTTTTTTGTGAATATACCTACCCAAGAGCACTTTGGATAATTTTCCTTCCAACTAATAACTGTACCTGTCAATAAAAAATATGTGTACATCCTTTATTACTGTTAATAACCTCTATTTACGCGTTCATAATGGAACTAAAAGTATTTTCTTGTTCAAGGCCAAATACGAGTAATGCGATTTGCACATGACACTTTACAACTGAATGTTCCATCTCTATGTTCTCTCTCCTTCTTGTTCTTTTGAAAGCAATAATATTGAAAATCAAAAGTTCAAATTAATAAATAACAGTTTGGTCTTAAAGTACCCAGACACTGGATTATATATTTTGCAGTAGGTAGGATATCTCGCAAAATTGAATTGCATTGCAACAAATACATTTTTTTAATCAAAATCTCGCAAATTTAAATCTCGAGCGAGATTTTAATTTGCGAGATTTTGATTAAAAAAATTTATTTGTTGCAAGTCAATTCAATTTTGCGAGATTTTGATATGCGAAATTTTAGTTTGCGGGATTTCGTTATTGCGAGATTATGAAAAGCGGGATTTTGTAATTGCGGGATTATGAAAAGCGAGATTTTGTAATTGCGAGATTTCGTTACGCGAGATTTCGAATGCGAGATTTTGATTTGCGAGATTTCGTAGCCAACCCCTTGAACAGAACTATACGTTACACAACAACAGCACACTTTAATAATTTAATATTTCACTTTCAATTTATTTGATAATTTATATTGCAATACAAAGTTTGCCGGGTCACCTTGTATCGTCATAAGAATTCGCAAAGTTATTTGCAATTAAAGATTGGTGTTGAGAAGAAGTAAATTCAGTTAATATTTCAAATTTGCTACTTTTAGGGAACATTCTTTTTTTGGCGTCCAAGCGTGGGATTTCCACTTTTTTGGAAATTTTGAATATTTAATACGTGAGAAAAGTTGTGGAAAAGCCTACAGATGATGTTTGTTGGGAAAAAAAGTTGCAAGTTTGTTTATATTCAAAATATTGAAAGTTACCAAAAAAATGTAAATCCCACTCTTTGACATTCAAAAAGGTATGTTCCCGAAAAGTGGTAACACTGACATTTTATCCAAAAGTGCTTCTTCTTAACACTTATATTTTAAGATGTCAACATGTTTCTTTCCAAGATGCTTTTGATGTCCGGAGATGTTGCCGAAACTTTTTAACGTTTTAAATTACCAAAAAAAAAGGGGGAAGTCCCACACTTTGATATACAAAAAAAGTAAGTTTCTGTAAAGTGAAAATATTGAAATTTTAACCAAAGGTGCGTCTACTCAGCACGTATTTTCAAAATATCAATTTTTATTTCCCACTACGTCTTTGGCATCTATAGAAGTCCTTCCGCAACTTTCATGTTTAAAAAATAAAAAATAAGGTGGAGGTTCCACCTGTTGACATTAAAAAAATGTATGTTCCCGAAAACAGACAACACTGAAATTTTACCCGAAGGTGCTCTTACTCAAATCCATTCTCGTAAGACATAAAGCGTTATTTTGATTATGGAAATATTCCAAATCATTTAAGAGTTTTCTTTCAATTTACAATTTTGTACAAATTGGGCACAATTTTAAAAAATGGCGTCCAAGCAACAGGATTACAAAAATTACTCCCAAGCTAAGTTTCAACCTTAATGTGTAAGTAACGAATTGCGGACTACCGGACTATTACGACTGGTTTTAATGAGTTCTTTTATGCAGAAGCTATTTATAGGATTGTGTACCACAATTTAAAAAAAAAAAACATTTTTGGCTGTTTCAAAATACTCCAGTATTTGTTGTTTTTTTAACTTAATATTCCTTTTTTGCCTCGAAAATGACTTCCACGGTTTTGATAAAATAATGTCAGTATCTACGCTAATTCTAGTGGGACCAACTACAAAAGTCTTATAAATAAATACACTGAGCATCTTTTGATAAAACCTCCTCTAGAACGTTTTTTTTTATTGTTTAATAATAGATTAATATTTTTGTTGACATTTACTTTCGAATTGAAATAATAATAAATACGAGTATACCTTCGCTAATATTTCATGCAACTTCATTTAAAATTTAAACAAAGACAATAAAACCACTGTGCTTGCTATAAATCAAAAACATACGTCATTTCCTTGAACTTTTATAACGCATAGGTTTTTGAACTTTATTCTCATATGTCTTCCAAAGAAAAGCTATTGTAAATGTAATTATCCAGTCTGATTCTATTCGATCATTGGCAATCTGCATCGTAAATTAGTCTAACTATTGCCAATTATTTGCTTGTAATTCCTTTTGTTTCTTTGAATACGTAAAAAGGCATGTAATTTGAACTTTTCTCTTATTTCTTGTTAACTTTGAAGAATTTCGATTTTCCATTAATTATTAATCAGCAGGTACGGGTACCTATACCTACTACCTACTGGAATTCCATTATTCGTTTAGCCTTAAGGCAAAATATCTCAATCTTACCCTTTTTCGCCAGTTAAAATGGAACAAAACCAAATTGAGTCATTGTCAATTTTGAATATTTGAAAGTTTACTCAATGTTCTTGGTCTGTTAGTAGAAAAACTTGGTCCCTTTATTTCCTGATTTTGTGGGACGATAACTCAATTTTTTTTTTAACTTTTCTTTTATTTTCTATTTTGCCTTTGTTACACACACCCTTACTCATTCACATGGGTGCAGGTTAGACATTTGAAAAAAGGCCTACAGGCGAAGGAGGCCTAACCAAGGAAAATAGTAATTCATATAGGCAGGTGAATACACCTTTTAATAGAGAAAAATTACTTTTGAATCATTGAATTATTTGTTTGGGGTATAAGCAAGTTTAAAACCAAAAATGGCGGCGCTTTTAGAAAATGGTCGGAAATTAAGCCAATTCGAAAATTTTACCGAAATATTTTAAAGAAATAATTGAGCAGGAAAAAACAACGAAAAACAACCGAAGAAAAATCAAAAATTTCCAAAAGTTTTACTAAATTGCATACTACTTGTTTAGGAGTAATCAAAGGGCACGGTAGTGCCCACCCGAGTTCGGGGCACTACACCATTTTTACAAGAACAAATTCGGGTGATTTTCAACCCCCCTCTAGGTTCAATAGGTACCAATAAAGTCAGAAATTTCAAATTCACAATATTTGCTGAGCAGAAAAAACACAGGTGGCACACCGAACTTCAACTCCTTAGCGTTTGCAATCCCTGAGATATGGGACTTGAAAAATCGCAAAAACCGAAACTGACTGACTCACTCACTAACAGATCATCAAAATTATGGAGCAATTCCCGATATCGTAGAATCTTAAACAAAGGTAGGCCTTGCGGTGCATACAAAGGAAAAAATCGAATATCTACAATCTGGGCGTGGCATCCACCCACTTTCTTAAGAATGTATATGAAGCGCTTCCGATTGTTGTAGGACGATGAAAATTGGTAGATCAGTAGGGCTTGAAGTACTAAGAAAAAAAAAATTGGAATTGGAAAATTGGTAGAGCGGTAGGGTTTGACGTGCATACAAAGATAAATGGTGGCATATACCCATTTTTTAAAAATTGTTATCAATTATATAATGCACTCCCGATTGTTGTAGAAGTTGAAAATTGCTAAAACAGTATGACTTAAAGAGCATAAAAAGAGAAAAATAAGAATAAGATTTTCCATGCAGGAGGCGTACCTTAGATCTCATTACTTTTTTGGTTGGCTTTTTACGCACAGGTTTCTTGTGCATACAAGAACTTGGCTCTTTTTTGAACATTTATGGTTTTGTTGTGTTACTAGTCTCAAGAAATGCTCAAATGAAATGAAGCAAGGGCTAAGGTTTAAATTTGACATGTTAAAAAAATCGTTTTTATTCAAAACAAGCAAAGATTATAGCCATTCAAACTCACTGACTAAAGATAATTCGTATTTAATTTCGGTTTATAAATAATGTGTATCAGTTTAAAACAAAAACCATTGAAGGGCCCCTGTTTTAATTTTGGCTCAAGGCCCACATAACCGTTCAAGTGTCACTGTAACACACAGAAGATTAACTGCATTGCTTGAAAATATAGAAATGTACATTTATCCCTTCAACTGCTGTATTTTTTTTTTTTTTTAAGTGAAGAACTCCAAAAGTCAACATTTCATTTGTATTTAAATTTGCTACCCTGAATGTTGGGGCACATGAATAATATTCATACAATAAAAGTAGAACACAAAATATGCACATTGCACACAATACATATTGGAAAGTGCACACACACACTTTCGCCATCACCGAATATAGTGCAAACGTTTTACTACAATTTTCGTCCTGCCTGGCTGGCAGCACAGTACAGCCACTTCACTGAGTCATGTATGCAGTTTATTTTTGGACTGACACCAAAACCGGCAACGGAAAGTGAAACGTGATTTATAAACAAGTGTCGCAATATTTATGCATTTTACATTGATCCGTTGGCCTCATTCGAATGTCATTTCTTTTCTGGTTCATCTGTGAGGTTTATGTTTGTTTTATGGCATCGTTCGTCCTGAGTCGGCTCAAGGAAGAACAAACCTTTAAAGAATGATGACATGCAGCGAGGAGATTAAATAAATGTCCTTTTTCTGCCGGATGGTGTCCTTTTTTTTATATGGGTATGCATACCTACATACATATGTATATGTGTTTCTGTAGAACAGGAACTGACGGATGTTTTAAAATCGTATAGATGTATTTTTATAGGTTGCAAGGGAAATTATATCAGCTATACAAATGTATGCTGGTGATTTTGATAGACAGGACATCCAAAGAGGAATTTATTTTTTATTTTGCATTCGGAATGAAATTGATGAAAAAACACCACCATTTAAATTTAAAGCTGATGTGTGACTTTTCTCATTTGGTTTTGGTTGAATAAAGTTCTTATTTGATAATCAAAAATAATATCGGTAGGTAGGTATTTAGATATTCATCAATTAATGCTTTTGGCATTGGTATTTAGATATTCATCAATTAATGCTTTTGGCATGGATTAAACAATTACTTAAGGGCTTATTTAATACAGTGAAATATGAGGAAAATAAATCCTTACATCGAAATTGATATTGTATCGTTATTGGAAAGTTTGTTTACTTTGAAAATTGATATCCATTAAGAGTGTGAGAAATTTCGCCACTTATTAGTGAGAATTTACTGTTAATTAAAAAACTTTATATGAATCTATATCAAAGAGAATAATACATTTTAATTGCTGTTATCGATTCTCGATAATCGGCAATCGAGTGATGGACAGTCAATGAATTAAAAACGGCTATTATTGACCACAGCAACTCAACCAACAAGCCAATCTTATCCCTAGCTTATTATACCTTCTGTTTCCTTTCCCGAGTCAGTTGAGGTCACTTCCGACTTATGCGAGCCATTTAATAGATTCGAATTTTTGTGAAAATTCTTTTTTTTTCAATAATAAAAACAAGAAATTCTCACAAACTTTGCCTGTGTTACCTTAGTCCTAAGTTTTGAGGTTAACATTCCGAAGAGAAAGGATTTTACCCATGATCCACCCAGTACCTACTCTGTTTGGTGGACTACAATATTGGTTACTATTTACAAGCATAATGAATTATTTGACTAGCTACATCATCAACATCATCATCATCAACAATTACTGTGTATCTACTTTTACATTTCCATTAAAGTCTTGGCAATTTTCTTTCTAGGCCTAGTTGATATGAGAAGTAACTTGTGGCATAATGGTAAGTGCGTTGGACTGTCATGCCGAAGGTCCGGGTACAATTTCCAGCCACTGCCACCTTAATACAAAAATTGTATTCCGAGATACAGCATCTTCGCGAGGAACTGACAAATCCTCCAAGTGTTTGAACTCGGCAAAAAGTTTAAAATAGTTTTTTTTTACTCTTAATTTTCGTTTTCTTTTTCATTTGATACTCATATCATGGGAGTGCACAAAAATTAACTCTTCCGCCATCTTGGTCCACTCGCCTTATTGAGTTTAGATCAAAGGGCACGGTAGTGCCCAGCCAAGTTCGCGGCACTACACCCTTTTTACAGGAACAAACTCAGGCGATTTTCAACCCCCCTCTAACTTCAGTACCAATAAAGTCAGAAACTTGAAATTCGGAGTATTTGCTGAGCTGATCAAACACAGGTGGCTCATCAAATTTCAACTCTATAGCATTAGTATTTCCCAAGATATAGGACTTCAAAAATCGCAAAAACCGTAACTGACTGACTCACTGACAGATCATCAAAATTATGGAGCACTTCCCGACATCGTAGAAACTTGAAATTTCGCACAACGGTAGTCCTTGTGGTGCATACAAAGGAAAAAATCGAAAATCTGCTATTTTCTATTCAGGGGGCGTGGAATCCACCCACTTTCTTAAAAATTCTAATAATTTATATGGAGCACTTCCGTTAGTTGAAGAACGAAAAAAATTGGTAATTCGGTAGGGCTTGAAGTACTTAGAAAGAAAAAAATTGAAAAATTTGAATTTTCTATTCAGGGGGCGTGGCATCCACCCACTTTCTTAAAAATTCTAATAATTTATATGGAGCACTTCCGTTAGTTGAAGAACGAAAAAATTTGGTAATTCGGTAGGGCTTGAAGTACTTAGAAAGAAAAAAATTGAAAAATTTGAATTTTCCATTCAGGGGGCGTAGCATCCACCCACATTCTTAAAAATCCTTATAGATTCTATGGAGCACTTCCGATTGTTGTAGAACGATGTAAATTGATAGATCGGTAGAGCTTGAAGTACTTTTAAAGAAAAAAAAACCCAAAAATTTGGAATTTTCCATCCAGGGGGCGTGCCATCCACCCACTTTATCAGATGTGCTATTATTTATATGCAGCACTTTCGCTTGTCGTAGAATTATGAAACATTGTAGAGCGGTAGGGCTTGATTTTCACCTGGAAAAAATAATCTTTGCAAAAAGGAATGTGTGATTTCATTTCATTTCACAAAAACATAAATGTTAAAAAAAGAGCCAAGTTCTTTTATGTACAAGAAACCTGTTAGGCAAAAAAAGTAATGAGATCTAAAACACATGCCAATTTTTAAGTTCATGAAGTTTAATATCAAATATCTTAAGTAGAGTTATATATCGAAACAATTCCAAATTATGACAGAAATTTGGTATTTAATGATTAATGATTAAAATTTGGTTGATTTACATGGCAAGTTTTCTCTTAATTACTTACTGAATCACAAATTTAAAATGTATGAAAACTTGACCAGTGAACCGACCAAATTTTAATCAGTAATTATTAAATACCAAATTTCTGTCATAGTTTGGAATTATTTCGATATAACTCTACTGAAGATATTTGATATTAAACTTCATGAACTTAAAACTTGGCATATATTTTAGATCTCACTACTTTTTTTTGGCTGACTTTTTACGCACAGGTTTCTTGTACATAAAAGAACTTGGCTCTTTTTTTAACATTTATATTTTTGTTGTGATACTTATATCGGGCCGGGATTAGAAGACCCAATCACCAGACTTGAATCCCATTGAAGATCTTTTTGGGATACCAAAGATGGAGTCTCTGGGCAACATATCCGACCCAAAATAAAGCTTCTGAATGCCTTACGGTAAAAATGGGAAAATGTCCAACGCCGGAAATGTGCTAAAGATATTAAAAATAATTAATATAACACCAAATATTAAAAAGTTGAGTTTTGCACAGTTTCAATTATTTTATTTTTAAAAATTTTGAATAATGATTATTTTTAAAAAATGTAAGGAAATATACTACACCAACCTAATAGCATAACTCCTAACTCCACATTAATTGCGTTCATCTACTATGAGCAAAAGTGTAGAAAAAAATATTTTGAAATGTTAAGAGTGTTCCGGACTGAAATGGTGATTTCATGAAAAAGATTGTGAAGCGTGTACTTGTCCGATCAAAACAATTAAGGTGTTTATGGACAGATAAACTTGTTTTCTAGGACATCATTGGAAAAAAAAATTTAATTTTGTGCTCTCGTTTTTGGTAAAAGCCACTAAGAAAACGAGAAAATGGCAAAAATGGCTGTTTTTCAAAGCAAATGTAGCTTACACTATAGCATTTTTGCAAAACAATGTTTAATAACATAAAATTCCATATTTTTATTATGCCACTATTGGAGAAAATTTTTAATTTTGTACCTAATAAAAATTTTAATAATACAAAATAAAAATGCTTGTAAATTTTGAAAAAAAAAAACGCATTTTTGACAGTCAATTTTTGAAACCTAACGGTATTTTTTTGCCAATTTTTTGCAGTGAATATAAATTCAAGTTATTTTCCACAATTTTAACCAATTATATAATCATAATTGTATCATCTGATATTGAAAGGAGAATGGGCAAATTGGTCTACCTACTCAACAGAGATGTGTCATACATCAATGAAAAGGTCATTGCAAATACTTCATTTTTTCATAAACTCCACAAAAATTTAATTTAATTAATTAAAAGCAGCAAAAACAACTAAAATGCATTCTTAATCTGGTAACTGGTTGCACAACTCAACAGTAATGTGTCAGATATCTTTGAAAAGGTTAACTTATGTGCTTTATTTTTTTATATGGGTGTTATACGCTCAACCATGGGATTCAAAAGATATTTGGGAAAAATGCAGAAAAGAGCAGTAATGCATTTCTGCATTGGAGCGTGGTCTTCTAACTCAACAGCGATGTGCCATACATTTTTGAAAAGGTAATAATATGTTCTTCAAATATTTGTATGTCTATCAGCTGTAAACCAGTTACCATATTAAAAATGCATTTTTGTTGTTTTTGCTGCTTCAAAGCCGAATATCTTTTGAGCCCCATGGTTTGGAGCTTGGCTGCCATATAAAAAAATGAAGTACTCTCATTGACCTTTCCAATGACGTATGACACATTTCTGTTGAGTTGGTAGACCAAGTGCCAATCAAGAACTGCATTATTGTTATATTTGGGGTTTTTCATGTCCAAGTAGCTCTTAAATCCCATGGTCTACAGCTGATAGACATACAAATATTTGAAGAACATATTATTACCTTTTCAAAAATGTATGGCACATCGCTGTTGAGTAAGAAGACCACGCTCCAATGCAGAAATGCATTATTGCTCTTTTCTGCATATTTCCCAAATATCTTTTGAATCCCATGGTTGAGCGTATAACACCCATATAAAAAAATAAAGCACTTAAGTTAACCTTTTCAAAGATACCTGACACATTACTGTTGAGTTGTGCAACCAGTTACCATATTAAGAATGCATTTTAGTTGTTTTTGCTGCTTCAAAGCCGAATATCTTTTGAACCCCATAGTTTGGAGCTTGGCTGCCATATAAGAAAATGAAGTACTATCATTGACCTTTCCAATGACGTATGACACATTTCTGTTGAGTTGGTAGACCAAGTGCCAATCAAGAACTGCATTATTGTTATATTTGGGGTTTTTCATGTCCATGTAGCTCTTGAACCCCGGGGTCTACGGCTTAACGGCCATATACAAAAACGTAGTACATGCAATAACCTTTCCAACGATATATAACACATAAATGTAGAGCAGGTCATCTAAGTACCAATTAAGAAATGCATTATTATTTTTTTGGGTGCTTTAATGCCGAATATCTTTTGAACCCCATGGTTAACAACTTAACGGCCATATAACAAAATGAAGTATTTGCAATGACCTTTTCATTGATGTATGACACATCTCTGTTGAGTAGGTAGACCAGATCCCATACATTTTTGCCCATTCTCCTTTTTAATTCTTAAAAGGCACTTTTTGACAAAAAGTGTATGTAAATTTTGAAGTTAAAATCCGTTACTTTTACAAAATGTTTTTTTAAGTACAATAATACGCCTACTAGTGACCAATTAGTAAAAATAAAAAGTTTTATAAAACAAAGTATCTGATGAAAATGAAAAAAACCGGTCTTATATACCTACGCAAAAAATAAAATGCACGACTGGATCGCACGTACTTGCTCTTATGTTAAAGTTGTGTGGGACTTAAGAACTTTAAAAAAAATATTCAAGTAACTATTGATAAAGTATGAAAAGCATTTAAATCGTTCTCTTAATTGTATAAACAGTCTGATAAATAACTTTGAGCCCAAAAAACAAGTATGCCATCTGATTATGAATATATGAATACATGAAAAAAAAATTTTAGATCGTTGGAGCCGTTTTCTTAAAAATTAATTTTTTATATATAAAATTTTTGTAACATTTTTCAAAAAAAAATTTCGTATGGAAATTTTGAGTATATATTAATATACATTTAAAACTGAAATTTCAAAATAATTCATTAACCCGTTTTTGAAATATTGAATTTTCAAAAAAAAAATTTGAATCTTTTTTTAAAAATCCAAAATTTATTTTTTCCAAAATTTTGGTATACAGTATTATTTATATTCTAACAAAGCTTGCGTGCAAAAAAATTTATTGAAATCGGATGAGCGGTTAATGAGAAAACCGAAAATCAAAAAAACCGTTATGTATATGGTAGGTACCGTTAATAAATGTTTTTGGTGACTTTTTTTCTTATCAAAAATTACACCACGTCTACAATAATGCACTGATTTTTTTTTTATCAAAATTGTTGGAGCCGTTTTTGAGATAAATAAGCTTTTCCTAAACGGTTGTATGGCAAGTACCGTTATTTTTTGAGCTAAAAAAAAAAAAATTCAATTTCCCCTCTGGAGAGTTACAAAAAAACCTTAAGTTCAAAATTTGAAGAAAATCGCTTCAGTGGCTTAGGCTGTAGGTTGAGGTACGGACAGACAGACAGACAGACAGAATTTTGCCACCCACTTTTTTCGTGTTCTCTATCATCGTAATGTCATGTTTGATGGTAATCTCACTAGAAAAGAAGCCCTTGGAGAATACTTCTTCGACGAACTGGGCGACATCTCTGTCTTGCCACTAAAGAACATCCTGAAATTCATTCAGAGCTCAGGATGGTTCAGGGATGCCCCCTAAACCTTAAACTTCTCCTTAACTTAACTTAACGTAAAAACTTTAGCAAAGGACTGGTTTTGTTCAGTTCGGAAATGGAGATGAAATAGTTGCTCATGTTTTGCACAATATCGTCGTCTTACAGAAAAAAGCACCTTACTCCTATTTTGCGTTTTTACAAAAAAATATTTTTGAAAAGTGTTCTCATTATTTCAATAAAAATTACTTTTAGTATTTTTCTACACTGAGTATTACTAAATTCAGTGGAAGATTATATATAGATTTTTGTATTTCTAAGCTATTTTTGACGTAATGATCAGAAAAAAGTGGAGTTAGCCGCTTTTCACACTTCCACTGTTGTTATGGCAAGTTCAATTACGAAAAAATCAGTGTACTTATATATTTCAAAATTAAAGTAATTTATAACCCTGAATGTTACTACAGTGGCATGTCCCCATCCCCACCCTGAGGTTACCCACAATTTCGGTAGATCTGGACTTTTATTAAAGCACAGAAATTGATTGCAGCTATGCATATTTACGTCAAATATATAGATGCAGCTTTAATACTCCATTTTTGTATGGGTTACAACTCATTTACAGAAATTTGGTAACATTTCCAAATTATGACAGAAATTTGGTATTTAATGATTATCTACTGATTCAAATTTGGTGAGTTCACTGGTCAAGTTTTGATACATTTTAAATTTGTGATCAAGTAAGTAATTAAGACAAAACTTGCCCAGTAAATCAACCAAATTTTAATCAGTAATCATTAACTACCAACTTTCTGTTATAATTTGAAATTGTTTCAATATTACTCTACTTAAGATATTTGGTATTAAACTAAAAACCTGGCATATATATTAGATCTCATTACTTTTTTTGGCTGACTTTTTACGCACAGGTTAAAAATTTATTTTGCCAGGTGAAAATCAAGCCCTACAGCTCTACAAAGTTTCATAATTCTACGACAACCGAAAGTGCTCCATATATATAATAGCACTTCTGATATTTTCATCTTTCTACAACAATCGGAAGTGCTTCATATAATTTATAAGAATTTTTAAAAATGTGGGTGGATACCACGCCCCCTGAATGCAAAATTCCAATTTTTCAATTTTTTTCTTTCCAAGTACCTTAAGCCCTATGGACCTACCAATTTTCATCGTTCTACAACAATCAAAAGTGCTCCATATAGTTTATATGAATTTGAGAAAGTGGGTAGATGGCACTCCCCCTGAATAGAAAATTGCAGAATTCCGATTGTTTCCTTTGTATGCACCATAAGGCCTATCGTTTTGTGAAATTTCAAGTTTCTACGATATCGGGAAGCGCTCCATAATTTTGATAATCTGTCAGTGAGTCAGTTACGGGTTTTTCAATTACTAATGCTAAAGAGTTGACATTTGATGAGCCACCTGTGTTTGATCAGTTTAGCTAATACTGCGAATTTGAAGTTTCTGACTTTATTGGTACTGAAGTTAGAAGGGGGTTGAAAATCGCCTAAGATTGTTTCTGTAAAAAGGGTGTAGTGCCTCGAACTTGGTTGGGCACTACCGTGCCCTTTGATTTATAGATGTTTCGTGGAAAAGATTCAGGACAAAATCCTTGGTAGTCTACCATTGGGAACGTTCAGTGTTTTCCGGATATACGAAAAATGTAGGTTGAGAGTCGTTAGAAAGGCTTTAGTTTAGTGAGTCCAGTTTCGATGTGTAGAACATAATTTGGCATATTTTCTGGTAGAAGAAAACATCTTTTAATATAAAAACGTTGTAGCTTTTCTACTTGTTTGTGTTCGCTAAAACCCCACACCTGAGCACAGTACAGCATAATTGATCTTGCAGCAGCACCATGTATTTTGAATTTAGCTGAGTGTTGAACTGACGTATTTCTTAGCAGTTTGGACCATGTACCATTAATGGAGTTTTTTGATGTTACCAGCCTATTATTTAGATGCTCATTCCAAGACATATTGAAGTTTAAATCGACTCCCAGATATTTACGTATATTGGTTTGACACTGTAACTTCAGTGCCATTGAAGAACCATTTCACACATTCAGATCTACGTCTTTTATTTCGAAAAATTACTATTTCAGATCTTCCAAGATTTACTTCAAGGTTCTACTTTGTTGCAATATGTTATTAAGCTGTTTATTAATCTTGAAGCTTTGAAGGGTCATCCGAAAGAAGCACAATATCATCGGCATTTTAGGCTATTGATTATGTCATATAACAAGGAAATAAGACTTTCATGGAATTTTGTTGTAAAAATCATCAAAGGGGTCATTGAAGATGAGAAAACCGCGGAGTGCTATTAAATTGGAGGGTGCATTTTTGAGAGGGGGGTGCAAAAGCACCCTTTTTGTTTTTTTGCATATAACTCGAAAACGAAGCAAAATTTCGAGATAACTCTCAAAACCTTTTTTGTAGAGAATAAAATTTACCGTGGAAATGGATTTTTGAAAAAAAAAAAATTTAAAAAATTTTAGTTAGCTAATTTTTAAAAAAATCTGTGCCAAAAAATGTGAAAAATCGCATTTTTTGTTTTTTTTTTACGTATTTGCTTATAACTTTCTTACCAGCAGAGATAGGTACAGGCATTGCTTCATATAAAAGAAAGATAAGTAAATTTTCTTTAAAATAAATTTAAAAAAAACGGTTTGGATAAAAATCGACCGAGAAATATTCGTTCAAACTAGGTTGATGCAAAGTTTTTAAGGCTTTATAAATGGCTATTTTTGGCTATTTTTATGGACTTGTTAGATCATATACTCAAACTGGGTGTATTAGGGAGTCATGACCTGTTGTGTCAAAAATAAAAGTCAAGTTTCAATTTTTTCGCAGTTTTAGGGTTACCATCTAATTTTTTCAAAATTTAAAATAATTGTCAAAACCAACACACTTGCTTTTACAAAGCGTATACCTTCTCGAACATGAAAAAAAAATTGTGTTAGACCAGTTTTACGGTTGAAGGTCCTTGCCAGACCAGCTAAACATTTTCTAAGTAGGTATTAAAGAAATCACTTTTTTTTTATTTTGGAATACCTAACTCGTCTGGCACTATTTTGTCCATATAACGAAAGGCATTAACTACCAAATACCCCGGTTTGTGAAAGTAGATTTGTTAGTTTTGATAATTAGTTAAAAAATTAGAAAACAAAAGGAAAAAAAATCACCAACATTATAACATTAAGGGCCGTCTGGCATGCATTTTCGACAGCCAAACTCGTCTGGCACAGTTTTGTCTCTATTTAAGGAGACATTAGCTAGCATATATGTATTGAAAACCCGGCTTTGTAGAACAAGGTTTGACAGTTATTTGAAATTTAAAAAAAGTTATTTCTTATAATACCTACTTTGAAAAAGTTGAGCTCGTCTGGCAAGGACTTTCAACCGCAAAACTTGTCTGGAACTATTTTTTTTCATGTTCGAGAAGGTATAAGCTTACATGTGTTCAAAACCCGGCTTTGTAAAAGCAAGTGTGTTCGTTTTGACAATTATTTTAAATTTTGAAAAAAATAGATGGCAACCCTAAAACTGCGAAAAATATGAAACTTGACTTTTATTTTTGAATCAACTGGTCATGACTCCCTAATACACCCAGCTTGATCTAACAAGTCCATCAAAATAGCCAAAAATGCCATTTATAAAACTTTAAAAACTTTACATCAGCCTAGTTTCAACGACTATTTCTCGGTCGATTTTTATCCAAACCATTTTTTTTTTAATTCATTTTAAAGAAAATTTAATTATCTTTCTTTAATATGATGCAATGCCTATACATATCTCTGCTGGTAAGAAAGTTATAAGCAAATACGTAAAAAAAACAAAAAATGCGATTTTCACATTTTTTTGACATGATTTTTCTAAAAATTAGCTAACTAAAAATTTTTAAATTTTTTTTTTCAAAAATCCATTTCAACGGTAAATTTTATTCTCTACAAAAAAGGTTGTGAGAATTATCTCGAAATTTTGCTTCGTTTTCGAGTTATATGCAAAAAACCAAAAAGGGTGCTTTTGCACCCCCCTCTCAAAAATGCACCCTTCAATTTAATAGCACTCCGTGGTTTTCTCATCTTCAATGACCCGTTTGATGATTTTTACAATAAAATTCCATGAACGTCTTACTTCCTTATTGCCCTGTTTTTTAGGACATAATCAATAGCCTATATAAAAGGACATGCATTCCAAGATCTTCTTAAAGTAATCCAAAAGGTAGATTCTCATGGAGATCGTTTAAATATTATAACGAAAAGCAAAGCACTTAAGACACATCCCTGTCTGACACAATTAATCAGTCTGACACCTTTATTGGAAGAGAAGAAGTCGTATACATTTTTACCATCCCAAACAGCAGCTGAAGTATCCATGTCAAATGTTCTAATAATCTTAACCTTTTTTTAAGAATTTCCCACTATAGAAAGCTTATAAAATAATGCATTTCTATTAACGTTATCGAAATCAGCTTTAGGGTCAATAAAAAAAAGCATATAGAGCTTCTTCTTCTGCTTAAGGTGAATTTGTATAAGACATGATAAATTATACACCTGGCCGACAGTAGAATAGTTAGATCTGTAAGCGCTCTTGTATAATTCAATTATAGATTCCTGGAGAACGGTTTTACTGAAAGAACTGTCATTTTTTTCTAAATATTACAGACAGGTTAGATCTTCGAAAGAATAATTATTTTGCATAAAAACTCATCCCAAATAACCTTTCAAAAACTTAATTTGAATTTATATATGCGTTTACCAAAATGAGTTGCTTTAGAAGTCCAATTTTCATTGATTTTGTCTGTTTTGCCTACAGGCAGATTCGGCACCAGTAATCATTAAACTTTATCTTCAACAAAACCTATTCATTTTTCGTGTACATAAACATATTATTCATGCAAATTTTATGTAAACTCAAACAACCATAAAAGTTCAATTATTTCAATAATCAAGAAAAGTGTATCTTTGCATAATTCTTAAACTATTTATAACAGGAGTCTGTAATCAGTTTCTTCTTCTGCAGTAATACAGACTAAATTTGAATATTATTTTCGCTTATTTTTAACTATCCATATTTATTTGCTTTCTTTTTTTAATTATTCTAAGAAGTAAAGGGATTTATTTGCACTAAATTACCTTAGCTCTTAAATATGCAATAGCATACACCTCGTTTTCATTTTGAATATCATTTAAAAACTATTTTTAAAATATTTATTGAATATACATATGCATTAATTAGGTAACTGAAATTAAATAGGTTTGACTAAAATAAAATGGCCTAAGTTAAAAAATTCACATATCTACCTACACAGCACATACACTGACAAAAACATTAAAAGTTCGACTGTTCGGCTCGAATGTATGAATAGTTATATTTGATCAAGAATTTTCAATAGAAACTCATCCTTCAAAACTTTAAATTTTTAAAATCTATAGTTGTTTTGGAAAATTGCTTTTCAAAAATTGATTTTCAAACCTAAAATTTGAAAAAAAAAAAAAACAATCTTGATATTTTTTTTAAAACATGCATGGAGTCACTGCCTTACCTCTTTTGAAAGTTTAAACCTCATACACATTTAAGCTTAGAAGCTTTAAAATAATTTAAAAAATTCTACTTATTTTTTATTTTTTGTTTTTCATTTTCGAGGTTCTCTCCTTCGGGATTTTGTCATTCGATAATTTGGAATTCGAAATAATTAAATATTTTGTTTGAGATTTTTGTCATTCGAGATAATGTCATGATCCCTATATGATACAAAATTTCCGTAACCCCTCCCAAATCGCTTTTCTCAGTTTTATCCCTTTTTTAATTCTATTTATTATTATTGTTATTGGTCATAGACAAAAATTATTCATTTTGGAACTCTGAAAATGTATTTTTATTATGATAATGTCACAATGATCTATCACTAGATATGCCCCCTCCCATGCTTTGTTTGGATTAATCAATCCAACCAAAGCAAAACAATTCTTCGGTTCGTTAATTTGTTTTTTTTTTTTCACGAAGCTATATACATTTTTTCAAACCAAAATGTTTCTTAAAGGCTTGTTCGAAATTAGAAAAAAATTATATAGATCTGACACATTATTTTCATATATTGCATTCAAAAACGGTATACCTATTTCCGTTTACGAAAGAGAATTTTTATATATATACTTCTCAAAAGTCACATCACTTTAAAAAAGTCTTTTCATCTATTTTCAATTAAGCACAAATTGCACCAATTCAAACATTCGATGCAGAATATTTTTTTTTCAGTGTCAACATTGCGCAAAGGACAAAAAGTACTTACCTACCTTTTTTCAAGGTTCGCCAGGACTCGTTGAAAAGTAGAGAGGATGGAAATTGCATCCATCTAGTTTCTATAGTCGGTGGCAGTGGTGGGTGCTTAGATATACATATGTAAATTAAAAATCGATCAAAATGTGTCAAAGTTGGGTAACCAACCATTCCCGGTGTTTCATATGTGTGGGTGGGTGTGTCGCTTGTGTGTGTGGGAGTAGAGTGTATGCTGATGTCGACATGACATAAAAGTTTATGAAAATTGAATTAGTTTTGATGGGGGGGGCAGGGAATTTTCAGAAAATTTAACTTTGGGAACATTTTGATGTTTTTATTTGAGTTTGGAATTGGATACATAAGTGAGGTGGAGTTCTATCGAGTATGGAGTGATGTTTGCATGTCAATGTCAACTTTTTAAATATTAATTTTCTTTCTTTTTTTTAATTTTCTTTGCAGCACTATAGAGGATCATTGAAGTCACTCAATACAGGAATTGTGACTTTGCTAAATTATGGAAAACACGTACCACCAGCTGTTTCACATGTAACTTTGGCCCACGAAATCGGTCATAATTTTGGATCACCGGTAAGTGTGAAGCTGAATTATTGTATTTTTGTGATGTGTTGTATAGAAGGACACTGTTGGTTTAATGAGTTACTAAACTATATGGAAAATAGGTGTAGTTAAAATATTTGTATTAACTCTGAAAAAAAGTAAGGTTTTTGACCATGGCAAGTGAATGCACAGTGGAGAGCTTATCGCTCAGATGCTCTCTGTACGCTTTCGCGAATTTCTTTTTTAGGAAGATTGGTTCGTTCGTTGTATCTTTTCATTCGAAAGTCGATGTCTTAACCTTGCCGTAACATGGAAATGGTCAGAGTCGACTTTTGCCACTCGAGAAGGACACACGTTTAAGATCTAAGGCTCATGGATATGGCCACATAAAGTCATACATGCAAGGCTACACAGTTTTTCTATTTTGAAAGATTCTCAAAACGTTTGATATCACGTGAGCCTTTAACTTCAGTGTTAAAAAATAAAAATGAATACCTAATCTATAGTTATTAATAAGGATCATAAGCACGAGAGCTCCTTCACTAATTGACTACCAACTTAGGGTCAACTGTATGCCTTCCTGTTTCCTGTGCGTATATTATAGCAAAGGGGGAGGAGTGTTTCCACTAAGGCACTTCTCCTTTCATCAAGGCGGCAGTGGAAAATTACTCCAGATGGAATCAACAGTGGCGTCTACAGTTCCAGTCTAGTTGAATTACTTAGTGAAGACCATATACGGGCTACTACGACATATTCGGGCCTCGTCCTCGGCTGGGGGTTTTGCTGTCTGGTTGACTTACCAGCCATGTAAAGCTGTTTAGTTGCGAAGCAACAACAAGCCTCGAATATGGACGGATTTACTGTTGACGAACCTAGCAAACGAAATAAGGACAACGAACTTCGGATTTGCACGTGGAAATTTCTGTCTCTCTTTAGACAACGTGCAGCCGAACATTTAGTGGAGGCCTTAAAATACTTAAAAGCAGACATCACTTCCAAAAAAAAAAGAAAGAGTATGAGAAGCATGCTATCGAGGAATGAAGATCAGAAGTTTTACTAAAAAGGAAAAAAGAACCTCCAAGGGCTACAAGGCACTAACCGAAGCCTGCAAGGACGATCAGGGGAACGGTCAATGCTGGTGATATGGAAAAATCATTTCTGCAAATTGTATAACGGCGATGACGAACCGAGTTCAAAGACAATTCGGATTCCACCATTCAACCTGGATGACGAAGGCCAACAACTCGGTTACCCCGATCTCGACGAAGTGAAGACAGCTATATATCAAACCTTAAGCCCAATAAAACTGCTGGACCTGATGGCCTTGCCTTATTGGTTGGGACAATGCACCAGCTCATTTGCAAAATATGGTTGGAAGAACGCTTGCCCGATGAATGGAACCTCAGCATTGTCTGTCCGATCCTCAAGAAAGGCGATCATCTGGATTGTACCAACTACAGAGGCATCAGTCTCCTTAACATCACATACAAGATCTTTTCTGCAGTATTATTTGACCACATGAGACTTCTCTAGAACCAGTGGAAAAATTGCCAGGATTTCTTCAGAGATGCCGCTGCTGACGTGCTGGGCCTTGCACGACCACCACAGCAAAACCCCTGGTTTAACGAAAAATGCCGACATGTACATGCAGCCAAACAACAGGCATACAGAGTGGCGCTGCATAGAAGGACCAGAGCTGCTCGTGGGCTCTACGAGCAGAAGAGGAGAGAGGAACACAAGCTTCTAAGAAGGAAAAAGAAAGAGCATGAGAAGCGTGCGATCGAGGAAATAGAGTGATGCCATTGTAGGAATGAAGTTTGGAAGTTTTACCAAAAGGTAAAGAGAACCTCCCAGGGTTACAAGGCCCGGAGCAAAGCCTGCAAGGATGATCAGGAGAACATCGTAGTAGAATCGCAGTCGCTGTTGAGGATATGGAAAAATCATTTCTGAATGACGAACCGAATTCCGCTACCATGCAGATTGCACCATTCAACCTGAACGACATAGGGCAACAATTCCGTCCACCCGATCTCGACGAAGTAAAGATAGCTATATATAAACTTAAGCCCAATAAAGCTGCTCGGAGCTGATTGCCTTGCGGCTAAGCTATTCAAAGTGGCTTGCGATGAATTGGTAAGGAGTAGATATGCACCAGCTCATCTGTAAAATATGGTCAGAGGAAAGCATGCCCGATGAATGGAACGTCAGCATTGTTTGCCCGATGCTCAAGAAAGGCGTTCCTCTGGACTGCACCAACTACAGAGGCATCAGTCTTCTTAATATCGACTACAAGGTCTTCTCTTCCGTACTTTGTGAACGCCTGAAGCCATTCGTCAACAACCTGATAGGTCCATATCAGTGTGGCTTTAGGAAAGAGAAGTCCACCATCGACCAAATATTCGTACTACGGCATATCTTCGAAAAAACCCAGGAGTTTCAAATCGATACCCACCACCTTTTCATCGATTTCAAGGCCGCGTATGACAGCATCTATAGAGCCGAGCTATATAGAGCAATGTCTTGGTTTGGCATCCCTGCCAAACTTGTCCGTTTGTGCAGGATAACGATGGAGAGTGCACGCTGCTCCATCAAGATCGGCAAAGACCTCACCAACGCCTTTGATGTCAAAAAAGGTTTAAGGCAAGGCGACGCGCTGTCATGCGACTTCTTCAACATCGTTCTTGAAAGAATAGTTCAAAACTCTCACGTCAACACTAGAGCCACAATCTTTCAAAAGACCGTCCAATTACTCGCTTATGCTGACGACATTGACATAATCGGACGAACAAGCGTGATGTCAGTGGTGCTTTTGTGAGTATTGAGAAGGAAGCCAAGAAGATGGATTTAACGGTGAATGAAAGCAAAACGAAATATATGCTGTCAACAAGAAAGGACACCCAACACCGACGTCTAGGACAGAACGTCACTATAGACAGCTATAATTTTGAGGTGGTCAGAGACTTTGTTTACCTAGGCTCCGCTACCAACTCAGTGGACGACACCAGTGCTAAGATCAAACGAAGAATTGCTCTTGCCAATCGCTGTTTTGTTTGGGCTAATAAGGCAATTGAGGACCAATGCAAAACTCTCTTACGAGCAACTTAATTGTCCCTGTATAAGACGTTTAACTTCCCGGCCCTGAAGTATAGTGTAGAGGCAATGACACTAGACACTACTAGCGATGGTTGAGAATGCCTTACGCTCTTTGAGAGGAAAATACCCCGGGTGATTTTGGGTCCCGTCTGCAAAGATGGGCAATGGAGGAGAAGGTACAGAAACGAATTGTTCGATTGAGGTTTCTGGGTCACCTAGGGCGAATGGACATCAATGCTCCGGCCCGGAAAGCCTTTGAATACAGCCCCGTGGAACGGTGAGCGTGAAGTAGTGGAGGACAGCATAATAGATGGCGCACGCAAGTGGAGACCTCAACCAACTTGACGTGTGAAACTGGAAATACATAGCTAGCTAGAGACCGAGTCGGCTGGCAGAAGCTTGTTGGTGGAGGCAATGGCACCCCGGACTGTTGCCCCTTTAAGTAAGTAAGTGAGTAAGTAGATCATCACACGTGCTGCTGATTTTGTTGAACATCAATGTTTTCATTTTGTTTGATAAAATGAGCGTAAAAATATTACAAACCTTTTTAAAAATGAATAATTTCAAAAATCACCCCAAAATTAATTTATTTTTAATTGAAAACGCAAACTGTTGGATTAAAACTCTCTTCAACATTTCCTTACCAGAGACTGCTTAAGTGATAATAGCTCACTTTTAATATTTATGTATAGAAATTACACAGATACACTTTAATATGTCACATGCAGTTTAAAAAATTTCCCTTCTCAAAGTTTGTGTAACGAATTTAAAAACTTTTAATTGCTAAAAATATTTCAGTCCCCAGTCTTCCTTACAACCCACCACCACTCACCAAATACAAATCCCTGCTAGTCCTTAAATTTTATTCATTGCTCTCTTATTTCAAAAAAGAAAAAAAAACAAGAGGTAGAGATATACGAAAAACAACTCCTCCCAAGGAGTTTTTGCAATGTCTCTGAACAATATCCTATTTCTCATTATGAAATTGCAGGAAGCAAGCTCACGTTGCTTCCCGATTTCTTCCGTTCTTTCGATTCTTGATTTAAAAAAAAGAAAAAAAAAAAAAAAATAAATCCGAGTAAATGGAAATATTTATTAGAAAATCGATGTTGTAACTCCCAAATGAGTTCTGAACTTAAAAATAGATTCAAGGATACACACAAATAACGGAAGATGAAATAAAAGTCGAAAAAAAAAGAAGAAATTTAAGCTTCTTCCGAAGAAGTAGTACCAACATGCCACACATGCTTCCCTCCTGCACGTAAAGTTATATGGAAGGGAATTCTGTAGTATTTCATCGAGAGTTCCGAGAAATTCAAATTGCACGTCCTTTAAGCCCAAAATAACATCCCACAGAACACACCACCACCACCTCCGCTGCCACTCTTGCTGCTACTGCTGCTACTACTGCTGCTGCTGCTGCAGTGACAGTGAAACAGGGACAAGGACATCAGGCAAAAGCAGAAGTAGAAGTAGAAGCAGAGGCATAGTAAAGTAGTCCTTATGCTCTCACATATATGTAACCTCAAATTTGAGCATTCCAAAGGAAAATTAGTTTTGTGACTTGTTTTTATGGTCCTTAAGTACATAACAAATAAGATTCGGTTTGCAGAGCAGCGTATTAGCTCCGCATCACAACACCCGTGCCGTATTTTTCGGACGAACGGATGGTTCGTCGCGTCGGTCGTTGCGTCGTTTGAAAAACGTCCAACTAACGCAGGATGAGACACATTGCAAGAAAGGACTCTCCTGTTGGTCATAGAAGTAGAAGTTTCTAACCCACTTTTGTCGCTTTCAATATAAATGGTTGGTGCTGATTTGGGTGGGAACACATTGGTAAAAGAAAACCCATGGGACACGTTAGCACGCCAGCTGGTTTTGGTTTTTCTACTATTTTTTTTTTTTTTTTTATCTAACATACTCGTATAACATAGGAAGATGAGAAAACTTTCATATCCAATGGACCCCACCACAACTATTTAATTTATTTTTGTTAAATTGCATAAAGAGACGGGGAGAGAGGAGAGAAGATGAGAGGAGCACAAGGAAGTTCCTAAGCGACAATACCATGGAAACATATTTGTAAGATATGCCTAATGAGACCGTAAATACCAAAACTTTTTGCCGTTCACAAAAAAAAGCTTCTATATAGCTTCGTTAAAGAAACCCAAAAAGAGAAACAAAAAAAAATAAAGACTCTTAATTAATATTGTCTCTGGAATTTATTCTTTTCCATGCTCAGCACTTCCTTTAACTAAAAATAGGTATATGAATGATATACGAGGAAAATGTAAAGACAAACATCAGCCTCGCATTTTAATATTTGATTTGGCAGACTCTTGTAAGATTATACTTAGAAAAGAGAAACCTAGATTTTTCTTGTGTTGTTCTTCTTAAACGAACTTTTTGTGGACGAAATTAAATTAGTATTCTTTTCGGAGTAGTGATGGGATTTTTTTTGTTGTGTTTTTATGAAGTTGAAAAGGGTTTTTATTGCCTTTTTTGGCAATGCGGCTCACGAATTTTTCATAAGGAAAAGTGTAGGTACAATGAGCTTGTCATAGAAAGTTTAGTCCTTAGTTAAAGGGATGTGTATTATAAATAAGGCACGAGTTCGATTGAATTATAATTCTACGATTCTTTTTCCTTGTTATATCTACACAGTTTATATCAAAAATCAAACTCTTGACATTGATGATGATGGAGAAGACTAATTAAAATGAGTTAGTAAACTTACTTTTCTCACTGATGTAAGGTGGCGCTAATATTCGGAGAGCCAACAGCCACTTTGACTAACCTTCTTGAAACAAGGCTACAATTTTGTGTATGTTTGATTTGGAACTGGTTAGGTACGAAAATCACGGTCTGGCAGGGCTAAAATGTATTTATAGTTTAGTTTATACATTCTAATGCATGAACAAATTTTGCCAGACGGGTTTGGCGGTCGAAAGTAGTTGCCAGACGAGTATAAAATTCTTAAAGATTAATAAAAGATATTGGATAAGTTGAGAAATTTATTAGATACAAGGCTCAAACTTAGCGTATGCTTTATTTATGAAAAGATAAGTCAAAAAAATAAAGATCAGGGAATTTTTCTGCAATTATAGGGCTGCCATCCATTTTTTTTTCAAAATTTAAAATAACTGCCACATTTAACATATCTACTTTTAAAGGGCTGGTTTTTAAATTTATAATGACTTATGTCTTTTTGTACTTGAAAAAAAGACGCCAGACGAGTTTGGCGGATGAAAATAGCTTGCCAGACGAGTTTTTAAAGTTGGTAATAAAAAATATCATTGATTAGCCAGAGAAATTTATTAAATATAACACGTTAACTATGTGTAATCATAATACCTACATATTAAATTAAATCAGCACGTTATGATATGGTTCTTTTACTGTAGATCCAGGGCTTTCACATACTTTTTTCAAAATTTTATAAAATTGACAAAACTTAAACACCTACCTATACAAATCTAGTTTTCGCACATATCGTCCCCTGATTGCAAGAACTAGGTACCGTCAACCCGGGTGACTTGGGCCATTTTTCATATTAAAATGTGAATAACTTTTGCAATATTTTTTTTTTTCAAATGAAGTTTTTTACATTTTTACCTACTTCACTCACTCTATAGGTATGATAAATCTTGAACAATACTACCGAGTAGTTTTTTATGTATATGCTAAAATATGGGTGGCCCAAGTCACCCTGCCATTGAGGGTGACTTGGGCCGGGCGGACGTTTTATGCATTTTCATATAAACTACAAGCAGTAAGTCAATCTTACCCAACCCAAATGAAAGAAGAGATTTTTTTTTATATACTAGGTATTATTTTTTAATGGTTACCACTGATTTGTTTGTTTTTAATATTTTTTTTTAAAATACTTATAAATATTAATTTAATTTTTCATATCCTTGGAAAGATATTGGAAAAAGCAGTCTCTCTCGGCGATCTACCGTTGGAACAGGAAGTTTTTTCTCCAGATCAATCTTGTTCACCTGTGCAACGTCTTTTTTTTCTGGATATATGAAGCTGTATCCAGCACCTCTTCGTAAGAATGAGACAGTCAACTCATCGCTCTCTACGTTTAAGATGCAGCCGACGTAAAATGTAATTTTTTTCTTCACTGCAAACCTGACCAGAAAATAGTCACCAGCCTTGATAGTATAATCGTCGCTGACCGTCATCTCTTCGTCACTAATAATTTGTTGCTCTTGCCAAGCAGCGAGGTCAACACTATCTGAGTCCTCCTTAGATAAGGACATGAGTGAGTTTAGTGTATTATTATTAGTTGATGAGTCTGATGAAACGATGACCTTGCGGCGTCTTGGCTTGCGGTTGCGACATAGTTCTGATGGACCAGCTTTATCGGTGGACATCTCTTCAGTGTCATCCTGAGTTGCTTCTACATTAAGAGACTTTGTTAAATCTATTTAAATATTTAAGAGGAAGACTTTGGCCACCCGGCCCAAGTCACCCGAAATGCCGGCCCAAGTCACCCCACCATTTGGCATTTTTTATAAAAAAATAAAAATTAATTGTTTATTTAATAGTTACAGATGTAGAATTAAGAGAATTAGATTTGCAAAACAATACATATATCGGAGTTAAAGTCATTTTGCAATCGTATTTCTGCAACATATTAAAACTATCCAACATTTTAAGGTGATTTTTTTTTTACATTTAAAAAAAAAATAAATTTTAGTATATCTGATTTTCTAATTTTAAGTTACTAAAGCTAGTATGATCATATTTTAATTCATTAAATTTTAAAAATTTACAAAGAAGTCGGAAAAAAATTAAAAAATTCCTTCATATTTAAACAATTTTTTCAAAAAGTATCCATTCAAAAGCCCAAGTCACCCAACCAGGCCCAAGTCACCCGGGTTGACGGTAACTCAATTTTATAAATTTTGGAGAAAGCAACGTTCATAGATGCCTAACTACAAGAGAACGAGGGAAACTTTAATTTTTATGTTTCTTACACCTCAGAAATATTCTCTATTTGTCTAGAATAGAAAAAAAATGGACGAACAATCTTGAAAACTGTACTAAATATTACCGGTTTTGCCGAGATATTTTAAAAATTGAAAATTGAGTTACCTAGTTCTTGCAATCAGGGGACGATATGTAAACTTTGCCATCTTTTATATAAAATAAACATATGACGAGTTGGACGGGCAAAAGCTCCTGCCAGACAAGCGTAAGTTTTCAAAATTGGTATTGTAAGAAATATCGTTTATTCATTCATTCTCGAATTAAAAAAAAAAGTGTCAAAATTGCAACCCTACCTTCATAAAGCTGATTTTTATATAGATAGATAGATAAATAGATAAGATTTATTGATCCTTTTCAAATTAATTAACAATCAGTTTAATACATTCATTTTAAGACATGACTTAAAGCCGTGTGCCCGAGTTAGTTTTTATATATGTTAGTTGATATCTTCAAAAAAGTATGTTTCCTACAATACCAACTTTTAAAAATTAAGGTCCGTCTGGCAGGAACTTTTGACCGTCCAACTGGACTGGTATATTTTTTTTTTTTTTCATATACAAGAAGATATCAGCTAACATATATGTACATATGTATCTAAAAATCAGTTTTCTGAAGGTAGGTTATGGGAATAAATAAAGGATATTTCTTATACATAATACCAATTTTGAAAACTTTGGAGCTTTTGACCGTCCAACTCGTCATATATGTTTTTTTTTAATATAGAAGATGGCAAAGCTTACATACGTATGTGTGAAAACTAGCTTTGTATAGGTAGTTTTTTTATTTAGTTTTGTCAATTATATAAATTTTTTAAAAATATGTGGCAACCCTGGGTCTACAGTAAAAGAACCATATCAAAATTTGCTGACTTTATTTAGTATGTATTTTAACTATACGCAGTTAACGTGCTATATTTAATACATTTCTCTGGCTAATCAATGACATTTTTTAATACCAACTTTAAAAACTTGTCTGGCAAATTATTTTCTTCAACCAAAGTCGTCTGGCATCTAAAAAGAAACAAAATTCATAAATAAAAAACATATGTAAATTATTATAAATCCAAAAACCAGCATTGTGAAAGTAGATATATTAAATTTGGCAGTTATTTTAAATTTTGAAACAAAAATAAGTGGCAACCCTAGAATTGCAGAAACATTCCCTGATATTTATTTTTTGACTAATCTGTTCACGAATAAAAAGCATACACTAAGTTTGAGCCTTATATCTAACAAATTTCTCAAGTTATCCAATAAATATCTTTTATTAATCTTTAAGAACTTTTGACTCGTCTGGCAAGCACTTTCGACCGTCAAAACATGTTTAAACTAAATTATAAATAAATTTCAGTCTTGTGAAAGATGTGAAAGAAGGTTAATTTTGACCCTTTTTTTGCATTCCGAAAAAAATCATATGGCAACCTTTCGACCGCAGCAGCCCGTGGTTTTCGTACTTAACTAAGTTCCAAATCAAACATACACAAAGTTGTAGCCTTGTGTCTAGTAGGTTAGTCAAAGTGGCTGGTAGCTCTTAGACTATAAAGTTCGGTGTGGGGCAGGGTCTCATCTCAACAAACAAGATTCTTCCAGTCGGTTCAGTGGCTATCGGAGGTGGGTTCGTGCAGGCTGTATCTTCCGATAATGCCACCAAAGACATCTTCTCTTCCCAGTTTGGCATTAGAATCACCCAAGACAATTTTAATGTCATAGCTAGGGCATTGCTTATACATATGTCTTGTCCAGGGGGCCTATAACACAATACATAAAGTGCTTGTTGAACAAGTAAAATTCAACAACTTTTTAATATTTATGTAACACGAAACGACAAGTCTAGGAGAACCTAAACAATTGTTTTGGGTTCTTTCAACAAGTGGGAAATTTCATAAATCCATCGTTTCTGTAACTGGAAACAACAAGAATTCAACAAATAGAGAATAAACTTGTTGAATAGTTGATAAATTTCAACTGACCGTTGCGGACTTGTTCGAAGTCAACAAGTTAGAAATAAACACTTGCAGTAGTGTTTATCAAATGATGGAATCGGGAAGATTGCTAAGAATTTATTTATTGGTATAATTATTTGATTACAAAATGTTTTAATTTCTATTCTGAATCGAACAATGATAATGAGAATTAAAAATAGACAAACATATTCAAAGAAAAAATTGTTTTTGGAATAGAGCCACATTTTTTTCCGTGTGTGGTGCCTTAAATGTTGATAACATTTCTGAAAGTCCCTCCTATAAATCGTCACTTCATAAGCAAACTAATATAAGTCAAAATTTTGATGTTTTAAGTTAAGTATACAGAAATTACCGTAAAAAAATACTTTTACTCTGTCAAACCGGCATAACTTTATCCCTTTCAATGACATTTCTACAGTTTTGTGTCAGTCGTTTGAAAAAGTATATGATAGGTAGGAATTTCCTTGAAAAGTGACACTTTTCGTTTTGTGTCTTTTTACTGCCAAAATTTGATCAAGAAAAACTGAGAATTTCTTTTTATTACTTGAAGAAGTGTCACTTTTCAAATAATTTGATTTTACTTCAATTTTTAGATTCCCTATTAATCAATTTTGCATTTAGAAGCTATTGGTTAATCTAACAAGAAGTAAGAGTTGTATCAATGCAAAAGAATTAAGCCTAAGACTTAATTAATAGATATTTCTAGACAACAATAAATTTCAAATAGGCTCAACTTTACACATAAAATGGCTTTTCATATTTAAATGATTGAACTACCTTACTAAAGATGAGTTATTGACCAATTTGGATTATAATTGAAAAAGTGGATAAGATCTAATCTTGTTTTTCCTTTGGCTTTTCTGGTCACAATGGTTTTGAAAATGAAACAATTAAGTAAACATTTACTTTTCCCGACGTTTCGGCAGGGGTTGCTGCCTTCTTCAGGGGAACTTTATTTAACAAAAAAAACAAATAATGATTATATCAATTGTATGACAACTTTTTTACAAGAGACTTACGTTATGTGAATAATAAATTTAGTATTTTAGTTTTACCTAAGTAAAATTAAAAGGTTTTATAAATAAAGTTGAATAAAACTTATGCACTTCGAATTGAAGCTTGGTCTTTTTACTTTATAATAAAACAACAAATTGATAATTGACGTTTAGTCGGAGACAAGTGAGCAGTATACAGCGGATATGTTCTGTGTGTCTAGTTTGCGGTTCATGTTGTTGCTGTTATTGATGATGTGCAGCGTTTCGAGGGTGTATCGTTTAGACGTATGTCTCTCGGTCTGAAGAATTTTGACATCATCAAAGTCGGGAGAGTGGCCACTTTCAATACAATGACTGGCTAATGCAGTCTTTCCAGGGTTGTTGGATTTAATTTCTGATTTGTGGTTAGACATTCGTTGTCGAAGGAATTGTTTCGTGGTGCCAATATAGCATAGATTACAAGGATCATCTGGTTTGCCGTTACAATTAATTTTGTATATCACATCAGTGGCTTTGTCTTTATCTGGTTTGACTTTAAGTTTCGTAAAAAGATGACCAAGTGTTTTATTTGATTTGTAAGCCAAAAGTAAATCTTTAGATTTTGTTGCGACAATATTTTTAAAGTTTTCAGACAGACCTTGTACATAAACAACACTTTTATAATAGCCAAGAGGACGATCTGTGTTGATGTTGTTGAGGGGGGCTTTGTTTTTTTGTTTATGTATGAGGCCTCGTATGACGGAGTACGGAAATCCATTATCTCGCAGGATATTAATAATTTTCATTTCATTACTATAATGAAATTTCTCATCACTCAATCTAAAGACCTTACTTATGAGGTTCGAAGCCGTGTTGATGATTATGTGCTTGGCTTGGTTAGAGCGAAAATTAATTAATCTTCCTGAAGCTGTGTCTTTCTGGTGCCAGTCAAACATAAGATGATCGTGTTTTCGATGAATTTTGACATCAAGAAACGCTATTTCACAATTATTTTCCATTTCTATCGTGAATTGTATCTTTGGGTGATATCCGTTAAGTGAATGTCTTCAACCTCGTGCTTGTTTATTATGGCAAAGATGTCATCTACATATTTTGCAACAAACCTTGGCTTCTGTTTCATTTTATCGAAACACTTGTCTCCGACTAAACGTCAATTATCAATTTGTTGTTTTATTATAAAGTAAAAAGACCAAGCTTCAATTCGAAGTGCATAAGTTTTATTCAACTTTATTTATAAAACCTTTTAATTTTACTTATGTAAAACTAAAATACTAAATTTATTATTCACATAACGTAAGTCTCTTGTAAAAAAGTTGTCATACAATTGTTATAATCATTATTTGTTTTTTTGTTAAATAAAGTTCCCCTGAAGAAGGCAGCAACCCCTGCCGAAACGTCGGGAAAAGTAAATGTTTACTTAATTGTTTCATTTGCAAAACCATTGTGACCAGAAAAGCCAAAGGAAAAACAAGATTAGATCTTATCCACTTTTTCAATTATGAACTACCTTACCAAAGATCATTGCAATATTAGAAGTTTTTTTATGTGGAAAAATGGGCCTATTTGAAATTTGTTTTGGCTAGAAATATTAATTAAGTCTTGAGCTTTATTTGTCCATCAAAATAACAAATGATTTTGCTTTCTTAATGTCTGAAAATCAGTCATTTCAATAATGTGTTTCAATGATAGCTATATCTGGCGCCTTAGTTAAAAGCAAAACAGCACTTTTTAAAAACAAATTTTCATTTTTGGTTTCTAAACTTGTAGCTTTTTTGATGCAAAATGACACAAGCCTTAATAGCCTATTGAATAGACCGGAAAATGAGGGATATAAAGGAACAATTACGTGCAAGGGTTTTTACTATTGAATATGTTTGTTTGGCCCATAAGCATGCTAAAAACCGAAAATGCTACTTAATTCACCCATGCGTTTCTGAGAGAATGGTCACACTGGCCACTTTTCAATATTTTTGGTGTAACTTGAAAACTACGCCGAATTTGACAATTTTACATATAATACTTTTTGTTCAAAATTAAATTTTCTATTGGAATTTTATATAAATAAAATAATAAAAGAATAAACTGGTTCAACAAGTCGAGGGAAATTTTTTAACTTGACAACTGTTACGGTTTTCATTGAGATACAGAAATGAATTTCACTTGTTGAACAAATATAGTTGAACAAGTAATTGTTGACTAGTTGACTTGTTGTTCTGTGTTATAGGCCCAGCTCGTAGAACTCTTCCTTGGTGTCGTCATCTATCTCCTCTGTGGGGGCATGCGCGCATATGAGGCTGATGTTGGCGAACTTAGCCTTGATGCGAAATGTCGTGAGACGTTCGTTCACATAGATGAAACTCAAGACTTCTTGCCTAAGTCTGCCTCTAACAACAAATCCATATCCAAAAAGACGCTGCCCTTGTGGTCGGTAGCAGTCACCGTAGTAGATATCGCATTCTTCAATTTTTCTTTTGCCCGGTCCATCCCATCGCACTTCTTGGATGGCGGTGATATCTTTTTTGTAGCAGTCTAGGGCCTCCGCTAAATGTTCATCTGCACATGGTCCATAGAGCGACAGAACATTCCACGTGCAGATCCAAAGCTTGTTGTCCTTATTTCGTTTGTTAGGTTTGTCAACAGTACCCGTCCGCATCTGAGTCTTGTTGTTGCCTCGCAACTAAATAGCTTGACGTGGCCGGGAAGTCACCCCGACGGCACGACCGCCAACCTGGAGGACCATGACCCTTACAATATAACTCCAAGGGTAGGGGGCCGGATTATCCGCTCCTTATAGGCCTGAGCTCCGAATATGTCGTGGTAGCCCGTATAAGGTGTTCACTAAGTAGTTCAGCCTAACTGGAACTGTAGACGCCACCGTTGATTCCATCTTGAGAATTCTTCCACTGCCACCTGGATAAAGGTGAAGTGCCTTAGTGGAAATACTCCTCCCCCTCTCTCGCGTTTGCTGCCTCCTTAAACTGTCCACAGGAATTGGAACCCCATCTTCAGTTAAAGGTACAATAGATGTTCACCACTTGGAGGTTAGAGTAGGAGTTGACAGACAGACAGTGGCGTATTTACCATAGGGGCAATAAGGGCCATGGCCCAGGGCGGCACACTGCGAAGGGCGGCATTCAACTTTGGATGCAAAATATAAAATTCCTCTGCAAATTTCTATTGAAAAAGTAAAGCCTAGAGGCGCCAGGCAGAATATCATCAAAACGGTGTGATAGAGGTAGAATAGGAACCAACTTACTATTTAGCTCTTATATATTTTTATATATAATATATAATAGATACTTATATAATAACTTTCAATTGTACTTATCAGTCTTAGAGATATCAAAGTAGGAACGCAAGACAACAAATACATACAATTGCGATAAGCCCACCTAATATCAATAGGCGTGTCTCACCAAATATAATCTCTGAATGCTCAGAAATTTTTTAAGTGTGACAAAAGCAATAGAAATTCAATGTCCTTTTTTACCCAAAACATCTGTTCGCTAAATTCCAATTTTTTGGTGAATTGCAAATTCGAAAACGATAAATAAAAAGAAAATAAAGGCGGAATGTTTAGACAAATGAAAATAAATTGAACTTGCTATTATTTTTCGACGACGTGGCATGAATGTCGTTATTATGAATACAATTATGTTTTTATGAATATAATTGTTTAAAGTTGTTTTTGTTTTTGTAAAAAGACTATACAGAATTGTATGTTTGTAATTTTACTGTGGTCTACAAGGTGGAAATTTGATGTTTAAAAATTTAATCGCGGACAAAGTCGCGGGCATCTGCTAGTTATTTATAAAACACAACGTCAGGCTTCCTTACAATGCTTTTATACTGTAAAATTACAATCCTTTATTATTGAAAAATAATATGTCGCAAAAGGTGTGGGGCAAAGATAGCTTATACATAATTATATAGTTTATTAAGGCCCAAGAGCAGGTAGCTAATAAAACTATGAGAAAAAGCGATAGTCAAGGGCGTTAAGAGAAAGTCCTTCATGCGATTTCTTATGCCATTCCCTATTTGTATGGTATAAAGGCAAAGGTTGTAAAAAGTTATCTTGAATCTTAAATACTTTATTTGAAGACAAACGGATCAATCAAAAATTGTTGGAGACTTCCAATATTTGAACTTAAATGTATTTCCTTTAAAGTCTTTCTGATATCAATAGTATGGGAGTATTTTAACAATCAATTCGAATAATCAAATATATCTTCTATACGAGATACTAGATGAACAATTTTACAATCATCGGTTAACAAGACACATATATCAACCGCATTCATACTTGCAATTATAAATCCATCATAGTTGCTGCAGGTGATGAAATAACACACTACACACCGAACAGATGAGACGTGTCGCACAAAGGCTCGCCCTTTTAGATAACCCAATACCTCACTTTCACGTTAAGTTACACAGACACGACACGAAAGTGACAAATTCAATTCGCCATCCAACTGCATAAAATGTTCGTGTGCGGTGTGTTTGTGCATTCCAAAGTACTAACGGCCACCAAGTGCCACTGCCACACCTTTTTGGAATGCATATATGCTCCACCAGGTCCAACTATACACATACACAACACAGACCCCACAACACTATGTAGCAGTGACATTAATTTTCGTTTTCTGTTTATTTGTTTCTAACAGCACGACCCCGAGCAATGTACGCCAGGCGGTGAGGATGGAAACTTCATTATGTTTGCCCGCGCCACCTCGGGTGACAAGCGTAACAACAACAAATTCTCCCCGTGTTCACTGAAATCCATCGAACCCGTCCTTAATGCAAAAGCACGCAGCGTCAAAGGCTGCTTCACCGAACCGCAGACTTCTATTTGCGGCAACGGTGTTGTCGAACCGGGTGAAGAGTGTGACTGTGGCTGGGAGGAAGACTGCAAGGACAAGTGCTGCTTCCCAATGTCTCGGCATGCGAGACTCGATGAAAAGCCCTGCACTTTAACACCCCGCGCTATGTGCAGTCCATCACAGGGACCCTGCTGCACCACCGATTGCAAATTGAAGTTCGGTGACAAGTGTCGCGATGACAATGGCTGCCGTGATCCAAGTTTCTGTGATGGACGTATGCCGCAGTGCCCGGCTTCGGTGAACAAAGCTAACAAGACCATCTGCAACAAGGAGTTCGTCTGCTACATGGGCGAGTGTACGGGCAGCATATGCCTGGCATACGGCTTAGAGTCCTGTCAGTGCATACCTGGACCTAGCGACCCCAAGACAAAGTCATGCGAGCTCTGCTGCAAACAGCCGGGTGAGGGCCAGTCATGTCGTAGCTCCTTCGAATGGAACGAACCACCATTTGACGTCCCAGATATGTTCGCTAAGCCCGGAACACCATGCAACGATTACAATGGGTAAGTAGTTTCGCCAGATCGACCGAGTTGTAGTTGTTCTCGATTAATAAATCTTGTTCTTCCAGATACTGTGACGTCTTCCAGAAATGTCGTGAAGTTGATCCTTCCGGTCCATTGGCCACACTTCGCAAGCTGCTGTTGTCTGAAGAAAGCATAGCATCCTTCAAAAAGTGGATTCAAACTAACTGGTACACAGTGGCTCTGGCCATTTTCGGAGTTTTCTTACTGCTGGTAAGTAATGAAGTTGCATTCCATCTAGCCACCGCTCAGTTCTGTAGCAACAACAGCGACGGAAACAACCTTTTATGGGATTTTGTTGTCGGATTTCCGTTTCCCTTACATGGTTATCCGGTTATCTCATTTATTTGAACTTTTCTGTTTCTTTAAATTTATTTTGTTTCCGATTGAATTTTTGTATCCTTTTTTGTCCTTGTTTTTGTTGTTTTTTGTATTCTGTTGATGATGATGATGGTGGTGGTGGTCTTCGTTTTCTCAGCTTGCACAAGTTAGTCGGCAAATAGCAAACGACTATGATGATGCTGCTGGTAACGGTAATGGAGAGATTTCCAGAGAGCCAAGGAGAAGTAAGTTTTGTGTTAATACATCCATCCGTGTAGGACTAGCTTTGGACTGTCTATCATGTATATCGCTAGATTGTTTGTAGCTACAAATAGATAAGATATAAATGTGATGCTGCATCAGATGCATGATTCATGGAGATGATGATATTTGATGGGATAGGAGGGGGAGCGAGGGATCAATTTGGAAGTATTCGGCAGAATGCACCAGATATAGTATATAGATGGCGCATTGGCGTTAATAATGTTGCATTGGTCTGGATATACTGATGGCCAAGTGTTGTTCTTGTTCAAAGAGTTCAATGACAGCTAATTGGGTCATTGAAAGGTACATATATCTAATATTGTCAATTGAGATGATTGTGTGATATGAAACTACATAAATTGAGTTTAAGGAAGTTGTCGTTATTATGAGAGGAGACATAGCAATGCCGTAGATATATGTTTGGAAGTGGGAGAAATTCTGTTTGCTGGTAGAAGTTCGTTGCGCAATATTTATTGGGATCGATTAATTTAGTTGGCAAACGTCAGTGAAACTTTCAATCTGACGTATTTAACTGGGTTCACATCACACGACACGTGTTATCTGTAATATTGTTAGATTTTTTTAGTCCTGGGTAGAGATCGAAAATAAAAGTGATTTTTTTGCTGTATCTCACTGGTAAAGGCTTGTGAATGTGCCGTGAACATTTGACGTTTAAAACCACAATGCCTCAAATGATTAGTAAAAATAAAAAGTAGGAATCCAAAACCAACAACTTTTTTTCAACTTTTCCATGCACAAGGACAAGCGAGGAACCACAAAGTGCAACAAGCTTTTTTTCTTTGTAATTGAACTGTCAACTGTTCACCAAGAGTTCCCATACATTAAGCATGAGAATTGCTCGTGAATGAAAACTCTCCAAACAGCTTCACGAGTACGTTCACGGGTGAACGAAAATGCAAATTTTGTATGGATTCCACGACATGATTCGCAAGAATGTAAAGCCTGGTACATACTTCCTCGTGAAGTGAACAATCGCCAGTAGAGAACACACTATTTTTTGCATTTCTCACTGGTACAGACTTGCGAACGTGTTGTGAACGTTTGACGTTAAAAACCACAATGCCTTAAATAACTTGTAATCGAACTGTCAACTGTTCACCAAGAGTTCCCGTACATTTTGAAATGAAACGAACTCTTGGTGAACAGTTGACAGTTCGATTACAAAAGAACAAAAAAGTTTGCTGCAGTTCGTAGCTTCTCGCTTGTGCGTGTGAATAAGAAAATTGAAAAGAATTCTTGAGCTACTTTTTGAGGCATTGTGGTTATAACGTTCACAACACATTCGCAAGTCTGTACCTGCAGTGAGAACTGTCAGAAAATCACTTTCTCCACTGGTGAGTGCTCACTTCACGAGGAAGTATGTACTAGGCTTAAGTCTTAAGAAAAAGTAGATAAAATTGTTGCTGTTTGAAATATTTCAGTTCCCAATTATGCAAGAGTGAGTTTTTTTTATGTACACAGAAATTCGTGTACACATCGATTTTTGCGATTCCGCAAGAGTGACTTTTAAGTTTTTGACAGATAACGCATGCACAATCAGTCGAATTTGTGTTGTTTTGCTGATCACTCGTCAAGGTCGTCCAAATGTGGCTTTTAATGGACGTGGTCATTGTGTTAATCTCTCTTTGATCTCGCTATGCCGTTTATCTGTGTCGTGGTTTTCTCGCTATGGTCTAGCCGTAACATTTAATCATGGTTCTTGGCAGTGAGCATTTTTTGCCGTCATCTCACCTTGCTCTCGCTATAGTCTCACCAAAGTTCTTTTTCTTTCAAAACTAATTTTGTCAAAAATGTTAAAATAAACGTGGTTTTCAGTGTTATGGTTATTATGTTTGTCTTGCTGTGGTCTGACTAGGCTATCTGTGCCGTAGTTTTCTCACAATAGTCTCGCGTTGGTCTTGCCATGACATCAACATGTGATTTTTGTCACTGATGGGCACAGCTTATCATCGTCTCGCTTTGGTCTCGCCAAAGTCCGACTGTTATAGTTATTACAGTTTCATTTTAGCTAAATTTTTCAAACTGCTGACAACAGTGCCTGACTGGCCCAAGAAAACTGTTGACATTGTCATTTGACACCTGCCTGCTGACTGAACATACCCGAAGTGGGTCAATGGAGTTGCGTGAGCAGCAAAGAGGACCCAAAATAAAAGTAAAAATCCAAATGAGAACCGTCAAAGCTAGCCACCCAAGACACTGTCCTTTAAGAAAGATGTTGACTATTCTCCAAAGATTTAAGCCAATTTTACAAGGAAGACCATAACGAGATGAAACTATAACCATTAACTGTAAAAATTTATTAAAAGAAAAACTAAAAGGCGTGACTTTCCTCGATGAAGGATACAGATAGAAGGGTATTTATTGAATGACAGTAGGTACATTGTTCATACATACATAACACATTAACATAACAGTCGGATTACACTGAATACGGTAAATTAACACACCTCCTTAAGCTGAGGGTTATGGTCGAACGCCCATGGAGTCTGGGAAGGATGCTATTTTGATTCTGTCCAAAGGTTAGGTGAGAACATCTGCGATTTGTTGATGGGTCCCGATGTTGTCGAGCTTGATCTTACCTTGATACCTTGATTGAACGTGTCTTGCACAACCTTGGATGAAAGCCACCATTTGTTGCGACTGCAATAGCACTCTGACTGTCGCAAAGTATTTGAAGAGCTTGCTGTCGTTTGGCTGAGCTGATCTTTTAGTCCATTCCACCAAAGCGCTTCTTGAACTGTGGTCGAAAGCGGCATAACGAAAATGCAAGATCTTGTTGCCTTTTGGAGCACCAGGATATACTCGTAGCTCCACCTTGAGCAATAAAAACGAATCCGGTTGTGGATTTGCGATCGTCAATATTTGATGCCCAATCAGCATCAGTATATCCAACGATGGCATCATGTCCACCTCTATTTAAACGCAGCTTCATAGACGATATTCCTCGTAGATATCGTAAAAGATGTTTTACTGCAAGCCAACGACGGGGTTCAGGATTTGAATTAAAACGGCTGAGACAGCTTACAGCAAAACAAATGGCTGGATGTACATTGAGTTAAAAGTACCTACATTAAGCAGCCAATGGCTTCTTGGTACGGAACACTCCTAATTTGGTCAGTTTCTTCAGGATTAGCTGGACCATCTTCAAGGGATAATTTCTCGCTGGCTGTTTATTGGTGTTTTCACTGGATTGGCACTCTTGATATCAAACTTTTCAAGAACTTTTTCGATATATTGCTCATTCCTAGTACATGCGTTGCTGTACCAAGTTCTTTCATTTGAAACTCTGAATGAAGTTGAGCTTTAACAAGTTTAAGCTCTTTTTCGTTGTTAGAGAAAAACAAGAGGTCGTCTACATACAAAGCAACAAAGATTATGTATTCGTTTGTTGTTGAATGTTACACGCAAGGATCATATTTTGACCTTAGAGTACATTGTCCAACTTTTGATTCCACATTCTGCTGGACTGCTTATTTCCGTATAGAGCCTTCTCTAAGCGACAAACCATTGAGGGTTTATTCTTGTTGTCCTTGTAGGAACACTGTCATATCGTCCATTTGTTCGATTCGTAGGTCTAGTTCAGCAGCTAGAGCAAAATGTAACGCAGCGAACTGTGACGAACGACAGGGGAGTACGTCTCTTCGTAGTCTACCCCCCTTTCGCTGCGAATACCCTTTTGAAACTAATCTCGCTTTATATGTATCGCTATAAGTGCGGAAAATCCATTTACACTTTATTAGTTTCCGATTCATTGGCAACTCTACCAGCGTCCAAGTGTCATTGTCAAGTATAGGGATTGCATTTCATCTTCCATAGCAAGTCTCCACATATGCACATCTAAGCGAAGCATTGCTTCTTCAGCTGTTTCTGGATCGTTCTGTTCAAAATTGGGAGCACTAATTGGAATTCTTTTAAGATTTTCAAGGTACTTACCTTTTAATGTGTGCCCCTCACCACTAAGCTAAGACACTTGCTGATTTGAAATCAAAACTGATCGATTCTGCTGCAATGGAGACGCTACAAGTCGTGGAAAACCATGAAACGATTCCATTTCGTCCAACGAACTCTGCGTCATATGCTGTGACATGTCATGTTCTGGATCTTCGGAAGTTTGACCTTCAGGGGAGGAAAACGAGGAAAAATCATTTTTCTCTAAGATATATTCACAGTACTTGCCTAGTAATTTGCACTCCCTTTCTGCGCCTCAACACCTGTGGTTGCAGTGGGTAAGAGCTGGATTGCTGAGGGAGCACAGAAGTTGTTGGTGCATGAGATTCGAATCTGCATCATGGAAAACACAGCTACTCTCAAACAACTACGACGCGTCATCCCTGTTGTCAACCTGCACCTGGTGCTGATGAAATTCCACTGCATTGGGTGTTGATCTATGAGTTGAAGTTCTTGCAGCTTTACAGTCTTCGTTGATAAAAACAACATCTCGGCTTTTAAAAACACGGTTCTTTATTGGGTCGTAAGGACGGTAGGATTTTGTGTGCTCGTCGTATTCATCCATGATGGACTCGTTAGTCTTTGGGTCCCAATTTTTTCGTTTGGCTTTGTGGAAATATGTGCCATTGCTGTAGTTCAAAACACTTTGATGTGGGATGGGTCGGGTTTTCTGTTACTCCACGCTTCCATTGGTGTCTTACCTGTTCCTTTTGATGGCGAACGGTTCAGTAGATACACCGAGTATGCAACCAAAAATAACTTCGGAAGGCTCGAATCGGCAAGCATATATCTCGCCTTCTCAACGATTGACCGATTGTTTCGTTCAGCCAGGCCATTTTCTTTAGGAGTGTGCACATTGGTTATTTGATGGTGAATTCCGTTTTTTTCGAAGTGTGTCCTGAAATTTTCGGTTCAAAAACTCTTTTCCGTTGTCAGAACGTAGAGTTTTAAGCTTCCTACCACTTTGCTTTTCTGCAAACACACACAAATTTTCGAAACATGACAACACTTCCCATTCCATTTTTGCTTTCAGAAAATACATGCACAAAAACTTTTCTGGATTTGTCATCAACGAAGGTCAAGAAATACCGACTTCCACCCAGTGAATTGTTTTTCATCTGTTCACATATGTATGTCCGGAAGGACGATTTCAAGCAGCTGATTGGCACAGGTGGCACCGCACTTGTTGACTGGCAATCTTGTTTGCTTTCCAGCAGCACAAATCTTGCAGTTGTTTTTAATTTTGTTTGCAAAACTGATTCCAGTAGCCATCGTCTGTTGACGATATCGTGTCCAATCTAAACAAGTCTTCAACGCGTGTGACAGAAGATTGACTGATAAGCCTGATAAGATGAATTTCACGGCACTCACTTTAATTGTGTATTGCAGGCTGGCCTGAGTGTTGTCGTTCCGCAGCCTTTTACCTGCATTTCGCCTTTCTTTGCCGTAACCACCGTTCCCCAATCCTCACACAGATTGTGTATGATGTTTTTATCAAAACTCATATGAGACGTGGCATCTGCATCGAAGTACCATGCGTCGGTTTTTTTTTGGGGAACTTACTGCGGATAAAACACAATTGAATGCATCATGATTTTTACCAACCAAACCTTGATTTTTCGAGCGGCAATTTCTTGCAATATGGACGAACTTTTGGCACTTTCACGTTAAACAGCCACGACAGCGAGACGAATGCTATAGTTACAAACGACAAAATCACGTGTAAACGCAATTTACAAGTATCACCATCGTGATACATTATAGGCGCTTTTATCTTTTCTCCCCAACTGTCTATAGTTTGAAGAGTGGTTCTGGACAAAGTATAGCACCTATTGTCGACTAAGATCTTGACATATAATTTTTTTGACAGTAAATTGACCTCAGGCTTCAGCTCATCAAGTACAAAAAGAAATTGTATACAAAACTTTTCATTTTGTGTAAAGCTTAGAGTAAATATTTCGTACCATCATCGAATTGTTATATTTTTTGTTGAAAATTAGTTTTTATCTTTTAAATTTTATTCTTCATTTTGGACATTTTAGCTTTAAATTCCTGCTTTTAAGAGTCTTACCTATATTTCAACACATTTCTTAAATTAAATTTCAATTTTTTTTTTTTAAATTTATTCAACAGATCCTCAGCACGAAACTCCTTGCCAAGCGATCCAACTTAAAACTAAAATCAGTTACAATAATTCACAGCGCAACCACGGAAACAGTACGTCTGCCCGAAGACAACAACGGCGTGATCGTTCACACGGCCGTCCGTACAAAAGTGCCCTTCAAGAAAAAGGTACGCGGCGAACGAGCTGTCAAGACAAAAATAATCAGCAAATCTGCTAATGTCCTGCCAGCAACAAGCAGTAATTCGAAACAACAAAATCTTTTCAACTCCAAACAACAACGCGATGCAATATTGAAGAAGCCTATGAGAAAGAAGAATCGTGTTGCCGCACCAATACCAACTAAGGCTGCACCAACACCTCCAACTGCCGCCACCACCACCACCACTGAAGAGAATCCTGCGCCTTTAGCTAAGCCAACAATAATTGAGACAAAATCAAAATCAAAATCTAAATTCAGTAAGAAACACAAGGAAATCATAGATTATTCGAACGGCACCCGACTGCCATCTAGTGGGCATACAAATACATTTGGCAAGGTGCACAAGTGGTTGCTGGAATCACCGATTGTCTCGCAGCCTCTTTCACACATTGAGCATTCATCAAAAGTCCGGAAGGTTATGTCAAAGTCACAATCAACGCCCGAACGACTTGTCCAGAAGTCCCCTCAAAAGACTAAGTCTGTGGGCAATCTAAGCAATGAAAAGGTTAAGCTTCAAGTCGTCTATAAACCACCATTTAAATTTTCCTTGAGGTTGTCAAAGAACTCAGCGGTTAAGACGCATGTGATAGGAAGCGGCTTGAATAAAATCAAACGAAAGACTCGCTCTAGTGATAAAAAGCGAGTCAACGCCACTGCAATAGCTCCAGATAGACTAGGAAGCGAACGTGGCAAGAGGACCGCGTTTCTTCTTCGCCAGAACATCGAGGAAGAGAATCAAGTCTTAACAAACAGTGAACCCAACTATGAGACTTTGAATCCTAAGAACCCTCCATCGATTCCAGTGGAGTGTTCCCCGTTGTATGAGAATATGCTGCCAGCGGGCGAAGGCAAGGATCCCAAGCCCAGTACATCGAAATCTTCGGGAAGAATGAGCTCGGGACACATGAGTCGCAGTTCGAGCAACACTACTTTAAATGCTGTGCAGCCTCAGCCTCATAGCTATAGCCGCAGCAATTCCATATCAAACCAGTCCACAGCTGCAAAGCACCCAGCGAGTCGCAAGTACAGCGACAACTCTGTGCATCTTAGTCGCAACTTCGGTAGCACTCAGAACCTCATCCACCCGAGTAGTAGTCAGACAAACCTCTCCAAATCAAAGAAGCGCAGCAGTCTGAATCTAAAGACTTCCTCATCTGCCGCTGCAACAGCAGCAGTGGGACACTTTCAACCTCCAACGAAGCGCAGTAATTCAAATCTAAACCTTCGTCGTGAAAACTCCGCAACCAAGGACACCGAAACACCGTCACCGCAACAACCACCGCCCTTGAAGCGCAGCTCTAGCAACAACACTCAGCCAGCAGGCCTACCCCCGCCCCAGTTACTGCCCCCACAACGAGGCTCCATAGCTCGTGGGAGCTTTAGCAATATACCCCGAGCCAGTCTTAATTTCCAGCGTCAATCATCTCAACCTAGTTGTAGCAACAATACTAGTAGTAGTTTTAACAATCATCATCATAGTATAAGTAACAATAGCCCCCACACTGCCACCTGTGATGAAACCAGCAACAAGATTCGTCCCTTCGACTGGACGCAGTCCAGCAGCAACGGTCCCAGTAGTCATAGTAGCAGCAGCAATCAGGACAAAATCAAAAGAGGAAGCCGTAAAAGTGCATCGCCAGGCCTGCATCACCAGCTTCAAAATCACCAACAACAACAACAACAACTGCCCTCAGACCTGGAGGTAATGGTCTCAGATGTAGAAAATTTGGTTAGTTAGGAATTATTTAAGATCTTTATGTAAAGATTTCCATTTGCTTTAAGTTTTTCTTTGGGGGTTTTTATTTACTTTTAGTTAAACTACTTTAACCTTTTGTAGGCACTGATAAAGCAATTTTTAGAATGGTAGGTAGTAATGCTTTGCAACTGGTTGATGTTTATTAAAATATGGGTGAATGGGCTTTTCTATATACAAAAATGTGCTGTACATTTTGCTAAGTGGCATTATAAGTGAATATAATAGTTTTCTAATGAGGGTAGATAAGAGAGAAAGAGATTATACCCTTTTGAGTTGAAAGTCTTTAACCTAAAATACTATAAACAAAAAACGAAAAACAAATTTGAATTCCGGAAATCGCGTTTGAATAAGTGTTCATCTGTGATTATATTCATTTGTTGCGTAGATACATAAACTAACATGAAGCAAAACAATATGTTGAACAAGAACGTTAAGCAAATGTATGCTAGCATTGTATACAAACTCTATAGTATTCTCATGAAGCCAAAAATGTCGTGGCCATTGAGGCGGCCACATGTAACCCAAACTTTTGTTAAGAGATCTCGGTAAGGCGATCACAGCGAACCTATCGACCACATGTAAACCTAAAAAATCGTGTTGCATGAGAATACTATAGAGTGTATATACAATGATGCTACGAAATCACCAATTACTTCAAAGGAATTTAGACTTAGGGTCAGAAATTAATAAGTTTGTGATTTCAGCTATAAGCTAGCAAACCTTGAAGGAACCCTAAACATAAATTTTAGCAAAATTAAAAATTTTTATCGAGTCCGAACGGCTAGTTGAGAAGCACTTATTTATGACAATAGATACTCTTGCAGGATTTGTCAGTTTTTCGCAATAGGCAGTAGGTACCTAGGAAAAAAAAACTTTTCTGTTTTTAGGTGGCAGCGGCTCGAATTCGAGCCCCAGACCTTAGGCATGACAGTCCAAGGCACAACCATTATGCCACGAGGTACTAAATACAATTACTAAAATTTTAATGTATTTTGAAATTTCAGCTTTCATTAAGGACCTTAACCTTGAAGATCAGACAATCAAAGGTTATTTAATGCATAACGTGATTTTTTTTCCACTGAAGCTCGATGCATGGCCACGATTCAATCGCTTTTATTCTTTTTTCATCGTCTTATTGAAAATTTTCGGAAAAATCAATTGCTTAACTTACCTTACTCGTTCGAGTAAAAAATAATTTATCCATTTTAATAATTAGGCGAATTTGCACGTGTAAAAATGTTTTTTAGTCAAATCATAGTCTATATAGTGCCCTAAAAAAATTTGCTTTTCCACACAGCGAAATTGTATTACCTACAAAGGTTCTTATATGAGCAGATTTAGTGAAAGGCTGCATGATGCAGCTCATCGCTGCACGATGTCTTTATATAAAAAATTGGCAGCGCAGCCTTATTGCAGCCACAACAAAAAAACAATCAAATCTCAAATAATTAGTATTTGGCAGTACTTACACATATTGACATTTCCTTTCATCCATCATTGTCGAAAAAATTATTGTTTGGGTTTTCATTGAGGTTCATTGCGCCAACACGATGATGATTTCATTGAAGTTGATAAACATGCACGACATGGAATCTTTATTGGCGTTTTAATTTTTTAGCTCTGAGCAATGCATGGAACAGAGCTGGAGTAGTTGTAGTTAGCCCTGCCCTGAGCAGAGTATAATCAGATTTTTCTGATATAATTTTAAAACACATCTGCTCACTGAACTGTTTGTTATACGATTGCACACCAACATTTAGAATTGATTTTACTTTTCATCTGAGAGCTGACCAATCAAAAACTCGAAAAAATTCAAAAATGTGAATTTCAATTCTGCCGTGTTAAGAAGAAAAAACGTATCTGTATTTTGGGCATTTCGAGATAAATGCGTTTTTCTGTTTATGTATGTAAATTTTTTATTTCTGGATGAATTTTGTTCATACTTTAAGGAAATGATTAGTAATCAAATTATTAATTTTTGATCAAAAACTCATTTGTTTATATTTAATAGAAGTCTAGTTAAATAACTTTCATGTTAAGACTATCTGCCGTATCTGCAAGTAAATAATTTTTCTTTCCCGATCCACGAATATTTGTTTGGTAGTTACGGTTATTTTTCTTATGAAAAATGCAGATACTTCAATTTATCTTAAAAAGGCATGCAGATACGTCAATTCATATTAAAAAAGTATGGTTTTTTGTACATACATCATATTTCGTAAGCGTTTTTAACCAATAAAAAGGCAATATAGTGATTTTATTACTAAACAATAAAATAATAACCCTACTAAGGATGTCAAAACTGACTCTAACTCAAAACAGCCAAAATGTCAGTTACGTTTTTTCTTCTTAACACGGCAGAATTGATGTGTTGAACGTGCCCATTTGAAATGCGAAAATAAGAGTGAAGTGGGCTGCACTAAGCTATTTACTCGGTTCACTCGGTATTTTTATTTTGAACTCATGACGTGTATTCCCAGCTAGCTCTGATTTAAAAAGGAAACACAAGTTGAGCGCTCTGAGTACTGTGAGCTAAATAATGAAACGCAGATCTTTTTTTGACAGCTCAGTGCTATGCTCAGAGCTAAGAAAGAAAAACGCCTAATTTTGAAATACGATATAAATCGGTGAGTGGAACGCACCAAAATTTTGTACTGACTTTTAATTTTCATTTGACAGCTGGCGTATCAAAAACTCGAAAAATTCAAAAATCTGAGCTGATTTTTGATGTGTTGAACACGCAGATTTGAAATATTCTGCCAAATAAAAAAAAATGTGAAAATGGCTGCGCTTGGCTTTTTGCTCCATTCTTTCGGTCTTTTTATTCTGAGCTCATGGCGGGTACTCTGAACACAAGTTAACCACTCGGAGTTGTTCTCTGAGCTTAAAGAAGCAACAGACATTTTTTGACATTCTGGTGCAATGCATAGAGCTTAAAAAGTCACATTGATAAATTTAATTTAGTTTTCCACCCGCAGATAAAATATTGACAGATGACTTTTTCGCTTTGACAGATTTGTTCATAATAAATTTCAGATCATGCACATTTGCTTTAAGTACAGCGCTACCTGCAGACGTGTTGCACGTCTGTTTTAGCTATGAGACTATGGTTTTGGTGGCAGTGATTTTAACCCACACAAGTAAGCGATCTTAAGTGATTGATCGTTCAAGCTAATTTGAAGCAAATGGTCTGGTTTCGGTGCACAACTTTCAATCAATTGATGAAGTGATCAATTCACATTTTAAGTGGCGTGTACATGTAGCATGTAGGTTCATTGTTCATAATAGTTTGATTTTTTAAGTGTCTTACGAGACCAAAACACGAAAATGTCTTTTGATGAAGAACGATTTTTAATGAAAAATTCTTTTTTAAAGTTTAAACAATTTACGAAGGGAATGAAACAAACCAACATTTTTAAGGAAAAGCCGTGGAATAGGGAGTTTCATAGATTGCACAAAGTGTACTTTTTTTAGTTTTTTTTATTAACATTGTTTATTTTGTAAAACTTGAATTTTTGAGTTTTTAATTTTCACAGCAATTACAATGTCCAAAAAAAAGAACACCATAAACGGGAGCGGTACCTCCCGTTTATGGTCCGTCAAACCAATCTCGAATAACGAAACCTCGCATTTCTTTAAGTCTCGTTAACTAAAAATCTTATTTTTCTCGCAATTTCAAAATTTCGTTTTTAACAACGCACTGAAAAATCTCGAAAATTTCAACCAAAATCTCAAAAATTGAATCAAAATCTCGCAAATTAAAATCTCACAGCAACAAATCGCTATGGGTTTCCGAACTGAAAAATAAAATTCCAGTCGATGGGAAACATAAGAACTCGAAAACAAAAACTTTTTTCAACTTTCATTGTCAATAATTATTTTTAACAATTAAAAATGTAAGTAACTCTAAACTTAATCTTTTTTTCAAATAAAAAAAAAAAAAACAAAAATAATCTATAATATAAAAAGTTTCTAAGCAAGCGAAATGTGTTTAGCAATGCTTCGCAAGTATTTAATTTTTGACATTTGAAGTCTTCTGTTAAAAATATTTTTCAAAACTTTTTTTTTAACATTGTGGTCTAAAAGTAGGAAGGCAATAGATTAGCATATTTTGCAGAAGGTAGGATATATCTCGCCAAAATTACATTTGCAATTAAATTTGACGAAATTTTTTGATTTGCGGAATTTTGTCATTGCGAGATTATGAAAATTGGGATTTTGTTATTAAGAGATTATGAATAGCGGGATTTTGTAATTGCGAGACTTTGTTATGCGAGATTTTAATTTGGGAGATTTCATACCCAACCCACCATAAACTGATGTTCTACTGTAAGAAACAATAAAAAAAAAGGAACTGGCTTAATTTTTTTTTATCACTGCGATTATTTAGTCACATATACATATGTGTTCATTCACATTTAAAACTGTGTGTCTCATTTCAAGTGTCTAATTAATTTTGTGCATGACTTTTTTCAAGTCGAAACTAAGATTTTTGAGTCGCACTAATCGAAAGCGTGAGCACAAACATCTAAGAGTATTTGGTTAATTTTAGGCAAGGAACACACTTGTGATTTTGATCGATTGTCACAAGAAATAGAACACATGAGTTTGAATGAGAATGATCGCACATGCAATCGAGAAATCGCAACGACTAAAAGTCCAAAATTTGTTTCATTCTTCTGGTGATGCCACTGTCGAAAGTTCAAATAAAACAAACGCACTAAGATGTTTATGCTCACGCACTTGCGACACGTTATTTTTACTTGTGATTATATAATCGCACGACAGATAACCGTAACTGAGTGCATGGAAATAGCTATTTTTTAATCGCAATGACACAAGGTCGTTCCTAGGCTTATAGTCAACAAGATTATGTATTATTAATCATTTGCGATTGCTTTGACGCATGTGCGTGCATTCATATTAAAAGCTGTAGTTTTATTTTTTTGTGTTTAAAGAATCGTGCGAGAGATAGCCGCAAGTGACCAAGTTAGTGCATGCCCATAATTTCTTGCGATACCGATTTTTTAACTGCATGGACTGAAAATTGCAACTGCGGTTCTAGCCTAAGGCTAGGAACGCACTTGCGATCTTAATTGCATGATTATTTAGTCGCAAAAAATAGAACACATGAGCCACAATGTTAATGAACGCACACGCAACCAAGAAAAAATATTGGGTTGCGACCATTTTTTTAGTCACGGCGACAGAAAATCGCAAGTGCGGCTCTAGCCTATATGAGCCTGCACGCACTTGCGACACATTCTACCTGATTGCGATTTTATAAACGTGAGACAGATTTAGATCGCAAGTGCACGAAAATGTATATTTTTTAATCGCAATGACAGAAAATCAAATGGCCGTTTCCAGGCTAATCGTAGAGAAGATAATGTATTAATAATCGTTGCGATTGATTTAAGGTATCACATTCACATTAATGCTGTACGTGGAAATTTTTGCGATTGCAAAACCGTGCCGTAGAGATAGATAGCCGCAATTGAGTGCAGGACAATAATTTTTGGTGATTCTGAATTTAATCAAAACCACACCAAGATAGCCATGAAGTTTACAAAAAAAAAAACTGAGTCTTACTTAACTCTCACTTTAACCAGAGGTTGCCTGACCTACATGTTAATTTATTATTAATTTAATTTATATTTCAGCATTATGACAAACAGACCCTTTACTTAATTCAGGGTTAACTCCTCCAATTTGGGTGTTAGCTTGAGATTAAAGCTGAATGAAGAATTTGTTTTAAGGGTTTACTTGACATTAAACCCAAAATGCAGGTGAAGAGCTAAGTGTCAGTGGGATAAACATGGTTTACCTTGGGTCAAGATTTTAACTCACCGATTTTAGCGGATTAACTGAGTTTCAAATCAAAGTTCAAGTACCGGCTATTATTAATTTTTGTATGAGAATTCTTTCCCTTATCTTACACTAAACTGAGTTCAAGCTGAATTTGATCTGGAGATCAAGATTAATACAACTGACCCTGTGTGAGAAATAAGTTTCATGCACCCAAAACATACATATCATATTAAATTAATGTCATTGGTTTTGGTTTAAAATAAATAATAATAGAAATAATTAATTCTTTTTGAGATTGCCTTTCCCCAATTCTAATTTCATTAATGTTAACTCATAACACACAAATACTTATACAACGAATACTCAATAGATAAAAATAAAAAAAAAATTAACTCTCTTTCTACCCTCAATGAACTAAACAGATAAATGAAATAAATAATTTACTTTAAACAAAACTCAAAGAAGTTATATTATTTATTTTTCAAAAAAAAAACTGAATGTGTAATTTAAAGTTAAGATATGTGAACAAATAGAAGTAAAAGAAAAAAATCAGTGTGTCAATTAACTGTATGATGTTGCTTAATCTAATTTTGTAAACTGTAACTGACTTAAACAAAAACAAAAAACGTTTTATTAATTATTTTTCATTGTTAAATTTTAAAGATTATTTTTGTAAAATACCTTTCTCTGATGGAATTATTATGTTTCATCTTAAAATTATATATATTTTTTGTGGACTCTTTTAATTTTTAAAACTTAATAACGACTTTTTAATCGTATGTAAATTTTTCTAGATATATACAATAATTCTAATAAAAATATTAAAAAAAAAGCAAAACACAACAATCGAACTAAACTTAACACAACAACAAAAAAAAAAATAATATTAAATTTAAAATTTTAAACTGATAACTAAAATAAATACAAAAAGAATATTTAAAAAAAAAAAACTGCTGTGCTTGTAAAAAAAAAAAACAAAAAAACAATTTTTGGCGTTTTAATTTTTTTTTATCACATGAAAACAAAATTGTAAAAATTGAAAAATGGCCAATTATTTTAAATAAAATTAATGTCTTAAGTATATTTTTTAACAAAATATTTAAAAGTGTGTTTTATTTTGATGTTTGAAAACACTATAAGGGAGAATTATTTGATGATAATATAACGACTAATATTTGGTTGGACTTCTTCATTTTGTTCTACGTTATGATATGGCTGACTTCAGAAAAAGCTTGAAAATTGTTTTTAATTTACGTCAGTGGTCAGGTCTATCTGAGCACTTGCATATGATTTTCCAAACTTTTGACATATTTGTAACGCTTCTATAATTTTTGTAACACTGAGGACTCCGAGGGGTACCTGTACCACATTTTGGGAAACACTGAGGGTGTCCCTTACCACATTGGTAAGAGCTTTGGAGTTTGGACTATGACACCAGAGTGGAGGCCAGGGAATCGATTTCCAGCTTATAACACCTAGCAACAAAAATATTTTGCCAAGGCTACTATCTCCAGCGAGGAAGTGGTATAAATACTGTAGAGTATCTTGTCATGAAAAATTCCCTCTCATCGTATCTTATCAGATTTGGAAGAATATTTTAGATCCCTTCCATTTTTTGCAAACTAAAACCACGAACACAGGAGTAGTTGAGAGTTGAAAGTCACTTGATTTTAGTTTTCCAGGAGATGTACGCTACCATGAGCAATCGATTTTACCTCTTCCTCGTCCAAACAGCTTCTGCAAAAATCGTTAAATCGTTTTAAGACAGTGTCCGGTTATGACACCTAGAAGAGACCGATTCCAGACTTGACTATCTAAGAAAATGTGGATATCTGTGGTTGATATCGTGTTTTCTTTCAGCCAAGATAAAGCTCCTTTGATTGCCATAAGTTCCAACCTGCAACACGCTACAATGATTAGGAAGATGGATATGGAGAGACTTGATTTCCGTGTTCCGTCCATCTAAGTACACAGGTACACACCTCCTCCAACCTTACCATCAGTTTTCGATCCATTAATCGGTGTAAAAATGTATTTATTCATCTCTGTCAAGAAAGTCGTATCCTCTCAGAGGGCTATATATGAGGAATGGTGATAATACTGTCTTAACGTGCAGAAAGGACTTTCAAAATATTTCAATAAGTGTTTTTCTTATTATAACAATTTAAAAAAAAAAACCTTGTTAAAATTATTTTCTATCGAATATCTCGAGACAAAATGATGTTATATGCTTCGGGTCAATTTTATTCTACATATATATTGAAGAAACAAAGAAAGTGTAAAAATATAAAAACAGATTAACCTTCAGTTTTTTTTTATAAAAAAATGATTGAAAGTTGTTGAAAAAAGTTTTTCGGCTCGAATATCTTGAGATATCGGCATTGGGATAATTTTCTTCTACACACAAGTTCATAAGTGAAGATTTGTAAACAAAAGCAAGAAACAGTTTTTTAAGAAAAAAGGTTACAAACATATTACTCAACAATGTTTTTGTCTCTAATATCTCGAAGTCAAACCAATATTTGATCCTCACTTGATTGCATGATATGTATTGTATATATTGAACACCTAAAAACGTTTTTGAATTTCTTGAATTGGCGATTTTTTAATAGGAAAATAATATTGGGCCTCTAGCTTCCGAGGGCACCAATGGGATGTTACACAGAAAGAATTCTTTGATCAGATCACGAAAAGTGAGCTCAAAATTACTAAAAATGAAGCCCGATTTATGCGTACCTGGCTCAGGATATCGTAATTTACGACTATTTGTGTGCAATTTGCAAAACTGAGCAAAATGAAGATATTGATACTCAAAAATCGTAAGTCGACACTCTTTAAGTATAACCAATTGTGAGCAACAAATCGCAATTTGATTCAAATAATCCTCAATTGCAAAATTTGTAAATTTGTAAAAAAGATTTGTAATCACCACTTTCATTTCGTGATATTGCCACTAGAAAGATCAATCTTGATCAGCGCTGCAGAAACAGGCACTTAAGTGCCAATCTGGCACTTTCAAATGAGTTTGGCACTGTGGCACCCATTGGCACTGAAAATTTTCAAATTTGGCACTCTTTTTTTATTAAATATTATACCTTAACAAACATTCATTGAGTGGAAAACGGAAAACATTCAAGGAATATATTCCTTGAGATTTCCGTTACGGCTATTTTTTGTTTCAATTTATTTTCGGTTTTAATTTTAAATATCGGCTGTCAATTTTTCCAACAAAAAACTACCAAAGTTGTTGTTAAAAAAAATACTTTTAGCCAATCACATGGTTTTTAACCGATTTTTATTATTTGAATACATAGATATTAGCCGCGTTTTATTATCGCTCATAACCCATAAAAATAAAACGATGTGAGTTAGTGCAAAAGCAGTGCTGTATATCAGTCTCTTTTTTTCTTATGTTTATTTGTTCTTCATGTAAGCGCTTGTCTCTTTTCCTCTCTATTCCTAATACTGCTGACAAATCGCTGACATCCATTCACAATGGTATATAGCCCTCTGCCGGCCAGAGTGAAAACCTCTATCTGGGTTATTGAAACTAACCTCGATAGAAACCTAGATCCCATGTTGTTTTTGTAATACATGTTAAAAGATAACCTCGACCCAGACCCAGAGATAATAAAACGCAGCTATTATAGCCCAGTCTTATTAGCCATACAAATGGCGGAAAGATGGATTTTTGTATATATATGTAGCCTCGTCATGGCATTAGGAAACTGTAAATAGTCCCCATCGATATGAGCACCACTAACAATTTTAAAGAGAGTCAAAGGCCGCCCAAAAGATTTTTAAGGAATATCTCCTGAACGAAAATTTTTACTGAAAAAATGTTAAGAAATAGGTTGTAACTTAGGAAATTTCATACAAGAAATGTTAAGTAAATTTTTTTCATAAGAGTAACCGTTTTCGAGACAATTCAAAATTCAATGGTTTTCTGTTTTTGACTATAAATTAATAAAAGCATTGAATTTAAAAAACCAAAATAGTACTTAAATATACGTAAAAATAAGTTTGAAATTTTCATTAAATTTTTTTTCTTTAAAATTTTAATTTTGAAATTAATTTTTTTTTAAATAAAAGAAGAGATTTTGGTCTTACACGCTCAAGCTTTTTGTCACATTTTATGCGAATCACCTTTTATAAAGGAAATACTATGTTTTGTTACCTTCGACCCCGTATGATTAATAAAGTGGAGCCGAGATCGACGGGGAACTTTCGCAAAACCTTTAACTAAATCCCTGTATATATTTCTTAGTACTTTTTTTCTAATTTTCTGGGGAGCTACCAAGCAAGAAAAACTCACCTTGTACTGAATGTCAAAGGTGGTGTAAAAGAGTAGGTACATTTAAAAGAGAAACATAAAATCCGTAACTTTTACTATTGAATTATCTGGAAAACGGTTACTCTTATGAAAAAAATACTTAACGTTTTTGTACGAAATTTTGTAGGCTACGACCTTCCTAGTCCTTGACATTTCTCGTGTAAGAGTTACCGTTCGAGAGAAATTCCTTAAAAACCTTTGGCGGGGCCTACCCCCCATAAAATTGTTAGCGGTTTACTGTTTCCTTAAAATGCCATGAGGAGGCTATATACCAAAATTCAGCTTTCCGTAATTTTTTCCTCACCAAAAAGCTTTTATCACTGGAATACATATTTATATGCATTTTGAACCAACAAAAAAAAAAAACTCAAATATGCAATTTCGATGAAAAATGCCAAAATATTCCCTACCGGACGTTACTCAAAAGATAGAGTTTGTTATGAAACTGATTTCTATCGTGGTCTCTTATAAAAAACGTTGCCCAAAAAAATATGGTCCACCATACTTGAATTCTTCGGACTTCAATTCATCATTTTGGCACTCGTGGCACCCAACAAAATTATAATTGGCACTGCAATTTTTTTTCCAACTGCAGCGCTGATCTTGATCTACCCTTCATTTTGGAGGTACATAATATACGCATCTAATTTTTTTTTAAATAAATACTTTACGATTGACCCTACTTGGATTTGAACTCGCAACCCTCTAGTTGCCAAGCGAGCACTAGGCCAATTTTCATTACCGATCGCTGGCTAGATGCATGCCATGTTGTGGTGCTTTGTCTCTTCGAGAAGTAAATTGCGACAAGAAAGTCGTGATTTAGGAATTTTTCGTTGGTGATTAGTAGGGCTGGGATTTTCATGCACTAAAAAATCGGAAATATGCGCTTAAAATATGCCCTTAAAAATGGAAAATATGCACTAAAAACAGGAAAATATGCACTTAAAAAAACATTATTTTACCTTATTTTCCCCAAAAAAGAAATAAAAAAAAGAAATTTTAGTCAGATTTTATAAGTTGCGAATTCAATTTAGTCTTTTATTTAACAAAAATAAAGATAACATTAGAAGTAAAAAAATAAAAATAAAAATAATAAATAGGTATTTGTATTTAAAACGTTAATAATATTAAAAATATCTTAAGTAACAGAAACTTACATACTATTTTCTTTCATATGTGTTGTTCACATAAATAAGAAAACTTTGTTTAAAGTTTTCAAACACAAAACTTTGCCTATTTGGCCTGTGAAAACGTTTGTAAAGAGAAAAAGAACGTTCCACGTCAACGGACGTAAGGGTAGCATTTTTCAAACAACAAATTTTATCTATTGTAAGATTATTAAAACAGCTTTCGTTATTGTTGCTCAGACTTAATAAATTATTTAAACTTTTCACTGTAGAATACCCTTTATTTTTTTCGAAAACAGTCTTAATTTTTTTTTATTATTGCACCAATAGGGCCTTCTACAGAGTTAATTTTTGCAAAAGTTTCATCAATTAAGTCGATTTGATTTTTCAATGTGCTTCTACCTTCAAGCTTTGTGATCGTGTCACATTGAAAACTATAATTTGAAAAAATAAAAACAATTTCACTTTTAAGCAAGGGTTGAGTAAACATTTCTTTTGCTTTTTTAATTGCGATGGCATCACCATAATCGAAACTATTGACAAAAGCTGACGAAACGGAAGTTTCCAAACCATCAACAGTTCAATGAAAGGGAAAAGGGTATTATTTGTTTTCAATATGCGCGTTCATTTTGTCGACAATCTATTACTACGTTTACGTTCAGTATCTAAATATGTTGTTGGAATAGGGTCGGTGCACATGAGGCATTATTTATTAAACCAACTTATCGAGCAAGGTTTTGCGTCACACAAAATACGAAAAAAAAATGCACTTAAAATATGCATTTATTATGAAAATATGCATTTATTTTGGAAAATATGCATTTTGCATGAAATATGCAAAATATGCACTAACGATTAAATGCCATTTTAAAGGAAATTTTATGATTCGTAAAGATAATTTAGTCTTAGGCTTCTAAATGTTATGAGAAAAAACATGCATTTGCATGGAAATCCCAGCCCTAGTGATTAGCAACTATTCTCATCGAGTTTCAAATTGCGAAAAAAACGTAAATCAGTGATTGTGCAATGTTAATTACTAACACCGGTATTCATAAACGCAAACAATTTATTTTTGATCTGTGAGTTGTGAGTTTGATCTGTTAAGTGACAAATATTATCAATACTTAAATCAAAATTCATAGTAGTAAACTAACTCACCAAAGTAGGTACATTAAACGAGTAACTAATTTAAAAATACTTGTGTCATTGTTGCCAAAAACTAGAGACAAAAGAAAAAGACACTTGTGATACATTTGATATTCACAACCTCAAATGAGAGAGTATAAGTGCAAAAGTACATTTAGTGAGAAAGTATTATGAGCAGTTCCATAAATAGTCTTTGGTAGGAGCAGAGTTCTTGTTGACTGTAGTAGATTTTTGTTAAGTTTCAAGCTTTTTTTTATCGATTTACCCATTTAAATTCTTGTTGGTCGGAGAGAAAAATCGGTTAATGTTAAGCTTTAATTTTTTTTTTATTTTTTTGTTATACAGTTGTTACGTTGGTCCAATTTCTCGAAGCCCAAAAACACACTGCATATCAAATTTCTCAAAACAATTTTTTTTATATTTTGAATTAAACAAATAAAATAAATCACTATTCAACAGTTGGAACGAACTCCGAAATCTGAGTCCTGCAAGAACGCCCAGTATAAGAACTAAGAAAAGAATATACATAAAAATTCCAAAAACAGGAACAAATTTGTAACAGGCTGATTTTTGGTATACACGTTGGTATTGAGGTAACTCTCAATCTTAGAAAAGTGCTCAACTATCTGATGATCGCTAGCTAGGTCCTTTATAAGAGGTCGAAGGTCATACAAAAAAATTGTTGGAATCTTGTCCGTAACAATTAGGCCTATTCGGCGTGATCTTTTATTCTGCTATTCTGTTATTCTGCTATGAATTTCCATACAAAAGTTTAAGCTGTCAAAATATCTTTTATGAATTATAATTTTGGTATTCGGCATGCTAAATCTGTTATTAAATCTGCTAAGAAATCTGTTATGAACTGCCAATTTTTCGAACTCATAACAGAATCTTTTACAAATCGCATTTTTGGTATTCAGCATGTCAAAATCTGTTATCAAATCTGCTATAAATCATAAAAGAATAAAAGACAAACTTCTTTGACTTTTATCATAAAAGATTTCAATGAGAACACAGTTGTATCAAGTAAAAATGGATATTTCGTCAACGAAATGTTCTTAAAAGGAGACAAATGTAAGAAAATATATTAAAAAATAGTTTTATAAACAAATTTGCAAATTAAAATAAACCTATCTTTGTAGAAGAAAGCGTAGGACACAGGAAAGCTCGCTGCATTAGATCAACAAGTTCCATCGGCTAGAGGAGTCTGTTGAATGTCCGTAACAGCCCCAGTGTGTTTAGCTATTACACGAAAACGCCGTTCAAATCACCTTACAGAAAGAATAGAGTGCTTGCGACTGTTCGCAGAAGATCAGCAGTACAAAGTGGAAGCGCCAAGAAACGACGATCGTCATCACGACAGCCCTAAGCCACACTCAAATACAACTTAATTAAATATATTTCTATTTTATTTATTTAAGCTACAACAAAGCACTGAATAAAACACTATACAACTCAGAATTATTCTTGTAAAATCACTTCTGGCCTTCTAGGAGTTGTATTCCATTAACGAACATCAACAACATCATCCAACCTTATCTCCTGGCCTGTTAGTGGTTTCTCCTAATCTTGAGATTTCTACGGTGTTAAGGATAAGACTCTTTTTAGCTGCAACACAGAAAAAATAAATGAAAATACAACTTGCCCATTTTCTTTTTCAACGAAATTCATAACAGAACAGCTGATTATGAAAACAGATTTTAGGTCTGTTCGTTAACTGATTTCGTTTTCGAAGTTTCATAACAGAGTTTTATAACAGTTCGAACATCTGAATAGGAGTCATAAAAGATCTTTTATGCGGAAAATCTTTTATGATTCATAACAGAAAATTCATAGCAGAATAACAGATGTGGCAGAATAGGCCTAAATAACTGTTAAGAAGCTATATCACTTCGAAGTTTCGCAAGTATTCTCCAAAAGTATGCACTTTTTTCCATTTTCACTTAGAGGTCGAATGTCAGGTGCATTTTTTGATTGCAGTTTGAAGTGCTAAACCTTTTTAACGATTAAAGTAACGAACAAAATTCCATTAACGTTTTTTCTGGAAAATTACCTCAGCTATCTGTTTGTTAAACACCTTTTTTCTTAAACTTACCGTTTTTAGATATTTGACAGAAACTTATTTTTGTGACATTTGACCCCTTATAGAAACCCTAGCGGTCATCAGATAGTCAAGGAATTATAAGTAACCTTAATACCAACGTGTTCACTATACCAGTGATAGGTGGGACTGTATTTAAGCATAAGACGTGCAACATAATTACCTGGGTGCATCCGGATGGGCAAACCGAAAACCAAACTGATCATATCATGATTCAGCAGCGATGGAGGAAGTCTATGTGTGATGTCCGGAGTATAAGAAATGCCGATGTGGGAAGCGACCACCATTTGGTTCTGATGAGTCTCAAACTACGAACCGCTGCCGTACAAAAACCAGCGCAGGATGCAGCAAGGAGCTCAAAATTCATTACTAATTCTTTAAATGACCCCAACATATGTCGAAACTATGTCACCACCACTAACGATAGAGCCTCATCATTAAACGGAATCCAGCATTCAACAATTGATGAGAGCTGACTTGCGAAGAGAGTACCGCGTTGCACATAAGATGGTCTATCGCTGTGTGAGACGTGACAAGAGGGTGAGGTTAGATGGTCTCGCGGATGGTGCGGAAATCGCTGCCAGAAGAGGAGATATCCGGGAATTGTACCAAATAGCCAAAGATGTTATCGGGAAAAAAAGCAACACCAATCATCCTGTAATGGATGTGGATGGCACACTTTTGGTATCAATTGAGGATCAGCTCCACATACGATCATGCATTGACACGCGACTTTTGTCTACGAGTCAACATGCCTACTGCAAAGGGAAATCTGTAGAAACTGCCTTACATAGTTTAGTAAGAACTATTGAATATTCCCTCCATTATAGAGAGTACACCATGGTTGCTTTTTTAGATATAGAAGGCGCTTTTAACAATGTCGACGCATCTGCAATCGCATCTGCGCTGACATCTCTGAAGGTAGATGCTTCGCTTGGAGAATTGATTGACCAAATGCTGACTAGCAGGGTTATCAACTCAAAACTAGGTAGCTATTCTGCTAGAAGGTCTGTTAGTAGAGGTACGTCTCAAGGCGGTGTCCTTTCTCCCCTTCTTTGGAACTTGGTGGTAAATGAGCTGCTAATATGCCTGAAAGAGGAGGGTTACAGAGTGATTGCCTATGCGGACGATGTTGCTATCTTATGTTGAACTCTTACAAAACGCTTTAAATAGGCTAACCAATTGGGCAGACCGGTGTGGTCTGGGCGTCAACCCTCATAAAACAGAACTTGTTCTATTCTCAAGGAAATATAAAATCCCTCATGTAGATCCTCCCTCTATTAAAGGTGTTCCATTAACATTCACTGATCAGGCAAAATATTTGGGTCTTATTTTAGACAAAAAGTTAAGTTGGAAACCTAATATACAAGAAAGAGTCAAGAAGGCCACAGTGGCACTCTTCTCATGCAAAAAAGCCGTTGGGAACAAATGGGGCCTTCAACCTCGTATTACTCATTGGCTATACACATCGGTGATTAGACCGATTCTCACATATGGTGTTGCAGTATGGTGGACTGCTCTAGATAAAGCGGTAAACTGCGACAGACTAAGCAAAGTACAACGTTCGGCTTGTTTATGCATAAGTGGTGCGCTTCGCACGACACCCTCTGCTGCTCTAGACGTTCTGCTATATCTGACCCCCCTCGATATCTTAAGCAAACAGGTGGCTGCAAATACAGCCATACGCCTACAAGCTTCCTCACAATGGTACAACAATAATATTGGCCATTCCATCATTCTGAATTCATTCAGGTCACTACCTAGTCACATTGACTACACCATCCCAAAACCACAATTCGGTTTAAACTTTCAAGTCACCATTCCTTCTAGAACCCTCTGGGAGGATATGGCTTTCTTGGAAGATGAATCGGTTCATATCTACACGGACGAATCGAAAACTGATGAAGGCGTGGGTGGCGGTGTGTACTCAGAAAGACTAACATTAAGTCTCTCATTCCGTCTTCCTAATCATTGTAGCGTGTTCCAGGCGGAACTTATGGCGATTAAAGAAGCCTTATCTTGGCTGAAGGAAAACGTGATATCAACTACAGATATCCGCATCTTCTCGGATAGTCAAGCAGCAATCAAATCCCTGGAATCGGTCTCGACTAACTCTATAACAGCCCTAAATTGCCTTTCGTCTCTGTTGGAGATGGCACAGCAGTTTAATATTCACCTGTGCTGGGCGCCGGGGCATAGGGACATCCCAGGTAATTGTAAGGCCGATGAACTCGCTAAAAATGGTACAACTTTACCTCTTCTACCTAGTAAGGCAGAAATAGGTACACCCATCGCTACATGTAAACTTTTGCTGAAGCAAGATGCCTTAGAGAGAACAAATCTTAGGTGGAACAACATCACCACTTGTTTGGCAACAAAACAAATTTGGCCAGTAATGGATTTAAAGCGATCTAAGTGTTTGATATCTCTAAGCAGATTTGCACATCAGCTCCATGATTGGTGTTATAACCGGACACTGTCTCATAGGCAAGCACGCAACGCGTCTTGGCGTATTCGCTAATGATTTCTGCAGAAGCTGTATGGATGAGGAAGAGATAGAATCGATCCCTCACCTTCTATGCACGTGCCCTGCTCATAGAAGAAGACTTCACCTTGGTGAGTTCTACTTCAATGATCCTAGTGATCTGATAAACTTAGACATTGGCAGTTTATTACGCTTCATAAGAAGCTCCAAATGGTTCACCGAGTAAGGAAAAGGGCTTCCTAGATTCATGTGGTATCACAATGGACCAACTCATGGTCTAAGTGTGTCAGTCTCCACGACTGGCAGCCACTTCAACCTAACCTAACCTAGGATCAGCTTCGTAGATAGAAGGACCATTTTTGTGCCCTGCTAAATGAAGACTCAGTTGAACAGAGTGCTGAAGTGCCCCAACTAAACGAGATGCGCAGGTCCTAAAGGGGTATTGACATCGAACCCCCATCAGAATCGGAAATCCAGACATCAATAAATCTCCTCAAAAACAACAAGGCAGCTGGACTGGACGGAATACCAGCTGAATTCCTGAAAGCCGATCCCGTAACAGTGGCTAGGATTTTACATCCGTTGATACAAAGCATTTGGGAAATCGAGAGCTATCCCAGTGACTGGAAGGATGGTGTGATTGTTAAGTTGCCAAACAAAGGTGACCTAAAGAATTGCAACAATTGGTGTGGTATCACCGTTTTGTCCGTTTTCCCAAAACTAATGGCAACCATCATTCTCGAGCGAATAAAGGATAGAATCGAGTCCTCACTCAAGAGGCATCAAGCTGGTTTCCGCAGTGGTCGATCGTGTGTCAACCATATCAACACCCTGCGTATCGTCCTCGAGCAGTCGATGGAATTTCAATAACCGCTTTACTCATGTTCGCTGATTTTGAGAAGGCCTTTGATCGTGTTAACCGAGAATGTATGCTTGGAAGAGGAATTCCGCCAAAAATCGTTGCCATTATTAAATATTCCTACAACAACGCAAGGTGTTTTATTTTATACAATGAGCAGCTATCCGACTCCTTCGTAGTGCAACAGGGTGGGAGACAAGGGGATGTTCTATCGCCAATTCTCTTCCTGCTGGCGATGGACGACACGTATTGACGCCCAGTGTTGGTACAGCTGAGCGAAATGGCATTCAATGGAGACCGTTTGAAAGGCTCTGTTGACGCCTAAGTTTCTTTATATTAAAGAAATTAGTAAAAAAAAATAACTTTAAACGAATTAAATAAAAATGCAACCACTTGTATTGAAAACTTGAAGAATTGTCTTTTTATTTGTCATATGACTTGGTGTATATGCGATTAGTACATCAATTTCATTAATTCCTGGACAGTTGTGGAAGATAATTCAATTGTGGACTGTATTTATTTCTATATGAAAGGTATGTTTGTGTTGATTGTCGTATTGATAAACTTCCTTCAGAATTCAGTTGAATTTGTTGCGTGTACTTTCGTACAGGCTCAGTCATTTGATATGACATATGTCAACTGGCAAATAACATCAGTGGGCTGAACGGGATGTGCCAAACACTGCAAATGAAAGGAGAGTCGAGTGATCTGAGAATGAACAGCAAAAAGACAAAAATAATGCTCACAGGCCACTCCACACAGCTGAATTTGTGGCTCGATTCCCAGCCGTGCCACCTGAAAAACAGAAATGTCTTATCCGAGGTACTGCCTCTTGCGAGGAACTGACAAATCCTCCAAGAGTATACTTGTCATGAATAAGTGCTTCTCATCCAGCCGTTCGAATTCGGCAAAAAACTGTAGGTCCCCTCCATTCCTGCCAGCAACATGCACACAGGAATGGTTGAGAGTTGTAAGTCCCTAAGCCCTGGTTCTCCACGAGCTGTTGCGCCACCCAATTTAGATGTAAACGCCAGACCAAACACATGGCAAATGTGATGAGCCTATAGTCCTTCCGTACAAAAGGAAAAAAGCAACTATGCTACCAGCTAGAAGAGAGTAATCTATCCTCTTTGATGGTACTACAAATTCCTAATTTTCTTAAAGTAACAAAATTGAAGGAAGAGTTGTAAGATGAGCATTATCTCATCTAGCAATAAGGCAGGGAACAAAAGAATTCAGTGCTATAACCCCACGATATCCTTCAATCATTCATTCAAGGTAAATTTATCCGTTTGATACACCACAACTTCCCCTCTTCCCTTAAAAATAAACAGTCTTCTATGGTAAAAAAAAACATTTTTGCCCAATCTCATTTTTTTTATTCTTATTTTTGTATTCCTTTAAATGTGTACGGTCACTATGACGTATACTTGCTATTTTGTATTTTCTGTAATTTTTTATTCGATTAAGAAATTTATGCAATAATAAAGTTAAAAATATTACAGGCGTTATTATTTATAATGTTTTTAAACAATTGTACTATAAATGAAAACTAATTTTTATCAAACATTAGTTAAATGTGCGTACAGACGGCCAAAAACTAAACTACCATCCAAATTGTGATCCAAATTTGTATTTTTTGTCCCGATCCAACTTATATATTCACTTTCAATATGTAACAGTGTTGGTGTTATACTAAATGCAGCACTTTTTACAACAACAATTAAATGTAACCTTATGTTTTTAGGATTTAGCGGATAAAGAGCGTTGATGACGACGAGGTAATCAACCCTCTCAAAGCTGATTTAAGTATAAAATAACCATATATAGAACCATTTAAAGGACTAGTAGAAAAGGCTTTTAATATTTAGCACAAAATCATTGTCATTTTATTGTATCTCATAAACAAGATTATCTAGACAAGGCACTTTACAATTACTAATGTAAAGTAACTGCTTATAACGCACTGGAGTACTGTGTATCCCTTCATTATAGCCGAATCCCAGTTATTTCCGGATAAAGTACCTACTTTTGCAAACATTCCAAAACTCGAACAACCTCTAACATCACCATATACCCTCCCCATAAATCTTCGTTTGTTGTATTGTGATGTGACATTTTCCTTCATATCCTGTATAGCTAGTTAGTGTTTAAAATGTAAATTCAGCACACATCTCGATTAGGGTATATAATTTTGCTTCCCCAAAAACAAGAAATCACACACGACGAAATTCGTTTGAAATTTCTGTTTCAAATAACTGAATCCCAGAAAACATGACCCCAACATATACACAACATCGACAGCAATTCCATTTCAAGTGTTTCGCATGGAATTAACATCGTTAAGTAGCCACACCCAGTCTGTCTATCTCTCTTGCTTTATATTCTATAATATATTCTCATTGAAGCCGAACAGGATACCGCACACTCTTTTGGGAACGCATTCGTGTACCTTCATCCTTCCTAATACATAAACAAGAGTATCTAACCAACTTCGCAGCTCATCCAACGCCATTTGGTAACACCTACTTAATTTATTTCACCCCAGGACATCATTTGCATAGATCACAGAACACGGTGCCTTGGTTTATCTTTCCCTGGCTCTGTCTGCTACCCACAAAACACACTGTCTGAATAGTCAGCCAAAAGGATTACAACATGTCCTCGGTATGGAACTGGGAATGGAATTCGAGTACACGTTATATCCTCTTTGAATACCTACTTCTGGCAGAACAAGGCTACATCCAGAGAAGCTAAGTTTGGAAGAGCTGTAAAATTAAAATAACTTTCATCTAATTACTTGTTGTCTGATTGTTTCTTGTTTTCCAAAACCACTGTTCGATGTTTCCATTTGGTAATGTTAAGAGGTTGGAATATTTGGTGAAGGTAGTGAAATGTGTTGTGGAACATTGGTTTTTGTTATATTTTATTCAACTGCAGACAGATGAATGGCTATGTTGCATCAATAAATGACAACATGAAACCTATGTAGGTATTTTTTAAAGTTTTTAACATTAATAATACAAAAAATTAATTACACAGATAAAACTAAAATATTCGTTTGTGATGGTCGTATGGATTCAAGGAACTGATGGGAAAGAAGCTGATGGTATCTTTCAGGCATGATTATGGTGCCTCTATCATACAGAACGTCTTATAGGCTATTGATTATGTCCTAAAAAACAGGGCAATAAGGAACTAAGACGTTAGTGGGATTTAATTGTAAAAATCTTCAAAGGGGTCATTGAAGATGAGAAAACCCTGGAGTGCTGTTAAATTAGAAGGTATATTTTGGAGAGGGGGTGCAAAAGCACCCTTTTTGGTTTTTTTTGCATTTAACTCAAAAACAAACCAAAACTGCGAGATAATTCTGGGTACCTTTTTTGTAGAAAATAAAATTAACCATCCAAATGGATCTTTGAAAAAAAAAATTAAAATTTTTAGTTAGCTAAATTTAAAAAAAAAACATGGTAAGCAAATGTGAAAAGTCGTATTGTTTGTTTTTTTTCACTTATTACCTTATAACTTTTTTACCAGCAGAGACAGGTATTAGGCATTGTCACATACAAAAGAAAGGTAGTAAAATTTCCTTTAAAATTGATTATTCCTTAAACTGTTTGGATAAAAATCGATCGAGAAATAGTCTTTCAAACTAGGCTGAATTTAAGTTTTTTAAGCCTTATAAATGGTCAAAAATTAAAATCAAGTTTAAAATTTTTCACGGTTTTTGGGTTGCCATCTAATTTGTTTTCAAAATTTAAGATAATTGCCAAAATAAACACACTTTCTCTAACAACGCCGGGTTTTGAACACATGTTAGCTTATACCTTCTCGAACATGTAATAAAAATAGTGCCAGACGAGTTTTACGGTTGAAAGTCCTTGCCAGAAGAGCTCAACATTTTCAAAGTAGGTATTATAAGAAATTAATTTTTTTCAAATAATGGTCAAATCTTGTTTTACAAATCCGGATTTTCAATATTATAGCTAATGTCTCCTTAAATAGAGACGAAATACTGGCACGAGTTTGGCTGTCGAAAATGCATGCCAGACGGCCCTTAATGTAATAAAGTTGGTGATTTTATCCTTTTTGTATTTTTTTTTTTAAATAATTGTCAACACTTACAAATCTACTTTTACAAACCCGGGTATTTGGTAGCTTTTACCTCTCGTTATATGGACAAAAAAGTGTCAGACGAGTTTAGGTATTCCAAAAAAAAAAGTTATTTCTTTAATACCTACTTTGAAAATGTTGAGCTCATCTGGCAAGGAATTTAAACCATGGAACCGGTCTGATACCATCTTTTTTTCATGTTCGAGAAGGTATACCCTAACATTTTGGCAATTATTTAAAATTTTGAAAAATTTGATAACAAAATTTAAATTTGACTTTTATTTTTGACTTAACTGGTCATGACTCATTAATACACCCAGTTTGAGCGTAAACTTTATCTAACAAACCAAGGATTTCATTTATAAAGCTGTAAAAACTTAAAATCAGCCTAGTTTGAGTGGCTGTTTCTTGGTCGATTTGTATCCAAACCATTTTTTGAATAATTCCTTTTAAAGGTTTCATTATATTTCTTTTTATGCGACAATGCCTTTACCTATCTCGTTGGCTCTCTTCACAAAAGGTTCTCAGAATTATCTCCGTTACTCCGTTTTCAAGTTATATGCAAAAAACCAAAAAGGGTGCTTTTGCACCCTCCTCTTAAAAATGCACCCTCTAATTTAATAGCACTCCGCTGTTTTCTCATCTTCAATGACTCCTTTGATGTTTTTTACAATAAAATCCCATGAACGTCTAAGTTCCTTTTTATATGACATACCTAATAAATACCGTACTATACAAGTAAGATAATGTAATCTGTCACTGGTCCGCCCTTTCATTTCGAAGATTTGTTGAAAACGGGTGCAGTCTCCAGATCTGATAAAAAACTGGACTCTTTTGAGGAATATTTAAACGGAACATCCAAAAGCATCCCATAAAATTAAAGGAAATTAAAAGAGATGCTCAAAAATATTTTAAATTAAAAATAGAAAAAAATATAAGTTCAGCTGAGCCTTAGCTAATACGATCTATGCTTCAAAGGTTACCAGCCAAAGGTGGCAACTCTTAATACTAATTTAATTGATAAAAATATATTTCTAACGTCACTGCATAAATCGCTTCTTTTAAATTTATAAATAAAAAATAAATTTGGTGGCACAACAGCTCGTGGAGAACCAGGGCTAGTTACTTACAATTACAACTGTCAACTATTCCTGTGTGCGTGTTGCTGGCAGAAATGGAGGGGACCTTCAATTCTTTGCCGAGTCCGAACGGCTAGATGAGAAGCACTTTTTCATGAAGAGTATAGGATTTGTCAGTTCCTCGCAAGAGGCAGTACCACGGAAAAAAACATTTCTGTTTTTAGGTGGCAGTGGCTGGGAATCGAACCCAGACCTTCGGCAATTCAGTATTTTATATGTACCTACTTCCTGTTTGAACTATGGCACTCATTTTAGGAGTGCCTAATACTTTTGGTCAAGGCTGCACATAGATATGTATGACTGCAATCAGGTGCTTGCACTTAAGTATTTAAATCTGCTGGTAGAAGATAGTGTATCGTGTTCAGAGTCTAAGGCGTAGTTCACACGGCCAATATACCACACTTTCTTTTCAGCATGAATCCATATACAAACGGCAGTATAAATCCAAACGGCAAACGTACAAATGCCCGTGTGAAAGGTTCTATGTAGAATGTTTACGGCACTGCTCATTTCGCTGCGAAAAACATTCGGTGCATTGCCGTGTGAACCAGATATACTTATTATTTTGAACAACTTTATTGTTCTAGAGCTGTGTGTCGATTGGAGCAACAAGTTTAATTATAAATGTAGAAATTTAGTCTAGAGATCAAATTTAAACGAAATATAAATGCAATTCGCACACGGCCTAAGAGGAAAAATGGAGATTGGTTAAGTTCATCATCGTGTCATGTAGGGCGTCAACAAAACATCTCCATCCTTCACGGTCTGCTGCAAGGTAATTTAACTGTGGCCACGTCCTTCTCTGGGATTCTGCTTCCGCTAAGACAGTTGATTTCTATGTTGTTCTTGGTCTTCCAACCCGCCGCCGTGCACCCTGAGGATTCCATTCAAAGGACTGCTTTGCAATTTCATCGTTTGGTTTCCTCAGTGTGTGACCAATCCAACGCCATTTACGCTTTCTTATGTCGACGTCCAGTCGTTCTTGACTTGTCATGCGCCACAATTTTTCGTTTGATATTAGGTGTGTTCCTTGCCGACTTTCAAAACAGTTTGAAACCGCCAGATTTAGTGCGAAGTCGTTCCACACTTGAAAATTTGTACTGTTTCGGACCAAAGAGAGCTGCCATGAGAGAGTAAAAAATTTCCCCTCCTTGCCAGATTTGGTCCGAGAAATTTCTGGTGGCTGTTTTGTACTAGCTGTCAAATATGCCAAGTTGACGTAATTTAGACGTTTGTTGCATTCAAATTAAAAAAACCAAACCTTTATTAAAGGTTACCCAAGTGCAACTTTTATTTCTATTAGTATTTTAATTTTTATAAGTGTGTATATTTTTTAATTGTGTTTTTCTTTAAATAATCAAATGTTATTCATAAAATTATTGCATTTAGCAAAACTGTTTGAAAGAAAACATTTGTAGCATTTATTTTAATTTAGTATTTCTTGTATATTTCAATATAATTTCTTAAAAAGAGAAGAGTACGAAGCATTATGATTTACCACCGTGTATGTATTTAACACGCTAATTTTTTAAACGAAGATAAAAATGCACTAAAAAACAGGGCTAATGTAAGTATGCTCATTTTATAGACTCAATTCACCATCTTGGGGTTTTGTGACGTCACAATCTTTTTTAACCAACTTTAATTATTAATCAAACGATTGGTTTAAAAGGAGCAATCAAATTACTTTATTTTTTTGCTATTTTCCGAACAAAATCAGAGATGATTATGACGTCACACATCGTGACAAAAGCAAAAAACCATTGAATGTTTGCTTAAAAGAGAAAAAGCGAAGCAATTGGGTGCAGCATAATTATGAAAGATGAAAAGGTAGGCATAGTTGAATTGTAAAAGATATGAAACAAGACTCCATTTTGGTTTGTGGTGCTCTTATTTTTTTAATGCAGAAATTCGTTTGTTTCATTAATAACCACGCCAGAGGTTTTGATGAATCATATTACAACTCCATTTAAAAATCACAAATTTTTCCTTCAAATTAAGGTAATTTAAGAATATTTTTTGTTTTTTTTATTTTAATAAACTTGATATTTTTATTAACTTTTATTTTTTGAATTGTTATTCTTGAAAATGTTGATTGAGATTTATGATTAATGTACGGCAACTCTAGCCGAGTATGTGTTTGACATTTAGTCCGAATTAGTGCAAATTAGTGCCCAAGCCGTTCCACACATTTTGACTGTTTTTCTCCTCTCTGAGAGAAGAATGTCAAAATTTGACATTTAGTCTGAAAAACAGTGCGAAGAATCCATGGAACAAACCTATTATATGTGGCCAGCGAATATTTAGGAAGTGGTGAAGACAGCGATTCACAAAAGCCTGCAATGGTTGACGTGACTTTCCAGGTTTCACAAGCATATAACAGCACGGATTTGACATTGGATTCGAAGAGTCTCGACTTAGTGCTTAAGGAGATTTGACAGGATTTCCAATAGAGTCCGAACCGAAGGCAGCACGAGACTTTTTTATTCTACATTTAACGTCCAGATCCGTACCACCGTTTGCAGAAACAACACCGCCAAGATAGCTCAACTGTTCGACTTCTTCCACCACCGGTGTATTTTGTAGAATAATACGCTGCTGTGTGGAGTGGCCTGTGTCTTACAGGTGTTGATCCAAAAAGGCATACAAACATTCCTTGACGAACACCCGAGCAGAAAAACTTTTAATATTGAAGAAAAAACCAAAAAAATCCAAGGTTTAAGTCAAACTTTTTTTTTTAATAATTAGCAGACACCTGGTGCAGAGCCTTTTGAAAAAAAAGATTACCAAAAAATCTATACCTATTCTACATTGTTTTTCTAAGAAAAATGGTACTTCAATTTAAGGAATATGTCTGCCCGCATAATATGTTAGGCTTTATGGTTGATTTAATTAAGGAAAATTTGGTAGAAGTTGGCAGACAATTTTTGTATAGCCATTCCTTACGTGGTGATATTTTAACAATAAGTATCACTGAACACAACAAAAACAGACTAGGCAGATGTGTTTTAAACTATTGCAATTCAAATTTTGTTTTTATCAAATCCATTGTTTTGAGTAACGCTGCTGCCTTAAACCCTAACCAGAAGTGATTTGCGAAATATATTTTTTTTTACTCCTATTCTTTTCGACATATTCGCATAAGTCTCAGTTAAAAAGGCAGACCAAACTTCCTTGACGAACACCCTTTCAGGCAGCTTTTTTGTTATTTCTAGCGTTTCTGCCTAAAACCCTAACCGGAGGTAATTTTCGTATTATTTTCTTGAATGCCATCCCTTTCCAGATGTCCTCACAACTCTCAGTTCAAAAAACCAGACGGAAATAAATACCTTTACGAGCTTCTGGGCAGAAGCACTTGATTAGACATTGTGAATCAAGTCCTTAAAGGTTTTATAATTTTTTAGTAACAAAAAAAATACTTTGCTTTTTAACCTTTCTTTTTGCAAATTAATCTCGCACACGTCTCCTTTTTGTCTAGCGCTGATGCCTCTGTGTAGACTCGATTTAATCCTTTATTAAAATAATGATACCACGTCAATTGTTGTAATTCTCAAGGTCACCTTTCTTTGGCATTTTAACAATCACACCATCCGTCCAGTCCTTGGGTAACTTTCGTTCTCCGAAATGATTTGTATCAACGGATGTTATATACTAGCCGCTGTTACGGGATCGGCTTTCAGAAATTCAGCTGGTATTCCGGCAAGTCCAACAACAAGGCAGTTGTTTTTGAGGAGATTTATTGATGGTTGGATTTTCGATTCTGATGGGGGCTCTCTTTCTAGCTTACAGTAAAATTAATATTCAGAAGCGCACTTAGACTTTTGTCATAAGCCAACGAAAATGAGCTGCCTTTATCGTCAAAGTAAGTATTGCTACTATTTTAAAAATGTAAGTTTAGCTGAGAAGTGCTCATCACTTACTCCTACATAATTAAAAAAAAAAATAAAGATGAAAAGTTACAATGCACATTATATGGTCTTTTTGTCTTTGTAGCATACATCAATATCTCTTTTCAATTAAAAAAAAAACAGCTCATTGCTTGAGTACTTACTTACTTACTTATCCGGCTCCCGATCCATGAAGGGTCTCTGCCTGAGATATTGCGGTCTTCCATCGGTTGCGGTCCCTCGCACGCTCCCTCCAGTCGTCGAGACCAAGCGCTCTTGCGTCTGTGACCGCCTGGTCCCTATAGCGGAGGTTCGGTCTTCCTGGTCGTCTCGAACCTGGGGGCTGGGATTCGAAGATTTTCTTGGCTGGAGCGTTGTTGTCCATTCGCTCGATGTGGCCGAGCCAGTGTAGTCGACGTGTTTTGGCTCTTTGGACTGCATCCACATCTTGGTACAGCTCGTACAGTTCACGATTGAATCTTCTCCTCCAATCGCCCTCGCATATAGGACCAAATATCCGCCGAAGAATTTTTCTCTGCCCAGTATCAATTCCCCTTTTTTACTTATCGTCCAGCACTCGGCGCCGTAGAGTAAAACTGGTAAAATTAGCGTTTTGTATAGCGTGCACTTTGTCTTTCGAGAAAGGAGTTTTGAACCCATTTGTTTGGCCAAAACGAAGTAGCAGTGGTTCGCTAGGGTAATTCTTCGTCGGATTTCCACTAAGGTGTCGTTCGTGGAATTGATGTTTGTTCCGAGGTAGGTGAACTCCTTGACTACCTCAAAATTACTGCTACCAACAGTGACGTTTTGTCCTAGGCGATGGACAAATGAGGCTTTGTTTGTTGATAGCATATACTTTGTTTTGTCCTCATTCACTTCAAGACCAACGCGTTTCGCCTGTTCATCAATAGCTGTGAATGCTTCAAGTACAGCTCTCTTGGAGCGGCCGATGATGTCGATGTCGTCCGCATAGCCAAGCAGTTGAGAAGACCTGTTGAAGATAGTGCCTTCCATGTTAACACCACTCTTGCGCACTATCTGCTCCAGGACTAAGTTGAAGAAATCACATGATAGCGCATCTCCTTGTCTGAACCCTGTACACGTCTGGAATAACTCGGATGAGCTGTTACGCATTTGCACGTTGCACCGCGTATTTTGTAACGTCATGCGGCATAGCTGGATCAGTTTTTTCGGGATCCCGAGTTCCGACATCGCCAATAGAAGCTCTTGGCGACTTATGCTATCATATGCGGCTTTGAAGTCGATGAATAGGTGGTGGGTCTCGACTTGAAATTCGTTGGTCTTTTCCAGGATTTGCCTCAATGTGAAGATTTGGTCGATCGTTGATCTGCCTGGCCTGAAGCCACACTGGTACGTGCCGATCATAGTGTTGCAGAAAGGTTTAAGACACTCACATAGTACGTTGGATAGGATCTTGTAAGCAACATTAAGCAGGGATATGCCTCTGTAGTTCTTGCAGGACATAGGATCGCCTTTTTTGTAGATTGGGCATATGGAGCTATTTGACCACTCGTTCGGCATACTTTCCTCCTCCCACACTGCTGTTTAAACGCGTCTACAATTTCCTGTGCATCGGTGACTATGTAGGTTCCCTTTGCTGTATCGAAGAGCTTGCATGATGGTCCTGTAACCAAATGCCAGTTGCTTGGCTGTTTTTAAGAACCGGTGGGTGAACGTGGTGATGCTAGACTCCTCGAGATACCTGAGCTGAGAGGCTTTGGATCCTCTTTTCCTTCTGCGCAGGGTATTTTTCTCTTTCCTTCTCTTTTCACGGTACTCCTCTCTTGCTGCTCTTTTTTTCCGTTGCAGCATTTGCCTTCGTGCATTTTCCATCTCCTGCTTCAATACCACGCATTCATCAACATACATACCATGGGTTCTTTTTCTGGGTGGTTGATAGCCTATGGTCGTCTCGGCTGTTTCCTTAATTATGTCGCGATACTGGTTCCGCTGATTGTTGACGCTTGTGGCTGGGGGTACGGCAGAGAGTTTCCCAATCAATTGCTCACTGTAGTCTCTGGCTTTCTCAGATGTGCTAAGGCAAGCAATGTTGAATTTTTTCCTTTGGGTGGTCTTCGTTTTCTTTTCGTTGGACAGTCGGGCTCTGAACTTTGTCACAACAAGAAAGTGGTCAGAGTCCACGTTTGTACCTCAAAAAGTTCGCACATCCAAGATGTTCGATGTACACCTCGCACCAACTAGCACGTGTTTTCCTTTCCGACTTTAGCATTGAAGTCTCCAAGCACGACTTTGACATCGTACTCCGGACAGGCTCCGTAGACTCCATCCAGGAGGTCGTAAAACTTCTCCTTGTTAGACTCATCAGCTTCATTGGTAGGGGAGTGTGCACATATTAAGCTGATGTTTTGGAAGGTAACTTTGAATTGAGTCGATTTCCCACGACGAATCCGCATCCACGCATGTGCAGTCTTTGATAACAGCTGTCGTATACCTGTCGTATAGAGCAGCGGTTCCCAAACTTTTTAAGCTGTGGAACCCTAAACGATGCCAAAATATATTTCGGAACCCCATCCTGACAATAGCAAAAAATGAAAAACAACACATTTCAAAATCAATTTTTATTTAGTGTGAAGAATGAATCTGTTTCATTGTGTGATTTATAATAATGGTTTTTAAATGAACTTCTATGTCCGAAAGTTGTATTGGCATATCGCAGCGTCCAGCCTCGATCTGTATTTAGTTTTTGTGTAAGTATACGCTGAAAAGCCTATTTCACAGCACCAGCGGTACGTTAAAATTCGTTTAATGATACAGAATCAAACACAAATTTTGATGAAGAGGAGCTCTGCAGATCTATCAGGGATTCGTATTCCTGTATACCCAGGGCACGGCCGTAGCCAGGATCAAACGTATGGGTGAGCTGACGGTTGTTTTGGGTGAGCTCACATTTTTTTAATGGAAATCATGATGTCTACAAAAAATAACTTTTTTACTAAAACAATAGGTATAAGGTGCCTACATCTGTATGTATAATATTAGTATGTGTATCTCCCGTTAAAAGGTAGAAATTTTCAAAAGCATCATGAAGTATTTCTGAATATTCTCAATAGAATTATGGAATCCTCAGTTGTTCGAATCTTTAATGTGGAATTTTAATATTTCAAGTTGATTTAATATAAACAATAAAATTTTTTGAAAATAAAATTAAAAATATAATAGGTGAGTTCAGGAAAATGAGATCTCAGAGTCCTCAGCAATCTCAGTATCGTGAACAGGTCCCCAGAAATTTTGCTGTCAAACAACTGAAAAAAGAAAATATTGGATTCGCTTGCTCAGTTTTTGACATGTCGGAGATCTCATTTTCCTGAACACGCCTAGTATCAAAATTTAACTTAAACTTCATCTAATGGCCTTTTCGTTGCCACAATAACAGTTCTTGCGCTGAAAAGAAGAAAAATGCTTTTGGATCTGATTTATAAATCGAAGATAAAATCGTACACGTATCGATCGGTCTTCCTGATTGCCATTCAAAAATGTCATAATATAAAAACCTACTTTTATTTTTGCCTTACAGTTCTATATCTGACAGTTCTTAAGAAACGTCTAAAAAATCTAAAAGTCCTTTTTAGCTTAAGCTATGAACACAAGAAGAAACCAATGAGCTTAAAATCTAAAAGGCTATTGTTGAATTTATGAATATGTGGTTTGTGTATTCCATAATTTTCCATAATCGGAGCACACTTTTGAATTCAAAATAACAGATCAAGTGACTGACAACATGAGCACAGGAGAACTCAAATAGAGCAATGAACTGAGGAGTCCCGGTTTACTGACCAAGAAATCAAAGTGTGCGGAATAAAATGGGAAGATTGGTATTTTGCATTCATATATTTTGGCTCAAAATTAAAATTTGGAAAATCTTAAAATATCTCTGAATTCTTTTGGGTGAGCTGAACATATTTTTCGGTAAGCTGAGCTCACCCTAGCGTAGGCCTGGCTACGGCCGTGACTCAGGGTCATAGGCTTGATGGTTTTCATTAGTAATGGATTTTATACCCACTCGATGTCAGTATTTGTATCAGGAAAGTAATCCAGCATGGATCTTTCGAGACTAACCAAATGGAGAGCAATAATATCTGCTCTGAGTTCAGGCATGTTTTCCTTCAAGAATTCATGTAAAACTGGAAAAAAAACTCAAAATTGTTCTTTTGTCGTATGAGATAGTCGAGTTATATTTTTACTATGCAAATTGTGGGGTAGTTTTGATTTGTTCGCTCCTTTATGTTTTCGGAGGTGCTGAATCCGAATCTGAGGTTTGCCAACTAAATTTCGTGACGCAACATTAAAAAAAAACGCAAAAAATGATGCAAAATGCATTTCTTGGGAGATTTTCACGAATGGCTTGAGAACTACTAACTATTCGAAAATTACATAAAAGTACCATTAAAAGTATACACAATTTCTAATAAATCTCTATTTAAGGTTTTTTTCTGCGACAACCCATTTGGACTCAAGTGCTAGTCAAAAATTGACGTATTTTTACTGTTTTCGAAAATCCACTGGAAAGCGCTAAGAAATTCCTTTGTGTGGCAAAATTTGAACTTTTGTCTGTAACATGAACCAAGATATACTTTTCTGATGGTCTTTGACGCGTTGATTTTGAATCTGGCCTTGAAATTGCTCTATCACGTCATGTTTTTGAGATATTCGAATCTAAAGATTTAAAAAATTAATTTTTCTTTTCAAAGCTGCCTGTTTGTCTCTCGCAAAAAATACTATTAAAGATTTTTCTGCAGAGCTGTAGCAGTTTCGTTGATCTTCTCGAATATGTCTGCAAGATAAGCTAATTTCGTAATCCATTGCTCATTATGCAATACTTACATCAAAGAGGTTTGCAGTTGAAGACATATTTTTTTCCAGTTTGAACACATTCAACTCATCACGAAGTTGAAATAACCTGGATAATGCTTTCCCTCTGGAAGGCCAATGGGTTTCAGTATGAAGAAGAAGCTATTCGTATTGACTGCCCATATCCTTACACACTAATTTAAACAATCTCGATTGGAGAGGATGACTCTTTACAAAATTTACTATTTTCACAGCTTCACCGAGACCTTTTTTTAAATCAATTGGCCTTCTTTGCATAACGATGGAAAATACAATGACTGCTTGTACTTCTAGGAACAAAGTTATTAATATTTGAAACAACCCCTTTAACCTTTCCCATCCGCTGCTGCATATATCAATACATTTTCCCCAATTAATGATGTGCTTTCTCATGAAACAGTTTATGACCTTGAAGTTCACACTTCGATTAAAAAATATAAACTTAAAAAAAAAAAATTGTTCAAATTTTTTTTCGAAATTTTCAATTCGTATTATTATTTTTTATTGTTTGTATTTTACTGTTTATACTTCAAGAAATTTGTGGAACCCTGAAAACTCTCCCGCGGAACCCCAGGGTTCCGCGGAACACACTTTGGGAAACGCTGGTATAGAGTGTCCTTACATTCCAGGTAGGTCATAGTCTGTTTTCGTTCCGAGTCTGGCTGCCATTTGAGCGGGGTCATTATCCGAGGTTTCACGCTTCTTTCTCATAACAATGAGTTGTTTAGTGTGCCCAATGCACTAACCTCCAATCTGTAGGGCCATGGGTTTAATGTTGCAATTCTTTCCTTGATCAACTTACTCAAAAATTAATATTTTAAACTAATTGTAAAGACCAAAAACATTGTGATTATGATGTTTTGGTCTCTTTGTTTTTGTTACATATGTACATCGATATCTCTTTTCAATTAAAAAATAGCACATTATTTGTTCCAATACAGTCTTTTTTTCATGAATTTTCAATTGCATTTATTTTGAAACAATACATTGTGAGCTATGACAGTCTATTCTCTATTGTAACAAATGGGCGATGTACATTTTACTTTCCCCTTTTTCTTTTTCTTTTTCTTTTTCTTTTTTGAGAGTTCTTGAGAAATCTGTAATAGTTCGTATTTGTGTACTTTATTAAAGTTTTGAAATCAGATGCCCAAAAATAAGTAAAACGTACATTTCAATTCACATACAACCCCCATACCTACATATTTTGTTTCAAATTTTAATTAATAACAATTTGAATTCCCTGCATAATGAATAATTGGCAACTTAATAGTTTACAAAATGGTCTGTTTGTGCAAATTTCATAACCATAATTCAACTAGGTTTAACGTTCTATAAATGAAAATTAAAATTAATTGGCAACTGTTAGAAATTTCCAATATTCTACAATGCATACAGTAGGCACACGCACAAATCTATATATTTTGTTATAAATGCTTCTTTACAAATTAACCAATTAGGTTGATGAATTACGTTCAAATGAAATGCATATACATAGAACACATTAAAATCTATATAACAATAACAGAAATAATATTTTAAACCACTACCATAACTTGCTGCATCAGAATTTTCTAATTGTGCCTATGATGATGGAATTTAAATTCATTTTCGAAAATTCGATCATCATGCGGCAGAAATCCTTTGTGTGTCGAAAATAGGAGTAATTGAAAGCGACAGGATGAATAATAAATCATAAATAATATTGTTTACTTAAACTATTTAAAACAATTCACAGCCAACACACATATCCTGTCAGATTCATATCCTTTCATTATATCCTCAACAATGATTGTTGCTCTTGTTATGTATACATCCGATATGTAAATATTTATTTCTATATTACAAAAGCTGATGGAAGTGCATAATGAACATCATATAGGTATACTGTTATGTGTATGTATGACGTTTCCTCTCAGTTCTCAGAATACAGATTCTTCACCATTGTAGTAATTTATTGTTAAATGATACAGAGATTCACGAAGCACAGGATAATTCATGCTGATGATACGACTTTTATTACATTTCACAGAAACTTTGTATAAGAGTGATATATCTTGCTAAAGTTTGGTTGAAGTTTTTCATTATATACAAACCTACGTATCGTATTTATGCATTCAAAACTGTTAACTAAACAAGTTGGGAATTTTAGGATACGAAAGAACACGCATTAGAGCTCAGGTGTAGGATAAAGGAAGGCTAGGTAACTATTTCTTAGATTAAAACGGAATAGACAGGATTGTTTATTTTAAAAACACACTTTATCTTAGAAAGTTTTCCTTGGATAACTGAGGAATATGCTAAAACTATACTTCTCCATAACAACTTGGTTCCTAATTGACAAAATTAGTGCAAACGAGAATATATATTCATATTTGAGTATTGTTTTGTTTACGCCATTAATGCAAATTTAAAAGTCGTTTGTCCCACTTAAAGTTATGGCATTTTACCATGGCCTCAACCTTTCGCACTCGTTTTTTTTTAACAGGCACAGCCCGATATTCACGACATATTTTGTATCTTAAGTGATTAAGAAATTTAAGCTTACCATCGTCAATTCAAAGGACTATAAGTTAAGCTATCTAGATCCTAAAAGTATCCCACAAAATGTTAGTTGTGTGATTCCTTTTACTGTTGAATATGGTTAAACATCTAATAAATAAAACTTCTATAAAATATATGGTTGGTTCAAAGATAAACCCCAAGAAGTAACAAAATACTTAAACTTTTGGAGAACATTGCACATTTGTTGTTAATCTTGCATTTGGCTATTATATATGAGGCGATGAGAACCAAAACCAAAACTCGCCATATTCATGCCAGAAAAACTTGTCACAGCCAATGGTAATTGTTAAATATCTTTCTTACGGAACTTTTAATATAATTTTCCTTTAAACCATAGCAAATAGATTTCAAAATCTATGATTGGATATACAAAATTATTTCCTATAACTACTCTCATTTTAAAGTTTTTAAACAATTAAATTTGGTTATGGAGAGCTTTTCTGAAATGGATGTGGCGAGTTTTGGTTCTCATCACCTCATATATATATCCCGGTTGCGAAGCAACAACATAAGCCTCGGATGCGGTGAGATTTACTTTTGACGAACCTAGCAAACGAAATAAGGACAACGAGCTTCGGATCTGCACGTGGAATGTTCTGTCTCTCTATAGACCACGTGCAGCCGAACATTTAGCGGAAGCCCTAGACTGCTACAAAACACACATCACCGCCATCTAAGAAGTGCGATGGGATGGACTGGGCAAAAGAAAACTGAAAGACTGCGACATTTACTACGGTGACTGTTACCGATCATAAGGGCAGCGTCTCTTTGGATGTGGATTCGTCGTTAGTTTCAACTATGTGATCGAGCACCTCACGACAATTCGCATCAGGGCTAAATCCGCCAAAATTAGCCTCATATGCGCGCATGCCCCCACAGAGGAGAAGGATGACGACACCGAGGATGAGTTCTACGAGCTCCTAGACAGCACATATGAGCAATGCACTAACTATGAAAACAAGATTTTCTTGAGTGATTTTAATGCCAAGCTAGGAAAATAAGACGTCTTTATTGGTACAATCGGAAGATGTAGATTGCGCACGACACCATCTCGGAAACCAACTCAGATTAATCGACTTTGCTGCAGGGCAAACGTTGTGGTAGCTATAGTACGCAGTTCCCGCATCTCGATATACATAAGGGGACATGGTGAATTCCTGGTCAATTAACCGCCATGCCAACCAGATTGACCACATTGCGATCGATGCAAGGCACTCCTCCAGTATCAAGGACGTCCGAACGTCCTTCGAACGTTTTCCGTTCGAGTCTCTTGCGCCTTCTTAAATAGTCCTCTGCCCCCAAGTATCGAAAAACAGTGGAAGAACTGACAGGAGGCCATCAGGGATGCCACTTCTGACGTGCTGGGCCTCGCACGACCACCACAGCAAAACCCCTGGTTCGACGAAGAATGCCGGCAAGTATACATGCAGCCAAACAACAGGCATACCAAGCGGCCCTGCATAGAAGCTCCAGATGCGCTCGCTAGCTCAACGAGCCGAGGAGGAGAGAGGAACACAAGCTTCTAAGAAGGAAAAAGAATAGCATGAGAAGCGTGCGATCGAGGAAATAGAGGGATGCCATTTTAGGAATGAAGTTTGGGGTTACAAGGCCCGGACCGAAGCCTGCAAGGATGATCAGGGAGCTGTGGGTATTGAAAAATCATTTCTGCTACCATGCAGATTGCCCCATTCAACCTGGACGACGCAACGTAGGCTAACAATTCTGTCCACCCGATCTCGACGAACGGAAGAAAGCTATATCTTAACTTAAGTCCAATAAAGCTGCTGGAGCTGATGGCTTTACGACTGAGCTATTCAAAGCGGCTGGCGATGAATTGGTTAGGACTATGCACCAGCTCATCTGCAAAATATGTTAGGAGGAAAGCATACCCGATGAATGGAACTTCAGCATTATTTGCCCGATTCTCAAGAAAGGCGATCCTCTGGACTGCACCAACAACAGAGGAATCAGTCTTCTTAATATCGCATACAAGATCTTTTCTGCCGTACGCCTGAATTAATTCGTCAACAACCTGATAGGTCCATATCAGTGTGGCTTTAGGCCAGAGAATTCCACCATCGACCAAATATTCGCACTACGGCTTGGAGAAAACCCAGGAGTTTCAAATAGATACCCACCACCTTTTCATCGATTTCAAGGTTGCGTATGATAGCATCTATAGAGACGAGCTATATAGAGCAATGTCTAGTTTTGGCATCCCTGCCAAACTCGTTCGTTTGTACAGGATGACAATGCTGAATGTACACTGCTCCATCGAGGTTGGTAAAGACCTCACCGACACCTTTGATGTCAAAATAGGTTTTAGCAAGGCGACGCGCTGTCATGCTACTTCTTCAACATCGTTCTTGAAAGAATAGTGCAAAACTCTCACGTCAACACTAGAGGCACAATCTTTCAAAAGTCCGTCCAATTACTCGCTTACGCTGACTACATTGACATAATCGGACGAACAAAGCGTGATGTCAGTGGTGCCTTTATGAGAATTGAGAAGGAAGCCAAGAAGATGGGTCTAACGGTGAAAGAAAGCAAAACAAAATATATGCTGTCAACAAGAGAGGACACCCAACACCGACGTCTCGGACAGAACGTCACTATAGACAGGTATAATGTTGAGGCGGTCAGAGACTTTGTGTACCTAGGATCCGCTATAAACTCAGCGAACGATACCACTGCTGAGATCAAACGAAGAATTACTCTTGCCAATCGCTGTTTTATTGGGCTTAGAAGGCAATTGAGAAGCAAAGCCCTCTCTCGATCAACTAAAATGTCTCTGTATAAGACGCTTATCAGCCCGGTCCTGATGTATGGTGCAGAGGCATGGACACTGCTAACGGTGGATGAGAACGCGTTAGGCTGTTTTGAGAGGAAAATTCTCCGGGTGATTTTTGGTCCCGTCTGCATAGATGGGGAATGGAGGAGAAGATACAACAACGAACGGTATGGGCTGTACAGCGACACCGACCTAGCCACAAAAGTGAAAAGCCAACGACTAAGATGGCTGGGTCACCTAGAGCGAATGGACACCGATGCTCCGGCCCGGAAAGTCTTTGAATCCAACCCCGTGGGACAACGCAGTAGAGGTGGACAGCATAAAAGGTGGCGCACGCAAGTGGAAGAGAACCTCAACCAACTTGGCGTGCGAAACTGGAGACAGATAGCTAGAAACCGAGCTGGCTGGAAGAAGCTTGTTGGTTGAGGCCCTGGATCACCCCAGACTGTAGCGCCACCAAAAGTAAATAAGTAATGTATGTTCATTAAAAAAGATTATTTATTTAAAACATAAAAAAACATGTGATCAAAGTTTTAGGTAACTTTGTACACAATTTGTTATATCGTCCTCTGAAATAATACCCCTGTGGCTGTGCTTGCGTATTTAATGTATTGAAAAGGTTTACCTGCCGCATTTCCATTTTTAATACATGAAAGATGAAACTCACTTTAAAGTTAAACCAACCATACATGTAATGAACTTTGAATTAACTTCACTTGAACTTCTATAAAAATGGTTGCTGAAGCTGAAGCTTCAATTCAAAAGTATATCTTCATGTGGGTCCGTTAACTTGGCACTGCAGATGCAATATTGAGGATATAAACGAACGTAAACGAGTAACTGACCGTGAAAAAACTTGCAATTCACTAGAATTCAACTTAAAAAAAACTCCATGCTTTCAAAAAATGTTACTTATTGAAGTTGCAAACAAACACACACACAGTAAACTCCATTCAGATCCACCATTCTTTAAAAACTGAAACAACTTATTTGTATTCTTTTTTCTTTGGTTGTTTTTATTTTTATTTTTTTTTTTTAAATAACTGAAACACAATTTCGCACGCTTCCCGATTCCATGTCCGCGTCCAAGTCCATCCAATTCGTTCAGGATCTGGATCCGGGAATGTTGTGTGCGGCAAAAAAAACGGTTCTACATTCACATTCATGCGGTGCACCACCACCGCAGTGAAATCTGAATCCAGGCAGAATGAAGTTTTTAAATTGAATTTACCTTTAACTTTATTAAGTTCTGTCAACTATAAATTCTTATTAGGAACGACATGCACCAGAATTACCTGGTTGGCGTGGCGCACATTCTGTCCATGTTGTCCTGTTCTAGCTATATATTTTCCAAATATCCTTATACCTTCACCTACTGCCTTTGGGGTTTTGTTTTGGATGCACAGTTATACAGTTAAGTCTGGATTTAGTTCTTTGCAAAAGACTTGCTCATAAATCCTTGTTCTCGGGAAGGGCCTCTGTATACTATAGTAAAAGTTTCTGGGCCCCAGAAGTCGTAACCAGATGAGAGAAAAGAAGCTTTGGTAATAAGCGCCACTTTATATTGAAACAGATGCATCATGCTATGCATGTTGTTGTAAGAAAGTGAGGGCGAAACTTATGGGAATAGTTTAAGGTGTTATAGTTGGAATAAGCGTGACTAATGGTCTTAGGTCTTAGCACCAGTAGTACCGCAGATTCTCTCCAAATGCTTAAATGGAACAAGAACTGCGTTTAAAAAAATGAGTTAAAGTTTTTCAAAGTTTAAATGTTGTTCTATAAAATTTTGAAACCTTGTGTTTATCCTTACGAGATTCAAGGAAAAAACAAGTTATTTTAAGCACATGCGATAAATATTCTAAATTTATGTTTCTTTTTGTTTTTAATTTGGCCTACAGAGTATGTATTGGGACAAAAGTGGAGTTTACATGATGAGGTTTCAATAAGATAAACTTCAGATTTGCCTAGCAACAGCTTAAGCGCCACCTATGAATATTCCCCATTATGTTCAACTGTTTACGGGTTTGATGTGAGCAGACTTATACAAGTAGGAATACCAAAAAGGTATGTCCCAGCATGGTATTTTACTTGTCAAACTTTTAACTTTTGCCAGAAAAAAAAACTCAAATAGAAGTATACTCTACAAAGTTCACTGTCAAATTCAGACGAATTAAAATTGAGGGTGTGATTTTAAAAGTTTTATTAAGTCAACTTTAAGAGTAAATGTCCACTCAAGCATCCAGAGCTCTTCAGAATTATTGACAGAGGCCTTCGGGCATGGGTTTGGATTCTATTGATGAAATATTTTGATAAGTCCAAATACGTTACTTCATTTTAAAAGCTCTGAAGATACATTGTGGTTTATAGTTATATTGAGGATATTTAATTTACCAAAGTGCATCAGTCTGGTCTTGCTTGAAATTTCATTGAAAAGAGGATTAGATAAATAATGAGGGTATGTGTGTTGTGTTGTGTTGTATTATAGTAGATATGTATGTATGTACATTTCTATGGTGATACTAAATGGTTTTCAAATGGACTGTTTACTTTTAAAGATGATGTGTTAGTCAAGTTTGAGAGTGCTTTTTCTCTTAAATGGTAAATTGAATGCCTTTCAAGAACATATTATTTACCACAAGTATCAAGTCTAGATACATCAAAGTGCATTTATATTGGAGTTCTTCTATATTTGTTTAAAATTATTTTGGCAAAATTGTAGGTATGCATGTTTGTATGTACTTTATCATCTTTAAGAGAATTTAATTTGATGAATTAAAATCAAAAGGCAAATGCTATTCTTAGAAATTCGATGTGTTTCAATCAAAGTTATTATTTTATTGCAAACTTAAGTAAATAAATAAGGGTCATCGATTTTTAAATGTAAATAAAAGCATCATGTTGTGTGATAGATATTTAAGACTTTCTTTTTTGTATTTGAAAGAATATCAAATGATCATATGTTCAGCTCGTCCTAGCTTATGGTGGCTCCTGGCACGTATTCACACGGGGAGGCATGTCGAGCATGCTCTGAACATCATCTGAGTAAGTTTGTTCTGAGCACCCTGAACCATTTTTGAAACACACCTGAACACTAGCTGTCAAATGCTATGTGTTCAGTATTGAACTCTGTCTGCTCAATCATTTTATTCTGAGCGCGCTCTGAAAAAACTCAGAACGGAAAAAAAATACAAATTTTTAGCTCTAAACGCTCAGAGCTAAAAAAGAAACACAATTTTTTGTTTGACAGTTCAGGCTCTGCTCTGAATTAAAAAAGAAAAACCCCTAATAAAAAGACCGAGCGAAAATGGAGCAAATAGCTGAGCGCAGCTAACTTCACTCTTTTTTACACTCATTGCAAGTAGACGCCTGGACGCGTTCGACACATTAATTTCAGTTAACAATTTTGAATTTTTCGTGTTTTTGATTGGCCAGCTGTCTGATGAAAATTAAAAGTCATTACTTAAATTTGGTGAGTTAAATGCATCGCAATTGTATGACAGTTCATGAGCTCAGATGTATCTCAATATTATATCGGAGAGCTCTGATCACACTCTGCTCAGAGCTAACTCCGATAGCTCAAGTTCTACTCCATGCTCTGCTCAGAGCTAAAAAAGAAAAACGCCTATGATAGCCCTAAGGGGAAAAATTCTGAAGGCATTACAAATCGCATGATCTCAGTATGTTCATGTCACCATTGCACAGTAGTCCGTTTTTTTCAGTTTTGGTGACAAAAATAATTTCTGAAGCCAATCTTTGATAAATATTTATAAACTTGGTACATTTAATGATTTAGGGTGCTGATACTAGATAGGGGTTGCTGTTTAGAAGATTTTCAGTGCTAAAATAAAAAAATAAAACTTGTTGAGATTTCACTATCTCTTAAATGAACTAGGCCGAGAAATTGAATTGTATTTAATAATAGTGGTCAGCAAGGTTTTTGTTATAAAAACCAAAACGTGCTTTTCTATAGGTTTTTGGTGTGCTATATATTAATAAATACTCAAAATTGGCATACGAATTTTTTTTAAATGTTACAAAATCTTTATATATAAAAATTAGTTTTTAAGAAAACGGCTCCAACGATTTAAATTTTTTTTGCTTATACTCACATTTTTTCGAGTAATCAAATGGCATACTTTTTTAGAGCTCTAAGTTATTTATCAGGTTGTTTATACAATTAAAAGAACGATAAATAGATAGATAATAGATACAATTTTTTTATTTCAGAAAGTTTTTCCAAAGACTTGGTTCTCATTATATTAAAATTAAAATAAATGACAAAAACTTTTTAAGTTGACTGTCAGGTTAAAGTGTTATCTGTAATAAATAAATTAAAACTTAGCAATTGATTTTTACTTTTAAGAATATTCATTTATAATTAGGTTTCGATGTCTTAGAGCGTATTTTAAGAAATTCTTAAGTTGACTATAGTTTTGTCCGTTGAGAATTTCGAGGAAGTGTTCATGGTTATGGCTTTCACTTCCCAGGAATTGTCTTCTGTATGTCCGAAAACACAGATAATTTTCGTTTCGTCTTCGCCACTGCAGTAGTCCTAGCCACACCTAATAATTACTTTAGAAGTAGTTATTTGCGCGAGGTCGATAGTTCCTCTTAAAGCGCTTTATGTAGCAATTTGGGGAAGTCAGCATCTGAATTTTTGGGTGTGGGTGAGGTGGCGGTGATTTGTATGTGCATTAGGGTGGTCCTTAAATTGGACATTGTCTTGGATAGCCCTAATTCGATTCAAAACATTGAAAAACAATTTCCCTAATTTTTTCAGATTTTTATATCACCCCCCTGGTCTCCCTTTTTTCACTTCAAGGTACAAAACATGGAGTTAGGGTGATTCTTATAGCACGCGAAACAAAAATCAGAAGTTATAGATTAGATTCAGACGAAAAGAAAATCGTACTGGAGGGGGGTCTATTTTCCCCCGTTCAGGCGGGAGGGGTAATTTTCTAAAAATTTGACCCAAAATGGAAAAAAAAATATTAAAAAACAACGGGACCACTAACAATAGCATGCTATAGCTATTTTTAAAGCCATGAATCTAGTTTCTAATATGTTTTTTAGATCAAGTTTTTATTGTTAATAGTTTCTGAAAAAAATAATTTTCAAACTCAAAAATAAAAAAAAAAATAATAATTTTTTTCGTTTGAAAATTATTTTTTTCAGAAACTATTTACAATAAAAACTTGATTTAAAAAACATATTAGAGACTGAATTCATGGCTTTAAAAAAAGCTATAGCATGCTGTTGTAAGTGGTCCCGTTGCTTTTTAATAATTTTTTTCTATTTTGGGTCAAATTTTTAGAAAATTACTCCTCCCGCCTGAACGGGGGGTAATAGACCCCCCCTCCGATACGATTTATTGTTCGTCTGAATGTAATCTATAAGCTCTGATTTTTTTTTCGGGTCTTATAAGAATCACCCCAACTCCATGTTTTGTACCTTGAAGTGAAAAAAGGGAGACCAGCGGGGTGAAATAAAAATCTGAAAAAATTAGGAAAATTTTGCTTCTCTATTTAGAGTCATTTGATGCCTATCCAAGTTGGAATTTCAAAAAAACTCTATATAAGGACCACCCTAATGTGCATATACTCAAGACACGATACAAAAAAATTTAAGGTGCCAACAACCTTAGCAAGGATTTCTTTTGTTTGGCAACTGTTATAATTTTTTCAGGCATTGTTTTGAAGATTTTTATATGCATACACAAACTTTCCTTTCCTTTAACAAACGTATCTTTATTGGATAACTAATAATAGCTTACACAACTAGATGAATTTTGAAGAAGTGTCCTGCAGATCTCGGCTCCTCGTGGTTATTGGATTTTTGATTAACTACATTGAAGATGAAAATCTCAGCTTACAACTTCAACTTTGTACGCATTCAGTGACGCCTCTTAGCATTGTAGCGAATTGTGTTTCCGAACGGACCCATTGGGGCACCGATCGGTTTGTTTCAGCTTTCTAGATAATTTTTGTTTAATTCGAAACGATTTGTGGGCAGCCATTTCGTCCGCTCTTGGCAAAGATTGGAAAAGGATTTCACACAAAACTTGAAAAAAAAATCAGTTTGATTGACCGAATGGCTTCAAACAAACCATTTTGACACAAAATAACACAGAATACTTGGAAAAAATTAGTTTATGGACCAAATTGCTTCAAATTAAAATATTGAAATGACAGTTCCTGAATTATTTTTAAAAATATCCCAGGGATTTTTTTCAAATCGGAAGTTGGCCAACTTTGGATTTTCAACTCGGAAGTTGAGAACAAAATAAGTGAATAAAAAGGAATTTTAACTTGCGTTTCAACTCTCGAGCTGGAGTCAACTCTCAAGTTGGTCAACTTGAGAATTTGCCTCAAGTTCTAAGTGTGTTTTTCGTTTGCTTTTAGCTTTGTGATTTCGGATTTAAGGGTTTCGCTATCGCATAAAAGAATCTATAGCTTACCAATTACTGAAACTAGCTGACCTTTTATAAAGATCTAGAGATCTTTCAGATGGTACACATTTTTTGCAAATTTCCCTAAAATGAGGTGCCAAAAATCGTTTTGACCTTGAACTTTTTTTTAAATTCATTAAATATTCATAAAAAATAATCTATGGCTGACCAATTACTGAAAATAGTTGACCTTTAATCACGATCTAGAAAACTTTCGGATGGTATACATTTCGGCAAATTTCCCATATTAGATGAGGTGCCGAAAATCGCGCGTGACCTTGAGCGACCTTGAGAAAGTTTAAGCCTTGATTAAAATTTATCTAGGGCTGACCAAATTCTGGGTCCAGTTGACCTTTTCTGACCAATTAGATGGCATTTTGTTTTATCAAATTTTCCTCATATGAGGTGCCAAAGGTCCAGAGCCTTTTTGAAGCCTTTTTTTAAATTTCCGTTTCACGTAAAGGAATTACGTCCTATGTCTGCCTTTACTATTTTTGAATAACAAAAACTGTGTAGTCTAAAATATCTAATGCTACATTTCCACCTGACGCTAATCTGAGATTTAATAAGATTTACCTCAAATCTCCTTCAAATCTCGGAGATTTACCATACAAATTTATTTCGTAAATCTTGAAGATTAGAAATTAATCTTGTTAAATCTTCCTAGGACAAATAGTTTTACAAATCGAACTAACCTTTTCTTAAATGGTGCTGAACGATTCATTCGAGACTCGCATTCAGTTCTTCATTGTTTCACACGAATCAAACATTCTGTCTCATTCGCACTTCATAAGAAAAATTGGAACGCCATTTGCATTTTTGAAGGTGCTGTCAAATTTAATCTTTTTTAAATCTTTTTGTGCGGTGGAAACACCAAAAAGATTTATTAAATCTAATCTGAGATAAACCTTTGGTGGAAACATAGCATAAGAGACAGACTTACTAATATCAAGTTTTCCAGTCCGATTTGTTTACTTTTTTACACAGAGATACTATACATTTGGATTTGGAATGTCCATTCCATGCTCAGGAAGTCTAATAGGATGCGACTACACTTAATTTAAATTGTACTGAAATGCAGTAAGTCTATCGACCACTGGCTCTTAGACTATTATGACATATCCAGGAAAACAGCGAAAAAACAAGTTTTTTTGAATAATTTTGAATGAACAACAACAACTTGTGTGTGTTACCACCAAGTTTATAGGCTGCAGTTATAGCTATTTCACGAGAGCCACCTCGATCATCAGACTCCTTTAGTGGTGCTTAGTCTGGTTATGCTCGTATTAATTGAAAAACTCTTTGCTGTCATATGGGAGCGAACCATGAACCTTGCGATTCAGAGGCCGATGCATTACACACCACGCCACTGAAGCCACATGGTTAGCTCTATCCCAATGCAGGTATCGTTGTTTATCAATTGCAACAGCGACTAGCATTTTTATTAACACACACAAGCTTGTTATTGTTCAGTCGGTTTCTTTCTTTTTTCCCCATGCACCGATTCGTATGCCAAAAATTCGTTTTCAATTAATACGAGCATAACCAGACTAAGCACCACTAAAGGAGTCTGATGATCGAGGTGGCTCTCGTGAAATAGCTATAACTCCAGCCTATAAACTTGGTGGTAACACACACAAGTTGTTGTTGTTCATTCAAGATTATTCAATATAAATTGATGTATAATGCGCAGCATGCCCTGCACTTGTGTGTGAATTTCCATTTACACACAAGACCCAACTTAACAAGTTTTTTTTATTTTCTTACGGGAATATCTCAAAAACGTGATCCGATGGAATGGAAAAATAAAAATGGTGATGAGGGATCTCTAAACGTTAAAATTTTGAGCTAATTTTCTTACAAAAAATTTTTTGAGTCCCAAACTACCCACTTTTCATGGTATCACGAAAATCAAAGCAAGTTCGTTAAATTTGACCCACCCTAATATGCATGCATACATACAATCAATTCGTACAATCTTTCATAGAACTTGAAATTGCTAGGTTAGATACACCTTCTGTAGGCAGTTTTTAATTTCGTTTTACCTTTTTTCCATATTTAAAGTCCAAATTTAGTTAAGAATTGAATTTTATCTTCCTCTAGGCTCTAGGGTCTAGGCTTTGAATTTGAAATTTAAAATTATTCTTTTCACCACTTCCGATATCGTACCAAAACCTACCTTAGTCTGCAGAATTAATCGTCAATAATAAATTATCATAAAAAAAAACTTTCACACCCTTTCGGCAAGAAAAATTGTTTCTCGCGCATTTGTTTCCATCAAGAGCATCTATAATGTTCTGCACAGCATCCGTCTATAATTTTTTTTTTTTTGTTCAGTCAAACCGTTCAAGGGAAGGTTGTTAATCTCGTTTAAAGTTTATCCTCGGCATCCGAGCGCTCTTTGTTGATGTGCGAGATGAGAAGAGTAACTTCAACGGATGTGTTGCTAATAAGGTTTCATGTTAAACAAACGATAATAATAGTTGGTTTTGTTGCTTCTCCTTAGGTTTACCTACATTTTTATTTTTATGTTAGATTTTTTTTCTTTTTCCTTTTTTTAATAAGTTTAGTATTATGTACAATGTTGTATACAGAATATTAACAAACACGCATTGAGAACTTCGTCCTGTTTATTTTAGAGAGAAAAGAATAACTTTTCCTATATAGTTTCTTGGCAACAACAAGACAAAATTGATAGAGGGTATTCTTTTTATTGATTTTTAGCATTAAATGATTTTTGAGGTTTCCTTTCCCTTAGTCACTGTATGTTTTAGCTTTTCTTTATTCGAAAATTTCAGTTCAGGATATACCTTTAAGAGACTCTAGAAAATTAAGAGACTTTACATTTTCAGCTAGCTGCGCATGCAATACATGTATTTGAAGGGGCCCGGGTGAAAATTGGCTCAAGTCCACTTTTGTTAATTCCGAGAAAAACGAAAATGTAAAATCACTTCAAATAAATAATTGTTGGTGCCTCTAGTGTTGACGTGAGAGTTTTGTACTTTTCTTTTAACAACGATGTTGAAAAAGTTACATGACAGCGCATCGCTTTTCCTAAAGCCTTTTTTTACATCAAAAGTGTCGGTGAGGTCTTTGATGATCTTGAAGGAGTAGCATGCATTCTCCATCGTCATCCTGCTCAAACGGACGATCTTGGGAGGGATGGCAAAACTAGACATTGCTCTATATAGCTCGTCTCTATAAATTCTGGCATGCACGGCCTTAAAACCGATGAAAAGTTGGTGGGTATGGATTTGAAACTCCTGGGTTTTTGTCCAAGAACTGCCGTAGTGCGAATATTTGGTCAATGGTGGACTTGCCTGGCTTAAAGCCCCACTGGTATGGACCTATCAGATTAGTGACGAATGGCTTCAGGCGTTCACAAATTACGGCAAAGAAGATCTTGCAGGCAATTTTAAAAAGACATGCCGATGTTGTTGGTGCAGTCTAGAGGATCACCTTTCTTGAGGATCGGATCGGATGAGGTTCCATTCATCAGCATGCTTTCCTCCGACTATATTTTGCAGATGAGCTGGTGCATACTCCTTACCATTTCATCACCACCCGCTTTGAATAGCTCAGCACCAGGGCCATCAGCTCCAGAAGCTTTATTGGTCTAAAGTTTAGATAAAGCTATGTTTACTTCGTCGAGATCGGGTGGACGGAATTGTTGGTCTACGTCGCGTCGTCCAGGTTGAATGGGGTAATCTGCATGGTACAATTTGCAGAAATGATTTTTCCATATCCTAACCGGCTGCGATTCTACCACGATCATCCTTGCAGGCTTCGGTTCAGGCCTTGTAACCCTGGGAGGATCTTTTTTACTTTTTGGTAAAACTTCCGAACTTCATTGCTGCAATGGCATCCCTCCAATTCCTCGATCACGCGCTTCTCATGCTCTTTATTTTTCCTTCTAAGAAGCTGGTGTTCTCTCTTCTGCAGTGCCACTTTGTATGCCTGTTGTTTGGCTGCATGTACTTGCCGGCATTCTTTATCAAACCAAGGATTTCGCTGTGGTGCGAGGCCCAGCACGTCAGAAGCGGTATCTCTGATGGCTCCCTGGCAATTCGTCCACTGACTCTCGATACTTGCCGTTGGTGGCATAGGACTATTTAAGAGGGTGTGACTCGACTTGACTCGGGCGAGACTCGATTGGAAAAGGACCTGGCGATTTCTTGCGACTGTAGCCGTCCGACGTCGAACATCCTCACAGTATTTCTTTGCTTTAGCTTTAGTCTGGATATCCGCAGCATTACCTTAGCTACAACGAAAGAGATGGTTCGAGTAAGTGGAGGCGGTTGATTGACCGGGAATTCACCATGTTCCCTTATGTATATCGAGATGGGGGAACTGCGTACTAGCTACCACACCGTTTCGGGCCGCAGCAAAGTCGATTAACCTGAGTCCGTTATCGGAGATGGTGTCGTGCAGGCTTTATCTTCCAATTGTGCCACAAAAGACTTCTTCTCTTCCTAGTTTGGCATTAAAATCACCCAAGACAGTTTTAATGTCAAAGCTAAAGCATTGCTCTTATATCTTGTCCAGGAGCTCGTAGAACTCGTCCTTAGTGTCGTCATCTTTCTCCTCTATGGGGGCATGCACGCATATGAGGCTATCGTTGATGAATTAGGTAAGCCTTGATGTGAATTGTCGTGAGGCACTCGTTCACATAGTTGATACTCAAGACTTCTTGCCTAAGCCTGCCTCTACTCACGACGAATCCACATCCAAAAAGACGCTGCCCATGTGGTTGGTAGCAGTCACCATAATAGATGTCGCAGTCTTTCAGTTTTCTTTTACCCCGCCCATCCCATCGCACTTCTTGGATGGAGGTGATGCTTGCTTTATAGCAGTCTAGGGCTTCCGCGAAATGTTCGTCTGCACGTGGGTTATGGAGAGACCACGAGCAGATCCCAAGTTCATTGTCCTTACTTCGTTTGTTAGTTTTGTCAACAGTTAATCCGTCCGTATTCGAGGCATGAAGTCGCTTTACGTGGCCAGGAGGTCACCCCCACGCACGGCACGACCCACGACCTGGAGAATCAGACCCTTATAATATAACTCCAAGGGTGAGGAACCGGATCAACCGCTCCTTATAGGCCTGAGCTCCGAATATGTCGTAGTAGCCCGTATAACGTGTTCAGTAAGTGGTTCAGCCTAACTGGAACTGTAGACGCCACCGTTGATTTCATCGGAAGAATTCTTCCGCTGCCACCTGGATTAAGGACAAGTGCCTTAGTGGGAACACTCCTCCCCCCTCTCTCGTTTGCTGTGCCTAAAACCGTCCACAGGGGTTGGAATCCCATCTTAATTTTAAGGTACTGGGCACCCGATGTTCACCACGGGGAGGTGAGAGTAGGAGTTAATAGACATCAGAGGTTCGTTTTAAAAAAAATTCTTTTGGACGCTTGAGTCCTTTTAAATGCACCGTGTCTACCCGTATCAACATTTGAACAGTATATTCAAAATCAGTTTGACTTGACGCCCGCAATAAGGTCCCAAGTAGTTGGGACCCATTCTTGAAGTTAATTTACGTTTGCCTTAGTCTGAAAGACAAACACTGTAAAATCCCTAAATTAATATTCTAAATTATGACTTCAAAGTCAATAAACCCACAAGAATAGAAGATGGCACTATAAATATAAATAAAACATTTATCAAAAGATATTTTTAAGTGTAAGACATAAATTTATACTTTTACTCACTGAACGCTTTAAGTAGGTTATAGTTACATATAGTCTTAAATCCATCCATTGGGATAGATTCAAAACGTTACAAATTGAAGCTTTATATACATAGGCCATCAGCCTTCAATAAATAAAGTGTCAGTGAAAATTGCCTGTTGTTCTAAATAACAGTAAAATATGAAGACTCTTCGGTTTTTCCAGCATCTTCAATTACTTTTCTCGCCCAAGCTTTATCACAAAATGACTCGTCCTTGTTTTTATCACCGCTTTTATGTCTGTTTTTCTTTTTTTTCTTATTTCTTGCCTGTCCTTGGTTTGGATGCAAATTTATTTGTATATAACTTTCGAAATAAATGCTCCTCACCGATAGTACGTGTTAAGGACTATTACACACCACAAAATCCACAATACAATCTTCCACCCCATTTTGGCTATTCCAGCTATACCTACCTTAACTATGCATGAATAAAAAAAAAACGTTGGAGAGCGAGCTGTCCGTATATATGTATTGTATATATATAAACATGTTTTATCGAGTGCCCTCCAATCGCCGAAGAGCAGCAGCGGCAAGCCATCCAAAGAGCAATGTTTGCAAGACAAACAAAATAATTTATTGGGCCCTCGAAAGTGGAATTATTTGTCGTAGATAAATTCCACACGTTTACCCTACCAAGCTTCCCCAGTGAATGGAAAAAGCGAAGCAAACCAGGATTCAGGTCCCGTGCCACCAGGCACTGTATTCGGTGTCAGTGTCGGTGTCGGTGTCCTGGCCATCCAGTTACTATTTGGGTGGTCGGCATTGCTCTTCTGTTATTATCTCCTAGCAGCCGTATAAATCCTCGAATTTATGGCCGAACGCCGAAGACCTAAACGGAGAATTTAGTTAGTTTTTAATTTCCCTTGCCTTTTCAGAGGTTGGAAAAAAAGAAAACACAAATTAAATTTAAGCTGAAATAAGAAACTAGATTTTATTTAATTGCGCTTGCAAGTCCATGTCCATGGGAATCACATCAGATGGTTCTCTTTTCAGTTAAATTCAGTTCATCATGCAACTCTCGTAAGTAGGTATCATGTATTTGATGTTTATGTAAGCATGAGGGCCGCCACATCTCTCGAGTGCTTGTAGAGTGTCCTCGATGACGTCACCAATTCGCACGTCACGGTCAGGATCAATACCATCACCGAGTTTAACATTGATTTGTTTGTACAAGTTGCAAACTGGCAGCAACTGACGAAAGTAGGGCACAAGTGCTTGTCCAACACAAGGACCTATTTGACATGTTTGCCATTTGATGGCGGCTTACAATAATTATGCAAATTCTAAGAAGGATGCGTGCTTGTTTAATTACCTACGATTACCATCATTTGAAGGACCTTGAGTGCAGCAATGATGATTTTTTTAACTCTTGTGTTGAATGCTCGCTTCAGGGGTAGAATGAGCTTTGGTAGTACAGCAAGAATCTGAGGGATGAAAAAGAAGGGTTGAGATTTAATTGCTGTTTCTTGTTACAATTGAGATGGTTTAAAGGTTCTGGCATATAATTACATATATAGTTTTTTTTATAATATAAGCCTTGAATAAATTGACGGAAAATGCTTGGAAAATGAAAGCACAGTTGCGGGTAGAGTATTGTCCTTATACTTTTTTATGTATAATTACTGTGGGTCTGTGTATGCAATGTTATTTAATTTACATAAACGTTTTTAATTGATATTAAATTCAATATGTAAAACAAGGTCAAGGAGCATGATTACATTTAGGTTTATGCGTTGACCTGCTGTAAATATTCGTCGAATAGTATTTAAACAAATAGGTTTTGTAGGTTGAAACGTACGGATGTTTGACATCTTTATTTCATAATCTCTATAGATTTGACGTCTTCTTTTAGGCCTCGGCCAAGCAGTGAGCGGCAGGGCGACAGAGCAGCAGAGTGACAGAGCAGCTGAGCGACAGAGTGGTTGAGTGACTGAGTAGCAGCAGTGATACCAGATCGTGGGCGAAACCTCTTTTCGTGGGAATTTGCAAAAATAAATAAGCTAAAAGAGCGAAAGGGTATTCTCATGCCTCTCAATTGAAAAAAATGCATTTTAACTTTTCAAACTTTTTATCTTTTTGGCTTAACAAGCCATACAAATTGCTACATAGCTACTTAGTATCTACATAATTAATATAAAATACTCAACAGTCGTGAATCGTGATACATATGTATACCTAAATAACATTAAAAAAATGTTTAAATATTATTTTACAATACTTTAATTTATAGCCATTAATCATTATTAGAATAGGCGTGTTTTATTATCATCGGGATCTGGATTAACTGATTTCAAGTGCTATAAAAACAATTTGGAAGGATATATGCAAATACATGAATTACATGAATTATGCCCTCTAAAAGTACTTGAGAGTGCTAGGACGCCATATGGCCCTAGGCTCAATGATAGGAAAATCCCTATGCACACCTCCGCGTGGTAGAGGGCGGGTAACGCTAACGTGCAGGGGGACCGAATGGATGCCGGGATAAGCAGACAACCCAGCTATGCTGGTCAGGGCACAAACTTGTCCTCGGGTTGGTTAAAAGCCCCCTTAAGGCGGATGAACTGCAGCTGGCGGTCAACGGCATGATAGTCTGGTGGCGGAGGAGCTTTTTTTTTTGGTAAAAGGCCAACGGCAGCAGCAGGTAGCGTCTGTAACCCATATTGGGCGGCTACAAAAGGCGTCTGTTTTCCCACAGTGGGCGGCCTCGAGCAGTTATGTGTTTGACCATACAAAAGGCGGGTGTGCCTGTCAAATCTGAGCTTATGTATGTTATTAATCATATCTCGGAAAATACCATGGTGGAAGGATATATGCAAATACATGAATTATGACAACAAATGGAAATGAGTCCCCAAGAGGTAATCTTTTTATAGAAAATCCTTCTGTAGCTTCGGCTGCAGTAAACCGCACATCGGATTTGGGGGTGCGGCATCCTTCATGTACGAGCGTCAATCAAGACGCCATAATAATAAATGAATCGTTGACAAATAGAAGAAGTCTTTCAAGAAGCGCAAATGTTACTTTTGGCTACCGCATACGTACGAAAATCGGAGCATGGAACGTTCGATCCTTGTACAGCGATGGTAGATACGAGCAGGTTGAGCGTGAAATGCTTCGCCTAAAGATCAGTATCCTGGGCATAAGCGAAACTAAGTGGAGAGGAAGAGCTGAATACAGATCAGACACTGGACAGACGAGAATGCTGTATTCCGGATGAAAGAGAGGGTGGCCAAAGACTGCATGGTGTCGGAATTATGTTGAACGAAGAAGCGAGGCGTAGTTTGATCTCATGGGCGCCCATTTCTGCGAGATTAATGACAGCAAGGTTTCGTTCAAAAATTCGTAACGTCACAATTATTCAGTGCTACGCCCCCACAAATGAAGCGACCGAGGAAGACAAAACCGCGTTCTACACTCATCTTAACTCGGTTTACAGTAGTGTTCCGAGAGCCGACATCATAGTCGTTATGGGAGACCTTAATGCCCAAGTCGGTTCAGACAATAACGGACTGGAACGCGTAATGGGAAGAAATGGCGTGGGGTCACGGAATGAAAATGGTGACTTGCTTGTCGACTTTTGTAACGCGAATCGTCTTGTGATAGGTGGGACTGTATTTAAGCATAAGACGTGCAACAAAATTACCTGGGTGCATCCGGATGGTCAAACTGAAAACCAAATTGATCATATCATGATTCAGCAGCGATGGAGGAAGTCTATGTGTGATGTCCGGAGTATAAGAAATGCCGATGTGGGAAGCGACCACCATTTGGTTCTGATGAGTCTCAAACTACGAACCGCTGCCGTACAAAAACCAGCCCAGGATGCAGCAAGGAGCACAAAATTCATTACTAATGCTTTAAATGACCCCAACATATGTCGAAACTATGTCACCACCCTTAACGACAGAGCCTCGTCATTAAATGGAATCCAGAATTCAACAATTGATGAGATGTGGGGTGAAATTAAAAGTGTTTTTATGGAGGCTGGATCCGAAACTGTACCCAAGCGAACGAGACGTAGAGACTGTTGGATATCCCAAGACACCTGGGATAAGATCGAACTTCGCAAATCGTTGAAAATCCAAATAAATGCCGAAGCTGATGTTCAACGAAAGGCTGACTTGCGAAGAGAGTACCGCATTGCACATAAGATGGTCTACCGCTGTGTGAGACGTGACAAGAGGGTGAAGTTGGATGGACTCGCAGATAATGTGGAAAGCACTGCCAGAAGAGGAGATATCCGGGAATTGTACCAAATAGCCAAAGATGTTATCGCCGGGAAAAAAAGCAACACCAATCATCCTGTAATGGATGTGGATGGCACACTTTTGGTATCAATTGAGGATCAGCTTCGTAGATGGAAGGACCATTTTTGTGCCCTGCTAAATGAGGATTCAGTTGAGCAGAGTGCTGAAGTGCCCCAACTAAACGAGATGCGCAGGTCCTATAGGGGTATTGACATCGAACCCCCGTCAGAATCGGAAATTCGTACATCAATAAATCTTCTCAAAAACAACAAAGCAGCTGGACTGGACGGAATACCAGCTGAATTCCTGAAAGCCGATCCCGTAGCAGCGGCTAGTATTTTACATCCGCTGATACAAAACATTTGGGAAAACGAAAGCTATCCCAGGGACTGGAAGGATGGTGTGATTGTTAAGTTGCCAAAGAAAGGTAACTTAAAGAATTGCAACAATTGGTGCGGTATCACCGTTTTGTCCGTTTTCCCAAAACTAATGGCAACAATCATTCTCGAGCGAATAAAGGATAGAATCGAGTCTACACTCAAGAGGCATCAAGCTGGCTTCCGCAGTGGTCGATCGTGTGTCGACCATATCAACAACCTGCGTGTCGTCCTCGAGCAGTCGATGGAATATCAATCACCGCTTTACCTCATGTTCGTGGATTTTGAAAAGGCCTTTGATCGAGTTAACCGAGAATGTATATGGAGATCGTTGCTTGATAGAGGAATTCCACCAAAAATTGTTGCCATTATTAAAGAGTCCTACAACAACGCGAGGTGTTTTGTTTTGCACAATGGGCAGCTATCCGACTCCTTCGTAGTGCAACAGGGTGTGAGACAAGGGGATGTTCTATCGCCAATTCTCTTCCTGCTGGCGATGGACGACGTATTGACGGCCAGTGTTGGTACAGCTGAGCGACAGGGCATTCAATGGAGACCGTTCGAAAGGCTCAGTCATTTAGACTATGCCGATGACATATGTCTACTGGCAAATAACATCAGTGGGCTGAACGGGATGTGCCAAGCACTGCAAGTGAAGGGAGAGTCGAGTGGTCTAAGAATTAACAGCAAAAAGACAAAAATAATTGCTCACAGGCCGCTCCACACAGCAGCGTATTATTTTACAGGAGACGCCAGTTGAAGTAGTGGAACAATTTAACTACCTTGGCAGTATTGTTTCTGCAAACGGTGGTACGGATCTGGACGTTAAAAGTAGAATAAATAAAGCTCGTGCTGCCTTCGGTACTCTGTTCCCAATTTGAAAATCCAGTCAAATCTCCTTACGCACTAAGTTGAGATTCTTCGAATACAATGTCAAATCCGTGCTGTTATATGCTTGTGAAACCTGGAAAGTCACGTCTACCATTTCGAAGAAATTGCAGGCTTTTGTGAATCGCTGTCTTCGCCACATCCTAAAGATTCGCTGGCCACAAATAATATCAAATGAGGAATTGTGGCGCAGGACAAGTCAAGAGCGGCTGGACGTTGACATAAGAAAGCGTAAATGGCGTTGGATTGGTCACACACTGAGGAAACCAAACGATGAAATTGCAAAGCAGTCCTTTGAATGGAATCCTCAGGGTGCACGGCGGGTTGGAAGACCAAGAACAACATGGAAATCAACTGTCTTAGCGGAAGCAGAATCCCAGAGAAAGACGTGGCCACAGCTTAAGTACCTTGCAGCAGACCGTGAAGGATGGAGACGTTTTGTTGACGCCCTATGCCCCAGCCGGGGTTACAGGACACGATGATGATAAAAACAATTTTGAAAATTTTCCATTATTTTGTTTTTGTATTACGTGTAAAATTGGACCAAGATCCAGATCTCGATCCCGATAGAAGATAATAGGTGTTTTTTTCCTTGTCTGATGGGCTTGGACGAAAAAAACGACCTCGGGCCAAAGCAATTTACATGCTGAAAGCAACAACAACGAAGGGGCTTAGCCTTAGCCCAAAACTGTGCTACCGACACGAACTTCATACATGTTATCGATAGTTTGTATGGAAACTCCTTTTATTTTCTGTAATGGCGTCGCTAAGCCCCGGAGTCGTTTTTTTCGTCCGATTCCCCCGGGCTTGCAAAAAAAACACACCTAATAAAACATACCTACTGTATAACATTTGAATGTCCCTGTTCACACGTGAAGAAATTCATGTATTTTCTGCGATTTGTGATGGTTACTTAGGTAACTTGCAGAAGAGGGAGTGGAATTAAAAACAAAAATAATTAAAACTGTATTTCATAATGCAATAATTGCGTTTCAGAATGAAATTTATTACTGAACTGATTGTTTTAATGGAATATGTTCAGGGATATCCACCGAATGTAAGTCCAAGTTGGAGGGACGGGGGAGCGCAAGCGTCAGCCACCATCTTAAAAAACGCGTTTTATCAAATATCTCGTGAAGAGTGCAATGTACGACAAAAATAGTATTTTTTTTTAAAGCTTATTATATTCCATTTTTTATTTTTTTGTCACGAGTTCGATAACTCAGGCGACAGGAAATAATAACAGTTTTTGTAGAACCGTTAAATACAAGCATTTTTTACTATGGAAGGGGGGTCTAGCTCACCCCATTTAGGTTACACTTTAAACCTCTTTTTATGCTATTTTCACAAATTTTGAGTTCAAAATTCGTTTTTTCAAAAACCATGTATAGATTTCACTTAATTTCAAAACTAGCTTATAGAACAGTATTGGCTTTTAAAAAGGTATAATACTTAATTGCAAGTATTACCGTTATTTTTAAATATTTTGTTCATATTTTTGGTACTTTTTTTTCAAATTGCCCCTCCCGTCCAAACGGGGTGAGATAGACCACCCCCTCCAATAGTAAAAAAATGCTTGTATTAAACTCTTCTACAAAAAAACGTTATCATTTCTTGGCGCCTGAGTTATCGTACTCTTCCCCTTTTTTTTTTTTAATTAAGTTTTTTCGTGAAAAGTTTTTCAGAATATAAAATTCAGTATATTTGATTCTTGATTGTTTTGAAAAATATTTTTGACGAAAACACTTAATTTAAAAAAGGAAACCAAAGAAAGGAATATTAGCTTTCAAATTTACTATTATTGCCGTACGATGAACAGTTCACGAGATATTTTTTATGAAACGCGTTTGCCAAGATGGTGGCTGACGCTTCTTGAAAACAACACGCACACAGGAATGATTGAGAGTTGTAATTCACTAGGCCCTGGTTCTCCACGAGCTGTGGCGCCACCCAATTTATTTTATTTTTATAATTTCAACCCTTCAGGCCGCAATGAACAATTTTCTGCCGCATATGCGTGGGTGCACGTGGAGGCCATTTTCGGTATATCATTTTAAAAAAACAATAAGTAATTTACAATAAGATTTAATTTTCTCTCCAATAAAAAATGAAATACATCGATTAAAAAAAAAAGGTTACCTGAATATCTTAATTTAGCACAATTGGTGCGCCACCCTGTATGTATCTCAAAAGCGTGATATGCTAAAAAGAAATTCTTGAGGCTGATTCGAATTCAGCAAATCAAAGACCATCAGAAAAGTATATTTTAGTCCATGTTACAGACAAAAATTCAAATTAAGTCAAACAAAGTAATTAATTACAGCTTTCGAGTGGATTTTCGGAAACAGTAATAGTAGAAGATCCCGCCATACGACGACCTATATAGTAGGGGCGTTAGTGCACGATATGAGGGCGTACCTTTCATTTCGACCTGACGGGTTGAGCTTTAGTACACTAATAGTTCATGTCCTAACTTTACTTTTTTGAAGTGTTGCCAAGGTGGCAATACTGTCAGAAGGACAAGAGAAGGGTTGCCACAATTCCGAAATGTTGATTATAGATCGAAAACCAAGGGTCGGACGATGACCCGAGAACTCCCGTTGGATTCAGCACCTTTGGAACCATAGGACCACATTATTGTTTTTCTCCCACCCCTCCCCTTGCACAAAGGGGGTGGACAAAAGTCGTTTTGGAAACAAAATTTGAAAAGCCAAGAAAAGTTAGAAAATATTTGTATTAATAAAATTTGGTGTCGACGCAGAATTTCACAATTTACTACATTACATCCAGAGTTGATTGAAGTGGAGGGGGATATGAAAGATTAACAAACTTAAATATTTATCTGGGAATAATATAAGCATATGACACATGTCGTTAGGGTATTTTTTTAATGCCCAATCTTGCGAAATCAGAATGAACTCGATACAACATCCTTCAAAAAAGTTATAGCCTTCTTCACTATCATGAAAACCCTCTCAAAACTGGTACGTTGATGAAAGTTGCTGAAAATGTTTGACTTATCATCGGAAATCAAAAAAGACCATTCAAATATCCATGGTCTGAGGGTCTTTTTTGAGAGGTAATGTCGTAGCTGTTCTAGTCAAAAAATACAATCATTTTCAGACATTAACTCTTTAAAAGTAAGATAACTTTTTTATGTGACCTTGTATCTACTTTATTTTAATATTATTGGATTCAGCATTAAAAAATACCCAAAAATCATGTACCATATTAAATGTATGTATCCTGGTTTCAAAAACATAAAAATGTTCGGTCAAAAACACTGCTTCTCATTCCCCATTGAAAAACACCCTCAGTTATTGGTCTCTTTTGAGAAAATTTAAATGTTTTCACCAATTTCCATTAACGTTCCAGTTTTGGGAGGGGATTCGTGGTATTAGTTCAAATTTTTTAGATTTTCAATCAACTCTGGATGTAAAGGACGGTCCACACTATGCCGATCAACATTGTTGGTTAACATTGTCGATCAACATGCTAGTGTGTACGTGAAAAACTTTCGTAGCAAACATTTGTGTGGTTTGGAATTTTCTGATTGATGCGTCAGGATCCAACCGAAGGGTTCAGGGTTCGAATCCTGGTGGTACCCAACTTTTTTTTTATTTTTTCTTGTGAACAATAAAGTCAAAACGATATTATTAACATTAAATACTTATTCACAACAAATATTGCATTTTCCATCTAGTAAAAATGTGATTAATAACGCACAAAACCAATAAATTATATTCATGAATTTAAAACCCTACAAATGTGTTCAATAAAATGAAATTTGTTGAACAGCTTTGTCGATTGCTATCCATTTGAATCGGGTTACGTTCGGGTCAACAAATGTTGATTGGCTTTGTCGATCAACACGTCTAAACTTACTCAACACTGTTGATCAACGATGTTGATCTACACAATTCGACATAATGTGGACGCGCCTTAATGTAGTAAATTGTGAAATTCTGCGTCGACAACATCTTTAAATTTTATTATTAAAAATATTTTCTAACTTTTTTTGGCTTTTCAAATTTTGTTTCCAAAACGACTTTTTCCACCCCCTTCGTGCAAGGGGAGGGGTGGGAGACAACAATAATGTGGTGCTATGGTTTCGAAGGTCCTGAATCCAACGAGAGTTTTCAGATCATCGTCCGACCTCTGGTTTTCGATTTATAAGCAACATTTCGGGATTGTGGCAATCCTTCTCTTGTCCTTCTAACAGTGTTGCCACCTTGGCAACACTTCTTAAAAGGAAAGTTAGGACATGGACTATTTCTATACCAAAGCTTAAGGCCGTGTGCCAATTGCGTTAAAATCCTGGTTAAATTTGACCCCATGGCTAAATTTTGACATTAAAGAGGTGAATACAGACGTCAAAATTTAACCTGCTCAGGAGCCCGTTAAAATTTTAGTCGGTGGTTAATTTTTGACATGTCTATGGGCACGTTCGGCTGCGTATCTTAAGCGATCCGGATTTGTTTGTGTTGTTGTAATCCCTTGTAAAAAAACAACTGATGTCAGCTAATGCAAAAACAACTCAAGTACTACGTTTACAAGCAGAATCGAAAGCTCGAGTTGAAATAGGGTCGAATATTCAACCCAGGTTTTTCGTTACTTGAGTTGAGTGCTCCATTTAGAGTTGAGTTGAAATGGTATTGAGATTCCAGAAAAATGAATGGCATTAATGTATTTATTTTAATGCAAAGCAAATATAATTTAATTAACACGAGTACTTTACTCCACGTATCTTTTTAAACAAAACTATATTTGAAGGCAAACATACAAATAAGCAGACCAAAGTGTATTATCTGTAAAGCCAACTCCTCGACCCAGGTTTTTCGTCACAAATTTCGACTCGACTCAGCTCCCCGAGCGGAATCGAGTCGAATCAAGCTCATTTCAACTCGAGCCAGGTATACAAAGAGTTGAAGCGAGCTTCAAGCTCGCTTCAACACCACATGTAAACGTAGTAAAGGTATCTGAAATTTTTTTGGATTATGGATAGCCTATCGTTTAGCCTGCCGAACGCGAGGTATGCTCGAGAAGAAGTGAGGGAGATGAATGTAGATAAATATTTTATTTTGCTATCATGAAGTCATGAACAGGGCTGTCGAAGTACTGCAATTGAAGTATTTGTACTGCTTTTTGAAACTCCGTACTGCCGTACTGCTACTATAACCAAAGTACTGCTTTTTTGAAAAATTTCACACAACATTTGCAAATCATAATCCTTGCCAAAAATTGTTAGTCCTTTTTATCTAATGTTGACTTTTATAAATTATTATTATTATTATTATTATTTATTACCAAGCAATTTAAATTACATGATAACATTTTGTTTAACGAGCCTAGCTGCCGAGACTATTAGCTCTTTTATAAATTAAACAAATAAAATTGTATAGAATACGCTCATAGATTGAAAAAAAAAAAAAAAAATCTTGAATTCCATTTTTTTACGACTGCATAGTTTTCCGCATATAGGCATTGCCTGTATATCGCAAGTAAAAAATTCTAAATTCTTGAATTTTCCGATTTTCTTTTCTACTCCGAAAAAGGAAGTTTATGGACTTTTTGATGCCATTTGGAACGAATTATTCCAAACACGTCAAAATGTAGTTTTTCACCCATCTGTCAAGCAATGTTAAATTATATCAATGGATCTCTAGCTCAGGTAATTAAGACTTTTACGTACTTTGACTGAAGAAAGAATTTTTGGAGGAGTAAAAGGGTGTAAAATTCGGTTTTTTGCTAATTTCACGAAAACTATCAATCATACTATATGCGTTAGGCTACAACGTGCACAAACGTAACGAGAGCTTTTTATGTAATAAAATCTTTTCAATACCACCATTGAAGTGCGCTAGAGCTAAATAGGTGATGGGCGCGTATATGATAATTTTTAATGAACAATATTTGCATTTAAACAAAATTAAATGCATTTTACAATTACGTTTGTATATTTTTTATGTACCTTGGTTCTAAAAGCGCCAAAGTCCATTTTCTTACAATATTGACTTAAGTTCACTTATTGATTCAGGGGAAGATGTTCTAAGACTGTAATAAGGGCTAATGTGCTCCAACCGATAACCGATGGTTATAGAAAGTTTAATTTTCAAAAGAAATAAGCATTTCGAGAAATAATAAATCTTGACTTTCGATTTTCCAAAAATTATCAAATTGGACATTGGCCCTTTTAGAACCAAGGTACATATTTTACTGTCGTACTGCTGTGTACTGCCATTTTTTTCCTCGAAGTACTGCTTTCTGAAAAAGTGAAACGACAGCCCTGGTCATGAACCCTATCGGGAAAGATAAAAAATGGAAAAAAAGCAAAAATTAAATGAAAGGATTAAGAAATATAGACAAAGACCTTATAATAAATTTAAGTATGCACTCAAGAAGAAGTTTGAATAACTTGTGATAAAAATCCTTGATAATGCAAAAGAATCAATAAAATTTATTGAAAATACTTTTTCAGATGATTTATTCATTTTGCAAACTGAATTGTTTGCGAACTATCATTACTGAAAAAAATGCAACAACAAAACTAATGGGAAGTGAATGTAAAAAAAAATCCCATTTAATCCAATTGGCACAGCAAAAACCTTAAATTTTACTCACCCCTATAAAAAGGGATAACATTTAACTGGGATCAAATTTAACCAGAATTTTAACGCAATTGGCACACGGCCTAACCCCTCTTATTTAACCCCTCAGGTCAAAATGAAAGGTTGGTCTCACTAACAGCCCCACTAATACATTGATAAAGGTACCAGATGAGCGGTATACAGCTTTGTAGACAGAGTCTTAGAAAACAATTTGCGCATGGGTTACCTGTCGAAAAGTGGTCAAGGCATAAGGTTGCCAAGCAATTATTCACAATTGTTCCCATAAAAAGTCAAGTCATTTGCGTAACATTGTTAAATTTGCACACTTTTTAAGTGAATTGAAGTGTTAGTGATCATAATACAAAGACAGGAAACCAAATGGGTTTTAACCTTCCACCCATCCCAAAGCTTGAAAGATGAACCTACATATCTCGATATGCAAATTTTTAAATTTTGTTTGCATAATGTGATGTTTTTCTTGTATATTAGAAATCTACCGATCGTAAAAGAAAAAATCCTTCTATCATTTTTCGTTTGGAAAATAGATTCAAGACTTTTCTCTTTGTTTGAAATTTCGAATTTCAAAAAATCACTTAGTTAAGGCTTATCATCAAAGCTGGGGAAGATAATTGGAAAACCCCAATGTTGATAATAATTGCTTGGCAACCCTATGCCTTGACCACTTTTCGACAGGCAACCCATGCGCAAATTGTTGTCTACGAAACTGTATACCGCTCATCTGGTGCCTCTATGAGCGAATTCGTCGTATGGCGGGATCCTATACTATAAGAATATTTCAATTTTTATCTAGTGCTTGAGCCCAAATGGGTTGTATGAGAATAAACTTAAGCGGAGGTTTGTTGGAAATAATGCATTACTACTTTCAATACTTTTTGATGAAATTTACGAATTGATAATTTTCGAGCCATAAGTGAAAAACTCCGAAAAAATGCATTTTTGGAAATTCTATTGGCAGTGGATAGAAAAGAAATAAAATGCACGACTGGATCGCACGTACTTGATCTTATGTTCAAGTTGTGTGGGACTTAAGAACTTTAAATAATATTCAAGTAATTATAGAAAAAGTATAAGAACATTTGAATCGTTCTCTTAACTGTAAAAACAGTCTGATAAATTACTTACCCTCAGTTTCACAGTGAGAGTTTAAACTCCACTTTTGGTTTAAACTTCATTTCAGTAGAACAATTGAACTCAGTTTAAGGTTTAAACGAGACTGTGAAACTGGGGGTTAGAGTTAAAAAAAGTATGCCATTTGATTACTTGAAAAATATGAATATATGCAAAAAAAAAATCTAATCGTTGAAGCCGTTTTCTTAAAAATTAATTTTTTATATATAAAATGTTTGTAATATTTTTCAAAAAAAATTTGGTATGCCAATTTTGAGTATATATTAATATGCATTTAAAACTGAAATTTCAAAACAATTCATCAACGCGTTTTTGAAATATTGAATTTTCCAAAAAAAATTTTGAATATTTTTTTAAAAGTCCAAAATTTATTTTTTACAAAATTTGGTATGCCGTATTATTAATATTCTAACAAAGCTTTTGTGAAAAAATTTTTATTGAAATCGGATGAGCGATTAATGAGAAAACAGAAAATCAAAAAAACCGTTATATGGCAGGTACCGTTAATAAATGTTCTTGGTAATTTTTTCCTACTTAAAAGTACACCATATCTACAATAGTACACTGATTTTTTTTCAAAATCGTTGAAGCCGTTTTTGAGATAAATAAGCTTTTCCTTAACGGTTGTATGGCAAGTACCGTTATTTTTTGAGCTAAAAAAAAAATTCAATTTCCACTCTGGAGAGTTATAAAAAAACCTTAAGTTCAAAATTTGAAGAAAATCGCTTCAGTGGTTTAGGCTGTAGGTTGAGGTACGGACAGATAGACAGACAGACAGACAGAATTGTGCCACCCACTTTTTTCGTGTTCTCTATCATCGTAATGTCATGTTTGATTGTTATCTCGAAATTTTTTTTTTGCACGAATCCAAAACTTGCCCTATAGTACCTACCTACATATATCGCAACTAAAAATAGAAATATGAAAACAGCATGTGCATTTTTTGTGCTGGTGCTGCAGTGATAGTAAACTCTACATGCGTTTGTCATTTTTATAGTTACTGCTTTAACAAATTATAGGCAGTACAGAGGCCATTTTTTGTGACTGATGATTATAGTAGTTTCGTTGGGAACTGTTGTCATGTCGTCACAAGACTTGACTATAGACCATTTTAATTTTAAAAACCTTGGATTGGAAAAATACTACTGGCATTTTTTTAATGTCATATGTTACGCTGTGCATTCAAATAACTGAGTTCAGTGATTCAATGTTAAAAAACAAATCGATCATGATAAGACCTAAGATTTTCTTTTAAATAATGTACTTTACCTTGTTACGTCCACGTAATATCAAATCCATTGCAGCATATTGTGCAATATGTCGCAATTGTGAATTATATTCCGACAATCTGAAATACATAAATCAATGTTATTTTTTGCAGCTAATCAATAAGCCAAAATGACAAGACAAGAAAGGAAATCCTTATAAAGAATGTTATACAAAACCAAAAAAACACATACCCATCAACAAATATTGGTAAATAATAGCAATAGTCCAATTTGTCTGGATCACAGTCCCACTTAATGGGAAATTGTTTTTTGGGGTTATTGAGCTTTATGGGCATTCCAATACTGCACACAGGAATATCGCCTCTTTCGAAGTATGTTCGAAAGAATGTTCGCTTGGCTGGCCTGGGTGTAAATATATAGATCCTGTAAAAAGAGAAGGACTTATTGTTCATGTGTACATATATGTACATATGTATAGTAGTGTAGTTAAAGGCCATAAGGGTATTGTATTCCATTATTGCTGTGGTTTTTTCTCTTTTACTTTTAATTAGAAAAATTACACAAAGATTTGCAAGGGATAAAGTTGTGGAATTAAGGCTCTAGCCATAGAATTTCTGAAGTAGCATTGTCATGGTGTTTTCCAGAGTTTATTAAGTGAAGCCTTAACATTGCCATTCAGGGTTGTATAATGTGTTTTGTGTTGTGTCTATAAAAATATGGATATTAAGTGTTGCTTGGGTCTTGGTAAACATACATATATCGACTTGGTTTTTCGATTCCAATCAACTTAATTGGAAATGTTATTATTGAACTTTATTAAAATAGGGATGGGATATCAAGTCAAGCATCATACAGCACTAGAATTATATGTATTGAAATCAAATGGAAATAGCTATAGGATATTATTTTTAGCTCATTAATTAAGATTTATAATTGGTAAGCTTTGTGCTAAGTCACAAAGAGGTAGGTTAGGTACACAAGAAAGTTGTTTATTTCTTACGGTAGCCAAGTTGGGATAGGTACATATAGAAGTCAAGGGAATGCAATTCATAAGAGATGTTTTAGTTGAAAAATTTCAAATTAATCTTTTATTGCATTAGGACAAAGGAATGCTTTTCTGTTTGATTTAAAAAAAAAAATTGTTTTTATCTTCAGTCAACCAAAGACTCAAATACAAAGGAAACCCGTATTTCAGTCAGAAACAAAAGGTTGACTCTTGAGACTGTTTTGTCAGATTCTAAATAGCTAGTAATGCGAGCTTTAGAAATTTATACCGTAGGTCACGCAACAACCTCCTACAGCATCTTTTGTTTGTTAATACTATATATGAGGGTGTCTCGATCTTCAATGTGGCAAAGAGAAGTAGAGACTATGAGGAGATTTCTTGTAACCCTGCAGCAGCCAGACTTCATAAAGCTCTAGGGGAATAGAAGCCTTTAACATCATTGGCACAGTCAAACTCTGATGGTTATAGAATTTGAGAAGTTAATATCTACCTTGTTGCTAGATATTAATTTTTCAGACAATTTACCAATGGTAAGAAAATACTTTTCAATTCAAACCAGGGGTACATTTTAATTTGATAGATAGATAGATTTTTATTTTCAGTATTTTGATTTACATTTGGTAAGCTACCGCACAGTTTACATACAGAGATTTGATATACAATACCTATATAATATCTTTCTACTGAACAAGTATTTTAATTTAAATTGAGTTTCGGATAAATTGATATAACAATTTTGAAGGAAAATACAACAAAAACCTTCAATATAAATGAAAAGGGCAGGTACATTTTGACTAGAATTAAAATTTCAAAACTATGTAGTTAGTTATGTTAGTAGATTTAGTGTTAGTCAATAATAATAAGTTATACCTAAAAAAATATATATTTATTTTAGTATATTAGTAGTGGGTTTGTAAAAATAAATAATTAATTAAATAAGAAATAATAAATTAATAAATAAATCAATAAATAAATAAATAAATAAGTAAATAAATAAATTAATAAATAAATAAATAAATATAAATAAAAATTAACAAAAAGTAAACAGATAAATGAATGAATAAATTAATAAACATATAATTGAATAAATAATTACATATAGAATTGAGTAAATAAATAAATAAATAAACTTATAAGTAAAAAATAAATAAATAAATAAATTAATTAATTAATAAATAAATAAATAAATAATAAGAAAAGCTAAATAAATAAATAGATTACTAAAAATTAACAAAAAGAAATAAATAAGTTCATATGAATAAGTGCATAAACTAATTTAATAATAAATAACAGTTAACAAAAAATTAGTGAGTTTTCATAACTCATAAACAATTTATTGAATAAATACAAAAAAACAGAAAATAATTACAAATAACATCAGAAACATGATTAAGGAACTAGTTGATTTATTAAGGGATTATCAGAGGTTTCACAACTTATTAAAAAGGAGTTGTTGAGTCTATGGATTCTAACAGGAATCATTTCAACATTTGCTCTCTCGTTTAAGTCTAAGGTGGAATGGTGTCGAGGAAGGTTAAGCATCATTTTAAGCAATTTATGTGATATTTGCAATTTGTTAAGGTGACATTTTGCACATTTACCCCAAACCTGACATCCATACAGAAGGATTGCTTGAAATACTACTTTATGTATTATGATTTTATGAGCGTTGCTAAGGCGTGACTTCCTATAAATAAAAGGGTACAGTATATTTGAAGCTAAGTGTTAGCAACATAGAAAAACACTTGTCAACAAATACTTATATCTTTAATATTCAAATCAATCAAGTAGCTTTTGATAAAAAATGTATATGAGAATATGAATATGAAAATTAAATTAAATTGTTAGCTTGTAAAATAAAGACCTGTTTTCTTGAGTATATAACAATTTGGCGACGAGGATTACTAAAGAACTCTATTAATTACTTCATTTTAACCAATATTCATCTTACAGCAATGGCGACTGATCCGAAGATTCTAGAACTTCTCGAATTGCAAAGCAAACTTTTACAATCAATTGTAAAGGAAAAAGACGAACGCCGAGGTCAAGAATTCACAATGGACTCATTAGCAAACAACATTCAAGAATTTGTCTATGATCCTGCAAATGGATTGACTTTTGAATCTTGGTACAACCGTTTCGAAGACGTATTCATTGTCGATGGGGCGTCTCTTGATGATTCAGCAAAGGTTCGTCTTCTCATGAGAAAAATAAACTCAATTGCTCATGAGAAATATGCCAATCTCATTTTACCGAAGAAAGTTAAGGATATAAGTTTTGAAGAGACAATACTAAAACTCAAAGGTATGTTTGGTCGTAAAGGTACCCTATTCAATGTTCGTTTCAGCTGTCTTCAAACATTCAAACGGAAGACAGACGATTTGGTTACCTACGCATCATTGGTAAACAAAAATTGCGAAGAATTCAAGTTGGGCGAACTTTCCATCGATCAATTCAAAATTCTCTTATTTGTAACTGGACTCCAAGCCGCAGAAGATTCGGAAATTCGAACAAGACTATTAGCATCGCTGGAAGATGAAGAAAAAGCAAAAACCATTACACTCGACAAATTAATTTCTGAAGCTCATCGATACATCAATCTCAAAAAGGATACAGCAATGATTGAACAAACAACTCAACCATCTTCAGTTGTCAATGCAGTATCATCAAGTCAAAAATTCAATCAACACGAGCGCAGCGGATCGTTCCAACAAAGATCTGATACAACCAAGACACCAAAAACACCTTGTTGGCAGTGTGGAGCTATGCATTTCTCTCGGGATTGTACGTATTCACAGCATAAATGTACTCAGTGCAAAAAGATAGGACACAAAGAGGGTTACTGCTCCTGCTTCAACAAATCGAATTCATCATCAAATCAAGAAGGTGTTCAGCAAAAGAAGTCGAATTTTAAAGGTAATAAAAAACAGTTTTTTAAGAAACGATCTTTTCAGAGCAATGCAATTCAAACTGCTGTGAATTGTATTGAACATTCAAGCAAGCGAAAATTCATCACAGTTCAAATCAATGACGTACCTAATGCTAAACACATTAAGGATACACCTATTAAACTCCAAATAGAAACAGCATCCGACATCAGCATCATAAGTCAATCAGTGTGGAATAAATTAGGCAATCCAGGGTCAAGTCTAAAGCTAGCCCTAAACGACGAACATGCTCGCCGAACTTGTTCGTGCTCGCTATATATTCGTCGTGTAGGGGATGGTTCGCGAACGGCTCGCTGTTGGCGAAAAATTTCGATTTTGTCGTGTTTGTTGGCTTCGATGTTCGCCATGTAGGGCCATGTTCGCGAGCTGTGAAATTACAACAACGCAACGACTTGCGCTTCTTTATCGCACATGCTTACACTTTGAAGAATCAACACGAAATGAATGTTCGCCAAATGTGTTCGTCGTGTAGGGGATAACGCAAAAGAACAAGTTCGGCGAGCATGTTCGTCGTTTAGCGCTACCTTAAGTGAAAAAGCAAAAAGTGCAACCCGTCACAACATCAAATTAATTGCTAATTTCACCTGTAGCATTCGTCTTCGTTCTGGAGAGGTAAGTCAGGGAAAATTTTACGTAACAGACATCGACCTGAATTTATTCGGGATTGACTTATGTCACAGTTTCAACCTTTGGGATAAACCTCTTAGCAATGTATGCTGCCAGATCAGTCACACTCCACACAATCGTGACGCAGCCATTGCAAGTATTCGTCAAGAGTACAAGGGTTTATTCAGTGATGAACCAGCATGCGTTAAAGTCGACGTTCAGCTTCATCTCAAGCCAGGAGCAATTCCTGTTTTCAGAGCAAAGAGACCTGTGGCATATTCTGTCATACCATTGATTGAAAAAGAACTGAAACGTCTTGAAGATCTTGACATCATAACGCCAGTAGACTTTTCCGAATGGGCAGCACCAATTGTAGCAGTCAAAAAACAAAACGGTAGCATCAGAATTTGCGGAGATTATTCTTCAGGCCTCAACAATGCTCTAGAACCCCATCAGTATCCACTACCAGTTCCGGACGACATATTTGCAACACTCAGCAACAAGAATATTTTCAGTCATATCGATTTAACAGACGCTTATTTCCAGATACCAGTTTCAACAGAGTCACGAAAATTTCTGACTATAAACACTCACAAAGGGTTGTACAATGTCAATCGCTTAGCACCCGGAGTGAAGTCTGCACCAGGAGCATTCCAACAGCTTATTGATACTTTACTGGCAGGGTTGAAAGGTGTTGCAGCTTACTTGGATGATATAATCATAAGTGGCTCCTGCTGGGAAGAACATCTGCAAAGTCTTCACGAGGTACTGAAGCGCCTTTTTGACTATGGATTTCGAGTAAAAATTCAAAAATGTTCATTTTTTGCATCACAAATAAAGTATCTTGGACACATAATCGACAAGAACGGATTACGACCAGATCAAGCTAAAATAAACAAAATTCAGAATATGCCAGCACCGCAGAACTTAACGCAACTTCGATCATTCCTTGGCGCTGTCAACTACTACGGTAAATTTGTCAAGGAAATGCGTCAAATCCGTTCACCTCTAGATAAACTTTTGCAAGCTGAAGTAGAATCCAAATGGTCAAATTCATGTCAAGAATCATTTGACAAATTCAAGAAAATACTTTCATCAGACTTACTTCTTACTCATTACAACCCAGAATTACCAATTAAAGTCGCAGCTGATGCTTCAGGTGAAGGCATAGGGGCATTTATTGCGCACATTTTCCCAGATGGAACGGAAAAAGTAGTAATGCACGCAGCAAGAGCCTTGACTCCATCTGAAAAGAAATACAGTCAGATCGAAAAAGAGACCTTGGGTCTTATATTTGCAGTGACCAAATTCCATAGAATGATTTATGGACGCAGATTTCATTTGCAGACTGATCATAAACCTCTTTTGGCAATTTTTGGAAGGCAGAAAGGTGTACGGCGTATCGCTGTTCGACGTGTTTTCCTAAACACATTAATCCTTTCCTTGACAGTACGGCGAATGGCTGTCTGCCACTCTTTCTTATCATATTCCCTTCCTCACCCACTCCAACTTTCCTATTGGGCTGGATCTAAGGTGTTATACGACCCGTGCCGATGATCAGCCTGGCTGGGGGCCCAATTAAAAATACTAGCTCAGTCGTTAACGGAGTATCCGATTTTTGGCACTTTTCGGATCAGCTTGCCTTCTCTGCATACACGAATCCCTGTGTAGAGTGACCACCCTTTATTCGATACTCGTGGGTCCAAAATTTTATGTCAAACAAAAACAAAACAAACAAACAAAAAACATTAGAAGAAGAAAAAGAATTTAAGACCGGTTCCTCTTCTAAACCGGGCAGCAGTATGGCGACAAAGCTGTTTGCTGTTACTCCTGGGGCTGGTGTCGGTGGGGAGGCTGTGGCATGTCATGGCCCCTCATCTGATACTAATCTCAGTGAGAGTAGTGATGTGGTAGTAATACCTAATTTTAGTAGTGGGATGGGGGTTTTGAATAACGATCCCACCACTACCAGAGATAATACAGCTCTCCCGAGTACGTCTCGAGGGGGGGCCCGGCTTAGTGGTGCCAGGGTTGTGAAAAACGGTCCTACTACCGCTGGGTTGGGTTCTCTCCCGAGACCATCGCGAGAGAGCCGTCGAAATAGACCGTCGAAGGGCGGCTATAGGGTCAGGCGGTCAGCTGCTAGGCTCCTGAAGACCCTCGGTAATAAACCGGTGGTCGAAGGGATGCCGGAGCAGGACCCCAGGATCAAATGGGCCCAGAGCATTCTAGCGAATGCGCAGACCAGCAACGACTCCACGTCGAAGCGTAATAGGTCTCTGGATGAAACCGTTCCGGTGCCCAAGCGTCCCAAAGTGCATAACGCCAGCACTCTCCATTCCGGAGGATCCAGATCCTATAGCGACGCTCTCAAAAACAAGAACAAGATCGTGGTTGCGGTTATCGACAGGAGCGATATTGATGGTACGATTTCTCCTGATCAATGGCAGGTGGTCAGAATGAAGCTCTCGGCAGGCTTCTTGAGTCTCATGAGGGATAATCCGGGACCACCTCCTCTCACAGGCGATGGCGGTTGGCATCAAGGGCATGTCAAACTCATCGTCTGTGAGGATCAGAGATCGTGCGATCTGTATAAGCTTGCTGTCAGTAGGTTGGGCGAGGTCTGGCCAGGTGCGAAGCTCGAAGTTGTTGCTAGGGAAGACATCCCGTGCAGACCTAGAGCCCGCATCTGGATACCAGCCGAGCCCTCTTGCATGGAGGAAATACTCCAGATAGTCAAGTTGAGCAACCCCTCATTACCGACTCATGACTGGAAAGCCGCAAAGCTTGAGGAGGTAAGGGGTCTTTATAGAAGCGCGATTATCGTGATCAATAAGGATTCCCTTGCCCCCTAAGCGCAGACCAAAGGCATGATTCGGTATGGGTTCGATTCGATCTCTCTGAAGGTGTATAAAAAAGATGAGGTTGACGCGGAACGCGTCCCTCTGTTAAACACTGAAGCTGTGTCCGTGGTAGAGGACCCTGGTGCATCCATCACCTTTCCATCGATTGGTGATGAGGAATCCCGGTCATCCTCGATCACGGTACAGTCTTCTACTAATGTCGATAGTCTAACCGATATGGAGACTGAAGACTTCATCAACCTTGTTCCCTTGGGTGAGGATGAGCTTTTGGGCTCATCTTCGGAGGAACTCAATGAAACCGTGGTGGAAGTTGATCTGCCTAATTGTAGCCAAAATGCTGCAGTTAGTCCAGATTAATCTCCAACACTCCATTAAGGCTTCGGCCTCCCTTCTTCTCCGTTTATCCAGGAATGGAGAGGATATTGTCCTGATCCAAGAACCGTGGATTGTTAAATCCATTGTTAGTGGACTCAGGACTCCTGGATACTACGTACTGTATGCGTCTGATAAAGGTGACCCTAGATCTTGTATACTAGTTAAGCGTAGCACTAATGTATATTTACTCCCTGATTTCAGCGACAGAGATATCACCGCCGCAAGGCTCGAAACGGCCAATGAGACGTACTGGCTAGTGTCGGCGTATCTGGGCCATGACCACCTCGGCCCTCTCCCCGGTCATACACTGGAGAGACTGATTGCGCATGCAGAACGGCAGAAGATTTGCCTCATCATTGGGAGTGATGCGAACTCCCATCATACAGTATGGGGAAGTACTGATATCAATGATAGAGGTGAGTCTCTTTTTGATTTTATCTTAAGTACTAACCTTATAGTAAGTAATGTGGGTAATGAACCTACCTTCATCACTAAAAACCGACAGGAAGTATTAGATATTACTCTTGTCTCAGATACCATTCATCATAAGATCTCGAATTGGAAAGTGTCGGATGAACACTCGTTCTCCGATCACAGATACATTCAATTCAGTCTCATCGATGAACCTCCTTGCCGCGTTGAATTTCGAAACCCTCGGAAAACCGACTGGCTCAAATATAGGATTACACTCCAGGGGCTTTTAAAACCAGATCTCTTAAATCCTCCTTCTAATAATAATGAACTTGACTGTAAGGTCAATGATCTCACATTAGCCCTCAACAAATCCATGGCTACATCCTGCCCACTTACTCTAGTTAGGGGGAAAAAGAAACCACATTGGTGGGATTCTGGGCTTGAACCGCTCAGGAAAGACTGTCGCAAGTGTTTCAATCGAGCTAAAAGCACTCGTGAAGTGTCAGATTGGGAATCTTATAAAATAACCCTCAAACTGTATAAGAAAGCATTGAGAAGGTCAAAGAGATCCTCTTGGAGACATTTCTGTGGAAAAATAGAAGAAACTTCAGAGGCATCTAGACTAAGAAAAATTCTCTCTACTAATCCAGTAATGCCAAGCTGCTTAAAAAATGCTGATGGCTCATGGACAAATTCCTGCGAAGAATCGCTTAACTTGCTATTGGATACTCACTTCCCTGGTAGCTCCCAAAACATCAATAGCTTCGACCGTAATAGGTCTGATATGAATCCAAGCTATCCACAAGGTCTGATTACAAGGGAAAAACTGCAATGGGCGCTCAACAGCTTTCAGCCTTACAAGTCTGCGGGACCAGATGGCATAATACCAGCCGAACTCCAGATGAATAAAGATTTAATTCTGCCAATTCTGGAGTCTATCTATACTAGCTGCTTAGCACTCGTATACATCCCCTTGTCTTGGAGAGAGGTTAGGGTTGTGTTCATACCCAAAGCTGGAAAGTGCTCCCAAGTAAACCCAAAGGATCTCAGACCTATTAGTCTATCATCATTCCTTCTAAAAACATTTGAACGATTGATTGATATCCACATACGATCATGCATTGACACGCGACTTTTGTCTACGAGTCAACATGCTTACTGCAAAGGGAAATCTGTAGAAACGGCCTTACATAGTTTAGTAAGAACCATTGAATATTCCCTCCATCATAAAGAGTTCACCATGGTTGCTTTCTTAGATATAGAAGGCGCTTTTAACAATGTCGACGCATCTGCAATCGCATCTGCGCTGACATCTCTGAAGGTAGATGGTTCGCTTGGAGAATTGATTAACCAAATGCTGACGAGCAGGGTTATCAACTCAAAACTAGGTAGCTATTCTGCTAGAAGGTTTGTTAGTAGAGGTACGCCTCAAGGCGGCGTCCTTTCTCCCCTTCTTTGGAACTTGGTGGTAAATGAGCTGCTAATATGCCTGGAAGAGGAGGGTTACAGAGTGATTGCCTATGCGGACGATGTTGCTATTGCCGTATCAGGAAAGCATCCTACCACCTTAAAAGAACTCTTACAAAACGCTTTAAATAGGCTAACCAGTTGGGCAGACCGGTGTGGTCTGGGCGTCAACCCTCATAAAACAGAACTTGTTCTATTCTCAAGGAAATATAAAATTCCTCATGTAGATCCTCCCTCTATTAAAGGTGTTCCATTAACATTTACTGATCAGGCAAAATATTTGGGTCTTATTTTAGACAAAAAGTTAAGTTGGAAACCTAATATACAAGAAAGAGTCAAGAAGGCCACAGTGGCACTCTTCTCATGCAAAAAAGCCGTTGGGAACAAATGGGGCCTTCAACCTCGTATTACTCATTGGCTATACACATCGGTGATTAGACCGATTCTCACATATGGTGTTGCAGTATGGTGGACTGCTCTAGATAAAGCGGTAAACTGCGACAGACTAAGCAAAGTACAACGTTCGGCTTGTTTATGCATAAGTGGTGCGCTTCGCACGACACCCTCTGCTGCTCTAGACGTTCTGCTATATCTGACTCCCCTCGATATATTTAGCAAACAGGTGGCTGCAAATACAGCCATACGCCTACAAGCTTCCTCACAATGGTACAACAATAATATTGGCCATTCCATCATTCTGAATTCATTCAGGTCACTACCTAGTCACATTGACTACACCATCCCAAAACCACAATTCGGTTTAAACTTTCAAGTCACCATTCCTTCTAGAACCCTCTGGGAGGATATGGCTTTCTTGGAAGATGAATCGGTTCATATCTACACGGACGGATCGAAAACTGATGAAGGGGTGGGTGGCGGTGTGTACTCAGAAAGACTTAAATTAAGTCTCTCATTCCGTCTTCCTAATCATTGTAGCGTGTTCCAGGCGGAACTTATGGCGATTAAAGAAGCCTTATCTTGGCTGAAGGAAAACGTGATATCAACTACAGATATCCGCATCTTCTCGGATAGTCAAGCAGCTATTAAATCCCTGGAATCGGTCTCTACTAACTCTATAACAGCCCTAAATTGCCGTTCGTCTCTGTTGGAGATGGCACAACAGTTTAATATTCACCTGTGTTGGGTGCCGGGGCATAGGGACATCCCAGGTAATTGTAAGGCCGATGAACTCGCTAAAAATGGTACAACTTTACCCCTTCTACCTAGTAAGGCAGAAATAGGTATACCCATCGCTACATGTAAACTTTTGCTGAAGCAAGATGCCTTAGAGAGAACAAATCTTAGGTGGTATGATATCACCACTTGTTTGGCAACAAAACAAATCTGGCCAGTAATGGATTTAAAACGATCTAAGCGTTTGATATCTCTAAGCAGATTGCACATCAGCTCCATGATTGGTGTTATAACCGGACACTGCCTCATAGGCAAGCACGCAACGCGTCTTGGCGTATTCGCTAACGATTTTTGCAGAAGCTGTATGGATGAGGAGGAGATAGAATCGATCCCTCACCTTCTATGCACGTGCCCTGCTCTGTCTCATAGACGAAGACTTCACCTTGGTGAGTTCTACTTCAATGATCCTAGTGATCTGATAAACTTAGACATTGGCAGTCTATTACGCTTCATAAGAAGCTCCAAATGGTTCACCGAGTAGGGAAAAGGGTTTCCTGGATTCTTGTGGTATCACAATGGACCAACTCATGGTCTAAGGGTGTCGGTCCCCACGACTGGCAGCCACTTCAACCTAACCTAACCTAAGGTATACCAGTTTATACCGCAAATAGACTCCAAAGGTGGGCTCTAACACTGATGATGTACGATTTTGAGATTCAATACATATCGACAAAAGAATTTGGCTGTGTAGATGTCCTATCTCGTCTTATTGAATCCCAATCAAAGCCTGAAGAAGAATATGTGGTCGCATGTACAGTTTAGAAAACGAAATTTCACAGAATTTGAATCAACAACTACAAATTTTACCACTCACGTATAAAATGATTCAACAAGCAACTTCCAAAAGTAAAATTCTCCAGACGGTCATCAACTTCATGAGATTCAAATGGCCAGACAAGACATCAATTCCTGCAGAATGTAAATCATTTTTCGATCGAAGAGATGCACTTTCAGTGGTGGACGAATGTCTACTTTTCAATGACAGAATCATCATTCCATCATGTTTCCATAAACGTGTTTTGAAGCAGCTTCATCGTGGCCATCCAGGAATCGAAAGGATGAAGGCAATTGCGAGAAGTTACGTGTATTGGCCCAACATTGATGATGACATTACAGGATATGTCCGACAGTGTCAAAGTTGTGCAACTGCTGCAAAATCGCCAATCAAGACAACTTTATCATCATGGCCAAGACCCCTAGCACCAATGGAACGACTTCACATAGACATAGCAGGTCCATGCGATGACAAATACTATTTTATCATAGTAGACGCATTCTCAAAATGGCCTGAAATTTTCCAAGTTCAAAGCACTTCATCATCAACAATCATACGAAAGCTCAGTAAAATGTTTTCCGAATTTGGAGATTGCAAACAAATTGTATCTGACAATGGAACACAGTTTACAAGCGCAGAATTCCAACAGTTTCTACAATCAAGAGGTATACAACATACTCGTACAGCCCCATATCATCCACAATCAAATGGTCAAGCAGAACGTTTTGTTGATACGTTCAAAAGAGCCTTGAAGAAGCTTCATCACGAGGGGACGAGTCAAGAGAACCTCGAAACATTTCTGCAAACATATAGATCAACACCAAACAAAGTGATAAACAGCAAATCACCGGCAGAACTCTTTCTTGGTAGGAAGATAAAAACTACTTTAGACCTGATGACGTATAAACATCAAGATTATTTATCAACTGAATCAAACAAACAAAATCAACGCTTTAATACAAAACATGGCTGTAAGAAACGAGAGTATAGTCCGGGCGATCTTGTATATGCTAAGTTCTACAAAAGAAATAAGAGCCATTGGATTCCTGGCACCGTTATCGAACGCATAGGTAATGTTAATTATAATGTATTAACACAATTTTCAAATCGTTCCAGACTTATCCGTTCACACGGAAATCAGTTAAGAACTCGCTATGCTCTAGATAACACCAATACCATTAAAAAGAAGTTTTCAAACAACTTAAATGATATTCTTTATGAATTCGATATGTTACCATCTATAACAAATGATGCAAATCAACCTTCTGTTGAAGAACTAGAAACATCGCCATTAGCTGTTGAGCCTGTTGAAATAGTAGAAGATTCTATTCAACCAAAAAATTTACCAACTTCAAGTTCCAGCCCAATTCTTGAATCTAGTAATGATACAGTTCCTAGAATTCCAGAAAACGAAGTTAGACGAAGTGTAAGAGCCGTTCGCCCTCCTGCTTGGTTTAGAGATTTCAACATATTTTAAATAAAAGGGGGAGGTGTTAGCAACATAGAAAAACACTTGTCAACAAATACTTATATCTTTAATATTCAAATCAATCAAGTAGCTTTTGATAAAAAATGTATATGAGCACAGTACACATATTAAAGGTAATATCATTAGAGTTTTGATTTTTGTTTCTTCTGCGCATATATCAAAATTTGTGTCAAATGTCAGTATTTGTTGTTGTTTTAACGTGTGTTTTCTTCCTCACTCGCACAGCCATTTTTATTTCTGACAATTTCAATTTTAATTTGTTGTTGTTTTTACGTGTGTTTTCTTCCTCACTCGCACAGCCATTTTTATTTCTGACAATTTCAATTTTAATTTGTTGTTGTTCTTACGTGTGTTTTCTTCCTCACTCGCACAGCCATTTTTTATTTTCGACTGACAACCTGCGCAGTATAATACCTTAGATTTGTGTACTGTGTATATGAGAATATGAAAATATGAAATATTAAATTAAATTGTTAGCTTGTAAAATAAAGACCTGTTTTCTTGAGTATATAACACTAAGCTTACTGTTTTCAGAGTTTTAGCAATGTGTTCTTTAAAGGTGAGTTTTTGATCTAAATAAACCCCTAGGAGCTTGCAGTTTGTCAGTGTTTAATTTAACTTTCCATTTTTCATAATACTTAGTCATCAGTTTAATTGCATGTTTTAAATTGGTCTCAATGTTGAGACTAAATTCATGCGATGAAAAGATGCCGGTATCATCAGCGAATATAGCTACTTGACATTCGGGTAGTCTGGGAATATCAGAAGTGTAAATATTATACAAAAAAGGTCCCAACACTGATCCTTGTGGAACACCTTGGTTTACATGATAACAATTTGACGGATTATTATTTACAAAAACACTAAAATGACGATCGGACAAAAAGCTTTGAACTAATTTAACGAGATACATGGGAAATCCAAAACATACCATTTTGTGCACAATCCCATCATGCCAAACTGTGTCAAATGCCTTTTCTATATTGAGTAGAATCAGACCAGTCGATTTTCCAAGTGAGCGATTTTTCTTTACGTGTTCGCAGACCCTTAAAACTTGATGGGAAGTGCTGTGATGCATTCTGAATCCAAACTGCTCGTTTGGAAAAATGTTAAGCTCATCAACAATTTGCAATATTTTTCGTTTAATAACTTTTTCTAATACTTTGCTTATACAACTCAGTAGGCTAATTGATCGATAGCTGGTAGTAAGTTTTGTAGGCCTTCCAGGTTTTGGAATTGGTATGACTTTAGCATATTTCCAGCTTAATGGAAAGTATTGTACTTTGAGACATGCATTTATCAAAAACGTAAGAAATTCGAGTCCAGCCTTAGGGAGTTTCTTTATACAGGGTGTCCCGCACCTGAGTGGAAGTATCTTGGTTGTGGTTCCTGACTATATTCTAAGAAAAAATTGTAAAGGGGGAAAGTTGTATCTCCCCTCCCTGTGGCAGGAGGGGGGGGGGTGCAGTTTCTGAAAAATTGACTTAAAATGCCAAAAAAAAAACATTAAAAATCAACGAAACACATCTAATAATGTGCTATATTTTTTTTGAAACTTAATACTCCATTCTTGCATTTGGTTTTTAAATCAAGTTGTTTAAGAGAATAGTTTTTGAGAAACTAAACTTCAAAGTCAAATTTGTTTAAAAAAATTGTAATTTTTTTTCTTAAGTCGATGTTTTTCAAAATTTTACGTAATTAAGTGCTATTTTTATGTTCAATATTCATTGCCCTCAATATTTTGTAATCCATTACCGAAAACTAAATTAAGAAATCTTTCTTAGTTTTTGAGAAATTAAGAAAAACAAAAGGTACTTTTCCCAAAAAAACCCGAAAAAATTAATATATTCATGAATTATCCATAATTTAACTTTTTTTTCGGGCTTTATTGGTAAAAGTACCTTTCGTTTTTTCTTAATTTCTCAAAAACTAAGATAGATTTTTACATTTGGTTTTCGGCAATGGACTAAAAATAAAAGAGCACAATGAATATTGAACAGAAAAATAGCACTTAATAAGGTAAAATTTTGAAAAATATCGACTTAAGAAAAAAAATCACAATTTTTTTAAACAAATTTGACTTTGAAATTTAATTTCTCAAAAACTACTTGCTTAAACAACTTGATTTAAAAACCAAATGAAGTATTAACTTTCAAAAAAAATATAACACATTTACTACGTTTACAAGCAGAATCGAGAGCTCGAGTTGAAATGGTATTGAGATTCCAGAAAAATGAATGGCATTAATGTATTTATTTCAATGCAAAACAAATATAATTTAATTAACACGAGTACTTTACTACACGTATCTATTTAAACAATACTATATTTGAAGACAAACATACAAATAAACGAACCAAAGTGTATATTATCTGTAAAACCAACTCCTCAACCCAGGTTTTTCGTCACAAATTTCAACTCGACTCAGCTCCCCGAGCGGAGTCGAGTCGATTCAAGCTCATTTGAACTCGAGCCAGGTATACAAAGAGTTGAAACGAGCTTCAAGCTCGCTTCAACACCACATGGAAACGTAGTAATTATAAGATGTGTTTTCGTTGATTTTTAATGTTTTTTTTTTGTATTTTAAGTCAATTTTTCAGAAACTGCCCCCCTGCCTCAGGGAGGGGAGATACAACTTTCCCCCTATACAATTTTTTTTTTAGAATATACCCAGGAACCACACCCTAAGATACTTCCACTCAGGTGCGGGACACCCTGTATACACATACCTTTTAAAGTAACCCAAAAAATTGATTTTGTTTCTTTAATTAGACGTTTAAAGTTTGAGTTCTGGGAGCCTGTCTATGCAGAAAACAATCCTTCAATGGCTTACAACATTTTTCTTGGTATTTTGAAAAATCATATTGAATGTTGTACAGAAGTAATAAATCTGAACAATCCCAAATTGAAACGTTTCAGGCCGTGGATAAGTCAAGGATTGTTGAGAAAAAAAAATGAAATTCGAAAAAAATGTTTACGACATCCACTTAATTCAAATTTAAAAAAGCATTACGAAAAGATAAGTGAGGAAGTTAAAAATCATTTAAATATGAGCAGAGATAATTTGTATGCCAATAAGCTTCAGAACTGTAGAGGGAACGTAAAAGAAGAGTGGAAAGTTGTCTTCTCCCTTAGTCGATGACACATTTCAAAGCAAAACATTTGTTTTTAATCAGTTTTCTCCATTAGAAATCCATAAGGAAATCTTATCTCTTGATAACAAAACTTCAAGTACTTCTGACAATATTACTAACTGCCTTTTAAAGGAAATTTCGCTATATATTGTGGATGCATTGAGTCATTTATTTAATGCAAGTGTGAATTGTAGCATCTTTCCTGCTGCCTTAAAATCTGCTGAAGTTATTCCATTATTCAAAAAAGGTAATCGTAATTTAATGTCTCAATACAGACCTATTTCAATTCTTCCAACTTTAAGTAAAATTTTTGAGAAACTAATGAAAAAGCGAATAGTATTGTTTTTGAACAAATATAACTTTTTTTGGGATGAGCAATTTGGTTTTCGAGAAGGCAGATCCACTGAAGATGCCATTCTTAAAGTATCTAGTGAAATAAATGATGGTTTTAATAAAAATAATACGTCTATAGCTCTATTCATAGATATGACTAAGGCATTCGATATGGTCAATCACAATATACTTTTAGACAAATTGTACAAATGTGGATTAAGAGGCTTTATACATACATGGTTTTCTTCTTAACTTAAAACTTAACTCCACCTATAGTGATGAATTAAATACTAACATTGGTGTACTCCAAGGATCTGTGTTAGGGCCTCTTTTATTTTTAATATACGTGAACTCATTATTTAACCAAAAGTTCAAAAGTAAAATTACAGCCTTTGCTGATGATATTACGTTTACGAATAATAACCTATTTGACTCTACAGTCAATCTTAATATGGACATTCAAATTCTGCGACAATGGTTCGCTAAACATCAATTACTTATAAGTGAAAAAACTAAGTTGATGATTTGTAACTTAAAAGGTTCTTACTCTGATGACTGTGAGACTATTTTTCATTCCACTAATTATCCAAAAATGTCCTTATCTACTCACACTTGTGGAGAAAAAAACTTTTCCGATGAATTTGTGTGTAATACAAATTGTTTTAAAATTGAAAGTGTTGAAAACTTTAAGTATTTAGGTGTTTTAATTGATAAAAACTTGAGTTGGAAAAGGCATGTGGATGAATTAAAAAAATATATGTTATCTGTAACGCGGAAAATGTATCTATTGAAACCTCACTGCTCAACTAAAATTCTTTTGATGATATACTATGGGTTAGCACACTCGAAATTACAGTATGGTATTGCAAGTTGGGGAGGAATATATAACTCCACAATCGAAATACTAAACGTTGCCCAAAAACATCTGATACGCTAGAAGTTGGCCACTTTTTCATTGTCTCCGAGTACTTCCAGTAACTCATCTTTATATCTTTAAGGTCTTAAAGGTTTTTTTTATGCGAAGCGGGTACAGCGCTACTTTGAGAAGTTCCAACACTTACGGATTAAGAGTGAATAGTATGGCAATGGTAAACATTCCCTTAGCTAGAAAAACGCATTTTTATAGATTTTACACTGCAACTGCACCTAGGCTTTTTAATAAACTACCCTTTGAAATAAGAACCGAAACACAATCCACCTTGTTCATTAATAAAGTAAAGAATTGGCTTTTCACTATGGATAGTTCTATGGTAAAAATATTGTTGAACTCCGCTTGTAATTTATAAATTTAATTTTCTTTTCCTTGCTCTGGTAAATATTTTTGTTTTTAAATTGATTTTTTAGTTTAAATCTGTAAGTCTTACCCCACAAAACAATAATGTTATTTTTAATTGACGGATCATTCGCCTCTAGTCACGCAAGTGATACAGAATGATACCTATTTCGAAAAATTATTAGTATGTGAAATGTATATATTTTAATATCAACTTTGTTACAATTATAAATGAATTATTATGATTTTGTATATATTGAATTTATATTAATAATTTTAAGAAACTAATTAAAAAAAAAATATATATATATGTTTTTAATCATATCTAGCCCATCTGACTTTCTTGTTTTCAGTTTGGATACAAGATGTTTCACTTCTTGCCTTGTAACAAACTGATCCTTAGGAGTATCAATAGTTTGTGAGTTTACTGATCTCACGGTGTTACCTACAATGTTTTCAGTGTTATCATCACTAAGGTGCTGCGCTACGGTGTGATTTTTCTAAAAAGTTGATGCAAATACGTCGGCTTTTCTTGAGTCTTGGTAAACAACCTCTTCACCATTTTCAAGATTAGGTATTTGTTTGTTTTTATTTTTAATTATTTTGGCAATATTCCAAAAAGGTTTTGTATTTTTTCTAACTTGCTTAATTTGTCATTCCATATTCTGTTCCGATATTTATTTATTTCCTCTGTAAAATTTTTGCTGTCAAATTTTGCATCAATTCGGCATTCCGGTAATCGGTAACGTTGCCACTGCCTGCTTTAAGAGTTCCTTATACAAAAATATTGCAGTATGTACTCCGGCATTTTAAAAATAAATGGCTTTTTAGGTTTTTTTTGGAACACATGATTGAACCGAATCCATTATTTTGCTAGAAAAGGAAATGACATGATCATCAATATCTTCTTTTGAATGAACTCGATCCAAATCAGTAGAAATTGTTCTAAACTTGAATCTGATTTCTGACTTAAAACGACTCCAATTTGCATTTTTTAAGTCGAAGAAGTACTGTTCTCTGCACTCAGCTGATTCTTTCATCTTACACAAAACTGGTATATGGTCAGAGCTTAAATCGTTTATAGTCTCAGGCTGAGTGAAAAATGAAGGGATATTAGTAATAAAGAAATCAAGGACGGAAGGAGAACCTCTCGATCCAGACAAATTTTGTGGGTCAACGCATAACCAAAATATGAGTATGAGGGTTTTTAGGTGCATGCATCTTTATATCGAATATCAAAGTCTGGCAGGATTTTTTTTGGCGCCCGTAAAGGGGACGAGGGATTAAAAATAGCGGTTTTTCCATTTGTTGTGTCAAGGATACAATCACTCCATTTCATTTTTTAAAAATGGGAAATGATGCTCTGTCATTTTCCCTAAGCCCAAAGATTTTATTTTTAATGATCCAATTGATAATACTCAAGATATAACCATTTTAGGCACACCATTTCGAGAGAAATTTGGAGATTTGAAAAATATTAAAAATCAACAAAAAAAAGTCTCCAAAATAAGGCTGATAAGGTTTGCTTGAAAAGGGCATATCTTGAGTTTTATTAATCAGATCATTAAAAAGAAAGTTTGTGGACAAAGGAAAAATGAACGAGCATCACTCCTCATTTTTAATAAATAAATTGAACTGGTCTTACTCATGACACAACAAATGGGAAAACCGCTATTTTCAATCTCCGTCCCCACTACGGGCACCAAAAAAATCCTGCCAGACTTTTATATTCAATTTCAAGATGCATGCACCTACAAACCCTCATACTCAGATTTTGGTTATGCGTTCACCCACAAAATTTGCTACCGGCTCTTAGACTAAGAGTGTTTAATTCTTCCATCGAAAATAACTCTTCACACGAAGTTGATGTTGTTGGTCTCGGTTTGTTTATAGTCGTTCCACACTATCCCATTGAGTATTAATACATGTCAAAAAAGTGTGAAGAAAGTCATGTATAATAGTGTGGAAGCAAAATATGAAATTTCATCACACACAACTTGACATCGCATCCTACACGATTTTACATGTGTTTATACCTGAAAATATTTAAGATCGGTTCTAAAACCATCACACATTCTATCCCACTTGGGCGTTTGAGGTTATGGTGAAACTGATTTTTTTGATGCAAGTGTGGAAGCAATATATGAAAATCATTTTCATCTCACAAATTTGGCAGTCGTATGAAATTCTTTCCCACTTTATTCTGACATGTGTTAATACTTTGTGGGATAGTGTAGAGGCACTTTTATACATGACGCACTGGGTTGTGTATCCACCACAGGTGCTTTATTTCCCAATGTACTTGGTCTTGCTATATTATCGTTCTGTACTTGTCTTCCATGCATACGTTGTGGTAGAGATGGAAAATCGTCCAAAGAAAGATAAGATGAGTTGAACTTCTGTGTGTTGACAGTATTAATGACCTTTGGCCGAGCTTGAGAACGATGACTTGCTTTATTTGAAAGCTTCTCTCTGATTTCTATATACTTTTTTCTGATTGCGCATGCGCTGTCAGTAGATTTGTGCTTTTCGTTGCAGTTTGCACATTTACTGTCTGAACAGAATGCAAGACGCAGCTGGAATAGACGTCAAAAATGCTGCAGTAGATGTCAAAAATGCTGCAGTAAAAGTTAAAAATTGTTCAACTCTTGCAGCTCCGGCTGCAGCATTTTTGACATCTATTCCAGCTCCGTCTTGCATTCTGTTCAGGCAGTTATGCGCATCGGTATTTTGGCACTCTTCTGTTTTGTGAGAGGCTGCACATATGGAACAATATGTTTTTACATGACAATTTCTCTCGCCATGGCCAAACAGTTGACAGTTTCTGCACAAATTCTTCTGTGCCGCACTTTCTGAGCGGCTTAAGCCAGTCTTCAATAACCTGATAGAGGTCCATATCACTGTGGCTTTAGGCCAGGAAAGTACACTATCGACCAAATTTTCACACTACGGCAGATCTTGGAGAAAACGCAAAAGTTTCAAATCGATACCCACCACCTTTTCATCGATTTCAAGGCCACGTATACGTATAAGGCATCTATAGAGATGAACTATATAGAGCAATGTCTTGTTTTGGCATCCCTCCCAAGCTTGTCCGTTCATGCAGAATGACGATGGGGAATGCACGCTGATCCATCAGGGTCGGCAAAGACCTCACCGACAGATTTGATGTCAAAAAAGGCTTAAGGCAAGGCGACGAGCTTTCATGCGACTTCTTTAAAGAGCCAAGCCCATAGAATCCGTTGCGTCCGTTGCGGCGACGGAGCCATTGATGTTGCCGGATGCGACGAATTGAGGTAGTCCAATGAATGCGTTGACGTTCACATAATAACCAGTTGAAATTCAAGCACACACACATAACCACTTGAAATTCAAACACACACATAACAACTACTTGAAATTCAAACACACACACATAACAACCACTTAAATTCAAACACACACAAAAAAAGTTCCTGTCAACGCATCTGTCGGAGAGAAAAAGTTAAAAGTTCGGCTACTCTGTCCGTTGCGTCCGACGCTTGCGCTGTTATTGGGCCAGTTCCCATAAGAAAACATGTATTTTATTGAGCTGTCAGTTGAATGCGTCGCCACAACGGACCCAACGGATTCTATGGGTCGGGGCCTTAACATCGTTCTTGAAAGAATAGTTTAAGACTCTCACGACAACACAAGTCCGTACAATTACTTGCTTACGCTGACGACATTGACATAATAGGTCGAAGCGTGATGTTAGTGGTGCTTTCGTGAGTATTGAAGAGGAAGCCAAAATGATGGGTTTAATGGTAAATGAAGGCAAGGCCAAGTATATGCTGCCACCAAGAAATGACACCCAACACCGACACGTCTCAGACGGAATGTCACTATAGACAGCTATAATTTTGAGGTGGTCATCAGAGACTTTGTCTACCTGGGCTCCACTATCTACTCAGCAAACGATATAAATGCTGAGATCAAACGAAGAATTACTCTTGTCAATCGCTGTTTCTTTGGGCTAAGAAGGCAAAGCAAAGCCGTCTCTCAAGCAACTAAAGTGTCCCTGTATAAGACGCTTATCATCCCGGTCCTGATGTATAGTGCCATGGGCTCATGCCTTAAGGTGTTGTGAGAGGAAAATTCTCCGGGTAGTTTTTGGTCCCGTCTGCGTAGGTTTGGAATGTAGAAGGAGATACAATAACGAACTGTACGGGCTGTACAGCGACACGGACTAGCCACAAAAGTGAAAACCCAATGACTGAGAGGTTGGGTCACTTAGAGCGAATATACATCAATGCTCCGGCCCCGAAAGCCTTTAAATCCAACCCCTGAGACGGTGCAGAAGAGAAGGATAGCGTGGCAGTTGGTGCTCGCAAGTGAAAGAGGACTTCAACTAAACTTGGAGTACGAAATTGAAGACAGCTAGCTGGTAACCGAGCCGGCTGGAAGAAGCTTGTTGGTTGAGGCCCTAGTCAACCTCCGACTGTAGCGCCACCTTAATTAAGTAAGTAATAAAACTTAGGAGACACGAAACCTTCATATTTTTGGTATAGTGGGCAGTACCACGTGCAATGCATATTACGTAAATTTGATTGAATTGTATACTAGAGATACAAGCAGGTGGAAAATCACCAGATAGAAAAGAGCAGATTAACCGTTCTAAAAACATTCCAAACATTGAAGTTTCTTTAAGAACCAAATTTGGATAGTGAGCTGCATAATAAGCAATTTCATCCAGATCTAGATGGGAAACATAAACTCAAGAAAAGTTTCATTATATCCCACTTAGAAATAGTCCAACAATACATTTAAAAATTAGCTTTGTCACTATAACATCAGTTAACGTCAATATTGGCAGCTTTAATGCTTTTTCTGAAGTTCGATTCTACTGTTAAAGTCTGGCTACCTAAGAAATGCTTTTTAATATTTGCTCAAAAGCCAAACTGATGGTCTTTATTTAATCTCTAGTTTTTCTCCAAGTGCATACACTCACATGTATGTAGTTTCAAAACTTCCACTTCCTCATAACTCTTCCTGAACATTAAGTTTTCATGAGTACAAAACTATTCTAACATTTGCTGATAAATGTACATACATACCTCTGTGGGTCCTTAACTTTTGTATTCGACTGCAAGGCTTGATATGAAAATGGTGGTACTTCACGTGGTATCTATAGACAAGTACATATGCACATACATTATGTATAAAATATAAATTAAAGAATATTTTAGTTATTTTCTTGCAATATTAGAAACAATATAAATACATAGCATCTGCAGTAATATAAACTTGCCTTATTTTCCTTGCCAAAGCATTGTCGCAGATCCTTTCCTGGAATATGTTTTCCCATAATGTGGGTCACCATCATCAGCCGCACACACACAAGCGACAAAATTTATCGTGTGAACTTTTTCCCAACAATATTTTGGAATTTTAATTCAGTGAATACGTAATTTTTGTTTTATTTTTCAATTAATTTGCGACAAAATTTTCCTTGCTCATATAAAAAAAAAATAAAATAAACTGCTCTCCGTGCAAGCAACCAAAAAATTACATTACGCATTAATTAGTTCATCATCATAATAATTATGCGCGCTTGCACAGACATAAATAAAATATACATACATACCAGCAAAACGCACAGCAGCAGAAAGTGTGTTTTGTATTCTCGCACAATGAGGGCGCTTTATATTCATGCAAAGAGGACCTTCGCTTGTTATAATGACGCAGTTTGATGCGCGCTGCAAACAGTGACAAATCAGCAGAAATTATTTTATACGAGGATGTACTCGTATTTTGTTATTCATGTGAAAATTTACGCCAACCAATGCTGGTATTTGATGGCCATAGCTAGGTCCTTCCAAGTGTACGAGTGAAGCTTTGACACAATGGAAGCAACCAACATGCAAAGGAAGAGGAGTGACGAACGGCAGCCGTTGACGACGCTATGGTGTCGACCATGGGATTTGAATTACAGAGTTTAATTAACGCTTCAATTTATTGTTGAGTATATGTAGTAGAACCCTAACTATATCTTCACACTTATTTGTATGAGTGTGAGAGGGAAACTGATGGTTACAATCGTAATGACCGGTGTCCCTCTGTCTGATTTGATAAGTATATTCATGTTGAATTCAAATCTTTGACAAATATCTAATTATGCTTTGTTCGATGTCGAGAGATAATGGTTTGTAGATGGTATTTACACACAAAAGAATTTTAAATAATTTCTATTTAGAAGCAGATACAGGAAAATAAGTAAAATAGATCAATAGCCAATCAACAAGCTTTAGTTTCACAACGCGTGTTGCCTGATTATCTTTTCTTTGTTGATGTTCTAAAACAAAGGCCTTTCACCACTTAGACACCTTTTGAGTTAGAAACTCTTGAATTTAAAAAAAAAAATATTTTTTCTTAAATAACTCTCTTTATATCATTTTCGCTTGGATTTTTGGACTGTTCCGTTCTTTTTATATTCCAATCGAATATGAAAACATTGTTTTGTTAAATTAACACACACACTACTAAACAAAACAAAATGGTTTCTTCAAAATCCAAAAAAAAAAACGGAATACAAGTTGATTCATGCTATCCTTACACAGTTCCAATTTTAAGCCACTGTCACACCTTTCTTTTCGAAACCAAAAATACTCGACATACTGTTGCTGTAAAAATATATATTTTAGGGAGATGCTGGTTGATGGCAAAAATAGCCTTTAACTTATTTTTTTAAAGCACTTTCCTTTGCAAGCATTATTATGTTCCTAAATTTATATACAAATATCTTTTCATAATCTATTTATTAAGCATGCATATTGCATACCTTTCTATTATTGAAGAATATTTACATAATGTATTGAAATATTTGCGGAAAAAAATCAAAATTAAATATGAAAATTAATGAACAAATTGTTCCACATACGCCACAGTGACCCATGTAGACAAAAAGAGTGATTATTTAATTTTGGGTGCAAATGATAAGCAGTTATTGAGGAGTCATATTTTGTTCTGCAAGACAATTAAAGAAATCTTAAAGATCAGAGGACAAAATTAAACAATACACCAACTAGCTTTTGGAAGCAACGAAAATTGTCCCTGTATTGTTTAATTATATCAACCGTTTTCCGGATCCGATGTTAAAAAAAAAATCCTTGATTCTATTCCGGCACTTGCCATGCATGAATTTTTCATTTTAGTGTTTGCAGTAAAATGTTTTCTACTCAGATAGTTTATCCGCCAAATTAAGAAGCGGAACTGCAAGCAATTTTCTCTGCCCTTTTCTTTCGTATACATAATATACAGATACACCCAGTGCCAGAGTAGTGTATTGGGTTGGGTTGTTTTCACTCAACGCAAAAACAATGAACGTTATTTAGGGTGGAAGTGCAAGTTATATTGTAAAGATTGTTATAGCGCTTCGTTTCCATCGTTTGCAAGATCAAGGGAACTGGGTCAAGCTCTGGGTGTAGATTTACTTTCAGTTTTTCATGTTTTTCTTATTTGTAATTATAAACTTTGCACCATGAAATTTAATTGGCACAGAGGCTTATGCAAATGAATTTAAATAAAGTTTAACTTTAAAGTTTGTATGGATGAAGCTATGAAAATAAAAGTTGCTATTTTGTGATGCGCTGACTATAAATGAAATTATTTTATTTTACTAAAAACAGATACTACAAACAATAGTAAACAATTTCATAATTGGAACTGAAAAGGATAAAGATATAAGCTTCAAGTCCATAAATATTGTTCTTTTTTCGAAGGGAAAATAAATTGAAAATTAAATAAGTGCGAAGTTTGGCTTTTATTATATACATCAGCCATTCCAAAAAATTCGAATTCAAGCAACTCAATTTCAAATTAAGGAAAAAAATATATTTAAATAAGCCAATATTTAGAGTATACATAAGAGTTAACGAAAAAACTGTAGATACAAAATTTTACGTGTTGTTGTAAAATAGGCAAGTAATCAAAAAAGCTCATACTTTATCTTCCGTACCTGCGCATTTTTCGGCATTTTTGCTGCTATCAGTTCTCTATACATTGTTATGCAAATGGCGATGTGCAGTGGGGTTCTTATCAAAGGGCACGGTAGTGCCCAGCCAAGTTCGCGGCACTACACCCTTTTTACAGGAACAAACTCAGGCGATTTTCAACCCCCCTCTAACTTTAATACCAATAAAGTCAGAAACTTCAAATTCGCAGTATTTGCTGAGCTGATCAAACACAGGTGGCTCACCAAATTTCAACTCTTTAGCGTTAGTAATTCCCGAGATATAGGACTTCAAAAATCGCAAAAACCGTAACTGACTGACTGACTCACTGACTCACTGACTCACTGATTCACTGACTCACTGACTCACTGACAGATCATCAAAATTATGGAGCACTTCCAGACATCGTAGAAACTTGAAATTTCGCACAACGGTAGACCTTGTGGTGCATACAAAGGAAAAAATCGAAAATATGCTATTTTCTATCCAGGGGGCGTGGCATCCACCCACTTTTTAAAAAAATCTTATAAATTATATGGAGCACTTCTGATTGTTGTAGAACAATGAAAATTGGTGGGTCTGTAGGGCTTCAAGTACTTAGAAAGAAAAAAATTGAAAAATTGGAATTTTCATTCAGGGGGCGTGGCATCCACCCACATTCTTTAAAATCCTTATAAATTATATGCAGCACTTCCGATTGTTGTAGAACGATGAAAATTGGTAAGTCGGTTGGGCTTGAAGTACTTAGAAAGAAAATAATTGAAAAATTGGAATTTTGCATTCAGGGGGCGTGGCATCCACCCACATTATTAAAAATTCTTATAAATTATATGGAACACTTCTGATTGTTGTAGAACAATGAAAATTGGTAGGTCGGTAGGGCTTCAAGTACTTAGAAAGAAAAAAATTGAAAGATTGGAATTTTCCATTCAGGGGGCGTGGCATACACCCATATTCTTAAATTTGTATATAAATTATATGGAGCACTTTCTGATTGTTGTAGAACGAAACAAATTGGTAGGTCGGTAGGGCTTGAAGTATTTAGAATGAAAAAAATTGAAAAATTGGAATTTTCCATTCAGGGGGCGTGGCATCCACCCACATTCTTAAAAATCCTTAAAAATTATATGGATCACTTCCGATTGTTGTAGAACGATGAAAATTGGTAAGTCGGTTGGGCTTGAAGTACGTAGAAAGAAAAAAATTGAAAAATTGGAATTTTAACTTCAGGGGGCGTGGCATCCACCCACATTATAAAAAACTCTTATAAATTATATGGAGCACTTCTGATTGTTGTAGAACAATGAAAATTGGTAGGTCGGTAGGGCTTGAAGTACTTAGAAAGAAAAAAAAATTGAAAAATTTGAATTTTGCATTCGGGGGGCGCGCCATCCACCCACTTTATCAGAATTGCTATTATTTATATGGAGCGCTTTCGGTTGTCGTAGAATTATGAAACTTTGTAAGGCCCTAAGGCTTGATTTTCACCTGGTAAAGTTAATCTTTGCAAAAAGGAGTGAAATCACAACAAAAACATAAATGTTAAAAAAAGAGCCAAGTTCTTATGTGTACAAGAAACCTGTACGTAAAAAGTCAGCCAAAAAAAGTAATGAGATCTAAAATATATGCCAAGTTTTAAGTTCATAAAGCTCAATATCAAATATCTTAAGTAGAGAAATATCAAAGCAATTCCAAATCATGACAGAAATTTGGTATTTAATGATTACTGATTAAAATTTGGTGGATTTACTTGGCAAGTTTTCTCTTAATTACTTACTTAATCACAATTTTAAAATGTATGAAAACTTGACCAGTGAACCCACCATATTTTAATCAGTAATCATTAAATACCAAATTTCTGTCATAATTTGGAATTGCTTTGATATTTCTCTACTTAAGATATTTGATATTGAGCTTTATGAACTTAAAACTTGGCATATATTTTAGATCTCATTACTTTTTTTGGCTGACTTTTTACGTACAGGTTTCTTGTACACATAAGAACTTGGCTCTTTTTTTAACATTTATGTTTTTGTTGTGATAAGTATTTTCAATACACTACTTAAATTCGGAACAATTTTCATGATATGAGTGCTGTAAGAATAGTAATACGTTTCGAAATGACTGAACATTTTATGTCTTCTCCGTTACCGAAAAATGACAAAAGTAGGTATAAATGGTGAACTATATTAGTGATTGTAAAATTATTCCGCATACAAAGCAAGACTTGAAAAAGGATTAAAGTGGATTTTTTATAGATTTTTTAACCATGTCTAACGGTCTAAAACAGGGTAACGGAGAAGACAAAATTGCACTTTCTTATCAAAATTTCAACCACTCATAGGCACTTTTTACGAGTCTGAATTTCTTTGATCCCAATGCTTAAAATGGATCAAGGTAACTAAAAAAAACATATGTGTTTAATTTCATTGAAGTCGGTTGACGTTTACACGTGCTAGCGAGCACTTGAAATTTTTCATTCAAAAAACATGGTGTTTTCATAGTCTTTTACTCAAAGTGCTGGTAAAAGTGTAAATGTTAAATAACAATTTTTAAACTTTTTTTTTTTTTTAGATATATTTTCTTATTTTTTTATAACAGTTAATCGATTAAAAATAGCAACAAATGCACAAAAACAATGATATTTAGTTTTATTTTTTAATGAGGTAAATATTATCCAAAATTATTGAAAACATTTTGTTTTTGATACTCCTTACGGTACTGCATTTACGTGCCAAGTTTAAAGATTTTCCATCAACTTTAACAATTTTGCTCATATCATTGATGAGAATAATAATAAAAATACAAATTACAACCTAATTGAGCAAAAAAGAAATCTTTAATCGTACGTGTCTTCTCCGTTACCATTAGCTGCCTTCTCCGTTACCATCTTTCATATTTTTTTCTGATAGTAAAATGAAACTTGGATAAAAACCAAGCATGATTTTTGACAAACATTGGTTTTATGAAAGTGTGCAAAAAAAATCAACTTCATATCTTAATGGACCGCGCAGAATTTTTAACTTTAAGGCAAAGGTCGGAAATCTCTAAATCGTACGTGTCTTCTCCGTTACCATCTATTTTTTTGTATAAACTTACTGAATTTCATAATTTTTTGGTGAAACTTATGTGTCGTGTACTTTGTGATAAATTCTTTAAAACCACAGTTTCATAAAAAAATATTAATTCCTTAACAAGAAAAACCTCACTACAAACGTCCAATTGTCTTCTCCGTTACTTTGGAATGGCTGACATATATAAAAAAAAAAATGGATGTTTTTGCTTATAAGTGGTTTAAAGTTCCTAGTTTTAATCTGTTTTAGACGACAAGTAAAGAGGGCTCTGGACCTTTGGCACGACCTCATATGAGGGAAATTTGATTAAAAAAAATTGCCATCTAATTGGTCAGAAAAGGTCAACTTGTCCCATAAATTGGTCAGCTCTAGATAACTTGTAATCAAGGCTTAAACTTTCTCAAGGTCGCTCAAGGTCACGTGCGATTTTTGGCTTTTTTAAAGTATTTTTTTTCAAGTCCGTGACTCGTTCATGAAAAAAACTTTAAAAAAATCGTATAAAGGAATCTATAGCTGCCCAATTACTCAAACTAGCTGACCTTTTATATAGATCTTAGGGCCTTTCGGGTGGTATTAATTTTTTGCAAATTTCCCATAAATGAGGTGCCAAAAATCGCGCGTGACCTTGAACAAAAATTTAAATATTCATTAAAAAAAAACAATGACTGACCAATTACTAAAACTAGCTGACCTTTTATATAGATCTAGATTCTAGATGGTACACATTTTTGGCAAATTTCCCTAAAATGAGCCAAAAATCGGTTTGCCCTTAAATTTTCATAAAAAAAAATCTATGGCTTACCAATTACTGAAAAAAGCTGACCTTTTACAACCGTGAAGAGGCTTTTCAAATTGCATACTTTTTTTAATGATCCAAATGAGGTGTCAAAAGTTTTGTTTTTAACCTTGAAACGAACTTCAAAAATTCATAGAAAAAAATCCATGGCAGACCAACTACTGAAAATAATTGACCTTTTATCACGATCTAGAAATCTTTCGGATGGTATAAATTTTTTGCAAGTCCTTTAAATGATATGCCAAAAATAGCGCGTGACCTTGAGCTACCTTGAGAAAGTTTAAACCTTAATTACAAGTTATCTAGAGCTGACCAATTTCTGGGACCAGTTGACCTTTTCTGACCAATTATTGACCAATTAGGTGGCATTTTTCTTATCAAATTTCCCAAAGGTCCGGAGCCAGTAAAGAGACCACAAATTTTTGTTATATCACACTCAATGTATTGAAAAAGTGACATTAGCACCGTTATGATTGTCAACACCACAGATAGTCCAGAAAAATTAGACAAAAAAATGGCAAAACTTCGAAAAATTTCTGAATTTTGGTGGAGAGCTTTGCTTTGACGTCTTAAGCATTTGCTAAAAAGTTCCTAAAATTTTGGCCGGGGCTACACGTGGGTAAAATTCGGTTTTTTCTTAATTTCTGGAAAACTATCGTTTTTGGAAAATGGTGAAGGTACAAATTGAAGCTTATGTAATTTTACACAAAAAAGATTTATACTTTTTTCACACAGTCAATAGATTCAGAGGAAATCGTGCAAGAACTTCATGGTGGAGCAAATTTTTTCAAAAAATTTATTAAAATTTCATTAATCGATGGACAAAATTTGTTGAACGATTTGTGTTTGGCTACATCTCCTCATTATAAAACCAAATTTTTGGGGTGGCCTGGGTAAGGGGAAGGACGCCATCCTTAAAAGGAAACTGTTTTTTTTATTCAACATCTTAATAGAATTTAATTTAACAACAAAATCATGAGATAATAAAATTTAGTCACCATGAAGTTCTTGTATGATTTTCTCTGAAGCTATTGATTGTATAAAAAAAGTATATTAATTTTTTGTGTAGAATTAGTTACATAAGCTACAATTTGTACCTTCACTTTTTTCTTAAAAAAAAACAGATAGTTTTCGAGAAATTAAGAAAAAACTGAATTTGACCCCCTTTTACCCTCTTTTACCCCCCCCCCCCTAAAAAATTTTGCCCCGGCCCAAATTTAGGGAACTTTTTAGGAAATGCTTAAGACGCCAAACAAAGCTCTTCACAAAAATTCAGATTTGTCGGAATTTTTTCGAAGTGAAAGTCTAATTTTACTGGGCTAAAATATGGGTATTTATTTTTAACTTAAGAAAGGAGGTTCAGTCTAGTCGAAGCTTCAGCAGTGTCAAGACGTTTAATCTCTATCGTGTGTGTACTCATTGTAAACATTCCCAAACGCGGTAGATCACCCAAACCCGAGGACAGACAATTGTCCTCGGATAAAAAACTTTGTTCAAACATGGAAAACTTAAATCGAAAGAAAGATCCCAACAATTGGAAGGATTCTAAATATTGGAACCCTTTACAATGTCAACCGGATAATGACGATGATATTGAAGAAATGGATGATATTGTGTCACCAAATGAAAAAAAAAGTGTATGTTCCACCAATAAAACTTTTAAAAAAGTCAACAGACTTCGTACATAATTTAATGAAATTACTTAAAATCGAAAATTATTCCATAAAAAAATTATCTATAGGAATAAAAATTGTTTGTGAAACCCTTGAAACATATAGTTTGGTACTCAATAAGCTTAACGATGAAAATTGTCAGTTTTTTTCACATGACCTTAAAAGTGAAAAACATTTTAAAGTGGTTCTTTATGGTCTAGAAGATGTCGAAGTTAATGATCTTAAATGTGAACTAGCTAAACTCGGACTTAAGTGCTTTGAAATTAAGAAAATAACTAAGAAATACGACCAATACAACGACACCTTTTACTTAATTTCGTTGGAAAGTGGTTCAATCAAACTTAACGAACTAAAAAAAAACTATAGATCCATACTCCATACGCAAGTTAACTGGAATATCCAAAGAAAACTAAAAGGTAAATTAACACAGTGTCACAATTGTCAAATGTTCGGGCACGGAGAACGAAACTGCCATATTAAAACATACTGTGCTATCTGCGCTGGTTCTCATCAGACTAATGATTGCAAAAATGATACAACTCCAAAATGTGCCAACTGCAACGGTGATCATAAGGCCACTGACCCTACTTGTGTGAGCAGAACAAAATATTTGGAAATCAAAGAAAAAACATCAGGTAGAAAATCTTTTTCACAACAAAGATTTACAACAGCATCAACAGCAGCGCGAGCGGCTATATCCCCATTCCTCAGGAACCGGTTTCGTTTGGGTCAATGACCGACTTCCCATCGCTTCCTCAACGAAGGCAGGCCCCCTTAGGTAGCAAAACAAATGCATATACACATTTTAAGCAGCCAACAAATAATGCATGGTCAAATAACTCACTCAATGCTAATGCAAACAACAACAATGTATGCAACGATAACTCGCTCTTTTCTATTGAAGAACTTAATTCTCTCTGTATGGAGATGATAACGAATTTATCCAATTGTAAAACTAGGATAGATCAATTTAATGTCATCGCACATTTAGCCACTAAGTTTTTATATTCTAAAAATGATAAGTAACATGATGAAAGATGAATACATTAATATTATTACGTGGAATGCTAAAGGCATTCGCAGCAAATATTTAGAATTCTTAAATTTTTTAAATACCAATACAGTTGATGTTGCACTGGTAACAGAAACTTGGCTCACACCTGACATTAGGCTGCCCTCCTCTGATTTTAGCTGCTACCGTGTAGACAGAACAGATCAAAGGGGTGGCGGTGTTGCAATTCTTGTAAGAAAATCAGTTCAACACTCGCTTTTACCTATTTTCCACACTCGATGTGTAGAAAACATTGGAATAGAATTAAAGTTAAGAAACCAAAAGAATATTAAGGTATATTGCTTGTATTTCCCCGGTGGGTCATCATCTGATATTAAAAGAAAATTACTTAAAAATGATCTTTCAAAGTTTTTTTCAATTAAAGATGAATTTTTAATTGGTGGTGATTTTAATTGCCGTCATAGAGACTGGGGTTGCCAAAGGGCCAACGCCTGGGGCAATATACTATCCAATCTCTCTTTCACATTTCCTGTGTGCATTTTGTTTCCATCAAGTCCAACGTATTTTCCTGCTGGTTCTCGTGGCTCCCCATCCGTCCTTGATTTGTTTGTTACTAATGTTTCGTCGCAAATAACACCCCCTTTATCTGTGAATGCTCTAAGTTCAGATCATATGCCGGTTTCTTGTAGTCTTTTGCGGTCAGGGATAGAAAAAGTGCAATATGTTTAAAACCTTAAAAGTACAAATTGGTTGTCGTTCCAATCAAGAATTAAAACTAAGCTTCAAAGCAGTTCCCGAGATTTAGAAAGTATTTCTCGAAATACTGAAATTGACTCGGTTGTAAAAACATTTTCTGAAACAGTTTTAAATTGTGTAGATGAATGTGTTCCAAGAATAAAAGTGAAAAATCGCTCAAATAAACTTCCAACTGACATTTTAGAGCTCATTAAAATAAGAAATATCCATAGGAGAAACTGGCAGCGATATCATCAGCGTTTCTCGCAAAACATGGTTTCATATTTTAATAAAATTATTTCTTCTAAAATTTCTAATCTCCGAAATGAAGAATGGAATGGAAAACTAAATAATCTTGAGACAAATGCCAAACCTTTTTGGAATATTGTTAAGTTAACAAAAAACAAAGGAAAAAATATGCCTTTCTTAAAGACGTCTACAAACACCTTATACACAGATGTTGAAAAGGCTACAGAACTAGGTCAAGTCTTCTTGAGTAACCATAGAGTCTCACAAAATTTAGGTGAAAGCTCAACAAACTCACAAGTTAAAGCGACTATTGAAGAATTTAAGAATTCTTCTTTTATTACACCTATTAATTTCTTTGTAAAAGAAAATGAAATAAAAAATATTGTCAGTACTTTAAAAGTTAGAAAATCAGGTGGCCTTGATATGGTTAAAAATATATATCTTAAAAATTTACCGACTGTAGGTATCTCTTATCTAACTTTTATAATCAATGCTTGTTTAAAACTTCAATACTTTCCAAATTCTTGGAAAGAAGCAAAAGTTATACCAATACGCAAAGCTGGTAAGCCGTTGGAAAATCCTGAAAGTTACAGACCAATTAGCCTTTTAAGCAGTGTAAGCAAAATACTAGAAAAAGTCCTGAAAGAAAAAATCTTAAAAATTCTCTCCGAAAATCATACTCTGCCTGACCAACAGTTTGGCTTTAGGCGATTTCATAATACCTCTCAGCAAGTTAAAAGAATTTGCAACTTTGTAAAAAGAAATCGTTCACAAGATAAGTCAAGTGGAATGTTAATACTGGACATTGAAAAAGCATTCGACTCTGTGTGGCATGATGGAATGATTTTTAAATTGTTGCGATTCAATTTTCCGTCCCATTTGTGCAAAATTGTCCAAAGTTTCCTCTCTGATCGATGTTTTAAAGTACATGTTAGTAGTGGTGTTTCTAATTTGATTTGTTTTGATTACGGTGTCCCCCAAGGCTCTGTTCTTGGGCCAATCTTGTACAATATTTACACGTCTGATTTTCCACACTTATCGGAATGTGAATCTGCTATTTTTGCTGATGATACAGCAATACTTTCATCACATAAATTCAGTCTCGAAATTGAGACGAATCTTAAAAATGCGATAAAAGTATTGGAAACTTATTATAATAGATGGAAAATTAAGCTAAACTTGGATAAAATGCAAGCTATCTTTTTCTCTAGAAAAAGAAAAGCTTGTTATCTTCCAAGTAACCAGCTTCAAGTCAATGGAATTGATATAGTTTGGGAAAAATCTGTTAGGTACCTCGGTATACATCTTGATTCCAAACTAACATTTCAAGAGCACACTAGCAAAACTTTGAAAAAAATAAGCATTGCAACAAAAATGTTATATCCACTTATACACCGGAAGTCCCAACTATCCAATGAAAATAAAATTATATTGTATAAAGTAATCTTTCAGTCAATACTTTTGTATGGATGTCCTGTATGGGGAAATTTAGCGAAATGCCATCTAAAGAAATTGCAAATATCTCAAAATAAAATATTAAAAATGATGTTGAACCTTCCATGGCATTATTCAACAAATGACCTTCATGGAAAAGCGGGTGTTGAATTGATTTACGACAGAATTCAAAGACTTACTGAGCGGTTTTTAGTTAGTTGTAGTTTTGCTGAGAATCGCCTAGTAAATGAAATTTGTACTTAACCTACACCATTTCTGGTTTGGTTCTTTATATTTTTATGTTTATTTGTTGTATTTATTTATTTGTTTCTTTAATTATTTTTTTATTTATTTGTTTATTTATTTAATTGTTAATTTATTTATTTGTTATTGTTATTTATTAATTTAATTCCTTATTTATTTATTTAATGGTCTTTTTATTTATTTGTTAATATATTTATTTCTTATTGTTTATATGTATTTATTTATTTGTCCATTTATGTTTTCATTTATTTATATATTTTTATATTTGTCCATTTATTTATTTATTTATTTATTTATTTATTTATTTATTTATTTATTTATTTATTTATTTATTTATATATTTATTTATTTATTTATTTATTTATTTATTTATTTATTTATTTATTTATTTATTTATTTGATTGATTGATTGATTATTTATTTATTTATTTATTTATTTACTTATTTATTTATTTTTTCATTTATATACATAAACATATGTATATACACACAAGCTCTATTCATTTTTTTAGTAGTAAGATTCGGTTTTAAATAAAAATCTAGTATATTTATAGATGTACTTACAAAAACTAAATAAAAAAAAAAAAAATACATAAATGTATACAAAATGATAAAAAAAATAATTATTATAAGCTTTCCACATTTATATTTTAATTTCTTTCTTTTTTTTTTAACTTAAATTGGAGGTTTTTTTCTTCGTTTTTCCTTCAAATATTTATTTATCATAAAAAAATGTATAAACTTTATTTTTTATAAGATAATGTTTCAGTAGAAAGATATAATATATCAAATCTCTGTTTGTAAAATGTGCGGTGACAAAACTTATTGAAAAAATTTATAACGAAATAAAAATAACTAACTAAAATTCAAGTCTATTTTGTTCGTATGATTCTAACGAAAAAAAGTAATAAATATACTAAGCAAATTTGTTTTTATTTTTAACAACATAACTAAATAACAATATACTATAGATACTAATATAACAAGCATTCATAACTATCTTTATAAAGGTAAATGCAACTTTTCTTACCCTGAACTAACTGGAGTGAGACCCGCAATACAAAATCAATTCAATGGGAATTTTACTTTACTTGGGAAGCATTCATTAAGTTTTCTATGAAAACAAGAGTTTCAGGTCTTATCTCTTGAGAGTAACTGAGCAAAGATTTTGAAATTTACTACAATCTCGAAAGTGTCAAAACTTAAAATTATTCTTGCATAATATTATCAAAACAAATTTTGTTTCGAGAACCCAGTCATAACTGTTGATGTATCCCCAGACATAAAATAACAATGCATTCTACATACACATACATAGATTAAATGTACCAAACTATAACTAAAGTTTTATAGCAAAAAGTTAATCTTGCATGAAGTTTACATACATACATATATCTATATACCTATACTACACATATTTTACTTGTTGATACTATATCATACTTCATTCTATTTACATTGTTGGCACATAAATTCAAGGTCATTGTCCCCATAATTTTTCAAGAAAATTTAACGTTCTTGTGTACAGCCCCAATCCGCCACTTTACAAATTTTTATAATTAAGTAAAAATGAGAAAGCAGAAAGTAGATTAGGTATTTTTTTTTACGTCTACTTCCATTTATAGGTCCCTTCATCTACGTTGACAAGTTGTTCCTTGAAGGGATAGCAAAATGTGGACCCTTTTCCGTGCAACCACAGAAAAAGTGTCTTCTTGCGGGATAAGTTTTATAATTTTTTGCAATTAGTCTCATGAGGCACGTTTCTACTATCAAGAAAGCCAGCACCACCGATGATGTTATTTTGCAACTTTATAGTCTTTTTGCTTTTGTCGGTATAGGGTGGGTGTGTAAATAATATTGATACAACTTACATTAAATTAAAAATGAATTTTTTATTAATTTTAATCAAATTGTTAATACTTATGCATAGGTAGTAAAATTGCACAACTAAAATGCTGTCTTATTTGATAGCGTTTAACTATTTTGAGAACAAATGAACAATATTTTTTTTTCGGCTTCAATAGTTGTTTTATCAAAAAACCAAGTAGATTCACTAAACCTCATAAGCCTAGTTCGCAGATCAAAAAAAAGAATAATTTTACCTCCAGATTTTTGTTCTCAAGACAAATTTCGAAGGTGTAGAGATACAAATAAAAATCAAATGAGAACAGGAGCATAGCTTGAAAGTTAAAAAAATTATAAAATATTCTTCAATTCGCATAAATTTGAAAATTTTACATCAGATTCCTTAAAAGCATTTGCAGAGCAAGAAAAATATATTGCCTGCGCTTGATGGGGAGCAAGCAATATAATGCGAATGGATGGAAATACCTCTAAAAATCCTGCAATTTTCGATTTTGTTTACTTCTCTGAAAAAGGCGATTTTATGGCAATTTATAACACTTGTATCGAAATATACTTTTTCCGTCAAAATATGGTTTGGATAGATAGATAGATAGATATATAATTTTATTTCCAAAATATATTTATAAACATAGTTTACCCGGAGGCCACACGAGCGAGTACTCGCTAGCGAGTTGGGTACATACATTAATTGTCAAATCACTCGCCGCTCTACTCGCTTCACAACGGGCTTCTAAAAAGGCAAGCCAGTTGGCTAGCGAGTAGGAAAAGTTTCGATGTATTAGTAACTCGCTAGCGATTACTCGCTCGTGTGGCCTCCGGGTTAGCTGGTTCTTAACCCGGAGGCCACACGAGCGAGTACTCGCTAGCGAGTTGGGTACATACATTAATTGTCAAATCACTCGCCGCTCTACTCGCTTCACAACTGGCTTCGAAAAAGGCAAGCCAGTTGACTAGCGAGAAGAAAAAGTTTCGATGTATTAGTAACTCGCTAGCGATTACTAGCTCGTGTGGCCTCAGGGTAAATTAATATGACATTAACTTGTATAAGTTGTCTGTCAGTTTCAAAAAAGTATTGACTAAATCAAGGCATAGTGGGCTTTATTTTACAATAATTCATTCATTACTTGAAAGCGATATTTAAAAGCGGATTTTAAAAATTGATATAAATTCCAATAGTACTGTCCGTTTAAGGCATCTAGGAACTGGGACCTTGTTAGCTCAAAGCTTCCAAGAAATTGCTTCCTATATCCCCTGAATATGGGACAGATTCCAATGAAATGGTAAGTGTTTTCTGGTGCATCGAGGTTACAAATTGTACATGTGCCAATAGTATGGTTCTGAAAGGCTCTTGCATTTAAATTGAGTAATTCACTATGAGCTTTTAGTATCAAGCTTATCATATCTTGTGGGTTTGAATCTTCAAAGTAACTAGTTAGGGACATCAAAGTATGAAACGTTACTATATTCATCGTGGAACTGCGATTCTTGTGAACTGCTTACAAAGCTGTTCCAATGCTTCTCCTTCAGCTTAGTTTGAGAACTGCGCATCTCAGATCTAGGCGATGTAAAAGAAATAGGAACTGAGGCTTCCAGAAAAAGCTGCTTCCATTCATTAGCCCAGTAAATGTCCTTCCGAATTATAATTTCCGATAGGATTCTCGGAAGTCTATTTCTCGCTAGTTCCATGACTCTGGATATGAAGGAAAAGTGTAGTCTGAGGGTTGTCAGGAAAGCTTTTGGGAGTCCTGTTTCGATGTGTAGTACATAGTTTGGCGTGTTGTTTGGCAGAAGAAAACACCTTTTCAGGAAGAAACGTTGTAGCCTTTCCACTTGGACATGCTCCTTGTATCCCCACACTTGGGCACAATACAACATTATTGCTCTTGAAGCAGCGTCGTGGATTTTAAATATTGCTGAGTGACTAATTTATTTGTTTCGTATAAATTGCGACCATGTTGAGTTTATAGTATTTTTTGAAGTTGTAAGTCTGCTATTAAGATGTTCTGTCCATGTTTGTAACAGCTATCTCGACACCACTGAAAAACCATTTTTCTTGCGCTGCTCTTGGACCGCTGATGCGAAAAATTACTATTTGAGATTTTTTCAAATAAACTGTGAGGCTCTATTTGAGGCAATATGTGATGAAGCTGTCTATTAAAGTTTGTAAGGAGCGCTGTCAGATAGGATAACTATGGCATCAGCATAAAGAAGAACGTTGATTCCTATTCCTTCCACACACATTCCTGTTGGTAACTCATCGTGTATGTCGTTTAAGAACAGGATAAACATTAACGCACTCAGAACACATCCTTGCTTGACCCCTTTATTCGTTGGAAAGAAATCCGTTCTGCTATTGCCATTCCAGATTGGAGCTGTGGTATCTTTATATATCGATCTTAAGATTGTCATCATTGTTGTAGAGATACCAAGTAAAGCTAGTTTGTAAAAAAGAGCATTTCTATTGACGTTGTCAAATGCTGCTCTTAGATCAACAAAAAACGCAAAGAGTTTCTTCTTTTGACTTAGTTGCAGATGGATGAGACACGTTAAGTTGTAGATTTGGTCGACGGTGGAGTAGTTATTGCGGTATACAGCCTGATATTCGTTCACAATGTTGTTTTCTTCAACCCAAACAGTTTGTCTATTAAGGGGAAGAGATGTGAACATTTTATAGAGTGTGTCTAAAAACGATAATCCACGATAGTTTGTAACTTCATCAGTATTTCCTTTTTTCCAAAGTGGATAAATAATCGATGTTTTAAATTAAGTGACTGTAGCGTTTTTATAAAATTCATATGGTATCCCGTCTATACCAGGAGCTTTATTATTTTTCGAGGTTGAAATTGCTTCAAGAATTTCATCCATCTTTATATGACGATCTTGCTGTGATGTACCAATTACAGGTGTTTCGGGATACAATAGTGTAGTTGACTCTGCTGTTTCTGACAGTGCAATTTGGAAATGAGTTTTAAAGTCTTCGGCCATCAAATGCGTTTTTGGATTGGGTGAGTCTCCACGAACCTCTTTTGCAAGCTTCCACCATTCCTTTGTTGTGCTCACCATGTGAAGCCTTGTTACAATGTGCTGATAGTATTCACGTTTTTTCGTTTTGCATAGGTTTCTATTATGTTTTTTGGCAGAAACATATTTTATTCGAAACACATCAAGATTGAATTTCCTGAAATTTTTAAGATGTTTAAAGGAAGTTTTTCGGGCTTTATTACAAGGCTTCCTGGGTTCAAACTTCAGCGGTTGACAACGAACACCTCCATTGGCCTCGTTTGGTTGGTATGGTTTGGTCCCTATCTGTCAAACCATCAACTGTCAAATTCCATTGAAGGATGGCTGCAGATACATCCAGAAGGAATGGACCGATTTGTTTCAAATTTGATACAGAAGACAATTCCAATTTTCGTTTTATCTCATCTAGAACGGTTAACTGCCACATGTGCAATGATTTTGATTTTAACTAATTTTCTCGAAACCGCTCTTACCATTCCAGCTAAACTTCATATCTGAATATTTTTTTTAATTTCTTTAATATTATTAATAACACTGGTCAACAAGGTTTTTGTTACAGAAACCAAAATATACTTTTCCGTAGGTTTTTGGTGTGCTGAACTCGAATCTGAAGTCAGAAAAATTCTATCGGGCCACGTTTTTGAGATATTCCCGTTACAAGATAAAAAAAAAGTTTTTTTGCTGTTTTCAAAGTTGTATTGTATCGTAAAGTAGATTGTTTCAACAAAATTTTTAATGGTTCCCGAAAGAACTAATTTTCTTCTTTTAAAATCAGTTTAAATCTTCCCAATACCTCTTTTCTTCTCGGAGAAATCTTCAGTTAATTGTAGGCCTTCCATTTATGACATAACTATAATGTAAAGGAGAATGGGCAAAAATTTATGGGAAATAGTCCATTTCCCAATACGAATGTGTCATATATCGTTGAAAAGGTTATTTTGAGTACATCATTTCATTATATGGCCGTTAAGCTCTAAACCATGGGGTTCACGAGTTATTCGGCTAATGTTGATTAGGAACACAATGTCCAAATATGGAGTTGCATGATTGTTCTTTCGGTGCTTTGAAGCCGAATATCTCGCGAGCCCCATGGTTTAGAGCTAAACGGCTATATAATGAAATTATGTACTCGAAATAACCTTTTCAATGATATATGACACATTCGTATTGGGAAATGGACCATTTCCCATAAATTTTTGTCCATTCTCCTTTACATTTTAGTTATGTAATAAATGGAAGGCCTACAATTAACTGAAGATTTCTCCGAGAAGAAAAGAGGTATCGGAAAGATTTAAACTGATTTTAAAAGAAGAAAATTAGTTCTTTCAGGAACCATTAAGAATATTGTTGAAACAATTTACTTCATGTTACAATACAACTTTGAAAACTGCAAAAAAAACGGTTTTTTCGATTTTGTAACGAGAATATCTCAAAAACGTGGCCCGATAGAATTTTTCTTACTTCAGATTCAAGTTCAGCACACCAAAAACCTACGGAAAAGTATATTTTGGTTTCTGTAACAAAAAAATAAATTAATTTTGTTGACCAGTGTAATATAATATTATAATATATATTTTCTTAGAGCCACCCTGTATAAACTTACAAAATTATTTGAGAAAGTTGGAAATTTTTAAGTTGCTGTCCGTCTTTTCATTTCCTTCGAAGCAATGTGGACACAAATTGCGTTTAAGTTATGGTGTGCCACAGATTGATGTCTTTTATGTGATTTCATTAAAACAAAAAACTGACTTAAACACTCTCAAACTACCTTCATTAAAGTTTTGCCCAACACTCTTAGACAACAAAAATATGGTGTCCGACGAGCATAAGACTATACGCCAAGTGCATGATTTTGAAAATTAATAGTGAAGGGATTAGGTAGGTATGTTGGTATCCTGATTAAGTTTTTTTTTCTACTTCCGTTCTCTTACAAACGTCTTTTCTCTTTTATGTCATTTGACGTGCATTGGATTTTCTTTGAGCATAAATGACCAGGATTATAAACGACAAAATATGTAAGTTTTGTTATGCTTGAACAATACAGGATTTTTATATGTGTGTACATAAGGGTGGTCGTTAAAAGAAAGGTCATCGCGGACGGGCCTAAATCGGCTCTAAATAAAAAAAAATGCCCTAATATTTTCAGATTTTTATTTTCATCCTTTATAGTCGCTAAATTAAATTTTCCCTTTTTTTTGGCAGACTAGGAGATTCGCGTAAAATCTGCCAACAACATTCAGAGCATGTTGGTGGGAAGCAGACAAGAAAAAAATCCTATAAGATGGGGGTAGTATCTTCCCCCGTTTGGACGGGAGGGGCAATTTAATAAAATAATTGAATAAATTAGAACAAAATTAATTCAAAAACAATGGCAACATTTGCATTAGGGTGTTCCATATTTTCTAAGTTTTGGAATTTTTGTGTGCACATGGGTTCAATTGAAATAAATAAAAAATATATTTTCAAATTTCCTATACAAAATGCACTAAGTTTTGTATGCAGATATTTAGTTTTTTACAAAAAAAAAATCGGACAAATTCTAAAAGTTGATAGAAAATCTTCAAAAGTCAGAAATATATTAAGTACTATGAGGAGGATAAGAAAACACAAATTTCCATTTTTTTGGACATTGTCTACTCAGCTCAGTCAACAATATATATCGTTGCTTTTTCTTATTTTGTTCTAAGAATTTGATAATAATTTATTTAGATAGTCGTCATAAACCTTATAAGTTATAACATATCTGTGAAGTTTGAAAATTTTTGTTCAACTTTTAGTATTTTCCAATTTTTTTTTGTAAAATACTAAATCTCTGCATACAAAACTAAGTGCATTTTGTATGGGAAATTTTAAAATTAAGTTAGGGCGGGTTAGGATTAAGATAGAGGCTTAAAACTTTGGGAATATTTGTTTGTATTTATTTCAAAATTTTTGAGCCCGTGTGCACATAAAAATTCCAAAATTTTAAATCTTACGATTTGTTTTCAAATTAAGTATTTTTGATGAACAGTGTTGGCAAAAAATTGTTTCAAACCAACATTTTGAAGAAAAAACAATTTTTTTTTAATTTCAGGTTTGAAAACTGTTTTTGCGGAGATTGTTTATTCAAAGAACTTTATTTGAAAATAAACTTTAAAAATGGACTTCTGGCTTTCCAAAAAGCTACAAAACATTACTTTATGTATTGCCGTTGTTTTTTAATTAATTTTTTTCTATTTTTTGCATTTTTTTTATTAAATTGCCCCACCCGTCCAAGCGAGGGTTGATATATTACTCCCCTCCTATAGAATTTTTTTCTTGTTTACTTCCCACCTACATGCTCTGAACTTTTTGCAGATTTTACGCGAACTTCCAAAAAAAAGGAAACATAATTTACCCCTACAGCGACTAAAGGCGATATTACACTAGCATATAAATATGGCAAATTTGCCATATAAATATGGCCATATAAGTGTGATAGACATATTTATATGACAAAATATATATGACGCCATATATATGATCATGATTTAGAGCCATATATTTGATGTAGTGTAATATCGAAACAAAGGCGTTGTCATATATATTTGAAAGTTTTGTGCCATATATTCATATAAAAATCGGTTGATTTTATATGTTCATATGTTTGTCATATAACTTTATTATTTATTGTTGGCATATTGATCAAATTAAATAAGAATTCTTTGTTGATTTGATCCATATTATAGTAATTATTATTGAAGACCTCGGTTTGATTTGTTTGATGCATTTATGCTGGTAAAAAATGCAATATGTTAACCATTAGCTGCCATAACCGTGTTAGTTGACAAAAAATAGATAGAAAATGGTAGAAACAATTGCATTTTGTCACTCGGGTAAATTCAGCATAAGTGGCGCTAATTGAATGACTTGCGATATGAGATATTTTATTTATTTTAATATTTTTTTTATTTTTTAATAATTTTAACTATATGCCTGTAAGACCTAAGGTCTTTTAAATGCAACCTGAATTGCACGGCACTAGTTAGAAAGAGTAGGAGGATAGGAAAGATTTGGCACAGTGGATAGAGATCAAGGTGTTTATTATCTCATTAAATCTCACGGGTGGCGTCCAGTTAAGCTGGGAGAATATAGAAAAGAATGCTGCCTCTAAGTTAACAGTCAAGCAGTACATCCACTGCACAATTGCTTATTATTATTTAATTGTGGTGTAGTCTCCATGTTGTGTGGATTATGAAATCGTTTATATATTAAATAATAAAAATAAATTATAAAAAGAAAACTTTTTTAAAACTTGTTTATTTAATTTAACTTAATTTAATTATATCACAACATAAATTAATTAAAATAGCGACGCGTTTCGGATTTAATATTCCATCATCGGGCTTTATGCTGACGAACTGTGGTGTTACTAAGCCAAAGTTGGTGTATGGTGTAATATTGTTGTTGAATTTTAGATTATTGTTTTCGGTTTATGTATTTGTCTCTTTTTATCTTGTATTTCCGTATTGATGTTTAATGGCGGTGTCGTATAGTGTGTTGTTTTTAATTGTCAATTTGTCGTTCAGTACTCTGTCTTGTTCCATTTTGTTTGCTTTGTAAATTTCATATTCTTCAAGTGTAAAGGTTCCAAGTTGGTGTCGAAGTTGGTGTAATTGTGGTTGTTGTCCATTAAGGGCGGTATTCACCGAGCACTCATAAACGGCTCTTAAGTTTATGAGGCTCCTAACTCAAATAATTTTTGTGCTATTCACCAACCACTCATAGCTCTTTTTCGAAGTTCGAAAATGAGAACAACTCTCTCTTCCCCAGGTACCCCCAAACTGTGAAATCAAACTGTTTTCAAAAACTACCGCACTTTGTCGGTACTTCTTGGATCCTTTATAAAATGAGTGTTGCATGCACATAAATAAATTCTTTCTGACTACAGTAATTTTAATTTCTTTCCACTTATTTTCTTAGTTTTGTCTCGGGGTGAAGATCATTGAACGTTTTAATTTGTTTTATATAGGGAAATGTTCTTACTTTACTTTTTAGTTTCGCTAATTATTTCGTTCATACATTGTCTACTACGTTTGCGGATCGAAAATGGACTCGTTCGCTTGAAGGGAAGATAGACGTCAAATGTTGGTTTATATTAGCTGTGTCAAATGAAGAAAAACTACATCAGGGGCCCAATTCCACAAGAGTGAGTTTTTTCTGTGTACACAAAAATTCGTGTACACATCGATTTTAGCGATTCGGCAAGTGTGAGTTTTAAGTTTTTGACAGATATCGAATGCACAGTCAATCAAATTTATTTACATTTGTTTTGGGTGTGAACAGAATGTGTACACAGAAAATCAGTCACCCTTGCGGAATTGGGCCCCAGAACATCATAAATGTGTGAAAACTGTCAAAACTGTCAGATTTAAGCAAAAAGTTTTTCTGAGATAAATTTTAGCTTATTATTATCCCAGACAAACAAATCAACTGGACATTTCTCAATCATTTTCTCCGCCACAAAAGAAGGTGCAGGAAATATTGTTCTTAACTGTTCTGAAAAACATCATGGAACACAAAGTGACAGAATGAAGAACAGTTTGGTAAGGTTTTTACTCATGGAACACACAATCCTGTACTTTTCTGTAATTTTCTATTCGGAGCAGATTCATTATATACACCTTTTATTATCCTATTTTTTCAAATTTTCACAGCAAACGGACAAAAGAATTATCTTCACCGCGTAAATTACAAAAAGAACTTAAAAACTTGAAACAATAAATAAAATTCCTGAAGACAAAAAGAATTACAATAAGTGTGCGTGCGAGACTCATTTTTGTAAGGATCCAAGAAGTACCGACAAATGAGTCAGTGAATTTTCTTGAAGGGTTACTTCGAAGGTTTTCGAATTAGTTTTCGGAGAGAGCGCTCATAACTTTATGAGTGGTCAGGACCACTCATAAGTCTTATGAGCGCTCATAAATATTCCCTATTATTGCTTGGTGAATAGGTTTATGAGCCTCATAAGTTATGAGCCGTCGGTGAATACCGCCCTAAATGTTGTGCAAATGTCGATTTCGTATTAGGTTTCGGTTTATGTTCTAAGAACCTGTCATAGAAGGTTCTACCAGTTTGTCCAATGTAGTAATTGTCACAGTCATTACATTTAATTTTGTATACGCCGGAGCATGCTTTAATTTCTGTTGTAGTTTTTTGTTAAAGTATTTTTTCAATGTTGTTTCTTGTTTTAAAAGCAATGTTAATGTTTAGTTTTTTAAATTCATATTGTAATGTTTGTGGGAGTAGGTTGGTGTAATTTATGGCTATGTATTTCTTATCGGCGGTGTTTTCTTCGTTTATTCTGTTGTTATTGTTGTTGTTTTTAATTTTCTTTTTCTTTTTGTTTATTAATTTGTTAATAATTTCTGCTTTATATCCATTTGCTATTGCTATGTGCTTGATGGTGTTGACTTCTTCTTCGTAATCTTCCTTTTTCATGGGCACATTGAAAAGCCTATTGATAAAGGCGTTGAAAGCTGCCATTTTTTGCGATTGTGGGTGATGAGAACTATTATGTATAGTTACATCTGTTGTTGTAGGTTTTCTGTAGATCTTGTAATAGAGTTTGTTGTTGTTGTTTTTACTAATGTTTCAGTCTAAGAAATTAATGTTGTTGTTGTTTTCGATTTCTGCAGTGAATTTTATGTTATTGTTTATATTGTTCATGTAGTTTTTTAATATTTCAATTTGTCTATATGTACCATCAAAAATAACAAAAGTGTCATCAACATATCGTGTGTAATGAATTATTCTATTGTGTTGTTTATTGTTTCTAGATAAAATGTATTTATTTTCGAAGTGGTTGAGGTAGATGTCTGCCAATAATCCGCTAAGAGGAGAACCCATTGCAAGGCCTTCTTCTTGTTTGTAGTATTTACTGTCGAAGGAGAAGTAGTTTTGTTTTAATATAATTTTTAATTATACAATGATTTCATCTATTTGTTGTTGGTTAATTTTTGCGGTGATAGTGAGATTTTCTTTTAGAATATTGATTGTTTCTTCTATTGGGATGTTTGTGTACATATTAGTTACGTCGAAAGAAATTAGTTTATATTGTGTTGATATGTTGATATGCTTAGTTTGTTCTATAAATTCTGTGTAGTTTTTTATGCTTTTGTTATTTTGTATGTTTATATTTGCTTTGATGATTTTTTGTAGTGTTTTAGCGACTTTGTAGCAAGGTGCTGTTGTATAATTTATTAAAGGACGGATTGGTGTTCCTGTTTTGTGAATTTTTGGTAAACCTGTGAATAGTGGGGCTTGTGCATTCGGTTGTTTTATTTTTATTTTGTTGATGTTGGAAAAGATGTAATTGCATTTGTTGATGGCCTTGTTAATTTCTTTGACGTACGTTTTGGTAGGGTCATTTTGTAAATTGTGTATATTGTTGTCGTTGAAGAAGGTTATGGTTTTGTCAATTTGTTCTTGTTGGTCAAGTATGACAACTGTATTACCTTTGTCGGCTTTCGTTATGAATGCGTTATTGTCTATTATTTTCTGTTTAATATTTTTCAAATTAGTTATGTCTTCTTTATACTTGTTTTGGATTTTATTGTGGGTTTTATTGTTTTTAAGAATGTGTTTAAGTTTTTTGTTGACTAAAATTCTGGTTTCATTTTGCATTTCATGTGTTGGGATTGTTTTAATGGCGGCTTCGGCGTTGATGACTTCTTGGACTAAATTGGTTTTGTGTGGCCTGAAAAAGAATATACATACATATAAAGGAAGACGTTTTGAATCACACCAAACTTTAAAATATTAACAATAACTTTCATTTTTATTTCAATGGCAATACATTTTATCGGTTTTCTCTACCATTCCATTAAAGAAAATTACATTTAAAAATACGCGAATCTTATAACAATGGTTAAAAAATGCACTTATCTGGTTGCATTTTCGCTGAATGTACCTATATAATATAAGCAAATTATATAAATGGGGTATAAAATGTAAGCTAAGACAGTCTTCTACACGATACCAGTGGTCGAACAGACTTTTTTGGGCTGTTGCCACGAGTCGGATATTTCAAAGCTAGTGTGATAGCCAAATTTAGCTTTGTCATATATATGAACAAAAATTATTTGACGAAGCCGTTTGTCATATAAATTGGTCATATATGTATGGCATAGTGTAATACAACTTGTCATATATTGAAAACCTTTGCCATACTTTATATGGCAGCTTAAGCCATATATATATGATAGTGTAATACCGCCTTAAGGAATGAAAATACAAATCTGAACAAATTAGGGAAATTGTTTTTTAGAGCCGATTCCAAATATAAAAACTAAACTAAAGAGTCTCCAACAACAGATCAAAAACTGAACATCAGTTAGACTAAACTTCTTCTGAAGTGTTTTTTTTTTTAGTTACCATTTTTTTTTTTTCAAACTCAAAGTTTAAATTCTTTCATATTTTCAAATATTATAACGTACAACTCATTTTTAACAACCTTTATATTTCCCCTGAAGAAGACGTCAACCACCGTCGAAACGTTGGGTAAAAGGAAATGAAATAATCTTTCATTTAACAATCATCACGACCAAAAAAGCCGATGAGAAACAAATTATTTAAAATAATCTCAGTTATAAATATGTATATAAAAACTAAATAAAATAAAATTAACGACCACCTTGATGTACATTATGGGTGATTCCATAGAAAAAGACCCTTTACGAAAAATCACAAGCTATGACTTCGAATTGAAAAAAGTACCGTTAGACGGTTTCAAAAGATTGCATGTTTCATTTGAAAAGTGAAATTATCAATAATTTTTTTATCGTCGTTATTTCGCAGCTCGAACCACATAGCAGAATAGGTCTCCGAAAGTCACTTTTTGTTATAAGAAGCTCAAAACCCTATTTTAAATAGTTAATTGTTTCACAATTTGAGAACCGTTGGTTATTTGCCCTTATCCTCTAAGCACGTTTTCGTGTCATTTAATTATTCAATAGTAAATAAAATTTTAGTTTTTAGGCAGTTGATTCATAAACCCCCATATTAATAAACGGCGGATAACAACGTGCTAGCGTTTATACATCTGTTAACTAGTAATTTTTATTAACAAATGCGTAATAGTCTGTGACGTGTGTTAACGTACGGATAACTTTAACTAGCCAGATTCCACGTATAATGAGCGTATAACTTCTTAACACATACACGCACGCGTATGATAGCACCGTTTACTACTACCAGTATACACTTCGTAAGGCAGTGCATGCATGTGACACATGTATTAGAACATCACCATAATTTGATGAAGTGGTGAATTTGGTGAAGTGATAAATACTGGAAAGATATCATATCTTTTTTAATAAGAAAAGTTATCACGCGGACAAGTTGTCTATCCGTGTGCCAGTTAACACGTGTGTTAGTGAGCGGATACCAGTTTTTTATTAATACTGCTGAAAGTAGTTAGTGTCACGCCCGTAACTAAAAACAAAAAAAATATGTTTCATTACTAGAAGAAAAAAATTTGTATCAATGTGATAATTTGGGGAAAAAAGGAAAATACTATGATCTACTGTCAGACAAAATTTCAAGAATTTGAAATTAATACTGAGTCCGTATTTAAAATTTAAAGTCTATGTCACGCCCGTAACAGGTTGGCATTTCAAATCATATTCTTTCTGTTTATCAACTTAATTTTAGTTTTGTTGCTTTAAGATATGTATGAAATTCATGACGTTGGGATAAAACAATCTTCTTTAAATATAAATTTAATCGGCTTTAAGTAAGGGTTTTCCTTATTTTAAAAGAAAATGGAAAAAATATCATTGAAGCGAAAAATCTATTCACTTTTCAGTGAAAAAAATTTCATTTTTGTAGAGAAAGTGTTTCTGACGTCATGTGAGAAATGATTATAAGTACATCGATGACATTAATTTACCGTCAAAATATAGTACATATATAATATTGTTTTCATGCAATGTCTCACCCGTTACGTTTTCAAATAAAAAATTTGTAGAGTTTTTCGTAGTTTTGGTTCTCATTTCTTAACTGAAAGTGAAGATCAACTATATGGGTTAATATTTGCTAAAGAATGATACATACTTTTCATGCAATATTTTACACTACATGAAAATTAGATATCTTAATCGCAAATCACCAATTTTCTAGGGTCAGACCCGTAACGCAACTAAATTGCATCCTATAACTGAATCACTACTTTTTCATACTGTAATACACTAACCCCCATATTAATAAAGGGCGGATAACAACGTGCTAGCGTTTATACATCTGTTAACTAGTAATTCTTATTAACAAATGCGTAATAGTCTGTGACGTGTGTTAACGTACGGATAACTTTAACTTGCCAGATTCCACATATAATGAACGGATAACTTCTTAACACATACACGCACGCGTATGATAGCACCGTTTACTACTACCAGTATACACTTCGTAAGGCAGTGCATGCATGTGACACATGTATTAGAAAATCACCATAATTTGATGAAGTGGTGAATTTGGTGAAGTGATAAATACTGGAAAGATATCATATCTTTTTTAATAAGAAAAGTTATCAAGCGGACAAGTTGTCTATCCGTTTACCAGTTAACACGTGTGTTAGGGAGCGGATACCAGTTTTTTATTAATACTGCTGTAATTATTTAAAAGGGTTTCAGGTGTCCTTAGAATAGTAAAGTTTTTATTTATAAATTGGGAATATTATATATGTGAATAACTAATAAAATATAGAGTCTCATTGTAACACCCGTAACGATGGAAACACTCATATATGTATATGTAAGCACATATACTTGATTTTATGTGAATTAAAAAAATATAGATATAAAAACATGGATGGTAATATAGCGGAAGTTGTAAGAAAGCAAGAAATTTAAAAAATAGAATGCCATCAGATGTTTTGAAGAAATATTAATTTACGGAAAAAGAACTTTTAAATCCATTTATACAATAAAATTTAAAATGTGTACAACCTTTGTACAATATTAGATTAGATTAGATTAGATTGATCTTTATTTATTTTTTTTAATAGTAAATCGTTACCATTTATATCAAAAGATTTCCTAGCATGGCTTTATGGGCCGTCTGCCGTTCGCAAGTAAGTATTTAACATATTAATAGAGAGATATCGAACAATGTTATGTTATAACAAAAATTAATTATGTACATATAAATTAAATAAAAATTAATACGGAATTTAAAAAAAAAGTAAAGTAAACAATTTTGTTTATGATTGAAAAGGGATTAATTACAATAGTTATCAAAATTTGCATATACATCTAAAATTTGGAATAAAGTGAGTATAAATTTGGCTTTTAGTTTAGCTAAAACAAAACAAGATTATTCAGAACATTATTAAACATAATAAGATGGCTTTTAGTTTGCTAAAACAAAGATAAATAAAAACTACCTACATTTATGTGGGGAAGTTTCAAAAGAACTGCATTATTGTGTTAAAATATTTTCGAAAAAAAAAGAAGTTGGGGCTTTTAGTTTAGCTAAAACAAAAAATTATTACCATGACTCAGAAAAAGTTCAAATATGTACAACGATAGTCTTTAACATGCAAAATATAACATATAAGTGGTTTCCAACCATGGTCTCCATTTAAAATTTGAATACATTCTTCTAAGGTGAGAAAACTGGATCTGAAATGAAGCCTACGGATCTCCTGTAGAATCGGACACAGCGCTAAGAAATGCAAGACGTCTTCATTCTGATTAAGGTTGCACAGTGAACATAATAGGATTTATATCAGTTCTATGAGCCCTAAAGTTCAGTTCGAACATCTCAGTCCGAATTTTGAAAATCAAACCCATTTCGAATGCCGAGAACTCGTCTCTAAAATAATTATTTTGACCCAAGCATAAATTTAGTTGTTTATAAATGGGTCGAGAGGATGTCTCTCGTGCCCTTTCAAGACAGAGTTGATACATTTCATCATCTACAGTAGAGATGCAATCATGCATGGTATTTTTAAGATCTTCAACATTTTCCATTGAAAGCGACATTGGAAAGTTATGAATGACGGCAAGATGATACCAGTTCTTTATAGGACTATATCTTCTCTGGAAGCAAACCAAAAGTATTCGTTTTTGTAGGTTTCTATCAGATCGTTTCATAACCCGAACGATATAATCAGCATTTGCTTTCAAATTTCTTAGAAATATTGGAGGTAAGCCTGACTCCACATGAATAGCATAACTAGGGGTGTTAATAGGCAACTTAAAAATGCGCTTAAAAAAGTATCTCTGTATCAACTCCATTTCATCTATCTGCTGGAACCCATAAACTTCACTTCCATAGCAAAAGCAGCTATTGATTGTAGCATTATAAACTTTAAATTTAGATACTGGATCTACATATTTATTTGTAAAGAATTCTGACCACATGGTGTTGATGGCTGATTTTGCCTTATTTGTTTTTTCTTTTAAATGTGCACGAATATTTAAATTGTAAGTAAGTACATAGCCTAAATACTTAAATTCTTTAACAACTTCTATTACCTCATTATCTAAGGTCCAATTACGATCATAGCCAATAGAACGATTTTGGGATCTAAATACCATTATTTTTGACTTTGAAGTATTAATTTTAAGATCCCAAAAATCGGAAAAATTTTTCAGCTTATTAATTTGAAGTTGTAAAGTTAGTGGATTGTCCGATAGAACTACCATGTCATCTGCATAGAGCAGAACTTTGATAGTCACATCACCAAAACTAATCCCACCTGGAATATGATTTTCGATATCGTTAATATAAAGTGCAAACATCAATGGACTTAGAACACAACCTTGTGGGACACCGGTTTCACATTTAAAGAACTTGGATACGTATTTACCGTTTTGTACTGTTGCGGACATGCTTCCAAGGAGTTTTTCGTAGACTTTGATAAATTTTGTCGAAAGCCCGATTCCTGAAAGTTTGTAAAGTAGGGATCTTCGGTTAATAGTATCAAATGCTGCCTTCAGATCAACAAAAAAAGCGTATAAACACTTTTTTGTATCAATGAAACGTCTTGCTGCAGTATCAAGAACAAAAATTTGATCAATTGTTGAAAGATTGGCTCGAAAGCCAGCCTGAAAACAACTTATTATATTGTTTTGCTCAACCCAGGTCACGAGTCTATTATAGAGAAGTTGCGTAAACACTTTACGAAGAGAGTTGAGTACAGCAATGCCTCTATAGTTTTCTGGCAGATCCCGATTACCCTTCTTAAAAATTGCAGAAATTCTTGAAAAAAGAAAGTTTTTTGGAACTGTTTCTTCATTGTACATCTTATTGAATAAAACTAGAACAAACTCCAGGAATTCTGTTAGTGCGTTTTTATAGAACTCTACTGGGATACCATCGAGACCTGAGGCTTTGTTATTTTTCATTTTATTCAAAGAAGATATTAGTTCCAACATTGAGAATGGGCAATCAAGATCTGAGATAACGATGTTTGGAAGAGCAAAACAAATAGTGTTTTTGTACAATATTTGGATGGTCAAATGAACATTTAAATTGAAAAAAAATCATGAAATTTACGTATTTATGAAATATCGAATTTGGAAAAAATATTTTTTTTTTATTTGATCCTAAAAATACATATGTAGTTGTTTTAATGATTTGATATTTGAAATGCAATGTTATTTAAACTCTTTCAAGCTCTGTATAAGAAAATTAATTCAAATCAGTTAAGCTAATAATAAGAAACCCCTCGTCTTCAATGACGCTCGCTATGTCAGCTCAAAAGAGAAAGTCAATTTGCCTGAGAGCAGAATTTCTTGTTAAGTTAACGCTGACAGAGAGTTTTATGATTATGACTCTTCATGTACTCGATAGCCTTAACCATTTTATAAGATGGTTCTTCTTTTCTTCGGTGGCAAGAGTTCTAAAAGATATTGTTTTGGGAAGTACACGAACAGAAAAATTATTAGTTATAAATGATCATTTGGGAAGTACACGAACAGACCAATTATTAGTTATAAATGATCACTGTACACATATTAAAGGTAATATCATTAGAGTTTTGATTTTTGTTTCTTCTGCGCATATATCAAAATTTGTGTCAAATGTCAGTATTTGCCATTTTTATATCGGACAATTTCAATTTGAATTTGTTGTTGTTTTTACGTGCGTTTTCTTCCTCACGCTCACAGCCATTTTTTATTTTCGACTGACAACCTGCGCAGTATAATACCTTAGATTTGTGTACTGTAATAAATGATTTGCTTCTTTCAGACCTAATCGCAGTGAGCCATGCCTGTCAATCTTCCCAAAAAGTAAAAAGTTGAGATTGCCTACAAGAATACTAGCTGGGCTTTTTTTTGCATGTCTATATGGAGTTTGGACATTGTATATCTACTCTATAGTATTCTCATGAAACACGATATTGTAGGTTGAAATTTGGTCGATAGGTTCGCTGTGATCGCCTTACCGAGATCCCTTAACAAAAATTAGGATTACATTTGAACACTAGATGGCCACGAGCTTTTTTTCTTCATGAGAATACTATAGAATTTATATACAATGGTTTGGAGAAAAAACAACATCGGGACATTTCAACATTTATTTGCCTACCTCATACCTTGGTCTGACATTTTGTATTGAATTATCCAAAGGAGAAGAAGTAAGGGAACTGGCAAGCAAACACAAATGCGCTGCCCCAGGGTCGGTGTGCAGTTACATGACTGGAGGCTGGGGCGCCCAAAGGAAGAAAGATTTCAAAAACAGAAAAAAATCGTTAGTCCCCATATTAATAAACGGCGGATAACAACCTGCTAGCATTTATACATCTATTAACTTGTAATTCTTATTAACAAATGTCTAACAGCAGTATTAATAAAAACCTGTTATCCGCTACCTAACACACGTGTTAACTGGCATACGGATAGACAACTTGTCCGTTTGATAACTTTTTTCTATTAAAAAAGATACTATATCTTTCCAGTATTTATCACTTCACCAAATTCACCACTTCTTGATCAAATTATGGTGATTTTCTAATACATGTGTCACATGCATGCACTTAATTCCTTACGAAGTGTATACTGGTAGTAGTAAGCGGTCTTATCACACGTGTACGTGTATGTGTAAAGAAGTTATCCATTCACTATACGCGGAATTTGGCGAGTTAAAGTTATCCGTACGTAAACACATGTCACAGAAAAAATGGTCATTACCGTGGTATGCGTTATTTCGAACACCATAAACTTTTATTCATAGATTGAACCATTTTTGAAGAATTTGCTAAGCTTATCTCAAATCTGTTCGGAAAATATTTTGACTATAACAGTTTTTTTGCAAACCCGATTTAAGTATGAAAGTGTCACTACCGTGGCAAGGAAAATCATGTCACTAGCGTGGCATTTCATCATTTTTACATGTAAAATCTGGTGTACAAAAAAATTTACATTTGTAGTGTGACCACTTTCAGCATTAACTTTAGTTATCATAACAATCATTATGGCATCAAAAAAGTTTGAGAAATCTAACATTTTTGTTTGTAAATTTTGCATTCACAAAAGTATCAGTTTGCTGAGAATTGCCCACCGCCATATTGCAACATGTGGTGCTGCATTAAATCCTATAAGAACGTCAATAATACGATATACAAATTTTTCTTTTTACAGGTGAGTTTTGTCTCATATTCTACTAATTAAAGCATGAAACTAAAAAAAGTGACAGTATTCACTATACTAACTTTTATTTCACATTTTTATTTAGTTTAATTAATAAACATTTTCACTTGTTTAACGAATTAAAACTTCTCTTGAGTTCGGCAAAATGACAGATGAATCTCAATTTGTTTTTTTTTTTAATTCTTGCTGCTTCACTCACGTACACTGTGTATGTGATATACACCACTTCCTTTACTTCTTCTTGCATGGAATTATCTTACCAGCAAAAATTTGACATTTCTGTAAACTATAATTATAACAGAACGGCATCGGCAGTGTGGTTTGGCATTAGGCGTGTTTTGTTGACTTCCTTAATGTGAACATTAAGAAATACTTCACATTAAATGCAAATTCCAACAACAACAAGTTAACTTCACATTTCAACTCCAGTAACTCTGTTACCGACACTAACATAAACGCAGCTTGGCACCATTCTGCCAACTATCATTTTTTGTCTAAAACGGAAGCTTTCATCGGCCATTTTTATTCTGACACTTGTGAGAAATTTCGAGAGCCTCGTGAATGTTTGCTAAAGCCAAAGCCTAACAAATATAGAAATTAAAACTAAAGTAAAACTTAAACTCTAACAGCAGTATTAATAAAAAACTCGTATCCGCTCCCTAACACACGTGTTAACTGGCACACGGATAGACAACTTGTCCGCTTGATAACTTTTCCTATTAAAAAAGATATGATATCTTTCCAGTATTTATCACTTCACCAAATTCACCACTTGATCAAATTATGGTGATTTTCTAATACGTGTGTCACATGCATGCACTGCCTTACGAAGTGTATACTGGTAGGAGTAAACGGTGCTATCATACGCCTGCGTGTATGTGTTAAGAAGTTATCCGTTCATTATACGTGGAATCTGGCTAGTTAAAGTCATCCGTACGTTAACACACGTCACAGACTATTACGCATTTGTTAATAAGAATTACTAGTTGACAGATGTATAAACGCTAGCACGTTGTTATCCGCCGTTTATTAATATGGGGGTAAGGGTTTGTTTCACAATGTTTGAATAAAGTTCTGATTAGATATTCGACACATAAATATTTGCACAGGGTAATAAGTTCACAGAAGAAAAATTCACAATAATTATTGCCTTAAGACCCACCTGATTAAGTTAGAAATTCATAAATATTTTTTATTTGTGAACATATGACCCTGCTTCAGAATTTATTTGTCGAATAACTAATCAGAACTTTACTCAGAGAATGTGAAACATGCCCTAAATAAACTAAAAGTAAGATTAATTGTAACCTAAAAAATACAATAAGATTAGATTAGAAATATAAGAATAATGTAATAATCTTGTTTTAGGAAATTAAAGCCTCCCTATCAGGATAAAAATCAAAAAAGTCTTTTATTCCTGAGGCTAAAGATTTCGAATTACCTGGAGAAACAATACTTTAATTTTTTTTATTGGAAAATCATCAAAATCTTCATCGTATCAACAATCTTCATCGCCGCATCGAATTATCATCTTCGTTTCAACAATTTTCATCGTCGCATCGAATTCATCTTCATACATCAATCTTCATCGTTGCATCATCATCTTCACACTTCAATCTTCGTCTCCAGAGATCTTCATCTTTCACCGTGCACTGGCATACCAAGATCAATTGTCATCGGTCTTCAGCGGTTTATCATCCATCTCATCCACGGCTCCATAAAGATTACCATCATTAGCTTCATTTGTCTCCATTACCATCAGCGCATCACAAATAAATCACCATCATCTCATCATATAAGCATAGAGGGTAAGTCATTCCAATTTCCACCTTTTACCTTGGTCCTTTACATATTTGCCTTGAATATCCTATGTACTCAGTGCCTATATTAAAACCATACAACAAAAACATCACAGTGAATCCCGAGCTCTCTACCTCAGTCTCATTCTACCGAAATCAGATTTGTACCTATCTCGTTTATATACGTATGTATATATATATATATATATATATATATATATATATATATACCTTAACATTTATATATATATAGTAAAGCTTATAAATTCATATTTTAATAAAGAGAATCGCACGCCCTTGTTTGTTTTTAAATATGCCTCCAAAAACATCGGAATTATCCTTCAACTGCAAAACTTGCAATTTAGTGGACAATGATGATATGGTACAATGCGATACCTGTGATGAATGGTGCTATTTTGTCTGCGTTGGAGTAACCATCGACATTCAAAACGAAGAGTGGAATTGTTCCAAGTGCCAACATACAACAGATTCAACGGCACCAACTACTGAAAACCGCAACAGCCACCAGAATGACCAAGAAGCCACTAGCAGAAGCGTTACTTTGCCACCACCACAAAGGAACCTTCATGGGCAACTGCAGAATTTGAACGCCTCCGCAACAAAGCAAGCAGCAAAAGCATCAACAGCAAAGCAACGTGAGTTAAAATTACAACAACTGCAGGAAGAAAAGGAGATGAAAGAACGAAGCGACATGGAATTCCTTAAAAAGGAGTTCGCAATGCTTCAAGAGTTACTATCCGACTCATCTGATGTTCAAAGCGATGAAGAAAACTCTGAACTTGAAAATAACCCTAATCAAACTCAGAAAAAACTTGCATACGATCTAACGAAGAATATTTCAACCCTTTTACAGCAGAATGCAACACAAATTATAACCTTCACAACAACTTTACAGGCTCCTTATTCCTGACCAAGTTCCAGGTGTTCTGAAGACTCTACAAATTCATTTTGGACAGCCAGAAGTTATAATCGACAATCTTGTGGAAAGGATTCGCAAGGAACCACCACCTCGACAAGATAAGTTGCAATCGATTATAAAGTTTTCTTTAGCAGTCCAAAACATATGTGGTGTGATGGAAGCTACTGGTCTATATGGACATTTAGAGAACCCATCTTTGTTACGAGAGCTGACAAATAAATTACCGCCGCCTATTCGTCTTCAATGGGGCAGCTACAGACAAAATTTAAGTGTCGTTAACCTCTCAGCTTATAGTACATGGCTAGAAGGAATAGCGCACTCTGCATTAATTGTTAATCCACTTCACGAGCCTCATTTGCCAAGCACAAGCCACGGAAGAGGTGGTACTAGAGCAGCAGTTAATGTTCATCAAGATTCAGAGACACAAGCACAGCAAAACTACAAAAAGTGCTTGCTTCGCACATCTAATTGCAAGGCTGTCGATCAGTGTCAAATATTTTTGAAGATGAACCTCAATGACCGATGGAACGTTATCAAGCGCCACTCAGTTTGCCGAACATGCCTCCGCCAACATGGGAAGAACCGTTGCTACCTCCAGAGAGCTTGTGGAATTGATGGTTGCACTTTTAAACACCACCAACTTCTTCAAAAACAATGCGAAACGCCTAACCCACCAGGACCAGTAAACGTTCAAATTAACTATCACCACAATTTAAATGAAGAAATAATTTTATTCAGAACTATTCCAGTTACACTGCACTACGAACAAAAACATTTGAACACTTTCGCCTTTCTTGATGACGGCTCATCGATATCCCTGGTGGATGAAAACCTAGCCTGAAGTTAGGAGTAGAAGGAAAAGCACAACCTCTTTGCCTTAAGTGGACGTCAAATACTCACAGGACGGAGCAGTCATCTAGGAACATAAATATATAAATTTCATCATTAACACTCAGCAAGAAGTACAACATATCAAACATACGCACCGTGAAGTCTCTTGATCTCCCCAAGCAAACCATTGACTGCAATGAATTGTCCAACCGATATGAATATTTGATATATTTGAATCATATACAAACGCGCAACCACGAATTTTACTTGGGTTGAATCATTGGAAGCAGCTGTTCTCTCAAACTTGAAAGAAAGAGCAGCAAACTATTAAAGCGGGGCATAACAAACTGGAATATTCTGTCAGGATCAGAAAAAATTCTAGGTATGTGGTGGTGCCCAAGTGATGATACATTCTCGTTTGCAATAAAAGTAAAAACTATTGAATTTGATATTCTAGCAGAAGATATATGGCCAACTAAAAGAAATATCTTGAGAGTTTTGATGTCTGTTTTCGATCCCCTGGGACTTATAGCTAATTTTATGGTGTTGCTAAAAATTGTTTTGCAGGAAGTTTGGGCCTCGGCAATCGAGTGGGATGAAAAGATACTCCCACAGCAGCTTGAAAAATGGAAAAATGGAAAAGCTTAATTCCAGCCATCAAAAATATTTCCATCCAAAGATCCTTCCTACAAGAAATCTGCTTTAATAAAAATTCGCATGTGGAAGTGCACATTTTCGTTGATGCAAGTGAAGCTGCCTATTCAGCAGTAGGATACCTTCGTGTAACAACTGAAAATGTTATTTTTTGCAGCGAAAACCAAAGTGTCACCACTAAAAGTTATATCAATACCCACGCTCGAATTAGAGGCAGCTGTGCTCGGAGCTCGACTTGCAAAAACGATTATAGAAGGACACTCCATTGAAATTTCTGAAAAATACTTTTGGTCAGACTCCAAAACTGTACTGAGCTTGATAAATTCTGATCATCGTAAATATAAGCAGTTTGTCGCATTCCGGATTGGAGAAATACTTGAAGAAACAGATATGAAGAGTTGGAGATGGGTTCCGAGCAAAGAAAACGTGGCAGATGAAGCAACGAAGTGGCAGTTCAAAAATGAGTTCAACTCAAATAGCCGTTGGTACACCGGTCCAAAGTTTTTGTATGAAACAAAGGAGAATTGGCCCAATGAATTCGTCAATGGAGAAGCTTCAGTCGTAGAGTTAAGACATATTCATCTCCATCAAGTAAAACAACTCGATTATCTCATTGATGTGAACCGTTTCAGCAAGTGGAATAAAATGCTTCGGTGTATGGCGCAAGTTTATCGTTTTCTTCGAATGTACATAAAATTCAGAAGTGGGAAAGTAGTAACTAAATATTTAATCAGTGAAGACCTCAAACATGCTGAAAATTATCTATATAGGATGTGTCAAAGGGATGCCTTAGAGATCTCTGTTCTCAATAATGTTGAGAACAACGAAGATTCGAAAATGCACAATATAGAAAAGACCAGTGCCCTATACAAGCTCTCACCGTATTTGGACGAAAATTCGGTGTTGAGAATATGTGGACGAATCGCCGCAGCACCAGAAATTCCCTTTAGTATGAAACGACCCATAATTTTGCCGAAGAAACATCAAATCACCAATTTAATTATAACTGATTACCATGATCGATTCTACCATCATAATAACGAAACGGTGGTAAATGAAATTCGTCAAAGGTTCAACAATCCCAGACTTCGAGTTCTACTAAAATCAGTACGAAGAAATTGTCAAACGTGTAAAGTCAACAGATGCCTTCCAAATCCCCCGCTTATGGGTGACTTGCCAGCGGCAAGGCTCCAACCATTTACTAAAGCATTTGCATATATAGGGATTGACTATTTCGGACATCTGCATGTCAAAGTGGGTAGGCACCTAGAAAAACATTGGGGCGTCCTCATAACGTGCCTCACAGTACGCGCAGTGCATATTGAAATAGCTTGCACCCTATCAGTAGATTCCTGTATCATGGCACTAAAACGCTTTATTGCACGTAGGGGCTGGCCCTTGGAAATCTACAGTGATAACGGCACAAATTTTCGGGGAGCTAGTCAAGAACTAAAGGAAGCGATGCAAAACCTACATATAGATAAAGTGGCTGAAAGTTTCGTCGGACCTAACATCAAATGGAATTTCAACCCTCCTTTGACGCCTCATATGGGAGGCAGTTGGGAGAGGCTAGTGCGTTCGATAAAACAAACACTCAATCATATTTCTCTTACTAGAAACTCATCTGATGAGCTATTACATACCATGTTTTCTGAGGTAGAGAGAATCCTTAATTCCCGACCCCTTACTAACGTTCCTCTAGATGGTGGTGATGCTGAAGCATTGACACCAAACCATTTTTTACTGGGATCATCAAGTGGAGAGAAATTGGCGGGACCAACTTACAGTGATGGAACAACACTTCGTAAAAACTGGCTATCCAGTGAACAATTCGCAAATCAGTTCTGGCGGCGCTGGGTTACAGAATACTTACCTGACCTAACCAAGTGTACGAAATGGTATTCTTCGACGAGGTCTATTCAAGAGGGAGATGTTGTCATTATAACAGATCCAGATAGTCCGCGAAACAACTGGCCAAAAGGAATTATCCTCAAGGTACTCCCCGGGAAGGATGGCATTGTAAGAAAAGCGATGGTAAAGACAAAAAATGGTGTGTACACTAGGCCCGCGGCTAGTTCGCCGTGCTAGACGTTGGTCGGTTCTAAAGAGGATGGAAAGCCAGTTTATGAAACCAGCTTACCAGGGGGGAGTGTTACCGACACTAACATAAACGCAGCTTGGCACCATTCTGCCAACTATCATTTTTTGTCTAAAACGGAAGCTTTCATCGGCCATTTTTATTCTGACACTTGTGAGAAATTTCGAGAGCCTCGTGAAAGTTTCTTAAAGCCAAAACCTAAAAAATATAGAAATTAAAACTAAAGTAAAACTTAAACTCTAAATAAACTAAAAGTATGATTAATTGAAACCTAAAAAATACAATAAGATTAGATTAGAAATATAAGAATAATGTAATAGTCTTGTTTTAGGAAATTAAAGCCTCCCTATCAGGTTAAATTTCAAAAAAGTCTTTTATTCCTGAGGCTAAAGATTTCGAATTACCTGGAGAAACAATAAACTCTATGGCTGAATGTGGAACGTACATTAAGGAGGTCAACAAAACACACCTATTATCGTTTTTATCGGGAAGGTAGGAATCTAATGCAATTATAACTGTGGAATCTCTAAAAAACAAAAAAATAGGAAATTCGACACATACACTTGTATTCAATCTTAACTTGTTTACACTATTTAGATAGATTGACAACCATATGGCCCACTGTGAGTAAGTTCTGAAACACAGTACCTACACATATTAAAGGTAATATCATTAGCGTTTTCATTTTTGTTCAGTTCTGCGCATCCATCAAAATCAGTGGAAAATGGCGAATCCCGTGACCCCCACTCGTTAAACATCAAAATTTGTTGTGTGTTCTGTGTTCATTTGTTACTTATTTATTAGCAAATACAATAGTTTCAAGCTTTATAGTATTTATTAACATTATTTTGTCATGCAAACAACATCCTTCGTGGTTTTTACTGTTATTTAAATTATCCTTTTGTGTTTGTTTTCTTCGTTGTCGTTGTAATACAGCGGACGGGGTCCCGTAAGGCTGACATCTTGAATTTCTTTGACAGTTCTCATTTCGGACAACATGCGCAAGATAATACCTTAGATATGTGTACTGTGCGTGTAAGGTAGCCTTAAGGAAAATTCCCATATCGAAGTCGCATAGATGATGATTGGAAGTATTGGAAGTACGTGTTGTCTTGTGTGCATTTTATTTTATTTGTGTTTTGTATCGTTGTCAAAAAAATTCAGCGATTTACGCCTTTTTCCAGCAGCTAAATAAAATAAGCCGAATTGAATCTTGAATTTATAAATATTTCGCAGCGCTGCAGCAGGGTATTTTAAATTTTAAATTAAAAAACTCATCAGCACTTTTGCCTGGTTCCATATTAAATTTAAATGATGGCTACTCAATTTAATCAGTGTGAATCTACGTTTCGTAAGTTAACTTATCAACAAAATACTTTGTCCTTCAACTTTTAATACAAAAAAAAATTCTCTAACGTTTAGAAAATACCGAATTTAAATGGACCCATTCAGCTAACTGGCTTCTTATAAACAGTTATCTCGATATGAAAGACGAATTCCGTGATCCACGGATTAGGAAAAAGGAATTGTGGATTCGAATTTCTGATAAATTTCGTGAAGTGGGCTATGAAGTCCCATTCGATTTGTTGGACAAAAAATTCCGAAATCTAAAATCGACTTATTACCAAGTGAGACGAAAGATTGATTATTCCCTTCCGTAAATTATTTTTCTTTTATTGTTTTAAAAAAGGTGAAGGAGAGAAAACAACAATCTTCACATAAATCTGTAAAGTGGGAATACTATAAAGTTTTCGACGAACTACTGAAAGGCGATGAAGTTGCTGCAGAAAATGTTTCAACTGTCGATACAGCAATTACCGCAAGTAACCCACGTTTGAACAATTTTCGATCTTCAGTTTATGTTCCTGTAGTAAGTTATTTTTTATTTTTGTACCTACTTCCTCGTTGAAATATAAATATTCTGTTAACAGGAAAATAGAAAAAGAAAGCGAGTCATTACCTCCAGTAAACCAAAAGCTGCTAACGGAACTGTTAAATATGTTACCATCGAACCTGCTGATTCTGTAGAAGATTTCATTGACGGCGGAGATTCGAGTGAACCAACAAGGGGCGAAACGAGCCTTGAACTAGAAATCAATGATACAATAATGGAAGATACCCAAGATGGTACATTATTTGCAGATGAAGATTATGAAAATCCGAATCGTGAATCATTTTTGAGCGGCAAAAAAGTCAACTTGAGCAATCTCGAAGCTCGAAAATTACATGCCGAAACAAGGTACTTCAATAAGAAGGCTGACTATTTTGAAAAGCAAACTTCGTGTCTGGACGTTCATAGAAAACTTATGATAATGCAGGCGCATAAATTGAAGCTCGAAATAGAACAAATGAAGAACAATACGATGCAATGAGTTAGGTATTTAGGTACATACATACTAGTTCTAAGCGCATCCCACGTTATGAAATCTCTGGGGATCAGAATTTTTTTTAAAGAAACAAAAATAACTCGAGTAAATCTTTAAATAAAGTCTTTGTGATAAATTTGTTTCATTTTCCTGTTCTAACCATATATTTATCTTCAAAACGAACATTTTCGATGACTAGTATAGGACAAACGCAAAATTGGTATTGATTGATACTTTGCTTTCATGGTTCATTCATCTCCGAATAGATTGAAATCATTATTTTGTTACGGTTCAGAAGTATTTGTGTTTTTAGATGTGTAGCTGAAACACTAGAAGATTCATGGCCTTTTCGATTGGCAATCCACTGATTCGATACGTGTGAACGCTTCTGGTTTCGATTCTGAAATCAAACCCAGAACAATTTTCTCCTCTTTTCAGAACAAGAACTGTCATTCTCCTCCCAATCGAAAAGGCCATTAGAAGTCGTTGGTCGTTATTATTCTGCTTTTTTGGTCAAAAGAAAATCTAATATGTTATTTAAAAATATATAAAAGTTGGTTATGTGATTCAAACAAGAACATCTTGGATTTCAATTCCCAATGGGTATTTAAATTACCCTAGGTTTGAAAATGAGAATATTAAATAGCCATGTTCTTTTGGAGTTGAAAAAGAGGTACACACAGCGGCGTAGCTACCCAGGGGCAAACTGGGGCGGCGCCCCAGGGCCCCGAAGGTTTGGGGGCCCCAGGGACAGCCTGACGAAACATTTTTTCAAAGCGAAAATAAAAGTTCTTCTTATCTTTAAGAATGTTTTGGCTTAGTTTGTTTTGAATATTATGGGTCAGTTACAAGACTTGTGGATAAAGTCTTGGATAGCATATCCGGACCTTTTTTGCCAGATAAATTTCTACTTTTGGCTCAAATATCTCTGACAATAATATCCAACAGAAACTGATTAAATCTTAGATAGCCTATCTGCCGGTCCAAGGAGCTGTTTAGGCTTTTATCTATATAGAAGAAGGCTAACTGCTATGAATTTCATTTTTGACTTTGCTTTTGGTACTCTGTAATACGGCCGATATTAGTTATTCTAGCAGATTATATTAAAAATGTCAGAATTGAGTCTGATTCCCTCCGCAGCTCATTCATCTGATTCCGTTGTAGGGGTGATAATTATTAACTATGTACATATGTGTAGAAAAATGGCTTTTTAGTTTTATTTGGGTTTGTTTTTATCGTTTCTTTCTGTGATTTGTATATATGAATTTAGGTATAATAATAATCGGTGTTTTTTGTAGGTGTGAAGTTCTTATTTCTTCTAACACTAAATGCTTGCGTAATGACCTTTATTTTTGCTTCCTTTACACGCACAACACATAAAAATAACAAAACCAGAACACAAAAAGTGCAATTTCTCAAAAAAGTTGAGATTTCTTGTGTAAGGAGTGTGCTGAACCGGTCTTTTTAAATTTTATTTTTTCTATTATATGTGAGGCAGTGAGAGCCATAGTGGCCTAACTGCAATTTTGTCGAAATTGAGTTTATTATAAAAATTGAATCTGTATGTATTAAACAATATTTCTGTATTTAAATTTTTTGAATTGATAGCTCCATGTCATACTTATAGGGCTTTTTGCATTTAGAGGCCACCAACAAGAAAATTCAAAGCTTGAGTGCTAGAGTGGCCTATCTGATCACTTATAACGGTATTTTGAGAATCATTAATACAAAATCAAAAACCTTTTATTTTTTTTATCATATTGCAAACAAAAATCAAAACTATGTTCAGTTATTTAAAAACTACAAATTTTGTAATTCTTTTAAAACTGCAAGTGCTTAGAAATAATCTGTTCCTTATTTTTGCTCTACTGAAAATAATGACAAATGCAGTTAGGCCACTATGGCTCTCACTGCCTCATATTTACTAGAATATCTGAGAAATATCAACAGTCGAGACACTGGAGTCAGTTGAAGGTCACAAAAAATCAGTATAATACACTATTTCCAGCATTTTTGTGTGATTTTTTTTTTTCTCAAAAACTACTATACTTCAGTTTAAAATGCCATCTCAAAATAGAAACAAAAAAGGAATTTCAAAGCTGGTAGGGGCATCTCACAAAGTTTGAGCAAAATCTGAGATGTGCTTTTTTAATAGACGTTTTCATATGGAATGACTCAAAAATAAAATGTTTTTTTTTTCGATCACTAACATTTCTGTTCTTACCACCATTTTTTTGCTATTGTAACCAAACTGCATGCTAAGCTTTAAAAATTATATTTCTAAGAAATATCTTATGCTGACAGTTTTTGTTAAAAATTCCTATAACATAACATACCTCTTCTAAAATTTCTCATTTTTTTTGTTAATCAAAAACGAAACCAATTTCTGTTAACGGGCCCCATTTTATTTTCTGCCCCAGGGCCCTCGCCCATCTAGCTACGCTACTGGGTACACAGGAGTAGATGAAAACCTTATTCTAAGTAGTCTAAGCTCTCCATTAAAGTATATACATTTTGCATTCCTATTTTTTAAGAATTGTATACCTATTGCTTACTAGCCGCGGTCAACTTTTCGACTTACAAGAAGATAAGGAGAACACTATGGCTCAATAGGTCTTAAGTTTGTAGTACATTTATACCTCAAAATATTTTAATACAAGAAGAACCAAATCTCTAATGTTAGCTACATACTTTGTTCTACGGCAAAAAGATTGTAATTGAATTATAAATTGTAATCAAATTATAAAATATTTTATTTGTTAAAACGTCGCCTCAGAAATCAAGCTTAATTTTATTTTCTACATTATTATATTTTAATAATTCATATTAATGAATATTGGAGACGGTGATCATTCCCCAGAATTGCAATTGGCTTTGAAAAAATTTGAAGATGCTTGTAATTCATTACAAAACGAACAAACAAAATTGGTAGAGCTCGAAAAAAGGAGGAAAAGATTACAAGACGATTTAGAAGGTTTACGAAATGAAATTTTAATTGAAAAGTCTCATGTAGAATCGGTAAGGGAGGAACGAGATGAATATGATATCGAATCGGCAGAAGCAGATAAACCGATTGCATAAATAAATGGTCAGTTTTATAAAATTAATATTCTTCATAATTATTATTTGTTTACATTATTTGTGGAATGATATGAAAGAAAAAACATGAAAAGTGTCTTGTTTTAAAAGCGAGCATTTTAGAAATTTTTGAGGCATTCATACAAAAACGTGACGCAAAATTTTACCTTATATCGCAAATACAATAAGCTTTTATTTTGCTATATAAAAATATACAAGCATTTTATTAGTATTGAATGATTTAACTACCAATATTAAAAAAATACCCTTTTAATTAATACAATTAATGAAAACAATAGTTTTTTTTATTTTGATTAATAAGGTAGGGCGTCTTTTCAAGAGTTACATATACCAAGAGCCGACAGCAAATTTTGGGGATGGAAGCATAGCCAAAATATGTCTGGCAGAATTCTTTCTATTAGATTTTGACGAAAAATTAAAAAAAGAAAAAAAAAGTTGCAGTAGACCTCTACCTCTAGACGAGTTTTAAGAAAAATTCGACTTTCTACTTTAAAAAATTAAATAAAGAATGGTTCATATCCAATTTAAAGTGATCTATCGCCATTTAGACGATGGAAATTTTTACGATAAGTCATGAAGACGATTTATATGACTCACCTTTTTTGTTCCTTAAGCAATCTTTTTATACAAGATTATTTTGTTGCTTCATGGCAAAACTATATACATAACTTTTGTTTCTATTTATTGTAAAAATTACACTAAAGCGGTTCTTCAATAAATTTCTTAAATGCTTTCTGATATGGTTGAAAATCTTTAGTGACTTTATCCAAATCAGAATTTTCCAAATGATCAACAAACGTCCGGTAGATTTGTTGCACTAGCTGTGAAAATTATTGATTTATAATTTAAAGCTCGGAAGAAAAACAAAAATAATTAGGTACTCACCTCTTTTATCTTCGGTGTTTCATTATGTGTAGCAATAGCTTCCATTAGGATATCAGAAAATTGTTCGAAAAACTTTAACAAATTTATATTCATAACTTCAACGGTTATTATATACAAACAAGTGAGATAGCAAATATGGAACCTCTGAAAGAAATAATGTTTTTTTTTTTTAAACTCACTTCTTTTGTATTCTATATTATTTCTTACCTGAAGCATCTTTTCACACATTGTGGCACTCTGCAGGAGTTTATGTGATTCTGCTACAAATAGTTTAATTATGTACAACGCCCAGCGGTATGAGGCGCACGAATTTATTTTACTACATTCCATGCGGAATTTTTGAAAGTCATCATTCGACAGCGAATTATAATCACGAGTAAGATATTCTTCAATTTCTTTCCGATTAAGAGTGAAACGGATAAGAATTTTCGGGATAAAAGATAGTAGACAAATGACAATGTCAGAATTTGTGGCATGCTTCAAGCTACCTAATAGATTTTCCATCATTTCATCTGTCATGTCCCACTGGAAGAGAAAATCGCGTTTAATAAAGTACGAAACATTTAAGTAATTGAACAATAATACATCAAATGAATCAATTTCTTCATTGAAATCTAAACAGTCACATAGGCATTTCCAAACGGCATATGTTCCATCGACTGAGTCCACAGTTCGAACTGAATTGAGCACTGCATCGAAAATTACCTCAGGGATGTTCAGTTCTTTGATTTCTTTTGGATCCTTTGAAGAAAATACAAGTGGTTTAGTGGGCAATTCAAAGGCTGTTTAAACATTTTTACTCACGGAATGACTTATTATTGTTTGAAATACCTTCGTGCTAAGTTCCTTGTAAGCTGGCAAGTGACACTCGCGCAGCGTCAGACCTACAGAAAGTGCAAAATTTGCCCATTTCGTTGGCAGTTTGCGTCCATCGGAAACCTTTAACTAGAAAGGATGTGTTAAAATTGGTAAACAATAAATAAGATTACCAATCATACTTCAAGGAACCTGCTAAATCCATGAACAGTTCCTATGTGGCGTTTCCAAACGTCTGCTTTTAAGTATTGTGTATAGTGTTTAAGTACATACCCGTCCACCTCCGAATCCAAGATTTTGTGAAAGCTTTTTGCTATAAATTGCTGAAGCACCTGAAGGAATTGTTGATTTCGAGTTTTGTACAAAGTGTTAGGCGCCGTTATTTCTGTTGTCAGCATAAGAAGCCTTCCTTTGATCTAGTGAAAGACGAAACCATATTCATAATGGATAATAGGACTATGAAACTACGATGTACCTACCTCTAAAATATTGTCATTGTACTCTTTGGAATGGAGAACGTCTTCGCTTTGCTGGATAAAATCAAAAAGCAGTGGAAGCTGTATTTCAAGCATTTTTCGATATTCATCAAAATTTTCATATTCTATAGGGGTGTCGTCTAGGTTAACAGACAAGTCTGGAACGGAGGATGATTTGATAAGGTCTTTTGCTAAAGCTAATTGGTTTTCCATTGCTGTATTCTTTAAAGCGCACTCGATCTTCCAAGATTCTAAAGTAGAAATTAGAGGTAATCGTTAGTTGATTTTTGCAATTATTTTTTGCCAAATTGTTTGGTTAATCTTACAGGTAAACGTAAAAAACAAAAGGAACTTTATCCACTTCGTGTACCAAAACCTAAAAGTTGTTTACATGCAGAAAAATTAAACTTCAAAAGTTGACAAGAAAAAATGACAACCAAAATAACCACCGGCGTAAGTGATGCCAAGTAAAATTATAGGCAAGCATGTGCCTTAACACCCCGACTCCACAGGGCATACAGATGCCCAACATCACAACCACAATCCAATCAACAATCAGCAGTTTTGTTCTCGTTGGGCAAATCATGTCATGTCGTTTCATTTCCCTCTCACCACTACTTCTATCTTTTGCAATAAAACTCGCCCTTTAGAAACCCGATAACAGTAAAGAGACTTTTTTGATATCCAGCTACCTCGAGATACAACGAAAACCAGAAAAAAACTCACACGCACGTGAAAAGTCAAATCTCATGGCCAAGCTTTGAACAGCATACATGTCTTGTTCAAAAGTTGGTTTTCTTCGACTTATATTCGACAAGAGATGGATTTTTCTGGCTCCATTGGATTTTTATTAGACATGTTCATAGTCTTGGCATCGTTCATGGCAGGTGGAGCCATCATGTAAACGATGGAACGCCAAGTTGTGACAAAAGAGAGATGGCCTGAAATCAGTGGATGTCCTCCGCAGAGAATCTCAAACAAAGAAACCAATCCTCGGCTGTCAATTTGATTTGCCTACAAGCTGAAGCGAATAGCTGATGTATTAGATTAGCAAAGAATTAGTGAAAAACTGTGAAGAACTCACACATAGATTCAACTCGTCATTCAGCACATCATTCAGCACAGGTCTTGTTGTTGTTGCAATGCACATCTATTCTTTTGACACGAAATGAAATTAAACTGCCTCTACATTATCCCAAAAAGTATTAACCATGACAGAATAAAGTGGGAAGAAATTTCATACGACTGCCAAATTTGAGTGAAGTAACTGACTTTCATATTTTCCTTCCACACTTGAATCCAAAATTAGTTTCACCATAACCTCAAACGCCCAAGTGGGATAGAAAGTGTGATGGTTTTAGAACCGATCCTAAATATTTTCATGTATTAACACATGTCAAATCGTGTCGGATGCGCTGTCAAGTTGTGTGTGATGAAATTTCATATTTTGTTTCCACACTATTATACATAATTTCTTCACACTTTTTTGACATGTGTTAATACTCGGTGGGATAGTGTGGAATGGCTATTACAAATACTATGGGTATTCATGCAACAGCGTAAACTCGTCGTAATCGTTGTAAAGTTTAAAACTTCGTAATTCTGTCACAATTTGTATGGAAAATTTGACAGATTTACGAAGTTTAAAACTTTACAACGATTACGACGAGCTTACGCTTTTGCATGAATACCCTTAAGGCTCCCCCAAACCAATGCGAAATATTCTCCGACGACGCGAAATCATTCACAATAATACAAAATATGAAAGATACACAATGCTAAACAACAACAAAAAATCGCCTTTGCGAATGATTCGCTACGAATTCGCGTTGGTTTGGGAGAGCCTTTACTGTAAACAAATGGGTTTTGGAGGGTGAAACGTACGAAGGATTTTCTTCTTGATAATTGATATTCTCTTTGTCCTCCGTATGAGCCTGTTTAGATTGGGAAAATTGAGTCCGGACTCGTGAGTCTCATCGTGTCTACATTAGAAAACTTGAGGCGCCTCAAAACAAATAGAAACAACAACAACTTCAATGTTTTGTGCATTGAAACAACAACAAATGAGACTCATGAGTCGGATGTTTATGATTTCTTCATGCCTCACGACATCCCTGACCCTCCACTTTTCTAGTCCAGAAACCGCCGTGAGACCAGTCTCAGCCTTCCCAATCTAATGCTATGTTTCCACCAAAGGATTATCTCAGCTCAGATTTAATAAATCTTTTTGGTGTTTCCACCGCACAAAAATATTTAAAAAAGATTTACTTTGACAGCCCTTTTTAAAATGAAAATGGTGATTCATTGTTTCTCATAAAGAGGAAGTGAGATAGAATGTTTCTTCTGTGCAGAACTGAATTCAGCCATAAATGAATCCTTCAGCGCCATACAGGAACTGGTTAGTTCGATTTGTAAAAGTATTTGTCCTAGGAAGATTTAACAAGATTAATTTCTAATCTTCAAGATTAACGAAATAAATTTGTATGGTAAATCTTCAAAATTTAAAGGAGATTTGCGGTAAATCTTATTAAATCTCAGATTAGCGTTAGGTGGAAATGTGGCATAAACAGCGTCTATGTATGTGGTTAGTCTCCTTTATTTTCATTCCAAGTTTGGGAAACTTGATGAAAATTTCACGTTACCCAACAGGCATATTGTGTGTTATACTACGTTCCCACCAGAGTGAAATCTCGGATTTCAGAGATTTCAGTCCAAATCTTCACATTTCCCCATACAGTTTTGAGATTTCGAAATGCGAGATTTCGTTGAAATCTCAATGAAATCTTGTATCGATGCGAACATATCTTTATGAACAGACCCATTTTCAGCTTTCACCACACAATGGTGAAAAGCTTTTTGATACAAACTGTGATCTTTCACTCCAACGCCAAGCAGGCAGAAAGAGAGAGTATGATATTGTATTTGACATTTGGGTGGAGAGAAATACAAACACATAGGAACACAAAGATAGTAGTTTGTATTTATATGAGACGAAATCTTGGTTTTGGCAGTGTGAACACTAATTTGAAATCTCGAAAGTTTTCAGCTGAAAACCCAGATTTCGCTTTGGTGGGAACATAGTATTATACTAGCTGCGTTTTTTTGTATGTCTTTATGGAGTTTGGCGAAAAAATGACATCGGGACATTACAAAATTTGCCTTGGTCTGCCATTTTGTTCTGAACTATCTTACCAACAAACATTTGACATTTCAATACCGTTTTTATCGGGACAAAAGTTAGCTCCAGTTAATTATCTGGACTTAGCTAACTCTATATGGACATAGTTGTTGTTGTATTTAACATGTAAATTGTTTTGCTTTGTTGTCGTTTTTTTCACACAATTTTTTTTGGACATGCAAAAAAACACAGCTACTATCATGTTCAAATTTTGTCGTTATTTAATCATTTTCATTAATACCTTGAATTTTGGCCAATTTGAATCAATCCTAAAAAAGTGAACACAATCTCTCAGCGAAACTCCTCACTTTCAAAAACTGAGACTGGCATTTGATGTACTCTCGACACGCAGTTCATTTATATATCTTGGCGCAGTTGATCAGTTTTAAAAAAAGAGGTGTGTTTTGACTTCTTGCGAAGGAATTTAATTCCGGGGCCCAATTCTGAAAGCATGAATTATTTTAATTTGACTGTTTGTGCACACGTTTCTCTCATAAATTTTAAACGCACTCCTGCGGAATCTCAAAAATGGATGTGTACACGATTTTCTGTGCACACATAAAAATCTCACACTTGAGGAATTGAGTCCCAGGCCTCTACTCCTGCGTAGTAAAATTTTAAAAAAATCTCTTATAATTCATAAAGTGTATCCATTTATCCACTTTCATGGGTTTGAATTTTCACTATTACTACGTTTACATGTGGTGTTGAAGCGAGCTTGAAGCTCGCTTCAACTCTTTGTATACCTGGCTCGAATTGAAATGAGCTTGATTCGACTCGATTCCGCTCGGGGAGCTGAGTCGAGTCGAAATTTGTGACGAAAAACCTGGGTCGAGGAGTTGGCTTTACAGATAATACACTTTGGTCTGTTTATTTGTATGTTTGCCTTCAAATATAGTTCTGTTTAAATAGATACGTGTAGTAAAGTACTCGTGTTAGTTCAATTATATTTGCTTTGCATTAAAATAAATACATTAATGCCATTCATTTTTCTGGAATCTCAATACCATTTCAACTCAACTCTTAATGGAGCACTCAACCCAAGTAAAGAAAAACCTGGGTTGAATATTCGACCCTATTTCAACTCGATCTTTCGATTCTGCTTGTAAACGTAGTATATGGTCACTGCGGCTAATCAGAGCATCACTGGCCGAACAGAATGGTGTAGCTGTAGTTGTCGCGTGAAGCACTGTCAAAGTAGAAAGATACAAAAATAGTATAAGGTGCCACAATGAGAAGCTGTAGATGTAGCAAGGAATGTATGGTGTAGCAGAAGTTAAACAAAATTCAACTCTTGCTACCAGCTGCAGCTACATTCATTCTGTTCAAGGGATCACTCTGCCTACTTCACGTCGCATTGTTTTCCAACACAAATGTTTAACAAACTGCGAAGTTTTTTGAACACACTCATGAACATCGCTTGCCATCGCACTCTTTAAATTCTTTGAATACTTCCATTCAACTGACGTGGTAGAAGCGGCAGAAAGTTGTCAACGAATCCGAAAAAAAGCCACCTCAGGAAAGCCACAAATATATTCCTCGTTTTTTTCCTTCTTTAAACTAACAAGAAAAGCTTATTATTAGATCTGTAGTTTATGATATTGAACAAATAAAATAAAATATTCAAAATGGGTTTACCAGAATTATTAAAGTTCGACGATATGATGAAGGATTTCAACAGAATGAACAAACGCCAAGTAAGTACACGATGCACAATCGTGGAATCAACCTATTGTAGTTGTCACCCTTCACTGAGCGACTTGTCTACGTAAACAAAAATTGACAAATGCACCCGGAATCCTCATGGTTTTATTTCATTGCAGAGTCTCTACCAGATCCTTAGCTTTGCCATGATCGTTTCATCGGCATTGATGATCTGGAAGGGATTGATGGTCGTGACTGGTAGCGAATCTCCAATTGTGGTTGTACTTAGTGGTAGTATGGAACCGGCTTTCCATCGAGGTGACTTGTTATTCCTGACAAACTACAAAGAAGAACCCGTTCGTGTTGGTGAAATTGTTGTCTTCAAAGTAGAAGGAAGAGACATCCCTATAGTCCATCGAGTTATAAAGTTACACGAAAAGTAAGCAACGGGGGTTACTTTTGTAGGGATTATTGTAAAAATTTCACTTTCAGGAGCGATGGATCAGTAAAGTTCCTGACTAAGGGCGACAATAATAACGTCGACGACAGAGGGCTCTACGCACCCGGGCAGCTGTGGCTTACGAAAAAGGACATTGTGGGTCGTGCAAGAGGTTTCCTTCCCTACGTTGGTATCATTACAATTTTTATGAACGAATATCCCAAAGTTAAGGTAAACAATTTTTTTACATTCTTAAAATTCCAAGGCGTTTGCATGACTTGTTGTCCTTTTCAGTGGGCAATTTTATCCATCCTGGCGATATTTGTTCTTCTTCATCGAGAATAAAAGCGCCTCAACCTTTCCAGCCTTCCTAGAGCTTAAGTAAAGAAAAAACTAAAGCATTTGGAAAAATTCAGAAGGGCAACAACTATGGTTAATGCATTTTTTTTTTTAATTTTTAAAGTTCTTAGAAAAAAACATTGAAAAAAGCGAATTGCAACTTTTAATCCGAATTCAAAGAACTCTTGGATTAACTTATTTCTTAATTATAAAAATCAACAAAAAGACAAAAATATAATCATTTTTTTTTATTTATAATGGTCACGTGAATAATTATGCCAGTTTAGCAAAATTGGGTTTTTTGATTGTAAATCATGAAGTAAGCAAGAAATTTCATGTTACCAAACATACCTCTATGCTGTGCTGATGCTATATATTGGATGATAACTAAACAGAATCTTAAGTAAGAAAACTACTTTTGTTCGAGCAGCACTAATTGCTATTACGAAACCAAGCGACTACAACTACATACATGTATGCTACGTGCTTAATTGCGAATTTTTATTTTTCGTTTAGTAAGAGTTTTCGTGTTAAGAGCTTTCCCAGCTGGAATTAAGTAACAGCTGAATGCAATTGATGTTACGGGAAAAAGAGGATGACACTTACTTCCACTTGAGTGCAATATGGATGGGTGAATTGTTCATGTCCATTATCCATTGACGATTTGTTTAATACGAAAATTTCTTTTCGTTAAGTTTTTACTTTGGATAGCTTCCAACCTGAAAGCTAAAAATGCAAACTTAACGGTATTTTGACATTTATCTTTCTGTTAGTTACAATTCTCATACTGAACTTGAAAACAAATCTAGAGATCAAGAAAAATAAATTATAAATTCTAGATAGTTTGTGGTTTTTAGCATTTTGATTTTTTTTAAGCATTACTACTTGTGGGACTCTTATTAGGCATAGGAGTTCCCTTTAAATGAAAAGATATGATATTTTTGAAATCAAGCAAAAGCCGGAATAAAAATGCATTGCAGATTTGCTTGGTTTTCGAGATATTCTTTTTTAAAAGTGCAAAAAAAAAACGATTTTCGGCTATAATTGAGGTAACGTTACTTAACAAAATCTAATTTAATTTTTCTCTCAAAAAAAAAAAAAAACGCGCCACGGAATTTGAAAATTGGTCTCTTTTTTTCAAAATGATTTGAATCTTTTCGATTTAAATAAAATAAACGTTATTTCGCCATTATTTGGTTTGGATCTTGAGGAAAACACCTTTGTAAATCAGCTCTTGACTAGACATAAGGCGTTTTGCCTGTTTTAGCTCTGAGCAGAGCCTGAAAAAGTCGAGTATGCTATGAGCAGAATATGATCTAAGTTGAACTGTTACGCCTTAGGGCTCATGATCGAATGGTATTCGGTAACCTATATATGAAATATCACTCACAAGCTATTTTCACTGAAATTCTCAAAATAATCATGTTCCACGCCAAGCTTCATTTGAACCGGTTGAGCCGTTTAAGCGTGATTAAATGAGACACTCAAATAAATATGCTTTCACATTATGAAACTATTTAGTTCCACAAATGAACTTTTTGTTCATTATTTTCGTACACCATTCCGCATTCCGTTATACAATACGCTTCGCTTCAATTTTATAATACATTACCCTGTTTCTTGGCTAGTCCCAAACAGTTTCAAACAGTTTCAGGCCCGCCAGATTTGGTGCGGACCAGTACAATTTTTCAAGTGTGGAACGACTTCGGACTAAATCTGGCAGTTTCAAACTGTTTGAAAGTCGGCAAGGAACAAACCTATAATATAGTCCGGGTAATGTAATGTAAAACCAATTCTTTATTAAAATGGTCGGACTCGTCGCAACATCTAATAAAGAGCCTGTCCGACCATTGGTATGAGGACAGTCTTAGCTTTCATTTGATACCCCATGCCAGTTACAGAGGTTATTTATACTATAAGCACACCTAGCCTAAAATGCAATCTGAAAAGTGCATTTTCTTTTGCCACCAGATAAAGCTTGTCCGACCAGTAGTTTTGTAAATGTTTTTACTTAAGCTATCGGTTGGCATCCTATACAGAGAGGTTATCTTACGGTCTGCTCCCGGACTAATATAAGTTCCATTAAAAACTCAATAAAAAAACTAAGCTCCTATTTTTACTATATACACAAATAATACGAGTTACAACATACATTTTTACATTGAAATATTTAAAATAATTTTCATAATTAAATAACAAAGACCAACAAGTTAAAATTTAATGATTTATCAAACATAAAAAAGTACTTAAAGCCTCCAAACTCTTAAATCCATACTTGGTATCGCAGCACTATTGCATGAAAGTTTTTGGTTTCCAGTAAAATCTGGCCTAACAAATGCAGCACGAGACACTTCAAACACCCCTATATGATCGGAATTATCGCATATGATCCGAGCAAATGATGATTTTCGAATTTCATTTAGTTGAGCAACGGTGAAAGCTCCAGGATTAATATTCGAACCATATTCATAAAAATATCGATCACCATGTTTCAATCTGGAAAACTGATCTGCAATTATGTCACTGAACGTGGGTCCAACTAAAGCGTCATGTACATGTGGTTCCAATAGACCACCGACCCACAAATCTATATCGTCAGGATGACGATAAACTTGAGCAAGCTTGCGAGCAACATCTGACGAAAACTGACTGAAACTATGAATCGTCCTTTGTCCGCTAACATGTAGGTAATTGTTGTAACTTTTCAGGGCATGATCTCGTCCACGTTGGATATTCAAAGCAGCCAAGTCCAAACCAAACGGATTGGCTCCGCGAAATAGGAACCTGCTCAGACCATGTGTTATCGATCCATCGACTTTTTGCATAGGTTGCTCCAACATTGTATTGATAATTCCATCCAAGAAAGACCGTTTTCGCATGCGCGACGGATTAAACATCACGTCAGGTATATCAATTATCTCATCGATGCCGTTATGGGAGTGCAAATGAAACTTTCCATCGACGGTGGAATGGCCAAAACGGAATGCGGCTCCCGTGAATTCATTGGTAACCGCTGGATTTACTTCATGGCTGTAGTCATTAGCAAAACCTTGGTGTTTGGTGGCTATGCGAAAACGTTGCATTTGTTTGGGACCGACAACAATTGGCAAATATTCGTGGTACACGATATGCTGTATTTCGGCAATCACTATACGACGTGCTTCCTGATAGATCTTCTCATCGTTAAGCTTGGGATTTAAGTGGGCTAAGGCATCTGCAATGCGATTGTGTTCTCTGGCAAATAGGATATGTATTGCTACCAAGGAAATTATTTGATTTGTTCTTCCATCACCTGAAAATAACGGTTTTTTGTTTAAATCATATACGGGAATTAAGGAATACAAATATTTCGTATGATCAATAAATACATATAATTAATTCAAATATACCTGATTTAAAACAAACGTTCCCATTCTCATTGCTGGCACATGCCTCTTTTTCTTTCGTCAAAGGAAGCAAATCTCTGCCAAAGTCATCGAACATACGAAGTTTTCCACTTCGGAATGTGCGCAGAATTTTCGCTGACGGAATATTTGAACCATACACCGGAGATGCATCCACGAAATGAGTTACTTTGCTCCTCTGTTTTGCGTAGCCCATTTTACAATGTGAATTCGGAGCAAGCGATAGCCGAACGAAATTTATACAACGCTGATTGAAGTGCGAATAGAATTCATCATGCGGCTCCACTGGAATAGGCATGCAGGCAAAATGTCTCTGCTGAGGTGGTAGTATACCCGATCCATCTGGAGTACAGCACTCTATGGCTTCACCATTCTCCAAACGAACCGAAGCTGATTGAGTTATATCATGTGCAAGGAATTGGCCGAATTGCATTACCAATAGATTATGCTTAGGGTGAGGTCTATTCGTGTCGATCAACAAAGTTCTCGAGATTTCCCTTGTTCCCGTTAGAGGCGACCCATCGACGCCATGTGTTCTCGGTAGCCACACACCGTCTTCGTAGGCTGGAGGCAAGAGTCTTTCCATTGGCTGTCCAGCAGCTCCCCACATAGATCGATGTGGGATCGGATTGTTACATGTTCCATCAAATGTTCTATACTTAGCATGGACATTAGCGCAAACTGTTGGCGATGCACAATGTTGGCCCATCGACGAAGAACCAAAATCCACGTTGATGCTATTAGTTTCAAATTCTTCAACAGGAATGTGTTCTATTTCACGGAAGATTTGCGACGCAATTACTTCTTGCATAGCTGATGCTGAAATGTGGAAACCCTCAATATCCTCCTGTGGATTCGAATGAAACACGATATTATGCAAAAAGTCTGGATGGCCTCTTTGGACGGCTGCTCCAACTGCACTTTGCATCAATTTGGCGAATTTAGCACGAGCTTTCTCTAGAATATCATCTGTCAAAGTTGGAAAGCCCAGAAAACGTTGCTTGTTCTCGTTATTAACGCTATGGTTTTGTCCCGTTAAACAACAGAAACCAAATTTTCCACCAGACAGATCACACACTTGTGGTTTTTCATGATTATCCATAAGAACATGAGCTGGACACTGGATTTGTGGTACACACTCGACTCCTACAGGGCAAGGATCACATTCGGTGGATAACATCGTTGATGGTTTATGGTTTCCATTGTCATTATCTTGACTCTCATCAACTGTTCGATAGCCAGAAATTGAATAAAGGGAAATGAAAGAAAATTGAGACACTATAATTACAAAATAAAACAATGATAAAACACTGTTCTCCATAATGGAGCGTTTTTAAAAACGGAACAAAATTTTATTTATTAAAAATCCTTTTTAGATTAATTTAAAACATGAGGGTCGTTCAAGTTTGCTAATTAAACTGAAACCGAAAAAGTGAATATGAGCGCAAATTTAAAACTTAACAAAAAATAAAATCTGGCGGCAAAAAAGTAACGGCAATTTAAGCATATTGAATTATTTTTTGGTGCAGTTAGGAAGGTTGAGCTTTAATGCCAACGTTCCCACTTTTAGTAGAATCACCATTGATGCTAATATTTTTCCGACATGTTTTACAAATGTGTCCATTTTTTGGCTTCTGCGGAAAGTTTCATTGTATGCGCCATATTAAGAGATTTGGTTTTCATAGGCTTTGATCACAAATAAATAGCGTTAGGTACATAGATATTGCATCAAAACAAATTAAAATTACCAATTTTTCAATAATTTTTGTTTGCAAGCTCTTCTGCTTCTTCTCCAAAATCGGGTCGCTTGATCGAACGAGGAGACTAGGGAATGCACTCTGATCTCCGGGCTCCGGGTTAAGCTAAGATTTCTCCGGGTATGCTACATTATTAGTTTGATGATAAATATTATATTTAGTGCTGGCTTATTAACATATTTTTATTTACTTGCGATATACATATGTAGGTACTATATTAGGACAAGTTTTGGATTCGTGAAAAAAAATGTTTGAGATAGCAATTAAACATGACATAACGATGATAGAGAATACAATAAATGTGGGTGGCATAATTCTGTCTGTTTGTATCTGGATCTACCGCCTAAGCTAATTATGAGATTTTCTCCATATTTTAAACTTTAGTTATTTTTCTAACAGCCCTATTATTGACACGATTCAAAACTAGTTTTAACATAAAACTAGTTTTATATAGTCCCGGAGCCCACCGTAAAATTACCTATCTCATCGCGGCCACGCAAAAATTGGATGCCAACCGATAGCTTTAGTCCAAACATTAACAAAACTGCTGGTCGGACAAGCTTTATCTGGTCGGAATGTTTAGAAAATGCACTTTTCAGGTTGCATTTTCCGCTAAATGTACCTATAATATAAGAAACTTATATAAATGGGGTATCAACTGAAAGCTATGACTGTCCTCTAAACGATACCATTGGTCGGTTTTACGTTAAAACTAGTTTTGAATCGTGTCAATAATAGGGCTGTAACTCTCCGGAGGGGAATTTGACTTTTTTTTAGCTCTAAAATAACGGTAGTTCCTATACAACCGTTAAGGCTGAAACAGTTTTGATAAAAAAAACCAGTCCGTTATTGTAGGCATGGTATACATTTTAGTAGTAATACCAAGAACTGTTAACGGTACCTGGCCATATATTTTTATTTTCGATTTTCTCATTAACGGCTAAGCGGATTTCAATTAAAATTACATATTTCCGTACAAATTGTGACAGAATAACGAAGTTTTAAATTTTACAACGTTTACGACGACTTTACGCTGTTGCATGAATACCCATAGTAACTTTTTCATGAACTAGATATTTTTTGAGAAATAATCATGAGAACGCTACACCATGTTTTTGTCCATACATTTTGTATGAAAAATAGAAAATTGTGTTGGGCCACCTCTAAATATCAATATAAATAGCTCAAAAGTTTGGAGGATTAATATTTTTAGAGCCTCTACAAAAATTTTGACACCAATCATGAAAAATCAAAATTACAATTTTTTGGCCCAGTCTAATGTTTATAATTGCTCACACAAATTTGATTCAAGTGGGACGCGTAGCTCTACATTCCAAAGTAAAAAGCAGTAATTTTTCGTTGCTCTTTCATATAAAGCAATCCTTGATAGGCTATTCATTGAAACTTGAACGTGGCCATTGTCAATATGTCAATCCACATCCCCTCATCGTCATTCACACAAATTCCCTCTCTAATAATGTTCATTGATCAAGCCTGATTCACAATGCGACGAGGAAACGAGACGTGAGCGTGACGAGATCCCGTCGTTGCTGTCAAACGAATTTCAAACAATGAAAGTATATGGAGATATACACAATGAAGCGTTTCTCGTCGTCACGTCACGCCAAGAATTCGAAAAATTGAAAAAAAGACGCGACGAGACGACGATTTTATTTTTTGACAAGTTATTTACATAATGGAAGTATTTTTTTAAAGAAAAAATACGATAACTTGAAATTAAAAGATCAAGTAATTCCTAATCTGTTGTCTTCAAAGCTTTTTTGGACAATTTTTATTATTTTTTATTTTTAACAAAAGAGTTTTCGTTGTAAAGAATCTCGCCGCATTGTGAATTGGGAAACGATTTTATAACTAGAAAAAGATGACAGCGAATCACGTCACGCTCTCGTCTCGTTTTCCCGTCGCATTGTGAATCAAGCTTCAGCCAGCAGCCTCTATGCGTCTCTCTTATACAAAGTAATCAGGTTATTATGAGTTTCACGTGAACAACATTCCACTCGGAAAAATTGACATTTCACTTTTCGCCTATTGTGAGTTTCACCCGAAAAATAAAAATTCCCCTTTTTTGTGAGTACTAATTTCGCGCAAAATGTAGCGTAATTAAGATTTTAAATTATCACTTATCTTTTGGAGGTGAACAAAAGATAAACAGGTGGTACTGGTGCGCTTTGCGAAAGTTTTTTGTTTATTTTAAGCCAAGAGAAGTTCAGGCGAAACTCATAATAGCTTTAAAAATTCCGGGGGAACAAACATTTTTCGGGTGAAATATTTTCCGGGCGAAAGTCATAATAAGGCTGAATAAGACGATCGTTCACGTCTTATTTTCTTTGTCTTGCATCCCTTTTTTCTCTAGGAAAGTTTTTTTTTTACTTTCTTTGCCCAACACATCACGCTAATCATTAGACAAAATAAGACGGTCTTCTTCAAAACGATAATGAATATGAAGAGAAGAAAAAAAAAGAAAAGAAGATTCATTTGAACTTTTAATTGAATTTATTCAAAATATAATGGCCTTTTCGATTGGGGACAGAATGACAGTTCTTGTTCTGAAAAGAACAGAAAATTGTTCTGAATTTGATTTCAGAATCGAAATGAGAAGCGTTCACACGTATCGAATCGCTATTCCGGATTGCCAATCGAAAAGGCCATAAATATAAAGTGAGATTGTTCCACTTAAATGCTTATAACTTGAGTTTTACTGGTTGGAATCTTCAAGATTAAGGTCTTAAAATTTTGGGAAAACAAAAAGCTACATTAATGTTGTAACTTAATATTGTTTGGTAAACATTTTAAAAAGAAGACGCAAGGAATCGTGTTACATGGACGCCATATGCCACTGGTGGCCATAAATCTTTTTGTGACTAAAGATTCATCAATTTACCGGATTTTTTTTACATTTATGTAGGTATACCTATGTATATTTACATTGTAATGATTTAAGTGATAATTAAAATGATTTTATAGGCCTGCCTAGCTGTCTAAGAGCTGCTTGCAGTAATTATTTTCAGCTATGTTCCGAAACTTGTGCAAGAAAAAGCATTAACATAACAAAAATAAAGTACGCATACGCCCGAGTGCATCATGGTTTCACTGCCAAATTGTTTATAATTTTGATACGGGATGTAATAAAATCGTTTTTTTTGTAATTTTTTAAATTAATTTCTAGCTCCCGCACAATGCAATACGGCCAATGTAACGAAGTGTTACACTTTCACTCCCCCCACATCACTCACCGACAGATAATCACTGCCCCTTCACCGTCTATTTATAATAGAACAAACCCACCGCCATCAACATCTATTACCAGCACCCTACATTACCATTTAACCACCATAGACCAGCCATTAAAACTGTTTGAAACCAACAAAGAAACAGGGGTAATGATACACTTCGAATAAGCATTAACAGCGCGATTACGATTATTTCAGTCAAATCGCAAGCTATCCTTAAAATTTTAAGATACAAATGAGTCCTAAGAGTAATGACAACAACAGCTGACTTAAAATGATTTTGCCTCAAAATGTAACTTATGATATGAACATATGTATACGGTTTAAGCCATTCAGAAACAGACATGGATGCCTCATAAAGCTATTCTAGATAGGCTATCGAGTGAAACTTGAACGTGGCCATTGTTGGAAAGATTGAAGATTTGAAATAAATGAAAAATGAAGAAATCCGTTGTAGGTTGTATACCTACATATGTATGAAATGTTTTGATTTTAGCTTAAACGTTCCAACTTATTGTTACTAATGTAAGTTGATAAAAAAGGACCTACACAAGATATTCAAAGCTACATTTTTTTACTTTAAGATTTTTTTGTATCTCAAAAAAAAAAAAAAAAATGAAATTTGAGGATAAAAAGCCAAAATAAAATATGTGCTTTTGGAATCAGGCGTCAGGAGAACATATGAGACGTATTTGTATAAAGTCCATACTTTCATATCGGAAAAAAGGCAAAGTTAGCAAAATCCTATCCCTGGATGTCATAATCAATACTGACATGACATGAATTCTTTATCATCTAACTCCCTATCCCTACTATATAGGTATAGATAAATTAACATACAAAAATAAGTCTCCATGCGCCTAAAATAAATCTTCGTTATCAAGAAAGATTTCAATAAACATGTTTAAACATGTTTTAGAAAAATCAATCTAACAGATCACCCATATTTTTCCAAGGCTTTTTTAGGCTCTGGACCTTTGGCACCTCATATGAGGGAAATTTGATTAAAAAAAATGCCATCTAATTGGTCAGAAAAGGTCAACTGGTCTCAGAAATTGGTCAGCCCTAGATTACTTTTAATCAAGGCTTAAACTTTCTCAAGGTCGCTCAAGGTCATTTGCGATTTTTGGCACCTCATTTAAGGGAAATTTGACAAAAATGTAAACCATCCAAAAGATTTCTAGATTGTGACAAAAGGTCAACTATTTTCAGTAATTGGTCAGCCATATATTTTTTCTATGAATTTTTGAAGTTCGTTTCAAGGTCTCAACAAAACTTTTGGCACCTCTCATTTGGGTCATTTAAAAAAAAAGTACGCAATTTGAAAGGCCTCTTCACGGTTGTAAAATGTCAGCTATTTTAAGTAATTGGTCAGCCATAGATTTTTTTATGAATATTTAATGAATTTAAAAAAAAATAAAATGCACGACTGGGTCGCACGTACTTGCTCTTATGTTCAAGACACTGCGAGTTTAAGAAAATTGTATATACAAACATGGAAATTATGAGAAAAAAATGTAGAGAAGCATGAAATACGACACTTAAACTAGCTAAAACAACTCTTTTGACAGTTTGAGGTGAAAAAAAGTATGCCATCTTAATTCATGATGGAATATGATTGTATGGGAAAAAAAATTTGAAATCGTTGGAGCGGTTTTTTTTTAAATTAATTTTTTATATATAAAATTCTTAAAATATTTTTAAGAACAAATTTTGGTATTCAGATTTAAACTATATATTCATGTGTATATAAAAACAAAATTTGAAAAAAAATTGTCAACCCGTTTTTGAGATATCGAATTTTTAAAAATCCAAAAACTTTTTTTTTGAAAATTTTGATATGCAATATTATTTAATCTTATCTGAAATTTATATACAAAAAAATTCATTTAAATCCGTTAAGCTGATAACGAGAAAACTCAAAATAAAAAAATACGTTCTATGACAGGTACTACTAATAGTTGCTATGTGTAAAATTTTATAATTTTTGATGGTAGATCGTACTTATTTTAGTATATGAAAAAAGTTTAATCAAAATCGTGGGAGTCGTTTTCAAGCAAAAAAATATTTTCCTTTGCGGTTTTTTCACTTTTGTATGGAAGGTACCGTTATTTTTTCATAAATGTGAAATTTTTTCTAAAAATATTTTAGAGAGTACTAAAAAAGTCTTAAATATCGAGTTTCAAAAAAATCTATGATGCCGTTTTCGAAATATTTGATTTTCCAAAAAAAAAATTGAAATATTTTTTAAAAATCCAAAAAATATTTTTTCAAAAATGTTGATACACAAAACTATTAAAATTTTTTGGAAGCTTTTTTATAAAAAAAATAATTGAAATCGCTTTTACCATTTTGAAGAAAATCAAAAATTAAAAAAATGGTTCATTGGGAGGTACCATTAATAACCATTTTTAAAAAATGGTTTTCCACCCAAAGAAAGCCTTTACTAAAATAAATTTACTGAATTTTTTTTAAGAAAAGTTGTTGAGCCGTTTTTGAGAAAAATACGATTATGTAAATTTGCCAAAAAAAAAATGTATGACAGGTACCGTTATTTTTGGTTCTAAAAAAAATGAAAAAAACGTGTCGGCAGAATCACCAAAAACCACTAAGTACCAAGTTTGAAGAAAATCGATCGAGCCGTTTAGGCTGTAGACGAACAGACAGACAGACAGACAGACAGACAGACAGAATTTTGCCACCCACTTTTTTGGTGTTCTCTATCATCGTAATATCATGTTTGATTGTTATCTCAAAATTTTTTTTTTGCACGAATCCAAAACTTGCCTTATAGTACCTATAATCGCAAGTAAAAATCAAGGTCAAAACGATTTTTGGCACCTCATTTTGGGGAAATTTGCATAAAAAAGTGTACCATCTGAAAGATCTATATAAAAGGTCAGCTAGTTTCAGTAATTGGTCAGTCGTAGTTTTTTTTAATGAATATTTGAATTATTGTTCAAGGTCACGCGATTTTTGGCACCTCATTTATGGGAAATTTATTAAAATTTAATACCACTCGAAAGGCCCTAAGATCTTCATAAAAGGTCAGCTAGTTTCAGTTATTGGTTAGCTATAGATTCATTTTTACGATTTTTTAAAGTATTTTTTTTTTTTTCAAGGTCACGAACAGTTCATGACTTTGAAAATAAACTTAGAAAAAATCGTATAAAAATCTTTAGCTGACCAATAACTGAAACTAGCTGACCTTTTATTAAGATCTTAGGGCCTTTCGGGTGGTATTAATTTTTGTTAATTTCCCATAAATGAGGTGCCAAAACTCGCGCCTGACCTTGAACAATAATTTAAATATTCATTAAAAAAAAACTAAGGCTGACCAATTACTAAAACTAGCTGACTTTTATATAGTTCTCAGGGCCTTTCTGATGGTATTAAATTTTTGCAAATTTCCCATAAATGAGGTGCCAAAAATCGCTTTGACCTTGAAATTTTTAAAAATTCATTACAAAAATCTATACCTGACCAATTACTGAAACTAGCTGACCTAAAGATCTTTCAGATGGTACACTTTTTTTGCAAATTTCCCATAAATGAGGTGCCAAAAATCGCACGTGACCTTGAGCGACCTTGAGATAGTTTAAGCCTTTATTTCAAACTAACTGGGGCTGACCAATTTCTGGGACCGCTTGACCTTTTCTGACCACTTACTGACCAATTAGATGTCATCTTTTTTTATCAAATTTCCCTCATATGAGGTGCCAAAGGTCCAGAGCCCTTTTTTAACATTTATTTTCATATCTATCGAAGATCGAGCTACTATACTCTAAAGCTAAAGAAGTTCCCCTGGACAAGTACTTATTGCTATCTGTATAGATAAGCTGATTAGAAACATCGCCAAGCACATCTGATCAACTGATAAAAAGGACGATAAATCAACAATGACATCCGGAACCAAGGTAACAAAGCGCTTTGGAAATCTTGGGTATAAATCCAACTACCAACGATAATAATACAGTAAAACCTCGGTAGTTCGAAAACTCGGTAATTCGAACAGCTATTTTTCACATTAAGTATCTTGCAACTCGAACATTTGCCGAAATTTGTACTCGGTAACTCGAATTTGTCCGTTGTTTCTTTGCTGGAGTGTGTCTAAAGTTGTGAAGTTAAAAGTAAGGGAAACATATTCTTAGGTAAAAGACGCGTTGATTTTAGTGCAGTATAGTCTCGAGAAATTCAAAACATGAAAACAACAAAAACTTAAAAAAAATGAGAACTTTATTTCGTCTTTTGTCAGACATTTATGAGCAATACGTTGGCTTAGAGTGTAAAGCGGCTAACTCCACTTTTTTTTGTCATTATAGACCACTTCAAAAATTGCTTAAAAATACAAAAATCTATGAAATATTTTCAAATTTACCGAATTTACCAAAGATTGCTGAAAAAAAATCAGTGTAATTTTGGTGTTATTCAAATAATGCGAAGACTTTTTTTAAATAATTTTTTGTAAAAATTGCAAAATCGGAGCTAGCTGCTATCCCTCCTTAGCCGACGAATACAAAATAAATCTTATCTTTGTATTTCGACAAAAAGAAAAAATATTTTACTATTCTTAAAACCACTTTACACTCCTTTTTCATCCGAAATAATTGCCTACAAAAAGGTATCTAGTAACTCGAGCACCGACAAAATTGTAGAAATTCGAGGGAGTCGACTGTAATATAGTAATTTTAATTTTATGCCTGTAAAAATTTAGGTCTTTTTGAATGCAACCTTAATTGCACGTCACTAGTAAGAGGATAGGAAAGATTTGGCATAGTGGATTGAGATCAAGGTATTTATTATCTCATTAAATCCCACGGGTGACTGGGGGAATATAGAATAGAATGCTGCCTAGAGTAGGGCTTGAGCCCACACATCTAAGTTAGCACTCAAGCACTACTTTTTTGTTTATTCAATTTTTTTCCATTTTCTTAAAACTATCTTAAAAAAACAAGCTAGACAAATATTCATAAAAACTAGTCAACATATCAATATCTTATAACTAACTTACTGGCCCCAATCGGGCGTTCTAAGTTAAACTATAATAACTTAATGCTAATGCCTTTCAGCCTTAGAACTGTATTAATTCTAGAATTCAAGTTGGTTTTATTTTTCACCAAGAAGAATTGAAAAAAAACTTGGTATCCAATCCATATTATTTTTATATTTTACATAAAACTTACAAACTACATGAAACTTAATTTAAGCTTATTAAAACTGCTATAAAACTACTTAAACTTCTAAAGTCTACGTAAGACAACTTAGAATCTAAAACAGCCACAGCAAGCAATTTTCGAGTATCATAACTTTTTTTCGTTGCTTTTATAATTTTTTATTTGTGTTTTTGTTGGGTTTATATTTTGTTGGTGCCACCGTGACTGTCCTTGCTTAAAACTAACTACCTAAGCCTGTGTAAGTCAGACATGACAGATAAGTTAAGGCCAACTTTAGTTATCTGAAGGAACTAACTGCATTTTCATGTTCCAAGTCAGGCACTACATCCACTGCAACATTGTCACCCACCACGATGAAGCAGGCGGTCCCTTCTCCTCTGACCCAGGGTCAGCACATTATCGTCTCTAAACGTAAACTTTATAAAACAAAATAGGTAATAATAATAATTTTTTGAATTTGTTTTCTTAATTTTTTGGAAAAATGTAATTTTGATTTAATTTTAACTCAAAAAAGTATGTAACCAATGCAAAACTGGAAAGAAAAGTCGACGGGAATTGTTGTTTTTATTTTCATTTTGATGACGATTACGCAATGTTAAGGAACAATACAATTTGTATCTTAATTTTTTTTTATTTAATTTGAAAATTTACAGAAATATTGATGCCATAAAAATCTACAAATCTATATACCAACCAAAGAAACAAATGATTTACCGAAAGACAACAAAAAGGGTAAACAAAAATTTCTATAGTCTTAAAAAATCTTATAGAAAACTTATTTGAATTTCCAAAACTGCTCTCGATTTTTTTATTTATTTAAAAATGCGCATCATTAATGTGAATTTCATTTTAAAAATTCCTGCGAAGTTTCGCCCCAAAAAATAGAAATCGGTTTCTAGAACACGCTAATTCATCGATTTATTGATATTCTTCATGAATCGAAGTTAATATATTTCCTTCAAAGAACTACACCTTCAGACTAGGAGCGGTGAACGGAAAATCACTTTAGAATCGCGGAATAAGCAGGAATTTTCACCGAAAAGTTACCTGCAACACGTTAATTAATAATCAATAGATTTTATTTTTATTCCTTAAAGACCGCAAAATTCGTAAATAAAAACACTTAACTTTTAATTTAAATTATTTTTATTAATTACACTGGTCAACAAAATTTAATTATTTTTTTGTTACATAAACCAAAATATACTTTTCCGTAGGTTTTTGGTGTGCTGATCTTGAATCTGAAGTCAGAAAAATTCTATCGGGCTACGTTTTTGAGATATTCCCGTTACAAAATCGAAAAAACCGTTTTTTTGCTGTTTTCAAAGTTTTATTGTAACGTGATGTAAATTGTTTCAACAAAATTTTTAATGGTTTCTGAAAGAACTAATTTTCTTCTTTTAAAATCAGTTTAAATTTTTCCGATACCTCTTTTCTTCTCGGAGAAATCTTCAGTTAATTGTAGGCCTTCCATTTATGACATAAATACAATGTTAAGGAGAATGGGAAAAAATTATGGGAAATGGTCCATTTCCCAATACGAATGTGTGATATATCGTTGAAAAGGTTATTTTAAGTACATCATTTCATTATATGGCCGTTAAGCTCTAAACCATGGGGTTCACGAGATATTCAGATAATGTTGATTGGGAACACATTATTCTTCTTTCGGTGCTTTGAAGCCGAATATCTCGCGAGCCCCATGGCTTAGAGCTTAACGGTCATATACTGAAATTATGTACTCAAAATAACCTTTTCATCGATATATGACACATTCGTGGGAAATGGACCATAAATTTTTACCCATTCTCCTTTACATTGTATTTATGTCATAAATGGAAGGCCTTCAATTAACTGAAGATTTCTCCGAGAAAAAAAGAGGTATCGGAAAGATTTAAACAGATTTTAAAAGAAGAAAATTAGTTCTTTCAGAAACCATTATAAATTTTGTTGAAACAATTTACTTCACGTTACAATACAACTTTGAAAACAGCAAAAAAACGGTTTTTTTCGATTTTGTAACGGGAATATCTCAAAAACGTAGCCCGATAGAATTTTTCTGACTTCAGATTCGAGTTCAGCACACCAAAAGCCTACGGAAAAGTATATTTTTGTTTCTGTAAGAAAAACCTTGTTGACCAGTGTTATTGGATGCATTTCGGTTCACATCTGAGAAACCATCTTCAGCACGCGTCAAAAGAGTACTGTTTACAAAAAAAGAGAGACAAAGCAAAGTGAGAAGAAATGAAAAGTACATGTATGTATGTGTTTAAAGAGAGATTACAATTAGACAATTTTGTATTTATAACTATATTTAATGCAAACATTTTTAGTTTTTTAAATTTTAATGTGAAGCTTTTTTTAAACATTTAAACAAAAGTGAATCAATTGCTCCTGGTTCTAAATTCATTAGATTGTCATTCATATAGATAAAAATTGATTCAAATGCATCAAGCTTGGAAGAATTGTTGACAGATTTTAAAAGTCGAAGATTTTCTTCTTTGGACAGTTTGTTGTGTGGTTCTGTGTTGTGTGTTCACCTTTGTTTAAATGTTTAAAAAAAGCTTCACATTAAAATTTAAAAAACTAAAAATGTTTGCATTAAATATATATGTAAATACAAAATTGTCTTATTGTAATCTCTCTTTAAACACATACATACATGTACTTTTCATTTCTTTTCACTTTGCTTTGTCTCTCTTTTTTTGTAAACAGTACTCTTTTGACGCGTGCTGAAGATGGTTTCTCAGATGTGAACCGAAATGCATCCAATAATTAATAAAAATAATTTAAATTAAAAGTTAAGTGTTTTTATTTACGAATTTTGCGGTCTTTAAGGAATAAAAATAAAATCTATTGATTACTAAGTGTTCGACCACAAAACGGCTTTAATTTTTTAGTGATTAAATTTTACTAAAACTGTATTCACACGTTAATTAACTTCGTTAAAAATAAATACATAGATAGATATGTTTCAATTTAGTTGCAATCAGGAAGTGGAGATGCTTTTAGTGCAGTAAGAATCTCACACACTTATGATCACGTGTTTTTCTGTCCTCCTAGAGCCTTTTGTTGGTTATACACCTACCCACAGGAAAAATTAAAAAAAAAACTAAAATTGAAAATAACGATCCATTTGAGCTACAAAGCTCATTTTTACATAAAAAACTATTATTTAGCTAGCAATTTTATGCACTAAGAGAATCATAGTTTTCTTATTTTGTTCGCTAACTTCATTGTTGTTTAGCAGAAACTTAACTATTAAAAACTTTGGAGTTGTAAAATTGGGGTGTGTGCTTACAAGTAAGCGTTTAGTTTGCTACAAATTCATATGACAAATACAAGCTTATATTCGGTTAATTTTTAGTTTTTACGTGAACTTCAGACTTATTTAAGCGGAAACTTTAAAAATAAGAAATTTCTCAGGCTACAAATGTATGGTTTGCGCAAAAAATATGCATTTAATAATACAAATTCAGATATTAAAGCAATTTCATTCCTCCGAAAAGTGCTCGCCAAAATAAAGGTTCTCAGTTAAGCCATCCCTTTAAAGCCTTCATTCTGAATGAGCAAAATCGTTCAATTATAACAGTGCTATTAATGAATGTGTCAACCAATTTGTGCGTTGCCAAAAAATGTTAAAATTGTGTTTATTTTATTATGCCTCTTTTTCATTATAAAGTGATATTAGCTTGTTTCGTTAATTAATGGGGTGCCAAATCTGTAAATACGCCACTGCATATATGACAGGTAGGATTTTTCAAGAACGCATACGAAGCCAAAAATGGCAAGTTCCGAAGATCACCATAAAACCTAGTAAAACAAGAAAAAACACAAAACTTTTTACAGTTTCATGTTTTCAAATATGCAAATAATGTATAGTTAATTTATTTGAATTTTAACTTACTTTTTTGTATAATCTCACTTTTACTTTCATACACGCTTCACAAAATCTCAAATAGTTTGACAATTGCACGTTGCATAAACAAAATCAAACAAAATTACGGTACACGAATATGTGTTTTATTGGAAATAAACTTTGATCATAAAAAAAATTGTTTTGTACACTAGAAAAAAAGCTTAAAACTTTACAAAACCATATATGGCTTCGTTGTGGTAAGGGGTTTAAAGCTGATTAAACAAGCTATTTGACCGACCATTACACGATTAAAAAAATAAAATTATCCAACAAAACGACGACCTCCAAAAATGTTGAAAAAAGCAATAACGATACTATGAAACAAAATATGTATTTACAAACAAATCACAAAACAAAAAACATGAAGTTTTATGATGCTTTTGTTTCCACTCATCACAAAAATACGACTACTCATCACATATCTTTAAAAAAAACACTAAAAATAAATAGTTCACAAAAATCTTGTTCCGTTAGTTTTTTTGAATCATGTATATTATAAATTTTATTACCGTTAGCGTTAGGCCCCTAATGTGCCAGCAAAATCTTAGCTGTTAGTTAGACCAGCCTTTCATTTTGACCTGACGGGTTGAGCTTTAATATACAAAAGTTCATGTCCTAACTTTTCTTATAAGAAGTGTTGCCAAGATGGCAACACTGTCAGAAGGACAAGAGAAGGGTTGCCAATTACCAGTTTAAATCCGAAAATCAGGGGTCGGAGGATGACCCGAGAACTGCCGTTAATCGTGAGGCCCTCGCTAGTAGAAACTTATCCCATCACAAATACCCCATATGATAAAAACAAAAAAAATAATTTTTTTTTACCAATCATACAATAGTAAGGTAGCATGTATATGCTCTTTCATTTTCAACATTACAGAACTGTGTATTACGAAATAGCTCAGTAGTTAGCGTATTGCACTGGCAACCAGAATCCCAGTGAAGACAATTTTTTTGTCATGGTCTTTCGAGGCAAAAGGTTGCTTAAGTGGTGAGGGCCTGAAGAAAATCGATAGTGACCCTTGCTAGAGCCTTGTTAGGGTCGTGTAAAACTTTTTAGTGCCCCGTTAAAAACTAGATTGTTTTTCCAGATGGGCTGAAGCGATTTTCTTCAAATTTTGAACTTAAGGTTTTTTCTCTCTCCAGAGGGGAAATTGAAATTTTTTATATCAAAAATTAAATAAAGAAAAATCTTATTTATTTAAAAAATGGCTCCAACGATTTTTATAAAAAAAATCAATGTTGTTCATTTTGGTAAAAAAAAGTGTACAAAAACTGTTACTAACGGTACCTGGCATATAACGTTTTTTTTTATTTCGAGTTTCTCATTAACGTCTTTACCGATTTCAATCAAAATTTTTATGAAAAAGCTTATTTGGAATGTCAAAAATATTGCATATAAAAATGTTTAAAAAAGTAATTTTGGGTTTTTTAAAAATATAAAAATTTTTTTTTTGAAAATTCAATATTTTGAAAATAGGTTAGTTAGTTAGTGATTATTTTTGAAACAAGGTTTACAAATGTATATTAATAAATACTCAAAATTGGCATACCAAATTTTTTTTTTTAAATATGAGCAACATTTTATATATAAGAAATTAGTTTTTAAAAAAACCGCTGCAACGATTTTAAAAATATTTGCTTACATAAATTCGTATTTTTCAAATCAAATGGCATACCTACTTGGTCTTGAGCTCTAAGTTATTTTCTTAGTTCTTTTTTTTGCAATCAAAAGAACGATTTAAATGCTTTTCTTAATTTTTTTTTATTTTGTTTATATTTACTTCTATATTTTAAAAGTTCTTTTGTTCCAAGCAATTTGAACATAAGAGCAAGTACGTGCGATCGAGTCGTGCATTTTATTTTTTAATACGTGTACCTTGTACCAAATTTAAATTTCTCATCGAGATGAATCCTGAGACATTTACCGCTGAACTTTCAATCAGTTAAATCAGTTAAAGTCATTGATAAAGAGTCAATTACCTTGATAAGAAACATGGTTTTTTTTTAGTGCTAGAATTTTTATCTTTAGCCTCGTTGGGCAAACAAATTATGTTTTTAGTTTCATTTACATATTTGTTTGTAGTTGTATTACAAGGATTTAAAAAGTTATCTCCTTATGATAATATATTTGTATAGTCTTTTTGATAGAACAATAAAAAGTAAATCCATTTAGGTCAAAAATTTTATAGTCATTCTGTTATCTGCAAATTGCTTCCGATTTGTTTTTTATATAAAATGTTTGATAATGCAAAAATTGCCAGGCTTTTCTCAATTTCTCTTAAATTGCTAGTACTACAGCCAGTCAATGCTTTGTTCAATAAGGCATTGTATTAGTTTAATTGGTCAAATGTTCCTTAAGAGTACCTGTCATACCCTCCGTAGGTGTGAGCTAATTTATGACATTACTGACTTGCGAGTTTTGTTCACGAAAATCGAGATATGCTTAAGAGCTACTCGCAGAAATTTTTATCTGAAATGAACCTAGCGCCAATATATACTTTCGATTTCAATTGGAAAAAATCATCAGTCCAATTTGATCGCTTGAAAAGCAATGATCACAATAACAACATTCCTTGTTTCCGCTTTAGCGTGTATATTTTTGTATAGTTCATATCGCTACGCATTTAAAAGACCTGAAAAATGTGCTCCTGGTAAGGAAATATTAGTATCCTTTAAATAATATGTATAACCAACACCTACATCGAACTTCTTAAAATTTATTTAAATATTCTTTTTGTTTTTTTTAATTTTTAAGGTCCACCTCGGATACCTATTTTTGGAACTTATCTATTATTAATGATGGTTGGTGGCAAGTGGCTTCACAAAGGAGCACTTTTATTAAGCAAGTTTTATAAATCGGATGTTATAAGCCTATACACTGGCAGCGTTTTAACTTATGTTGTTCATAGTCCGGAAGGCGTTAGGGAAATACTCAACAATAGTGCATATGATGGAAGAGCGGACATGTTTATTGCTCGTATGAGAGACCCAGAACATAAACGGAAAGGTGATATATTATTGAAATGATTCTATTAAGTTTCCCAAATGCCTCCCTTGTTCCCAATGGGTCTTATGGTGTAATGCTTTAAAGAAATTTAGCATTGAAAATGTAAGGCATTGGTTCATTGATACAAAATTATATAGCTTCGTTTTATTATATCTATATACGGGTCTGGATTGGGAGTTATTTTTTAACACGTTATACAAAACCAACATGCAATCCAAGTTTCAATAACTTAGAAATTTGTTTTCACTACCTATATTTATGTACTTATTTTCATGAGATTGATCTATATGGGCCATCAGCTATAATAAAATGTGGCTATTAGCTTCAACTTAATCGATTTTGATAACAAAAATAAACGAGCCATTGTTTAGTATAATTTACCTTTTAGTAATCAAAATTATTATTAAAATTGTTATTATCGATGCCTGCCATATAACGGCTAATTGTTTTTCGATTTTCTCACAATGGCTTTAGCAATTTAAATCAACATTTTTGCGAAAAATGTCCTTTCAAATGCATGTAAATAATATTGCGTATTAAAATGTTTAACAAAACAAATGTTTGATGCAAGGAATTTGAAAATTCAATTTTTCTAGAGGAGATTCATGAATTTGAATAGATACCTAAAATTGTCATAGTTAATATTTTTTTAGAAAATATTTTTTATTTTGTACATTGTACATGTAGCTAAATACATAATCCATATTTCTTCAAGTAATAAAATGGCATTCTTGTTTATAAGCTCTACATTTATGAGTCGTTTACAATTGAAAGAACGAGTTTAATGTTTTAGTACATTTTTCTTCAATTACATACTCGTATATTTTTGAAAGTTCTTTAGTTCCAAGCAATTTAAACTATAAGCACATGTTCTGCTACCCTGTCGTGCATTTTTACTAACGCATTGGTCTAGTTTGTATTTTGACATAATCTCCATGTTTCGAGCTCCCGGGAATCGGAATCCGTCAGTTTTAGAGAGATGTCTGTATTTGTACGTATATGTACGTTCGTCCGTTCGTACGTTCTTTCATCTTTTTTTGTTGGCCATATTTCAAAAACGAATAAATTTATCTGTTTCGGATAAATTTTATTTTATAGATAAAAAGAGGTGGGTGTCACCCACACTGGTAACTTCCCATTGATGCTCTCGGAAGCTAGAGGTTCGATGTTATTTTTGTATTAAAAAATCGCCAATTCCAGATCTTTGAAGAGGTTTCTATGTGTTCTATATGCAATCAAGTGAAGGCCAAAGATTGGTTTGCCTTTGAAATGTAAGAGACAAAACACTGTAAAACTAGTGTGTATAGAATAAAATTAACCCGAAGCCAATATCATTGGTTGTTCTCAAGACAAGACAAGACAAAACAAATTCAAAAATGTTTGGTTAAGTTACTCGTATAGTTTTTTTTCACTTTAAGAAAAACTATTTATTTAATAATTTTACAAATCCTATCAATTATCATCTATAAACTAGTGTGTCGAATTAAATTAATCCGAAGCCCACACCAATGTTCGTTCGAAAAAATGTTTCAACATTTGTTGGTAAAGTTTCTTGTAGTATTCTTCGCTTTAAGCTAAGTATACAGTTTACAAAGTTAAAAAAATTCTTCGAGGTGAGAAAAAAATATTTTTGACAAAGAAAAAATGTCTGTGTCGTCAGCTTACAGTTTCCAAAAAAAATCTCAATGAGACTGGTCTATGAAAAATCAAACACAAATGCAAAAACGCAATTTTTTTCGGAATAATAATGCCAGTGACATTGTTTCGCACGAAAAATTTTGTGGTGAATATAAAATATGTTTTCTTTGGGTAGTTCATAGTTCGATAAAAAAAATTTAAGCGTCAAATTTTTTTTTTTTTTTCGAATAAAGCGCTCCTAAAAATACATACATACATGTAATTTTCTTCGTCAAGGAACTGTATACTAAGCTTTAAAAAATAAATTTTCTTAATTTGAAAGTGGTTTACTCAGTAAATATCTATCAACAGAGTTATTTTTATTATATATGTATATGTACATTAGGGGTGTCGGAATTTTTTTTTAATTATTATATTCAAATAGGAATGAAAAATGGAGGTAAAAAACAGCACAATTCGAAAAAGTGGTCAGGAAAACCAATTAAATTTGCGCCGATATGTAGCGGTGTTTTAAAAAAAATTTTAAGGACAAATTTTGGAATGTAAATTTAAAACATATATTTATGTGCAGATAAAAAAAAATTAAAAAAAAGCTGTGAACCCGTTTTAGAGATATCGAATTTTCCAAAAAAAAAAAAGTTTGAAACTTTTTTTAAACATTTAATAACTTTTGTTTTGAAAATTTTGATAAGCAATATTATTTAATCATATCTGTAATTTGTATATAAAAAATGTATCAAAATCCATTTAGATAATGAGAAAATTCAAAATAAAAAAAAACGTTGTATGATATGTTGATAATTGTAAAATTTTATAATTTCTGGTAGAAGATCGTTCGTTTAATCAAAATCGTAGGAGTCGCTTTTGAGAAGAAAGAAATATTTTCCTTTGCGGTTTTTTAGCATTTGTATGGAAGGTACCGTTATTTTTTCATAAATTTAAAATTTTTCAAAAAATATTTTATAGAGTACTAAAAACTCTTTAGTAACGAGTTTAAAAAAAAAATCGATCGTAACGTTTTCGAAAAATTTGATTTCCAAAACAAATTTTAAACATTTTTTAAAAATCCAAAAAATATTTCTTCAAACATTTTTATACACAGAACTATTAATATATACTAAAGATAAAAAAAATTATTAAAATCAGTCATACCGTTTTGAAGAAAATCGAAAATTAAAAAAAATGGTTCCTTGGGAGGTACCATTAATAACCATTTTTTGAAAAATACTTTTCCACCGAAGGGAAGCCTTTACTAAAATTTATTTATTGATTTTTTTTTAAGAATAGTTGTGGAGCCGTTTTTGAGAAAAATACGATTATGTAAAATTGCTACAAGAAAATTGTATGGCAGGTACCGTTATTTTTGGATCTAAAAACAATGAGAAAAACTGGGCATAATCAGCAAAAACTACTATGTACCAAGTTTGAAGAAAATCGATGCAGCCGTTTAGGCTGTAGACGAACAGGCAGACAAACAGAATTGTACCACCCACTTTTTTGGTGTTCTCTATCATCGTAATGTCATGTTTGATTGTTATCTCAGTTTTTTTTTGCACGAATCCAAAGTACTCAAGTAAACAAGCATATATTGCTTTTAAAATCTTGAATTTTTTTGCATGATACGCTGACATGACTCAAAAGGACCTTCGACGTTTGAACCAAAATTTCGATTTTTTTTAGTTGCAATGTTTTTCTGAAAGAACCGGATATGATAGTTGGAAGCGGTTTTTTGCTTTTTATTCAGACACCTCTAGATTTTCAAAATAGAGTTTTAAAATAAAATAATTTTCACAAGCGTGACATTGGACCGATTTTGCAATTCAATTTGTTAGACAGGACCTGAACCGGATGTAGTTACAATATCTATTTTTTTTTTTTTTAATTATTTACCTGACATGTCGAAAGGGGTATTAATAAGTTTGTTTTTCTTTCTTTAATATCGCTTTGTTTAATTTTTGGAGCAAATATATATAATGAGTTTTCAAAATCCTATGTGAAGAGAGCTATACTACATCAAATAGTAGTCATACAAATCTATAAGATGTCATCATTAGTTAATTCTTTTTCAAAAAGTGGACTTGAGCCGTTTTTCCCCTTTACTCGTCAATTGTATTAGACAAAAATGGCAAAAAAATAACATAAATGAATTCAAATAGTAAAAATAAGTCTGTAGATGGAATGAAAATCTGCAAAATGCAGATAAATTTGCACTAATGGCAACGCAACGCTGTATGGAAGGTACCGCTAATATGCAATATTTTTGTACCTTGTCTATGAGAAGTGAAACGAAAATAATAATTCATAACTGTCTCTATAAGTATCAATTGCCTCGATTTCAAAAAATCTTCTTGTTCAAAAATCATTTACTCGTAAAAAATTCTTCTTTTAAATCTGGTTTATCCATATAAGATCTATTTCTGAAGAATAATAAACCAAATTGAACTAAAAAAGGCAAAACCACATCCGTTTACACAGGCAAGTAATTTCACCAAGTAATTTCAGCAATTACTTCCAGCTAGTTTTCTTTGGAAGCAAGTATAAAATCGTTTTAGCAAGCAATTTACTTGCCTGGTGTGACTGCTCTCTGCAAGTAGGTAAGTAGGTACTTGCACGAATATTTCAAAATCGAAATTTTTGAAACAATTGCTTCAAGTATACTTTACTTGCACGATCATCGTCATCATTGTATGTGCTTTCGTTGATTTAAATTTCAAAATGTTTCTGAAACTGTCCCCTGCCATACAATTTCTTTCTAATAACTGTCCCAGGTAATATCGAGCATGAATTGAGGAACACCCTGCTTACATGAATATTTATACAAGGAATTTTCTAACAAAACTTAAGAAAAGTAAACTACTTGAGCACCCCCTTGAATTAAACCTAGGAGGTTGAAATTTTGTGCTCATAACAAAATTGATAGAATTAACTAAATTATTTGGTAGACTTATTTAATCATAAAACAACAAAATGTATTTTTTGGAGCACCCTTATCTACATACAGGATAAAAGAAAAAAATTTAATCTTTCTAACGGGTGATTTTTTAAGAGGTTTAGAACTTTAAAAAAAAAAAACACAAAAAATTCGAAAAAATGAATGAAATATTTATTTGAATCGATAGTTTGAACCTTGCAATTTAATGTTTAAAGATAATTTCATGCAAATGTTGACCGCGGCTGCGTCTCAGGTAGCCCATCCGCTGAGTCCAATTTTGGCATACTCTTTCACACATATCGGCCGGTATCTCACGAATGAATGCATGTATGTTGGCTTCCAGTGCGTCAATCGAAGCGGGCTTGTCCCTATAGACATTAGCCTTGACATACCCCCACAAAAAATAATCTAATGGTGTCAAATCGCACGATCTAGGCGGCCAATTGACCGGCCCGAAACGTGAAATTAACTGTTCACCAAACTCGCCTCGCAATTGCGCCATTGTTTCGCGTGCTGTGTGGCATGTGGCACCGTCTTGTTGAAACCACATATCATGCAAGTCAAGAACTTCCATTTCGGGCAAAAAAAAGTTTGTTATCATCGCTGTAACAAAGGCCTAACTGCTGGGAACGGCGCCGAATCGACATTTCGCGGTCTTCTGTCACACTAGCTGATACGGCCGCAATATTTTCTTCACTACGCACAGTACGTAAACGTGTTGGTGGTTTAATGTCCAACAAAGTAAATTTGGTGCGAAATTTGGTCACAATCTTCCGAATAGACTGCTCAGAAGGTCGAGAATGCCGACCATAAAATGGAAGCAGCGCGCGATGAACATTTCGAACCGAGCACGAATTTTGATAGTAAAATTCAATAATTTGCAAGCGTTGTTCATTTGTAAGACGATCCATGGTTAAATTGCAAACCAAACTGAAGCTGTTTGACAGTGACACAAGGTACTAAACACACGTCAGCTGTCAAAACCACTGTTGCCAAAACCAAACCAGCTAAAAAATCACCCGTTATTACTTCCCGACAAAGCCAAATAATAAACAAAAAATATTATTTAAATTTTATTATTTTGGTCACTTGGTGATAATTTGTTCTTAAACTGAAGAATACTGTCAACAACAGATAAGCATTTTTTGTATTATTTGCACAAAGAAAAAAATCTATAAGTATATTTCTCAATCTGAGGATAAGTCCAATAAATGATAGACAAATTAATAATGACAAAATAAATGCTAGAGGGACTGGAGACATGTCATTAGTGTGATAGGGTCACACATAAAATTTTACTATGTAGGTTTGTACTTTTCAATTTTTGACCGCTCGTTTAAAGGGCCCTGGAGATGCTCGAACATGGTTCGAGTGAACATAGTTCGACTAAACTCCGCAGACACTGAAACCAAGCAGAAACCAAACTACTCGAACTTCATTATTCTTACGACTTATATGTCATTCTCAATATTCACTGTCAAATTTATTTTATTTTTATTCAGATTATTAGACATTTTTCATATTATTTTTAATATTGAACTCAAAATTAAACCGAAATGTTCGACTAAACATACGTAACCGGTCCGCAAACAGTCGAATCTGGTACGACAAACGATTAGCCCCGCCCTCGAACATCGAAAAATATCAAACTCCTTTTGATTTAGGTGAGACCAAATTTTTGATTAGTGACACCAAATAATTGGTACTCGAACCAGCCCGCAGACGAGTAACATCAACTCGAATATGGTACTCGAACCATGTTCACTCGCACCATGTTCGAGCGTCTCCAGAGCCCTTAATATACACTACTCAACAAAATTAAAGGAACACATTTTTTTTTTCAAGTTTTGTTAGTGTTTTTTTGAAGAGCTGTATCTTTGTGATGAGTGGTCGTATTGAGTTGAAACAAAAGCATTTTACAGCTTTATGTTTCTGTTTTGAGATTTATTTTCAAACAATTTTGTTTGAACTACTGTTATTGCGTTATTGCAAAAAATGAGATGAGACAAAAAAAATTTTGTTTAGATATTTTTTGAAGGTCCACATTTCTATAGATAATTTTTTTTGAGTCAGTCAAATATAATGACCAGATACCTTGTTTATTCAGCTTCAATTCAGTTTTTTTTTGTTGTCGTGCAATTTTTTTTGCATGGTTATTTGACTTTGAATGAACAAAGATACTTTTAGCCTTGATTACCAATATCTCAGCAAATAATGACGTTTTACAAAATTTAAGGACAGTTTTGGTAATTTAAGAAAGCGTTTTACATGATTTTTTTTAGATTTCGTAGAAATTATTTTTTTTTTACCGTTCACCGTTCGTTTAAAAAAAGTACTAAAAATCGATGTTTTGTGGTTTTTTCGTAAATGGTTTTTTTTTTTCTTTGCAAATATTGATTGCATGACTTGCGTTGGTATGCAAATTTGTTTGTTGTTCCTGAACAATGCGTAGTCTTCATCAAAATGACAAGAAAACCGCAATTCCAATAGTTTTTTTTCCACAGTTTTGCATTAGTTAGATACTTTTTTGACTTGAAATGAAATAAAAAGTACATTTTTCCAAAAAAAAAAAATAAATACAAAATTCAAGTTTTGTTTGAAAAATGTTTGAAATTAAATTTTTTTTTTTGTTAAATGTACTTTTTATTTCATTTCAAGTCAAAGAAGTATCTAACTCATGCAAAACTGTGAAATAAATCTTTAATGCTTTTTGATTCAACTCAATACGATCACTTGTCACAAAGAAACAGCTCTTCAAAAAACACTAACAAAAATTGAAAAAAAATTTGTTCCTTTAATTTCGTTGACTAGTGTATATGTACGCACATGTACATACGTAATGTACGTATGTTAATATATACAAATGTATTTATTGAATGACCTAGATTTGTATTGATTTAATCGTTTCCATGAATAAAAATAATAAGATTAATTATTATTTTTTAGAAATTGTATCTCAAATATATGTAGGTATATAAATGGTGAGGGTTATGTTTAAAGTACAATAAATTTTCATTGTGAACCTATCTATATGAAATATTATTTTATATAATGTAAACGTAGAATGTATGTCTTTTATAGTATATCTGGCTCTAGTCTAGTCAGTTGTTTTGAACGTGAAGACAAAGTTATTAACAATTATTGCAAATCGATAGATTAAAAAAATAACACCACACAATACTATTGCTTAATATACAGTCAACAAAATATTGCGTTGAAACAGATTTTACCGCTATAATTGCGCAATACACTCCTTTTATGGTCAATATTATTGCGCAATACTTGATATTGAGAAAAAAATATTGTCTGGTGCAAGGCAAAGGCTAAGGCCACAGATACTAACAATAGATATACCTCCTACAAATTCACGTTTTTTATTTTTAGACATTCTCATTGTTACTAAACGGATTTGTTTGAATCAGAGTTTGTATACAGAAGTTTCTATTAAATTTCAAAAACATTGCAAATCAAAATTTTGAAAAAAAAATATTTTAGATTAATATTTTAAAAATTTGAATTTTCAAAAACGATTGATTGATGCTTTTTTTTTAAATACTTTTTGATAAACAAAACTTACCAAAAACTGTTCCAAACGGTACCTGCAATATAAAGGTTTTTTTGACTCTCGATTTTCTCACTAACGGCTGCATCGATTTCAATCAAAATTTTTCTACAAGAGCTTGTTAGCAATATAAATACTTGTCTCCATATTTGTAGTTAATTTTCACTACTTTAACCTTTATGCGAGTGTATGTATGTATATCTTATTTAATTTTAATTTTGAATTTAATGTTGGCACGAAATTTAAAACGCAACCTCTTGTTGGAAGACACTGTATAATGAAAATATGTAACTATAAATATTGGTCATTATGTCTATCCTTAAAATGTGTGTATGGTGCACTCGGGCGTATGAGTAATTTATGAAACCGAAACAAAACACCTATGTATATACATAAGGGTGGTCGTTATTATGTTTTTTTTTTTTTAGTTTTATTATTTGGATGGGCATAAATTAGCTCTAAATGAAGAAAAAAAAATTTCCTAATTTTTTCAGATTTTTATTTTCACCCCCAATAGTCGCTGTATGAGTAAATTCAATTTCCCTTTTTTTTTGGAAATTCGCATAAAATTTGCCCAAAAATTCAGGGCAAATTCTCAATGTAGGTGAGAAGTAGACAAGAAAAAAATCCTACCGGAGGGGGTAATATATCCCACCGCTTGGAAGGGAGGGGTGATTTAATAAAATAATTAAATAAAATAGAAAAAAATTTATTAAAAAATAACGGCAGCACTTGCAGTAATGTTTTGTAGCTTTTCGGAAAGCCAGAAGTCAATTTTAATAGTAAATTATTAGATAAAGTTCTTTGAATAAACAATTTCAGCAAAATCTATTTTCAAACCTATAATTAAAAAAATAAAATAATAATTTTACTTCAAAATATTGAGTTTGAAACATTTGTTTGCCAAAACTGTTCATCAAAAAACCTTTATTTAAAAACAAGCCATAAGAATGGACTCCTGGCTTTCCAAAAAGCTACAAAACATTACTTTAAGTATTTCCGTTGTTTTTTAATTATTTTTTTTCTATTTTAAGCAAATATTTTATTAAATTGCCCCTCCCGTCCAAGCGGGGGAAGATATTACCCCCCTTCCATAGGATTTTTTTGTCTAGTTCCCACCTACATGCTCTGAATTTTTACTTGCGATTATAGGTACTATAAGGCAAGTTTTGGATTCGTGCAAAAAAAAATTTTTGAGATAACAATCAAACATGATATTACGATGATAGAGACTACCAAAAAAGTGGGTGGCACAATTCTGTCTGTCTGTCTGTCTGTCTGTTCGTCTACAGCCTAAACGCCTCGATCGATTTTTATCAAACTTGGTACATAGTGGTTTTTGGTAATTATGCCCACATATTTTTTTAATTTTTTTTTAGAACCAAAAATAACGGTACCTGCCATACAATTTTTTTTAACAATTTTACATAATCGTATTTTTCTCAAAAACGGCTCGACAACTTTTCTTAAAAAAAATTCAGTAAATTTATTTTAGTAAAGGCTTCCTTCGGGTGGAAAACCATTTTTCAAAAATGGTTATTAATGGTACCTCCCAAAGAACCATTTTTAAAATTTTTGATTTTCTTCAAAATGATACGACCGATTTCAATTATTTTTTTTATACAGAAGCTTCCAAAAAATATAAACAGTTTTGCGTACCAAAATTGAAAAAATATTTTTTGGATTTTTAAAGTGTTTCAATTTTTTTTTTTGAAAATCAAATATTTCGAAAACGACATGATCGATTTTTTTGAAACTCGATATTTAAGAGTTTTTTGGTATTCTCTACAATATTTTAAGAAAAAAGTTTACATTTATGAAAAAATAACGGTACCTTCCATACAAAAGTTAAAAAACCACAAAGGAAAATATTTTTTTGCTTAAGAACGACTCCTACGATTTTGATTAAACTTTTTTGATATACTAAAAATAGTACGATCTACTACCAAAAATTATAAAATTTCGCACTTAGCAATTATTAATAGTATCTGTCATGGAACGTATTTTTTTATTTTGAATTTTCTCGTTTTTGGCTATGCGTATTAACTGATTTCTGATTTGTTTTATAAACAAATTTCAGATAAGATTAAATAATATTGCATTTCAAAATTTTCAAAAAAAAAGTTTTTGGATTTTTAAAAAAAGTTTCAATTTTTTTTTTGAAAATTCGATATCTCAAAAACGGGTTGACAACTTTTTTTTCAAATTTTGTTTTTATATACAAATAAATATATACTTTAGATTTGCCTACCAAAATTTGTTCTTAAAAATGTTATAAGAATTTTATATATAAAAAATTATTTTTTTAAGAAACCGCTCCAACTATTTAAAATTTTTTTCACATACAATCATACTCAATCAAGAATTAAGATGTCATTCTTTTTTTTCACCTCAAACTGTCAAAAGAGTTGTTTTAGCCAATTTAAATTTCGTATTTCATGCTTCTCTTTATTTTTCTCTTATAGTTTCCATGTTTTTATATACAATTTTCTTAAACCCGCAGTGTATTGAGCGTAAGAGCAAGTACGTGCGACCCAGTCGTGCATTTTATTTTGGCAGATCTTACGCTAATTTTCTAGTAGGTATGCAAAAAAAAAATGGGAAATTTAATTTACCCCTACTGCGACTATAGGGGATGAAAATAAAAATCTGAAACAATTAGGGAATTTTCGATTCTCATTTAGAGACAATTTGGGCCACCCAGGATGACCTTTTTTTAACCATCACCCTATAATACATATGTATGAATATATTAGGGTGGCACTTATTTTTAAAATTAATTAAAAAAAATTCTGTGCAAAATTTTTTTGAAATTGGTTAACGTTAACACGTGCCGACAAGCACTTGATATTTCCCATACCAAATACATGGAGATTTTTCAGTCATTTACTCAAAATTTTGGAAAAAATATGAAAGTGGATGGAAAATTTTGAAACTTGGTACATATATTAATTACGATTTTCAATTTTCATAAACGATATTTACCCCGTTAAAAACAACAATTAATATATATACTTGTTTTTGGGTATTTGTTGTTATTTTAAACGGGGTAGATATTGTTCAAAAGAAATGAAAATAATTTTTTTGTGTACTCCTTATGGTACTTAATTATATCTGTGGAGTTTGGTAGAAACATGATAACTAATTTTAAAATGTGCGTCTTTACGCCCACTTTACATTGAGCTAGAGCCTAAACCAGTTTACCGATTTTCTTCAAATTTGGAATACTTATGGAAATAACCTTTGAAAAGTTATGTTTCAAATTTGAAGAAAATCGGTTCACCCGTTTAGGTTGTAGCTCAAGGTAAAGTGGCCGTAAGGACGCAAATTTTAAAATGTAGTTATCATGTTTCTACCAAACACCACAGATACATATGTATGTATATCCATATTTTCCAGCCACTTTAACACTTTTTCCAAAATTTTGAAGAAAAGACTGAAAACTCCATCTACTTTGTTTGGGAAGCACGTGTTAACGTTAGGGTGATTCTTATAACACGTGGAAAAAAAATCAGAACTTATAGACTAGATTCAGACAAAAAAAAATCGTATTGGAAGGGCTGTCTTTTTCCCCCCGTTCAGGCGGGAGGGGTAATTTTCTAAAAAAATTACCCAAAATAGAAAAAAAATATTAAAAAACAACAGGACCACTTACAATGAAATGCTACAGCTTATTAATATGCTTTTTAAATCAAGTTTTTATTGTAAATAGTTTTTGAAAAAATATTTTTCAAACTTAAAATTACAAAAATAACGTTTGAAAATTATTTTTTTCAGAAATTATTTACAATAAAAACGTGATTTTGAAAACAAATTAGAGAGTGTGGACTCATGGCTTTAAAAAAAGCAATGACATGCTGTCATTATAAGTGGTCCCTTTGTTTTTTAATAATTGTTTTCTATTTTGGGTCATATATTTAGAAAATTACCCCTCCTGTCTGAACAGGTGGAAATAGACCCCCTCCAAAACGATTTTTTTCTTATCTCAATCTAATCTATAAGTTCTGATTTTCGCGTGTTATAAGAATCACCCTAACTCCATTATTTGTACCTTAAAGTGAAAAAAGGGAGACCAGGGGGGTGAAATAAAAATCAGAAAAAAATTTGAGAAACTGTTTTTCAATGTTTTGAATCGATTGAGGCCAATCCAAGACAATAACCCTACATTTAATATAAACTGCTTATCATTTTAGGTATTTTCTTCCAAGATGGACCCATTTGGAAGGAACAACGCCGCTTTATCCTTCGTTACCTCCGTGATTTTGGATTTGGCCGTCGCTTTCAAGACCTGGAACTAGTTATCAATGAAGAAATAAAAGATCTTATTGATTTAATAAGGAACGGACCGAAATTTGAGCATGAAAAAGCAGTTGTGAAGAATGGACAAATATTATGTCCATTGGCTTTCGCAGCTTGTACTGCAAATTGCGTTTTATATGTGATGTTCAATGAATCTGTTCCGCGTTCGGAACAGAAAAGTCTGTTTGAGCTTGGCAGGAATGGACTTAAATTCCAAAGGAACAGTGATGATTATGGAAAATTGATCAGTATTATACCATGGATTCGGCATATTTTCCCTGAAATGAGTGGATATCGACCACTCATGGAAGCTAATAAATTTGTTTATGAATTTTTTGAAGGCTGGATCGGGAAGTATATGAAAACTTATAGTGAAGGCTCAGAAAGAAATTTCGTTGATTTATATGTTAAAAAAATGCGTGAAGAACAAATGGCAGGGAATCATCAGACAAGTTATCTATGTAAGCTTGAATGTGAATTATAATTTAATTTGAATGACAAACTTATCATTATTTAAAACAACATTTAAGATGATCAGTTCGTTCTTAGTTTAATTGATTTTTCGTTCCCCGCTTTTACCGCTATCGGTATTCAATTGTCTCTCATTTTCCAATGGATGCTATTGAGGCCTGATGTTTTAAGAAAAGTTCAAACTGAAATTGACGAATATGTTGGAAGTGGAAGACTACCATGTCTTGATGATCGGAAGAATCTTCATTACACTGAAGCAACAATACGAGAGGGATTACGAATTGAAACTTTGGTACCATCTGATGTTCCTCATGTTGCCATGGAAGACACCGAATTTTTAGGATATCATATTAAAAAGGTAATCATCACATATATTTTTTTTTTTAATATCAACACTTCCATAAATGTTTGTTTTGTATATACATATTTTGAAATTGCTATTTTTAAGGGCACTGTCATGGTTCCTAGTCTTTATGCCTATCATTGTGACAAGAGCATTTGGAACGATCCAGAAAACTTCAGACCAGAACGATTTTTAGACAAAAATGGACAATTAAATTTAAAATCGGATGTTTCCCTGCCATTTGGTGCAGGTATAAATATTTCAATGTTTTTACTATAATTAACCTAAAATCTAATGTTTAATTCCATTTATACTTATAGGCAAGCGACTGTGTGCTGGTGAAACATTTGCTAGAAATATGCTTTTTCTTATGTTTGCATCCCTTTGCCAGAATTTTAATATCATTCTTCCACCAAATGAAGCACCACCGGATATGGCTAAAAATTTAAGTGGGTTTATTATATCACCACCTGATTTTTGGATGACCGTTGAACCGAGATAACGCTTTATTGTTTAGTTAATAATGTTTAAATAAAATTTTTATAAGTAGACAATAATTTGGATTGGATGTTTTTATGGACGTAATTGGCTTTTGGTTGATGTGTGCATACTTTAATTAAATCGATAAGAATATTCCTTTTTACAAAAAATGCCATTTAAATAATATCTGAAGGAGATACAATTTAATATTATTTGACTCACCCAGAAATGCTTGAGATAAAATAATAAAAGTAATACCTTTTCGGGTGACTATGGATATTTTGTTATTGAACGTTAATTCAAAATGTAGTTAAAATCTTTTAAACAATGGAGTAAGTATGCCGTGTAAACGTCTTAAATATTAACACAATTCTCACACGGCCTTTAGAATAAGTATTGATCCCGTGTTATTAAAATAAAGTGCACATCTAGGTCGCCGATAGTTGCTCTTATAAGACTCGTGATCTAGAATTATAGACGTATGTTAAATTGAGAAATACATAGCTAGTGCAGTAAAGGAAAATATGCCAAAACGGTCTACAAGACCAATGACGACGAGACATATGTCATTGGAAAGTTGTTTTTTTGTGTTACAAGTCACTATGGGAACTTCAAAAAGGTAATTCACAAATTAAGATTCTGTTTTAGAGCATTTTACGATAAAACAAATGTATGTAGTATGAGCAAAATGTACGAAAACTGGCAAAAGGAGTAATGACGAAATATATTTCGTTGGAAAGGAAAATTAAGAATTTCAATAATTGGCAAGCTGCAAAAATTATTCCAATTCAAAAACCTGATAAAAATCCCTCTTCAACAAATATTTATAGACCCATAAGTTTGCTTAGTTCTCTGAGCAAATGTCTTGAGAAACTAGTAAGAAATAAAATTTCATTTAAATACGCATATGATATGTATACTTCCAGAAGAACAATTTGGTTTCAGCGTCATCATTGTACAGTTCATCAAGTACACCGAATAACTAATGACATTAAAATGAATCTTTCATTAGGGAAAAGCACTGTAATGGTGTTTTTGTATATTTAGAAAGCATTTGATATGGTGTGGCATGAAGGCCTTTTACATAAGCTTATGGTTCTTAATTTTCCACTCTTTATTATTAAATTAATTTATTCATTTTTATCTGAAAGATCTTTTAAGGTTTCAGACAGTAATTCGCTTTCTGATTTATATGAAATTGTTGCAGGTGTACCACAAGGATCAGATCAGTTCTTGGCTTCTTGGTTCATTTTTGTATGTAATATATACATACATATATGACTTTCCGCATTTGACAGACTGTAAATCAGCAATTTTTGCAGATGATACATGCTTGTATTCATCAGATTCAGTTGGTTTCAGCTGAAATCCCTAAGCTATATTTTGGTACATTTTAGTATAAAAGAAGTATTAGGTCCATTTGTACAATCATGGTTCAAAGTTTAATCCGTTGCTCAACAATTTTTACTGGCTGGTTCAAGTTTCAAGTGAGCCAATTCAATTCATGAACCACCGTTGAACCTCAGTCCATTCTTCGAAGTCGCTGAGCTAAGATTGCTAAGCAACGATGTCAACTTGACATTAATATACACTAGTCAACAATATTAAAGGAACACATTTTTTTTTCAATTTTTGTTAGCGTTTTTTGAAGAGCTGTATCTTTGTGACGAGTGGTCGTATTGAGTTGAAATGAAAAGCATTTTACAGCTTTATGTTTTTTGTTTTGAGATTTGTTTGCAAACAAATTTTTTTGAAGTACCGTTATTGCGTTATTGCAAAAAATGAGACGAGACAACAAAATTATTTTGTTTTTATTTGTTTTGAAGGTCCTCATTTCTATGGATAAATTTTTTTGAGTCAATTAAATATAAGAGTTAACGAAAAAACTGTAGATACAAAATTGTACGTGTTGTTGTAAAATAGCAAGTGATCAAAAAAGCTCATACTTTATCTTCCGTACAGATACAAAAATATGATGAAAATGGTTGAAAAAAGAATTTCGACTCGAATATCTTGAGAAGAGAGAGTAATTTTATTTTATAGAGTAGTTTATATTTAATATTTGATTAAATTTTTTGAAAATATTCAATAAACAGTTTTTTTAAGCGAAAAAATTGCAAGTTATCTTACCAAATAGGATCTTTAACAATAAAAATAAATTGTTTTTTTTTTTAAGTGAAAAAAGCTACAAGAAATTTACAAACAAATTTTGAAAACATTCTATCGCCCGAATATCTTAAGAACCACTTTCCATTTAGTAGATACTGACAAAGAAGCTTTCGGACCAAAACTGTGAAAAATTATTAAAAGCGCTTATGTGACAGTTTTCGCAGAGGAAAATGTAGAACATAAGCTTTTAAATAGATCACAAATAATTAAGTTTCATATCAGCAAACGGGTTTTAAAAGGTATATTCACAAGCCTCATTTAATTCTATTAAAAATATATAATGTTTAAATTTCAGATATATTTGATAGAAACTATACATACAAAATAAAACCTATATTGAAGTTAACTTTTCGTAGGTTTTATCATGGTCCACAGTGTTGATGATGACTTTGGCGGACTTTCTTCAAACAATATTAAATATAATATATACTTTATTCCTTATCTTCACTTTTATTTACATGAATAATAATCAGTTTATATGCTACTGAAATAAATCAGCCAAGAAGAAGACTGGGGTTTGGACTTGTTGAATTATTAATTCAAAATAGCTTTTTATGGCCTTTAGTCCTACAAATTGGCGTTTCGCCCACTTGGACTCATCAGTGACACAGCGTTCACTTTAATCACATAAATATATGTAATGTTCCATTAATTGTAATCAAATGAAAAACGTCTTCATATAGTACAATAACGTTCATTGAACTTGCTGTCTGCTGTTATAAAATTTGTTTGCTCTGATATAGCAATTTCTTATTATTTTTTTTTCATGGAACAGTTCTTCTTCTTATTACAATTTATTTCCACAAATGATTTAAAAATAAATTGTCTTGTCAATAATAATGAATTGCTTTAAGACGTACATTGCAAATTTTGATCTGTTGTTTGAACCATCTAAAGTCGATTGGTCATCTTAAGATGATGCTATAGACTTAACCAATTATAAAAAATAATAAAAAATCAGTATATTTCAATCACTTGAAAGGAAATGATTACTTCAATTCTTTCGATTGCACTTGCAATTTTAGTTGTGTTCGGTTTGTATTGTTATTGTATTAAAAGGCCTAAAGGATGTCCTCCTGGTGAGAATAATTGAAAATCTATAAGATTGAAAAAATGTATCAAAGTGTTTTTTTGTTTTGCATTTCAAAAAGGCCCTCCTCGACTACCGATATTTGGAAGTTATCTGTTTATGATGATGGTTGGTGGAAAATGGCTTCATAAAGGAGCACTTTGGCTAAGCAAGCTTTACAATTCAGATGTTATAAGTATTTATATTGGGAATCAATTGACTTATATTGTTCATAGTGCAGAAGGAGTAAGGGAGGTTCTTCATAACAGAGCTTTCGATGGAAGACCTGATTTATACATAGCCCGAATGAGAGATCCAAATCATAACCGAAAGGGTAAGTAATATCTGCTATAATTTAAGTTAGTTTTTGAATTCTTTGTGCTTCATGTTAAAATACTTATTGGCCGATTTTGATAAAATTGAAGTGGGTTTTTATATGTAAAATAAGAATGGGTAAGTAAACCAGGAATAGTATGGTTAGTGCAAAAACTTGAAATTTTTGTATTCTACTCCAGGCCTGTGCCTACGTTCTGCAACTCTCACATCGAAAAAACTGGTCGAGAAACGATGAAAACTGAAACAAAATGCATGAGTTTTGTTCCATTTTTCAACGTTTCTCGACAGATTTTATCGATGCGAGAGTTACAGAACGTAGGTACTGGTTACAAATGATACTTCAATCTTTTTAATAACACGTTATTGTATGTCAGTCATTTACACAGTTTAATAACTTTTTAATTATTATATGGTTTATAGAACATCATGAGTTTCTTTTCAGTCGTCAAATTCGTCTAGTCAAAAAGAAACTTTATTTTCTATTATGTATGTAACTCAAATTTCTAGAAAAAGGATGATCTAATTTACTCAAAATTTGGTACAGAAAATTCTCTTCTGTTACTCCTTGAAGAGAAATTCAAAAATTTTTTGAGAACCGAAACTAACAGAAAAAAATCTATAAATTTTTGATTCAAAGTAGCTTTTTTTGACCTTTAGACCTACAAATTGGCGTTTCGTTCGGCTTACTCACTTGAACTCATCAGAGACATAGTGAGGGCTTTGTCATACGCAATTTGTTTTAAGTTCAGTTCAACTTACATGAATTTTTCAACGAAAGTCCACTGTAAGCTATATCCAACAAGATTAGAATTCCTAATCATTAAGCTGGAAGTTTTTTTGCCCGGGGCCAGGTATAATTTCTGTATAAGAAGGTTTTATAATACAAATTCTATATACTACTGAAAGCTATTTTGAATTAATAATTCAACAAGTCCAACCCTTAATGCAAAGTCTTCTACTTGGCTGATTTATTTCAGTAGTATATAGAATTTGTATTATATAATCTTCTTATAATACATTTTTTTATTTAAGTTTACGTTCTAGTTGGAAACTTTTTTGGAAAAATGGTTACTAATGGTGCCTCCCATACAGTGGTGGGCGTAGCAACCTTGGGACGGCGCGGCGGCGACCGCTTCGCTCCAGGAGCCCCAGAGGATGACAGAAACAATTTTTCAAAGTTAAAATAAAAGTTTTTTGTCCTTAAGAAAGTTTCTGTAATTTCGTTTTCTATTAATTGCAAATAGTCAAGTAAATCTATGGTTTGACCCAAGACAGATTATTATTGTTACAAAATAAAATTTTGTGCGAATTGACTCAGACCACTGGTACTTAAGACATATCAAAAATTAGCCCATGGGAACATTGGTATTTAGCCGTTTCCAATATCACATATAATAAAATGTATTTCAGTTATAAAGCAGACTTGTGATACATCTATTTATAATGATTAATCACGCTGATTCAAACTTGATATCAGTTTTTACCAAAATTAATCTTCAAATAAATAAAGAAAAGAATCAGTAATTATATCTCAGGTCCTTAATTATGAGTAGGATCTCTAAATAGAGTTATTTTTTGTTATTTCATCAATTTAGTTTTTCCTTGTTTTTATGAGTAGGTACTAGGTTGGTTTAGTAGTTTGTCTATATCTTGAAAAATAAAAGTCCTAGGACCATTTGGTTTTTTGTGTTTGACTAAAAATTGACAAAAGCATTAAATATTTAAGTCAAAAATAGTACTTAATAACATGAAATTTGAAAAAAAAAAACAGTTTGAACTATTTTTTTTTATGATTTCAAAATTTTGAATTTGAAGGTTAATTTTTCAAAAACTATTCACGTTAAAAACCCAATAATTTTAAAAATATTAAGGAATGGATTTCTGGCTTTACAAACAATTATAGCATAATATTGTTATATTTTCTCAGGTTCGTTAATAACACTTATTTACTTTATTCAAAACGTCCACTTATTTATTTCACAAAATAAAACAATTTACTTTTCTTACTACAAACAAAACGATTAATTATTCACCACTGGAATTAATTCACAAACTTTACTTTTCACTTTTATTACAACCAAATTTATTCATTCACGATTAAAAACAAACTGTGTCGCTGCCGGTCAAACATGTGCCTTTTATACTTGTTTTACAAACTCTGGAAATAAGTAGAAGGTTCTGGTCTATGCTTCCAGAACTTTCCGTAGGGGAAATTTCCCAATAATTTCCCTTCCAAAAGCTTTTATTTGACAGCTATAATCCAGCAGATGGCACTTCCTTCGTTTAAGAGTTGCTACAACAATAGCTAATAAGGGTATGTTTGCACTGCGACCGTAAGCTTTATTGTGTCCGTTTGTTTGCTTATAGTTTGCTAGTTCAAATATGGAAAGTCATTACAATATTGTACGTAATGCCATTGGGTTCTAATATGGTTTTTAAGATTTAGCTAAAATTTTGTACCACTTAGTTGGTTTAGGTCCTTGTTCATATCTTGAAAAATAAAAGTCCCAGAACCATTTGGTCTGAAGCGTTTGACTAAAAACTGCCTAAAGCATTGAATATTAAAGACAAAAATAGTACTTAATAACAAATAAATAAAAGATATTATTTTGAATAACTTAAAAACACTTATGTATTTACTTAAATGCATTTCGGGAGCAATGCTTCCATCGTCAGTAAGTTTTATATAAATAATAATACAAACAAAATTTTTGATTTATAATTAATACAAATAACTCAATACAAACAAAACAAACTACACAAACAAATTTATAGTGAATTTAGGATCTATTATAAATTTTTTTGAAAATTGGATCTTTTATTGGTCCATCGTCACTATTCATTAAATTATTTATATTTTGAACCATGTAAAGAGATTCATATGTATCTAATTCATAAGGATTATTAACATTTCGAATTAATTTCAAATTTTGTAAGCTAAAATTATAGTTATTATCCAGCATGTGTTGTGCTACACTCGACTTCTCCAGGTTCATTGTATTTGCCATGGGCAAAATGTTCTTTGAATCTTTTCACAATTGGTCTTCTTGTCTGTCCTAGATATTCCTTTCTGCAATCGCTGCATCCAATAGAGTATATTCCTGATTGTTGATTTTTTTCAATTTCGTCCTTTGAGCCACTACTTCGATTTTTAAGTTTTATCTCACTACACTGGCTTATTTTTATATTTTGTCTATTAAAAATTGGTCTTAATTTTGATGTTATTTCTGGATAAAAATTGAATTTTGACCATTTCTTTTGTTCATCTTCTTCATTTCTGATTAAATCTAAAGTTGTATAATTTCTTAAGTTTTGTTTTCTTCTATGTGCAATTGTTATATCATCTATTAATTGTTTTGTGTATCCATTTATCTTAGCTATTTCTTCGATCTTTCGTATTTCAATGTATTCTCTTTCTTTCGTCATTGGGATATTCAAAGCTCTAAAAATCATTGAATGGAAGGCTGATTTTTTGTGTTCGAATGAATAAAAAGAGTCCGATGTTATATATCTTAGAGTATTTGATGGTTTTCGATAAATATCAAACTCGAAATTTTCACCTTTTCTAATTATAGTCAAATCTAAATAGTTTAATCTCCCGTTCATTTCTTATTCGTAAGTAAATTTGATTGTTGGATATTCTGTTTTATTTTACTTAGTAACATACAATTTTGAAAAAAAATCAGTTTGAACAATTTGTTTTTAATTATGTTTTCAAAATTTTGAGTTTGAAGCTTAATTTTTCAAAAATTATTCTCTTAACCATTTAATCTAAAAATTAAATTAAGGGATGTACATATTTCTGGCTTCACAAAAACCTATAGGTAGCATGATATTATAAGTGTTGCCATTGTTTCTTAATACGTTTTTTTTCTAGTTTAAGTGATTTTTTGTAAGTTACCCCTCCCGCTCAAACAGGGGGCGGTAAGACCCTCCTTTAAAATGATTTTTCTCTTTTTTTGGTACAACCTACATTCTCTCATCATTAATTGTATCGTATGCGAAACGCCCTGCACATGCATAAATGCATTCAAATTTAAGCCATTTCCCGGTGGTGGACTGTGGATAATTTTGGATATATGTTTTGGCATGTGTCATTGAACCTAACTTCAAATGAATTTCTTTTGTTACAATTTGTCCGGGGTTAGCCCTATGTTTTCCGTAGATTTACCTGACCATATGTACAGTTTCCTGGTTTGAAAATAAAAGTTTTTTGGTATTAATTCTTTTCCAAAAAATTATGTATGTAATTACAGCTGTGGTCAAAATAATAGTAGTAGGTGCTCCTTATCAACAAATCAAAATTGAAAAACAGTTGATCCCTTAATTTTTAACAAATTAATACCCATGTGATTTTCCAATTGGTGTTTTTAAGCTTTTATTTTCAAAAAAAAAATTCAAATTTAATATTTGATAGGATATTTTCAAACTTATTGAAGAACTTTTGAAATACAGCGGTCAAAAAAATAGTAGTGCGAAGATAATCCACCTTTAAATGTTACAAAAAAGCAAAATTTTTATCATAAGATGTAGTTGATGTTTGAACCTTCACTTAGATTTAGTTTCCCTGCACTGCACCTGCACAACGGCGCGCGTTGCATCGGATTTATCAGGTTTTCACACGTTCCTACGCTTATCGAACTCCATGAGTGCTGTACAGCTTCCCAAAGGGCTATATTGTTAGTTGGCTGGCAACTATGTATTACTTTGCATCGCACAACAAGTTATCAATGGGATTTAAGTCCGGAGACTGTGCGTCCCGTCCATCACATCAACTCTCTTTGCCTGGAATCATTGCTTCGCAATCGCAAGCTCACTAGCAGCTTTGGGTCATTGGGCCATATGTAAGAACGGTAGTACATGCTTATACTGGTAACTTTTCATAGTATCTACTAATATGCATAATGCATTAAACCAAAGTAAGTACTGAACAACAAGTATTTACTGGAGGTAACAGTATTTACTAATTTCGGATGAATTTAGCAAGAAAATACTTTTATTGGTATGCAAAAAAACTTGTTAATACTATTTATTTTTAGTATTTACTGCAAATTTTTCAAGTTTTTAAAAACCAACTTGAACATTTGAGAATATTTTTCTTCTTTTTTGTTGTTGGTGGTACCGAAAGGTTTCGGGTAAATGGCATAACAGCTTTTGGTATTCGTTTTGATTTTTTCAGCCAGTAAACCAAAAGCTAAAGCTAGTAACGGACCTCATCGGTACGCATGAATAAAACTTTGGTGGCAGAAATATAAAATTAACATCCTTCTTATACTGAGGTTTGGTGTATTAGGTCTTGTTTTGGCCATTAATATATCTGTTACCATAATTTTATTCATGTGATGTTAAGTAAATCCGTTAAACTTACACAACGCATTTTCAAAAATATGAAATATATATTGAAACTTTTGTAATAGAAAAATGACAACTGAGGCTGTGAGTGCATATTTGTCATCTTTAATTGATATTTTTTAATTTGAGCCTCAAGGCAAGAAAGTCACATTTTGTATTGGATTTCAGAATTTAGAATTTTTACTTAGATGTCTTTTAAGGGTTACACCACTTTTGCATTCAAGACCTCAACTAACTTACTGGTCCCGTATGCTGGCGATCTAAGATTTGCATTAGCTTACTGCTAATGCCTTTCAGTCTGAGTACTAGCTCTTGGTTGAATACCTTCTGAACAACTTTCTTTTATTATTTTAGGGATTTTCTTTCAGCTTAATGCTAATGCCTTTCAGTCTAGGTACTAGCTCTCGGTTTAATACCTTCTGAACAACTTTCTTTTATTATTTTAGGTATTTTCTTTCAGGATGGACCTATATGGAAGGAACAACGTCGCTTCATATTGCGATACATGCGTGATTTTGGATTTGGACGTCGCTTTCAAGCTTTAGAGATCGTACTTCAAGAAGAAATTTTAGATTTTATCGATATGATTAGAAATGGACCAAAATTTGATCATGAAAAACAAATTGCTCGCAAAGGACAATTATTATGTCCGTTAGCATTCAGTTGTTGTACGGCAAATTCTCTTTTATATGTTATGTTTAATGAAAGAGCACCACGAATGAAACAGGGTGAACTTCTGAAGCTTGGACATTATGGAATGGAATTACAGCGAAAAGCTGATTCTTATGGAAAACTCGTTGGCATTATACCCTGGATTCGACATTTATTCCCCGAAAAGAGTTGCTATCGTCCCATGATGGAGTCGAATAAATTTATATACAATTTCTTTGAGACCATGATAGAAAAATATACTAAAACTTATGATGAAAATCATGAAAGGAATTTTGTGGATTTGTATATAAAAGAAATGCGGAGAGAACAATTGGAAAATAACAATGAAACAACTTATTTATGTGAGTTACTTAAATTTAAAAAATTATTATATTAGGTCTGATCCTTTACTTTGGGCTTCTGTGATTTTTAGTCCAAACTTGTGTCAAAATATTTTTTTATATGAACTTTGACACAACTTTGGACTGAAATGCGCAGAAATGCACAGAAAATCACAGAAATTCAGAGTAAAGGAACAGACCTATTATTTGAAGTTGTTATTATAATTATTTCTACATAGATGACCAGTTCGTTCTAAGCTTGATTGATTTTTCATTTCCTGCTTTTACTGCAATCGGAACTCAAATGGCCCTTATTTTTCAATGGCTCCTCATAAGACCTGATGTATTGAAAACTATTCAAAAGGAAATCGATGAGCTCGTTGGTGGTGGAAGGTTGCCATGCCTAGATGATCGAAAAAATCTTCACTATACTGAAGCGACTGTTAGAGAGGGATTGCGAATGGAGACTTTGGTGCCATCTGATATCCCTCATCTTGCCCTTTACGATACTGAGTTTTTGGGATACAATGTTGAAAAGGTGTACATATTTATATTATAAATTACAACCCAAAAAGCAACATAATATGATAACCTCTTCTATCTAAATAGGGCACCATAATGATTCCCAGTCTATTTGCATATCACTCTGATGAACGGGTCTGGGATGATCCTGAACATTTTAGGCCTGAAAGATTTTTAGACGAGACGGGGAAATTGTGCCTTAAAAAGGATGTTTCATTTCCATTTGGTGCAGGTACCTATTTGCTATTTGCATCCTTATAATTTATTGAACTTTCTTTATAAATACTTTTCTTCTTTCTAACTGTAGGAAAACGTCTTTGTGCTGGTGAAACGTTTGCCCGCAATATGCTTTTCCTGCTACTTTCAGCTATATGTCAGAACTTTAACGTCGTTCTGGCTCCTGGAGAGCATCTTCCAGATTTATCAAAAAATGAAACTGGTTTAATTATCTCACCTCCAGACTATTGGGTAAATTTAGAGGCCAGATGAATTTGTATTAGATTTATCGAAAAATAAATATTTTTTGAAAAAAGTTGATACTACTTATTATAGCTGCAATTTTTACTATCCATCAGATCTGATTAGTGGGTTTTCTTCGATATGTCATTTGTTACATGGATTTTTCCACCTCTGTCATCAAGCCTCATAAAAAACCTCCATAATACCATTGTTTAGCATAAAGTGGCAACTTATCAAACCTTAAAAATATGTTACTTCCTGTAATTGGAAAAATACTTACGTCTCTTTTCACTAAGAAGAGTACCTATATACGTTTAAGTATTAGATTAAACATAACCTATAAAATCTGATCCCACGTTTTTATTTGCTTTCTTGCTAATTCATCCTGTGAGTGAAGACTTGTAATTCAAGAATATTTAAAGATATTTCCTTAAAATTCAATACAATCATTATGGATATAGGTATATAATGGTTATATAACTTACAATTGGTTATATAACCATTATATACCTATATCCATAATGATTGTATTGAATTTTAAGGAAATAAAATCGAACGTTTACCAGTTGTATATCTGGGTCGATATTTATTATTTGGAAAATTAACTTGAAGTGGAGCAACAACCTCCATAATTGGATTTTCCATTTCCAACTTTTCTTTACTGATTTTATCGATGTGAGAGTTTCCTATAATTCTCACATCGATCGGGTGAAGAACAAATACGGCTATTATGTACGCATTTATAAAGATATACTCCACAAAATAGAAGGCAGACAAAATGCTTCAAAATGCACTATGTCCCCTATTAAACGATAATTCCTTGCGTCTGACATTGTTCGAATTTTCATGAGTGCGAAGGAGAAAATAAATCTGATTTCGATATCACATCCATTGAATTTCGAAACGAGTCAGACGCAAACAAGCATCGTGTAATAGGGGACTATTGAACTGCAAAACACAATTGTCACGTGCTGAACGTAGTCTTTTCAGTAAAGCTCTGAATGATTCCCAAAATTCTTTTTCGCCCGTTCGCCGTGACACCTGTCACTTTCTGAATGAAAAATAAAGAAATTCCTTTTCTCAAGTCGGAGCAATATTAAAATAAATAGTTAAAATGTTGCGATTAGGAATAACAATTGCACAAAAAGGTACATTAATAAAATTAACAATGAACTAAATTTATATTTTATTAATACTTCAGCAACTGGCAGTCTAAAATTATCGGCTAGAGCACGACCACTCTACGTAACCTCCAAAAATTCTTTTTCTACTGAAGCTTCTCTAAATTCCGATGACCCTATAGACATACCAAATCCATTTGAAAAGGAAAAACAAAAATGCATCCTCTGCCGGCACGACATAATCCCCAACTATAAGAACGTCAAGTTGCTGTCTCAGTTCCAGAGTCCTTATACTGGTCGCATTTACGGCAGGCACATCACTGGATTGTGTAATGCCAAACAGGATCAAGTTGAAAAGGCTATTATTCGTGCTCAAAACTGTGCCATGATGCCATACTACCACAAAGATCTAGATTTCCTTAAAGACCCAAAACTTTTTGATCCCGAGAGGCCAGTTAGACCACATAAATACTAAAACTGTATCAAACATAACATATTTCTTTTAATCATAAATAAATTAGTGTTTTAATTTCGGCTAATTCAGGTGTAATCAACCATTTCAGATGGAATGCCTAGACGCTCTATCATGTCTTCTGGGTCCATTCTTGGTTCAGTCTTTGTTGACAGTTCCTCCAGGGAAGCTTTAAAAGCCTCAGTCCAGATGGCAATAACACTCTTCAGTTCTTTAACTTTTTCTTTGTGCTTTTGATGTTGTTGGAGTAGTTTTTCCTTGTTGTTAACTTCTTGCTGCAGATCTGAAGGAATTTCCACATCCGTTTTGAGTTGATTGGCAGCGGCAAACTGGAGTTTTTTCTTTTTGTATTTTTCACGTGCCCTCCGATTTAGAGAGAGTCGGTTTGGAAGGCAACTTTTGGTGCAAGCAGGTGATGCTATTGTTTGTGAAAGCCTCTGGCTAAGAGGAGTTAAGACTTCTGTTCCGGATTGAGTTAGTAGAGATTGATAATTCACTTTAACATCACTCGAAGGTGTTTTGGCAATGCCGATCTTTTGGGAACTTCTTCTAAGTCCCAGACTACGTAATTTATTTTTTGGAGTTTTTAATTCTGTATGATTATCCATTTTCTTTTTTGGTTAATTTTTAAATTTTGCTTTTAAATACAGGATTGACATTTGAGTCAGCTTTTGTGGATTGAATCCAAAGCGGATTTTTTGTGGAATTCATTTTTTTGGTACAGTACTGAACGAAAATTTTCAAATCTTCCTTTCAACCATTGGAGATCGATTTCTGTTTTTGATTGGATGGAAACAAAAATTTCATTTGTCTGGAAAAATTGATATTTCTTGTAAATGTAAAAAAATCAATTTTTTCTGAACAAAATCGATTTTTCGGTTGGAAGAAATTCAATATGTCTGTCGAATTCAGCCCAAAGTTCTGTCAAAGCTCATATTAAAAAAAATTGTAGGTACTAAAATTCGTAGTTTTGGGAAGTAAACGAACTGAAATTGAAAATAAAAATTGACGAATGACTATGCTCTATCCAACAAAAATTGTCAGTACAGGGAAGATAGGACGTTTGCCTCTCAGTCTGGTTGCATTGGCTTGCATACATCTGTCTCCAGTTAAAGCTCTCACAGGGTTTCCGTACTTTGAATTATAAATTTCCACAAATCGAAGAACAATGTGCATATGGTTACCATTGATACCATTTCAAACATATTAAAAAAAAGATCCATTTATCTTATTTTACCACAGCACACCTTTTTAAATTAATTTGATCACGTAACGCTTTGTGAATGTTTCAAAACTTAGCGCAAATAACTTTTTTCTTCTTAAAGACTAAAATCGTACAAATTTTAAGTGCATTTTATAGCTTTAATCAAATATACAAACAAATAATAAGGGGACAATCAAAACGACAACACTTTTGGCTCTCACCTTTGTAAATATTGTTCTCAAAAGCTTCAAAACTGAAAGTTCTTTCATAAAAACCACTGAAAAAGCTCTTTCGTACTGTTGCAACATGGCAAATGCAACTCTGTTGGAATTTGAATTGTTTGTTTTATTTCACACAGCGAAGGTAGAAGCGAAAGCGAGTATACGATCAGAATGCTTTTGGCATTGAAAGACGACGGTTAAGTTGGAGCGTACGAAATGTTTTAAGGAGTTGCAACAACAATTCCTGTATGTTTATCAGTGGTTTAGTATCTTTTTCAGTGGCAGGTTTGTTATTTGAGTGTTTTGATGGTATACACTGGCGCCACTGTTTTGAAAAAAGCTCGCCCATAAGCCCTGTACCAAGGTATACAGAATACATGGTATGCTATTCCGAGTTGATTTTCATTTTTGTTCTGCGCATCTACGTCACTTGTGGACAAAAACGTGTAGAAAAGACAATAACAAATCAAAAACAAAAAACAGAAACAAAAACAAATGCAAAGAGAATTGCGTCACTAGTTGACAAAATGCGTGAGAGAGATAGGATAACGACATGCGCAATATCATACCATGTATTCTATATACCTTGGCCCTGTACTGACAATTTTTGCTGGATAGACTATAGTTAGAAAGTTTTTTAAAAGCCCTGAATAGTTGGAAATACTCTTCATTTAATTAAATTAAATGTCAACTTACACAAATCTTATGTCGTTTTTTATTGTTGAAAAGATTTGATCTTTTTGCGAAAAGATTTGCATTTATTCTACTTTTTCATGTTTTATTCAAAAAAAGATGAGATCGAAGAAGAAAGATGCGATCTTTCTAGTTTGGGAGATTTGATCTGCATTCACTAATACATGCAAACACTTTCCTGTCAAATAGCAAATCGAAGTTGGGCATTTTTTTGTTTTGCATTATTTTTGTACGACGACGAACGTGATGTTAATTTGTATGCGTGTATGTGTGTAATTGAATCAACTCAAAAGTACGACCAGATGTTTCATTCAAGACAGCAATTCTTGATTTTTAAATCAAATCTTTCAGATTTCAATGAAAAACGACATTAGACAACCGATGCCATTGTCTAATGTTGTTTTTCATTGAAATCTGAAAGATTTGATTTTAAAATTTAGAATTGCCTTCTTGAATGAAACATATCTGGGAGAATACATACACGCATACACATATAAATATCGTATGGTGTCGGCAAAAGTAATACAAAACACAAATTGCCCTATTTCGATTCGTTGTTTGACAAGAGAAGAGAAGTTTTCCAAACTTGTATTTGATTTTCTGTTTTCTGACAGCAAATTGAGAAAATTTGCAAGGAATTTCACGTTAAGCTAGATTTACACCTTCGTTGTTGTCGTCCGTGTACGTTGTTCGTTTTTGCCCGTCACGCAAAACAACGAAGGAGTAGGGTGACATGGTCGACATTGCACCAGTGGTACTCCATGCACCATGGCAAAATCTAGCATACTGACAGTTACATCCATGTAAACTTCACATTATCTTACGTGCCTTTCCCCAAAATGTCAGTGGATCTCAGTCTGGTGCTTGTTGTTGGTACGTGCGTACATGTACAAGCCTTTTTCGTAATTTATAGTGCAAATCGAAAAATTGACTTAAGTTATTTTTTTTTTCTCACTTAAGTTGTGGTGCCTTTTTTTTATCAAACATCGATAAAAATTATTTATGTTGTTTTATTCATTGGTAAAATTAAATAGATTCAAATATAATTGGGTAGTTAGCGAATTATTTTGACTTGAAAATAAAGTGAGGGGGTGGTGCACTATGCACCACAATAACATGGTTCTAAATGCACCATGGTGCATGTAGTAGTAACGAATGGTTCATTTAATTTTTTAGACTAAAATCAAACGCTAATGAGCTTTTTCTGTATGCCACAAGTCCCAGATTTTGCAGTAAACAATGAGCAGGAGATAAAATATATTCTTAAAGATCCTCTGTATCAGGAGCAAAGCGAAGACAACAATCACTATACAAATTTTCTGAGTATATTTTTAAACTAAACATACGTTAATCTATTATCCGTTTAATACTATGTTCCCACCAAAACGAAATCCGAGATTTCGGTTGAAAACTTTTCATATTTTGAACTGCTGGGAAAAAATGTCATAGAAATTTAAACGAAATCTCAATAAAAACTCTGGATTTCAACGAAATCTCCAAGAAATTCTGCTCCCCCCATTTGAAATTTCGAAATTTTTCAGCTGAAATCTCGGATTTCGTTTTGGTGGGAACATAGCATAACTGATATTAATGAATTTCTTAGCTGTTTTTTTTAATGTCTTGAAGAGAAATATTTAATTTATTATTTATTTACTTTTTTTGTTATTATTAAATTCTTATATATTTTGGAAGTGTTAAATGAACTGTCTTTGTTTTTATTCTTAAAGATACAATGAATTCCCATCTGAATAATATTCAATATCACTTGAAATGCTTGCTTTATTTTTAGAAATTAGTTGGTGGTGCATTGAGTACCGGCATGGTGCATTGTGGACATAAGACTGGTTCATTTAGTACCTACCATGGTACACTATGCACCATTTCACTTTTTCTGAATAATCAATTTTAGATTTAAGTATATACATAATATGCAAAAATTAACTATGCACGAATTTGTCTAACAAATCCATATAAATGATGTTAAGAAATCTAACAAAAATAATTACATTTAGAGAAACTATGACCATTTGAAAAAAGGGTGGTGCAATGTCGACCATGTCACCCTAAATTAAATGATAACACCGACCACGAACAACGAAGAAATTCAAATCAAATTGGAGAACAAGGTTCACTTTACCCCTTGAACAGAATGAATGTAGCTGCAGCTGGTAGCAAGAGTTGAATTTATTTTAACTTCTGCTACACCATACATTCCTTGCTACATTTACAGCTTCTATACATACTATTTTTGTATCTTTCTACTTTGACAGTGCTTCACGCGACAACTACAGCTACACCATTCTGTTCGGCCAGTTTAACTCTTATCAACAACTGATTTAAATTTTGCAGCACTGATTTCTTTCCCCGACAAACAAATCTGGGGTGTGGCGTGTGAGTGAGCGTACTCAATGCACGCCCCAAACCAGCGTTGCCATTTGGCCCCTTTAGTGACCAAATGGTCCTTTTTGCGTTCGGGACCCACAAATCAAACAATTGGGCCCTTTTAAAAATGTACGTGATTTCATTCAAAATTGGGTTTTAACATAAAAATAGTTGAACTTCACCAAGTTTCGTACTAAATTCTGCAAAACGACAGAAGAAAGTGATAAAATAAAATTAATTATCGAATTTCTTTCGAAGGTAAAAATAGTTGCCTATCTACATTTTTGTTGTAATTTTAGTAAAATAAATTTTATTTGTTTTTATTAGAATACATTTGCTTTAGTTTTTAAATAAATGTTTATCAAATGTTTTGCTCCTTTATGTACTAAAATAATATTTTTTTGTATTCTCTCCTTTATGGCAATTTCTTAAAAGGGCCCTTTTCTTGTCTCGGGACCCCTTTTGATTTTTTTCAGCGGCAACACTGCTCCGAAAACATCGAACACAGTGCAAATAAACGGGGAAAAAGTGTAACATACCAGAGAGCGAGTTCGGTGATCCAGTGCGCCCCATCAGTCCCTATTTATTTTAAACAATTTCGCCATTACAAGAAAAAAATCAAAAACCGTTATTTTTGGCTTTTGACCAAATTTTAAAATAAATATATTATCTTCTGAATGCTAGATTTTACGTCAATAATTTGTATATCTGCTTGTAAAAGGACACCTTTTGAATGAACACCAACAAACTATGCGTACTACCACGAAGTTTATAGGCTGGAGTTATAAAAATGCTAGTCACCGTTGCAATTGATAAACAACGAAACCTGTATTGGAATTGACATAATCATGTGCGGCTTTGGTAGCGCGGTGTGTAGTGCATCGGCTTCTGAAACGCTTAGTACATGATTCGCTCCCAGATTTCGACAAAGAGTTTTTCAATTAACATGAGCAAAACCAGACTAAGCACCAATAAAGGAGTCTGAAGACCGAGGTGGCACTTGTGAAATAACTTACTCCTTTAAATTTGGGAGAAGCACATACAGGTATTGTTGTTGTTCATTCAAAATTATTCAATACAGTCATATTGTGTTTTTACTATGCAAATTATGGGGTAGTTTTGATTTGTTCCCTACCTACTTTAAATTTTCAGGGGTACTGAATCCGAATCTGGGGTTTGCGACCAAAATTTCGTCACGCTTTCTACGACAGCTCATTTGAGCTCAAACACTAGTTGAAAATTGACGTATTTTTACTGTTTCCGTAAGTCCAATCGAAAATAGTGATTGACTACTTTGCGTGACAAAATTTGAATTTTTGTCTCTTACATGATCCATTGAAGGTAAATAGCATTAAGCCGGTTGGTTTTTGCTTTCCCTCCACATTTTTGAAGGTATATACTTTTCTTATCGTCTTTGATGCGTTGAGCGTTCGAATCTGACCTTGGAATTGCCTAATAGGGCAATGTGGTACAAAAATGTATTTTTTGCAGTTTTATTGGTTTCTCACATATTACATCAGAGTACAATTGAAAGTGTATACAATTTTCAACTAATTTTATTACAAATTTTTTTTCTGCAATGATCCATTCCTATTTCTCTCTAAGAAATCCTCATTTAAAATTTGTAAATTTGGTATATTATATTTTAGTATACAGCAGTGTCGGTGTCTTCGAGCCTGCGGGTCGCGCAGGCTCAATTTCAATCTCAATTTTGTAGGGGAAATTTTATAGCCCAATAACTGTTGCACTGAACTATAACATTTTCCCTGCACGAGTTGCGTCCAAAAGTGTTGTAACACCTTCTGATTTATATCAATTAAAAGGTCTGAATGAGTACTTTTTCTTCTTGCGTGGGTCTGCATCTCGTGCAGGAAAAGTGTTGTAGCCCAATAACTGTTATATGTGTTATAGGGCACTGCAACAGTTATTGGGCTATAACATTTTCAGGCAGCATTCTTTTCTATATTCTCCCAGCTTAACTGGACGCCATCCGTGAGATTTAATGAGACAATAAACACCTCCACTGTCCCAAATCTTTCCTATGCTCCTACTCTTTTTAACTTATGCCGTGCAATTCAGGTTGCATTTAAAAAGACTAACGCCCATACAAAATATAATGGCACTCATTGAGATCTTGCCAATGATATGTCAGAAAGTGTTACAACATATGGGGCGAAACGCCAATTCTCCTTTGTATACCACATTTCAACCTTTCCCGAAATAACTATTTTCTCTAAAAACAAATTAAAAAAGTGCCAATTCCGGAAATAAAACCAAATTTTTGAAGTCTCGTTGATTGTATGTTACTCTACTCGAAGTACAAGTAGATGCGACTTTTTCAACTATCCAAGTGATAATTTCCAATATTTGCATTTACGTTAAATCAAATGAAGAAGTAGGATATAAAATGTGATTTATAGTAATAATAAATGTAAATTGTAATCCAAATGGCTGAGCAAAAACAACTAAATTAATTAAAGGGTTGGGAAGTTGCTTCATAGTACGGAAGCGAAGATATTTGATTTTAAGTTACGGAAATTAACGACCTTGAAACCTCTTTTAATTCAAATTCAAACCCAATTTGCTTTGAATTCATCAGCCAACTTATAAGTTATGGTAGGATCGCTGTCTTTGTTTGAGTTTAATATCATATCATCATCAATAATATGTTACTCTACTCGAAGTACAAGTAGATGCGACTTTTTCAACTATCCAAGTGATAATTTCCAATATTTGCATTTACGTTAAATCAAATGAAGAAGTAGGATATAAAATGTGATTTATAGTAATAATAAATGTAAATTGTAATCCAAATGGCTGAGCAAAAACAACTAAATTAATTAAAGGGTTGGGAAGTTGCTTCATAGTACGGAAGCGAAGATATTTGATTTTAAGTTACGGAAATTAACGACCTTGAAGCCTCTTTTAATTCAAATTCAAACCCAATTTGCTTTGAATTCATCAGCCAACTTATAAGTTATGGTAGGATCGCTGTCTTTGTTTGAGTTTAATATCATATCATCATCAAAAGCGATCGTACCTACACGCACACATCTAGAAACTTCCCAAGCAGAATACACATAACTTTTTCTCATGTCGATGAGTCACATATCCAAGCTTGAATAAAGAACCTTGATAATTTCTTCCATTTGAATAGTAAAATGACCGCTTTTGAACCCCGAAAGAGACAGACAAACAAAAAAATAGTTTTAAAACAAAATGAGAACTTCTTCGCAAAAGCAGAATTTTTTTTTTATTAATTATTTTAATTTAAGGTTAATTTTTTTAACATTATATTCCCAATATATATTTTTATGAATCTATGTTATTATCTATTGACTAACTTCTTGGTTAATAAATGATCGCTTAACATTACTAGTAGTGTGTAAGAATACCTGGTTGTAACGTACACATGAGTTCATAAGAAGAGATAATAATAGATAGATAGACGAGAGCTCATGGTCTACATAGACAAAAACTTAAAAATATAAAATAAAAGTATTTCCTAAAACGCCACAGGCACAGTTTTTGTTTGTTCTCCTTGTGGTTGCGCGCCGATGCTTACTTGTGATGCCGTTCAACGTCCGATGATCTGAAGCTGGTCTTACATGTGCACATTTGATCACGTGTAAGGTGCACAAGGCACACACGACACACCAGATGCTTGCATGTCTGAATCTCGTATGAGTAGTCTTCGGATTTGCACCCAATGCAGGTGGTGCGCTTGATTTCAGCCGGTTTGGTAGTGAATCGTGTGATTCTCTGAAGAGCCATGTGTATGGCTGTATCGACGTTCGAGGTGAGAGTTGTTGGATGAGGCATCGTAGGTCTGTACAGCGAGTCTTCGAGTTTCTGTCGTTTGCAAGGCGTGATACATGGATCTCTGTCGCTGGCGAAGGACGAGGCGTGACGATTTTTGCTGCGACGCACCCGACTGCTGCCCAATGTGCGAGGAACAGTTTTAAAATGTTCCGAATTTTCCATAAGAAACTTTTCAATACGCGCCTTGAGTGCTAAATCAAGAATAGCCTTGCGGTGTGACGAGAATTCGAGGCCAGTAAAAGGATCTGAAGGCAAGCGACCCCACTTGGCCTCGACCTCCGAGTGTCTGTCGATTGTTGACTGGTCAACAACCTTTCCCGACGGCATTACGGTGGGAAACACCATCAACTCCCATGTAATAGCATCGAGAAACTCCTCTGGAACTCGTAACTGCGATGACTCACAGAGTTCGGGAAAATTCCTCGAGGGAGAACGTTGCCCCTTTTCGCGTTCTCGAGTGCCTGGTGGATTGATGACCTCATTCCAGATTGTTTTCACAAGTTCGCGGTCGGCTTTCTCGAGACTTTTTGCTGGTAAGCCCCAGATCTGGATTTTCTGCATAACTGGAGGACAACGCTGAGTCGCCTTTATTGTGAGCTTGATGGTGGTGCAGTTCGAAAGAATCTTGCTTGCTGTCTTGAAAAAGAACGCCTTCTCACATTGCTGGCTACTGTTACGGCTGGAGTAGTCACTCTGGTAGCAGAATGTCACCGACTCCCCCCTCAGATCACGAACATAGCCAACACGCTCGTACACCCCATCCATCTTACCATATATTTCGAATGCTGTTGACCTCATCGACCCAATACTGTTCCAAATTTTGATGATTTTCAAATCAATGGCCTTGGGAAATTCGAAGAAAATGTCTACCGGTGGTTTGGTAACATTAAATGCCATGAATCCTCGATTGAGCTGCTGCACATCGTCCGCAACCAAGTTGCTGATGGAATAGGCATCTTCGCAAATAGCTTCACTTTCTACCGAAGGTTTTAGTTTCGCGTTGAGAAAATTGATTAAGCTCATTGCTTAATTTGCAGAAAAATATTCAATGAATTTAATTTATGATGTACAATGGCGTCGCTCGCCTTTTTTTTCCGATTGTGTGATAATCTAAAGACAAGGAAAAAGAACGGAAAAAATCACAGCTAGCAGCTTAAAAAACAATTAAACCCACAGGGGCGAAGAGAGAAATATGGCTTTTTTCGTATTCGGTTTGGTTGGGTGTTTTGACATTTGACTTTTCTTCTCTGTTTGGCAAAAAAATTGTATTTGACAGCTGGGGGTGACAATTAAATTAAAGGTGAGTGATAAGAACGCATTAACAAATGGTTCGTACCTAGGATAATTTAGTGGTCTGCTTGCACTAATATCATTTTTCTTTGGACGCACTCATTTTCGCTTCCGCTCACTGAAGATTCTAAAGTCCCTGATCACACGTGAAGAAATTCAAGTATTTTCTGCGATTTGTGATGGTGAGCGGGGAAACTTGCAGAAGAGGGAGGGGGATGAAATATTTGAAATATTGAATAATTTTCTTTACATCTGAACACTTTCGTTCAACGTGTAATGCTATGTTTCCACCAAAGGTTTATCTCAGATAAGATTTAATAAATCTTTTTGGTGTTTCTACCGCACAAAAAGATTAAATTTGACAGCACCTTCAAGAATGCAAATGGCGTTCCAATTTTTCTTATGAAGTGCGAAAGAGACAGAATGTTTGATTCGTGTCAAACAATGAAGAACTGAATGCGAGTCTCGAATGAATCGTTCAGCACCATGTAAAAATAGGTTAGTTCGATTTGTAAAACTATTGTAATCTTTTCTCAGGTTCGTTAATAAAACTTATTTACTTTATTCAAAACGTCCACTTATTTATTTCACAAGATAAAACACTTTACTTTTCTTACTACAAACAAAACAATTTATTATTCACCACTGAAATTAATTCACAAACTTTACTTTTCACTTTTATTACAACCAACTTTATTCTTTCACGATTAAAAACAAACTGTGTCGCTGCCGTTCAATCATGTGCTTTTATACTTGTTTTCCAAACTCTGGAAATAAGGAGAACGTTCTGGTCTCTGCTTCCAGAGCTTTCCGTAGGGGAAATTTCCCAATAATTTCCCTTCCAAAAGCTTTTATTTGACAGCTGGTAAATCTGCTATAATCCGGCAGATGGCGCTTCCTTCGTTTGAGAGTTGCTATAATTATAGCTAATAAGGGTATGTTTGCACTGCGACCGTAAGCTTTATTGTGTCCGTTTGTTTGCATTTCGGAGTCGTTATAGTTCAAATATGGAAAGTTATTACACTGCCCCCCTCTTAGGATTGATCGTCCCGAGCAAATCCATCACTTCCATCACCATTATAATGATGTAAACGGTCGCTGTGAACTACTTTTAGTTTGCCTCTTAATCCTCTCTGAATGCGGTAGACGACATCGTTTATTCGTGTTACAACAGTATAAGGGCCTTCCCAATTTTGTTGAAGCTTCGGTGAGAGTCCCTTCCGACGGTGGGGATTATAAAACCACACAAGGTCTCCCACTTGGAATCCTGTCGTTGTGGCTTTTGCGTCGTATCTTGTTTTCATCCGATCACTCGACAGCTTTATATTTGCCCTCGTCCTTTCGTGAATGTCAACTAGCTTTTCTTTGAGGTTGTCCACGTAGCCGTCTATTCCTTGTGGCTCACTTGTATAACATCCAAATTTGATTTCGCTTGGTAGTCGTATTGTGCTCCCGAGCAGGATTTCTGATGGTGTATGTCCTGTTGAGCTATGTACCGCACTTCGATAGGCCATCAAGAATAACGGAATATACCGATCCCAGTCTCGTTGGTTGTCGCTTACAACTTTGGAAAGGTGTTCTTTAAGGGTCCGGTTGAATCGTTCAACCATCCCATCAGATTGTGGGTGAAGCGGTGTTGTCCTCGTCTTTTTAATGCCAAGGAGTGTACAAACTTCCTGAAAGATTTTGGACTCGAAGTTCCTCCCTTGATCTGAATGGAGTTCCATAGGTACACCAAACCTGCTTACCCAGTTGAAAACAATCTGATCCGCGACTGTTTTGGTTTCCTGGTTTGGGATGGCAAATGCCTCAGGCCACTTGCTGAAGTAGTCCATTACTACCAGGATGTATCGGTTTCCGTTTCTGGTTTCTGGAAAAGGGCCTGCAACGTCTATTGCAATTCTTTCAAAAGGCGTGCCCACATTATACTGCTGCATCTTACTCTGAACTTTTCTGCCTGGTCCCTTGCTTGCAGCACAAGTATCACATTTTCGGCACCATTTTTCGACGTCTTCTCTTGCATGTAGCCAGTAGAATCGCTGCCTTACCTTTTCCAGTGTCTTATTGACACCCAAATGTCCTCCGGAAGCTCCATCATGCATCTCTTGAAGAACGTCATTAACTTTGGAACGAGGTACGACTAGCTGCATCACATATGATTTGCCGTCTGTGGACTCCCATTTACGTCTCAGTAATCCTTCTTGTACATGAAGCGAGTCCCATTGTGCCCAATACGCCTTAAGAGTTGGACTTCTGTCAGAGATGTCACCCCATTCTGGCTTCTCTTGGTGTTCCTTCCATGCAAGAATGGGTTCAATATCCGAGTCTTCTTGTTGGGCAGCTCTTACTTCTTCATTACTCCAACCGTAAATGGGGTCGGCTCTTAATCGCTGGATGGAAGCAACCTCTTTCTCTTCTTGACGTGTGCAGTGCTTGCAGTCCGGTTTGCATGGTCTCCGAGATAAGGCATCTGCATTTGAGTGCAACCTTCCTCTTCGATGTTGGATCTGGTAGTATCGTATGTCTGCAATCTCTCAATCCATCTTGCCACTTGACCTTCTGGATTTTTGAAGTTCAACAGCCAATTAAGTGCGCCATGATCTGTTCGAAGAAGGAACTTCTGTCCATAGATGTACTTATGGAAGTGTTTTGTTGCCGATACTAAAGCTAGAAGTTCTCTTCTGGTCACACAGTAATTTCTTTCTGGCTTTGAGAGCACCTTGCTGTAATAGGCAACGACCTTCTCTTCTCCTTCGTGGACTTGTGATAGTACGGCACCAATTCCCACGTTACTTGCGTCAGCGTCGATGATGAAAGGTTTCCCTGGTGTCGGATAGGCCAAAACTGGTGTATTGCATAGGCGCTGCTTAAGTTCCTGGAAGCTTTTCTCGCACTCGCTTGACCATTTGAACGGTTTGCCTTTCTCTGTTAGCTGATGCAAACTTTTCGCGATCCCAGCAAAATCCTTCACAAATCGTCGATAGTACGTGGCTAGACCAAGAAAGCTCCGGAGTTGATGTTTATCCTGTGGTGTTGGCCAATTCTTTACGGTGTCAACTTTTTCAGGATCAGTCTTCACTCCTTGGGAAGAGATGATATGTCCCAAGTATTTTACCTCAGACTTGAAAAACTCGCACTTGTCTGGATTCAATTTCAAGTTTGCTTCTCGAAGCCTCTGGAACACGGCCTTAAGGTTTCCACAATGCTCATCAAATGTCTTACCATAAACAATGACATCGTCCAGATAGACTAGGCAAGATTTCCAAGTAAGTCCTTGTAAAACGCACTCCATCAAACGCTCAAATGTTGCCGGAGCGTTGCATAGTCCGAAAGGCATCACTTTAAATTGCCACAGACCATTTCCTGTGGAGAAAGCCGTCTTTTCTCGATCTTCTGGATGGATTTCTACCTGCCAGTAGCCACTCTTTAAGTCCAATGTTGAAAACCATTCAGCACCTTCCATCGCATCCAGAGTATCGCTGATTCTTTGCAGAGGGTAGCTGTCTTTCTTTGTCACATCGTTCAGCCTCCGATAGTCTACACAAAATCGAGTACTTCCGTCCTTCTTTTTGACAAGAACAACTGGCCACTGGATGAAGAGAGTATATCACCGTACTCGTGAAGGAGGCTTCCAGCAACACTTAGCTGACGTTCAGTTAATTTGGATGACTTCAGAATTTTTGCCTTCATAGAGTTCACTTTGCCGGGGTCCACAGATTTTTGTGCGTCAGCTTCTGTGATCGTAGTTATGGCGGAAACAGATTCACACTTTCCAACAATTTCTCCTTTTCTTAGCTTAACTTCGTACGGTTTGATGTTAAGTATCCGTACGGGTACCATGTTGTTCTTTGGTGCCACAAGGGTCTTCCCTAGGATGATGTTTTGGGAAGACTGTTCAGAGTCTGGTTCCACCATTAGGTATCGATGGCTACTCAAATCACCTTTTATTTTCGTCCAAACGAACACTTCTGAGGAAGGTGGCAGGCATATATCTTCTTTTATGACAGTCCTGAGAGTTGATGAGTTTTCATTGCCGTAAACCATAGGAATCTCCACATTTCGGTACTTGAGAACTTGCTTCCCGATGTCGAGAATTACTCCATGCTCTTTCATAAAGTCGATTCCAACGATGCACTCGTCACATATATCTGCTACCAGAAACAGATGTGAAAACTCCAGTTCTGCAAATCGAATTGTAAGACGAACTTCCCCGTAAACTCTGGCTGCCTCTCCTGTTGCAGTTTTCAGGCGGTAAGTGTTGGTGTTATGCAGCCATGTCATCTTCACCAAGTCCTTTCGAACAATGGAGGCAGTGGCACCGGTGTCGATCGTAGCCACTTGCTTTTTGCCGTTTAGTGTTGCCTCCACAGTCAGACTTTTATTGTTTCGTTTCGTCTGTGATACCTGGATGGTGGTTCTGGGGCCATCGATACCAGAAACCAGCTTCTGCCCCTCGAAGTTGGTTCTTACTCGTTTCCCGGTTGAGAAACGGGCCGAGTAGGAGTATTGACATTGTTGTTGTTGCTGTTTCTGCTTCCACAATGTTGACATGCAGGTCTTCTAGGTGGCAATCTGCACTGGCGTTGAAGATGTCCGGTTTTGTTACAGTTCCAGCATCGAGCAGGTCCATCTCGCTGGTTCCTTTGGAATGCAGTTCTCTGGCAAGAACACTCCTCAATTTCTATTTCTCTTACCCGATGAACTCCTTGAGAAGCCTGTTCTGCTGCTTCCATAGTCAGGGCGAACGCTAATGCTTCAGGGAGCGTGTGTTTTCCAGCCGTTCGAATTGCTCGCTGAAGGTTGATGTCAGAAACAGCACGAACAAAGGCTTCTGTTGCGAATTGGTTAATGATTTCATCTCCTGCAGCTGGATATGCCAGATGCGCCAGTCGTTCGATGTCTGCTTGAAGCTGTTGCAGAGTTTCTCCCCTTTTCTGGACTCTTGTATTGAGTTGAACACGGAAGACTTCTTGCATATGGCCATCTCCAAAGCGTTTGTCAATGGCCTGAACAAGAGCGCTGAAGTTGCCATTCTTTTCTGCTGGTATGGTTTGCAGCAGCTCAGCAGCAGTTCCTCTAAGAGCAAGCGTCAGAGCTATTTTTGTCTTCGTCATCCCAGCCGTTCGTTGCTGCAGCTGCCTCAAACTGCTTCTTGTAGATTGACCAAGAAGTTTGTCCATCGAAGGTTGGTGGATGCATCTCCTTTCTCCTAGGACAGTCACCAGAACTTTCTCGAACCTTCATCTTCCTTACTTTGTCTAATTCCTTGGTAATGGATTCAATTTTATCTTCCATATTTTCGAACTTTGCTTCTACTGTTGACAATTGCTTATCCACAGTTGAAAATTGTCTATCGACTCGCTCGTCAAGGGCAACAATTCTGTTGTCAAAGGCATCTAACTTACCTTCGAGTAAATTTGTCTGTTCTTGGAATTGTTGAAGAAGATTCTTTTCTTGTTTTTCGAGCAGACTCTTTTGTTCTTGGCTTTGTTGTTCTAGAAGATTCTTCTGCTCTAGGCTTTGCTGTTCGAAACGTTCGAGAAGATTCTTTTGTTCATTGCGTTGTTCTTGGCCTTGTTGTTCTAGAAGATTCTTTTGTTCTTGGCTTTGTTGCTCGAATCTTTCGAGAAGATTCTTTTCCTGGCTTTCAAATTTTGCGAGCAGCTGAGACAGCATATTGGTCATGCCCGATGTACTTACTTGGTCTTGTTGTTCTTCCATTTCAATGTCGAATATAAACGTGTCTGGGTTTTTTCCACATCTTCTTAAATCTTCTTGCAGACGAATTATAAGATCATTCTTTGTTCCAGCAGTAGGAAGATCTCGCTTATTCAGTTCTGCCTTAAGTTCCACTAAATTTAAATCATTCAAAGATTTACCCATTGTCTTTTTTTTTTCACTTTCCACACATTAAATTGAGTGCACAGATAAAATAAGTTTTATCCCACTTCTGACACCAATGTAATCTTTTCTCAGGTTCGTTAATAAAACTTATTTACTTTATTCAAAACGTCCACTTATTTATTTCACAAGATAAAACACTTTACTTTTCTTACTACAAACAAAACAATTTATTATTCACCACTGAAATTAATTCACAAACTTTACTTTTCACTTTTATTACAACCAACTTTATTCTTTCACGATTAAAAACAAACTGTGTCGCTGCCGTTCAATCATGTGCTTTTATACTTGTTTTCCAAACTCTGGAAATAAGGAGAACGTTCTGGTCTCTGCTTCCAGAGCTTTCCGTAGGGGAAATTTCCCAATAATTTCCCTTCCAAAAGCTTTTATTTGACAGCTGGTAAATCTGCTATAATCCGGCAGATGGCGCTTCCTTCGTTTGAGAGTTGCTATAATTATAGCTAATAAGGGTATGTTTGCACTGCGACCGTAAGCTTTATTGTGTCCGTTTGTTTGCATTTCGGAGTCGTTATAGTTCAAATATGGAAAGTTATTACACTATTTGTCCTAGGAAGATTTAACAAGATTAATTTCTAATCTTCAAGATTTACGAAATAAATTTGTATGGTAATACTATGTATGTTCCCACCAAAACGAAATCTGAGATTTCAGCTGAAAAATTTGGAGATCTTGAGCTGGTGGAGTGGGATTTCACTAAGATTTCATTGAAATCTAGGGTTTTCATTGAGATTTCGTTGAAATTTCCATGAAATCTTGTTCCATCAACTTGAAATATCAAAAGTGTTCAACCGAAATCTCGGATTTCATTTTGGTGGGAACATAATCTACGAGATTTAAAGGAGATTTAAGGTTAATCTCAGATTAGCGCTAGGTGGAAATTTAGCATAATGCTATGTTCCCACCAAAATGAAATCCGAGATTTCGGTTGAAAACTTTTGATATTTTGAGCCGCTGGAACAAGGTGTCAAAGAAATTTCAACGAAATCGCAATAAAAACTTGGGATTTCACCGAAATCTCAATGAAATTCTGCTCCACCAATTTGAAATCTCGAAATTTTGTAGCTGAAATCTCAGATTTCGTTTTGGTGGGAACATAGCATAATGCTATGTTCCTACCAAAATGAAATTCGAGATTTCGGTTGAAAACTTTTGATATTTCAAGTTAATGAACAAGATTTCATGGAAATATCAACGAAATCTTTATGAAAACTCTAGATTTCAACGAAATCCACCAACTTGAAATCTCCAAATTTTTCAGCTGAAATCTCAGATTTTGGTTTTGTGGGAACATAGTATAAGCAAGCACAAAGACATGATTTAGACGGTCTCACGGCAATTTCTGGACAAGAGAAGTGGGGGATCTCTAACCCCTCACTTCTCTTGTCCAAAAACTGCCATGAGACCAGTCTCAATCTTCCTTATCTAAACAGGCTCTTACCCCGAGGCCACACGAGCAAGTACTTGCAAGCAAGTTGCAATACATACAAATTTGTGTACTAACACAAACAAACCCAAGCAACTTGCTTATCAACTGGCATGCAAGTTTTGAAGCCAGTAGTGAAGCAAGTTGAGAAGCAAGTTGGGAGACAAGCAAGTGGAATGCAAGTTGAAAGCAAGTGGGAGGCAAGTGGAATGCAAATTACGAATTTGACAGGCAGTGTATGTAGCCAACTTGCTTGCAAGTACTTGCTCGTGTGGCCTCAGGGTTATGTCATTATCGATTGGATTTTCTAGCCGTTCCACTTTCAGAACGTGCGTATATTCAAAATCTCAAATTTTGGTAGTCTTGAGATAAATTCATTTTAATGATTTATGTAACTTTTTTCGCTTTTCAAATGAAATAATTTTGAAAGCTTTCAAAACCGATTTCTTATTAAAAAAAAGATGTAAAGGTTATTAATGCAATAGCGTTAGGTCGTCGTAAACGTGGCAAGATTTTAAATTTATCAAATTGTCAATACAAATGAATAGTAAATAAAATGCACGACTGGATCGCACGTACTTGCTCTTATGTTCAAGTTGTGTGGAACTTAAGAACTTTAAAAAATATTCAAGTAATTACAGAAAAAGTATAAAAAAGCATTTAAATCGTTCTTTTAATTGTTTAAACAGCCTGATAAATAACTTAGAGCGCCAAAAAAAGTATGCCATTTGATTACTTAAAAAAATATCAATATGTGCAAAAAAAAAATTTAAAATCGTTGGAGCCGTTTTCTTAAAAATTAATTTTTTATATATAAAATTTTTGTAACATTTTCCAAAAAAAAATTTGGTATGCCAATTTTGAGTATATATTAATATACATTTAAAACTGAAATTTCAAAACAATTCATCAACCCGTTTTTGAAATATTGAATTTTCAAAAAAAAATTTTGAATCTTTTTTTAAAAATCCAAAATTTATTTTTTCAAAAATTTTGGTATGCAGTATTATTTATATTCTAACAAAGCTTTTGTGCAAAAAAAATCATTGAAATCGGATGAGCGGTTAATGAGAAATTCAAAAATAAAAAAAACCGTTATATGACAGGTACCGTTAATAAATGTTTTTGGTGATTTTTTTTCTTACTCAAAGGTATATCATATCTACAATAATACACTGATTTTTTTTTATCAAAATCGTTGGAGCCGTTTTTGAGATAAAGAAGCTTTTTCTTAACGGTTGTATGGCAAGTACCGTTATTTTTTGAGCTAAAAAAAAAATTTCAATTTCCCCTCTGGAGAGTTACAAAAAAATCTTAAGTTCAAAATTTGAAGAAAATCGCTTCAGTGGTTTAGGCTGTAGGTTGAGGTACGGACAGACAGACAGACAGACAGACAGACAGACAGACAGACAGACAGAATTGTGCCACCCACTTTTTTCGTGTTCTCTATAATCGTAATGTCATGTTTGATTGTTATCTCGAAATTTTTTTTTTGCACGAATCCAAAACTTGCCCTATAGTACCTATATCGCAAGTAAAAATTAGCCAGAGTTTATATTTCTGAGATCTCAGAGAACTCAGAGGGCTAAGAAATATAAGCAGGATTCCTCTCAAAAGTTCCTCACTTTTCCCTAACTGAGACCATATGTGCCCGCAGGAAGGGGGCAAGGGGGGGAAACACTTGCTCCCCCTGCTCTGGGCAATACCATACCACTAACATATTTTCAATTTTCTTATGATGAGTTTTATAAAATACTTCTCACTTTTTGTCGGAGTCCATAATTTGCCCCCCCCCCCCCTAGGCAATATCTTTGATATTGTTTTCAAAATGTCGCTATTTTCTTGACAGGTTCTTTTCAATGTTCTTGGTTTGCCCCCTCCTGGCATTTGCATTTGGAAGTTATAGGTAATTGATATATTTAAATGGCTGAGGCACATGCAAACATTCATGAGGTGGATACTGCCTCGCAAGAAAAGGGACAACTAAATTGGGAATTGTTGTTTTCCTAAAATTATTTACAATCTTTTTTGTGAGTGATTTTCTGATTTCTGACATCAAACCAAGAATATTTCCTTGCTTTCCAGTACCTCTATCCACTACGCTATCTAACTTAGCTACCTTAACAAAAATTCAGTTATCTTGAGTTACTTTTGTTTCACAAGGGCTTAGAACAACACAAACCTATCCAAAGAGCCTTGTATTATTTTTGAATTAAGAATTTTTTGTTTAGAATTTCCAAATTACTTAATATTTTTTTCAAAATCCAATTCAATTCTGACTCCTTATTTTCATTACCTGGGGGATCATTCCGTAGTATTTCGATTATCGACTACGATATCGTTTAGATTTTTGACGATAGTCCTGCTCCCCGTAACATTGAAAATGACTATCGTCTTAGCAATCTCGTTTTAGCGATGAATTATTTGCATATTTGAATTATTACGTAAGTCAATAATCGTCAAAACGCTATCGTCAAAACGATAGAGCTTACACGATAGCTAAACAGGTATCGTCTTGTAATTATTTGAGTGTTTTAAGAGAGATAAATGCTTTTTCGTTGATTTTTAACAATTGTTTTTTTAAATGATGTGAAAACAAATCAATTATTGAATCATTACGGCATGAATACACACATATCAGTTCATGGTTTAAATTTTCAGAAAAAAATCTTATTTTTGGGTTATTTCATACCTACCCAATAATCGAATAACTACAAAGTATCTGCCCAGTGATCAAAATTCGAACATTTATACCAAAATAATCGTTCATCCATGCAGGCACCTATAGGGCATTTCACGTGAAGCGGACAACGAAAAAAGTGGTGGGTCTTGAAATTTGTTCATTTTTGGGGTATTTATACTTGATTATACACACATATTGAAGGATTTTAAATTTTGAGGCCTGTTGCTGAAGTTATGGGCTTGTAAATCTTTGGTAAGCTATGGCTTAAGCTTTTTAAGAAAAATGTTTATTGATCAAATGAAGGAACAGAAAAATATTTTTAAATTGAGATACATGGTAAATTAGATGTTCTTTTCGGTAGTGAAATCTTAACCGGAAAAACGAATGGAGATCCCACTCTACAACTTGGTATGAAATTTCTGTGGTGTATACGCCCCATTTTGAAACTTAAAAAAAAAAAAAATGTGTGAGTACGGGGCTCGCGGTGAAGATGTGTAAACATTCGTTTTCATCTGAGGGTAAGGGATCGGGCCATTACCTACCATGTTTGGCAAAAATTAGGAATCTGTAATACAAGCGCTCAAACAATATGGTCGCACGACACAATTTATAGTGAATTTACCTATTTAAAAAGCCCTTCCGAAAAAACTACTCCGCAATTAAACCCTCACAAATTAAGCTACTTTAATTATCTTTATGCGTCACAAAGTTGTTCCTGGATTCAAAGTTAAAGTGTCAAAAAGTAACTTTGAGTACATTTTTCCAACTCATCTCTTTGATACTGAGTTGAAATGGTTAATCCGTCAAAAGCAGATGAAATCAAGATGATTTCATTTTGAGTTATCTTTTGTTTGCTTCTCGATCGTTCGGTTCGGAATTGTTCTCACTTTTGTAATAATAGCTTAATTTAAGTATCCCCCAGATCTGATCCGGGATTAGATTATCATAATAAAACAAACAGGATCCCAGTACGACAGGAGTGTTATATGCCTATCCCCGTTTATCCTATTGTTTCTGTCTTTTTTCTCCCTATCTTCAATAAAAAAAGCCATCTACCTGTCAGAGAAAAAACTCATTTTTGCAAAAAAGTACTAAGGGTGTATGGTCAGAATTAATTTGCAAATCGAAATCCAAAAGCAAAGTCGGATTTTGTGTTGTTTTTGTAATACATGTACATATGCATATACAATCCAGATCAGATCTGGGGAAAAATATTAAGCTTATATATATTTTTAGTTTAATATGGGTATTCATGCAACAGCGTAAGCTCGTCGTAATCTTCGTAAAGTTTAAAACTTCGAAATTCTGTCAGAATTTGTATGGAAAATTTGACAGATTTACGAAGTTTAAAACTTTACAACGATTACGACGAGTTTACGCTGTTGCATGAATACCCTTAATATTTAATTGATTTTACCGTCGATAGTGAGTTTGGAAATTTTTTGTCTACGTTTTGCGAAATTTTTTATCCGATTTGATCGATTTGTAGTAAAGAAATTTGTGCTAGTAATGAATGATAAAAACAAATTGGTAATATTTTTGCTTAAATAATATTCTATTTTGTGCTAGAATGAAGTTAAATGAAATTTATTTTGAAAAATGTATGCATTTTCGAAGTGCTGATGAAAGTTCTTTTCAATAAATCTAATGAAATCACAATTTGTTCTTGATTTGTAATTCCAAATCTATTTCGACTTTTTTGCACCCAATTTGTTTGACAGATCAGCCATATTTTTAGCTTTTGTCGTTCCTAAATGAAAAGTTACTCAAAGTAACTTTTTTAAATATGACATTGCAACTCTTCTTTTTGACACATTAACCACAACTCACTAGAGAAAAATAAAAGAATACTCCACTTTGCAAATCATGTTATGACATTTCAAATTAAGAAATTGCAAATAACACTTAATATCACAAACCAAAATTGACACCCGCGATTGCAGAGATTAACATCAAAAGCAGCATATGGATACAAAACAAAGAAATAAATAATTTAATTTCTAGAAAAAAAGCAACAAAATGGCAAAATTTATGTCAAATATCTCTGCCAAGATATGATTGCAGAAATATTCCTGACATCCAATCAAGAGATGTCAAGAAAGACGAGCATTCTGAGAGAAATTATCTACTGTGGAGTCGGGGTGTAAGGAATTCACTCCACTTATGTCGTTTTCCTTTTGCCAGTAGGGATTTTGATCCGAAATTGCTAATTTTTCTTGGCAAATAGAACACACATTGGGATTGATTTTTTTTTGTATTTGTATGTGTAGAATATCAAATTTTCCGTCATTTCGTTGACGTGACCAGTGATAGAATGCGTAGGGAAAAATTCCTATGAGTAGGTATTTTATGTAAGAATTCATGTGATTGACGGTGTTCATACCAGCTTCACGTGAGGCGACTCATTTTGACGTCTCTCATTTTTATTTCACTCTCATCTATTCGAAAGAACGATGGCCAAATGGGGCAGAACTTTTAAATTTTTTGAATAAATTTGCCTCACCTCACCATCTCTTTCTTCCCAATAAATAGGAATGAGATAAAAAAGAGAGACGTCGAAATGAGTCACCTCACGTGAAGCTGGTATAAACACCATCAATAGTTCAAAAGATTTTAACAGAAAAGTTAAAAAACTTGCCAACAATTTATAACTCGTATTAAAGGAGTCTAAACTAATCTGTTATCAAAAACCAACGAAAAGTATATTTCCAATTCGACATAAGGAGAAGTCATCTATTTATATAATGCACTTTAATGAAATGAATCATCCATCTTTTTTCTATTCATTTTACTCAAATGTGTCATTTAAAGGGAATGCGCTCAGTGCAAACTCTTCACTTACAAAAAGTGAACGAAATATAGCATTCGCAAATTAAATTAACCAAATAGCAAATAGGTTTAACCAAAACGCAAATAAGTTTCACCCAAGCGCAAATAGATTTAACCCAAACGCAAATAGAATTAACCTAATCGCAATTCGATTTGAACAAAACGCAAATATAGTTAAACTATACGCAAATAAAATTAAACTATTAGCAATTCATTTTAACCAAAACCCAAATTGAATTAACCCGGGCTCAACTTGTTGTTCCAGCTGTGTGGTGAAGAAATGGAAGGCTTATAATAGTAGGAATAGTTCCATAAGTTCCATAAGATTTTGACAAATCCCCAATTGTAGATCCAATTAATTCTGCGCATTTTTCCAAGAACTTCCCGACAAAATAAAAGGCCAATCCCTTAATAATGGCTTTTTAACAACTATGGATACTACCAAAATCCATTAGACCCAAAAAGTACAGCTGGAACAATATATCAAGCTAACCGTAGCTTCAATTTGCGTTTTGATTAAAATGATTTGCTAATAGTTTAATATTATTTGCGTATAGTTTTACTATATTTGCGTTTTGTTTAAATCGAATTGCGATTGGGTTAATTCTATTTGCGTTTGGGTTAAATCTATTTGCGCTTGGGTGAAACTTATTTGCGTTTAGGTTAAACCTATTTGTGATTTGGTTAATTTAATTTGCGAATGCTATAAAAAGAAACAATTAGCAATTATGAGCGTGTCATATAATTTGCTTGGGTTTTCGTATGACAATTTCAGTGCCCCTCCTGCAATGAAAGTTTTACCTACATAACAATCAAAAATGAAATACAATTTAGGGATTTTTTTTATCTTTAGTGGGAATTTTATTTTTACCATATAGATTAACACTGAAACTATTTCAATTATTTTATAAAAAAAAACAAACTTCAAAGCCATCACTTTATCTGGCCGGATTTTTGTTAATAATGCAATTCAATGCATGTGGGTTTTGTAAATCCAGCCATTTGGTCATGTAAAGGCACTTGTAATCCCTCCGGAGTAGGTATTAGGCATCCCTGAAGGCGTTTGGTAGCCGCCACGCGAAGAAAAACTCTTGGACCACTGCACTGGTGAAAATTCTTTTTCTACCAAGAGTCCAGTACACCAAACACATAAATCACATCACACCCGATCGAAAGCACATTGAATTGTTTCAAATATAATTAATTGAATAATTTAATTTATTGCACAAAAAACAATTTACGAAATCTTTAATTTTAAAATAAACAAACTAAATGACAAATCTAATGAAATGAAGTTTCAACAATTGTCACTTTACTTTGGTGTGTGTGCAAGTACGTGTAAATCCCTCTAAAAACAGGGATTGCAGAGATTGATCCCTGACACACAGAAATCGATTTTTTTTGGTCAAAAGGAAAGCGAAAACCTGACAGGGATCAAATAGAGATCAAAAAAATCGATTTTTTTGGTCAAAAGGAAAACCACATTAGCAAATACCAAAACCATTAAATATCAAACGAAAACTACCTTACCTATTCGAGTTTACAGAGTTCTATTTACCTACAACAAACAAAATGGTTCGAAACGGAACCGTGAGCCCATATCCGTTGCAGCCGATTTTCAATTTTACCCATACCGAGAGCTAAGATGTTTACACATCAAAAATATAAAAAGTGACTAAAATTCTTAAAATTTGATTTGAACTGTTAACTTCCGGTTTTATATCCGAAAAAAAATCGATTTCCAGTTAAGATTTCACTAGCGAAAAGAACATCTAATTTACCATATGTATATCTCAAAAAATATTTATCTATTCCTTCATTTGATTAATAAACATTTTTCTTAAAAACCTTAAGCCATAGCATACCAAAACTTTTAAAGCCCATAACTTCAGCATCATCAGGCCTCAAAAGTTAAAATCCTTCAATATGTATGTTCAGTATATAATCAAGTATAAATACCCCAAAGATGAACAAATTTCAAGACCCACCACTTTTTTCGTTGTCCGCTTCACGTGAAATGCCCCATTTGTATTTTTCATCTGCCCGTTTTTGCCCGTTTGGAAAAAGTAAAACATAACATCTTATAGGTTATTTGACGACAGTGGTCTAAATTGTTCGGCTTAAAAGTGAAAAATTATCAGTGGCAAACATCTCAGAGAATCATAATTTTTAAAGGGACATTGAACATTCTGATAGACCAGTTGCTTTCAGGACTAATTGCTTCAATGTTGCGTACCGTAAATAATCAATCTATCCACGAAAACAAACTTTAACGGATGATATTGCAATTAAATTTTTAAAATACCGTGACATTTCAAATAAAATTAAAGGATTTTTTGTTTTGACAGCTAAATTTAATTTTCAAATTCATTTCATTCATTCAAAAAAATAAACGATAGACTGTGTTCATACCAGCTTCACGTGAGGCGACTAATTTTGACGTCTCTAATTTGTATCTCATTCACATTTCTTAGAAAGAAAGAGATGGCCAAGTGAGACTGAAGTTTACTGGTCAATTACTTGTAAAAAAAGAAAAACGTAGTCTCATCGCGCCTTTTTTTTTCTTCAATTTTCGAATCCTTGGCGTGACGTGAAGTCGAGAAACGCTTCATTGTGCATATCCGCGTATACTTTCATTGTTTGAAATTCGTTTGACAGCAACGACGGGATCTCGTCACGCTCACGTCTCGTTTCCTCGTCGCATTGTGAATCAGGCTTGAGTTACGTGAAGCAAATTATAGACGATAACGTTAAAGATAATTGTTTTGACGAATATTGTTTTAAAAATAACGGAATGACTAATTGTGTCTGATAGAATCAAAAACAACTACTTTTTCCACTTTTTCTAGTTTTGGGATGTTAAAAAAAAACTTTTTTTTTATTGAAGGCGTGGCCTTAAACAATCTATTTAGACCCTAATTATTGTGAAAATGTTAAAGCAGTAGGTATAGGTACATATTAAGGTAATCTACAACGACGTAAGTTTACCAATTATGTAAAATTGTAAGTTTACGTAAAAGTAAGCATAATCTCCGTTTTAATCATTTGGTTTAATTCTGGGCAATTGAGTCAGCTTTTCTTCAAACGTAAATGGTTAAAGCCTTAAGGTTAATTTTCAGCAACAAATTTCTTGGATAATTATAGCAAATTTGTGTACCTAAATCATTTATCATACAAAATTTGACTGTTCATTTTACCAAATGGTAAACTTAACCAATTTTTGTACATCATTGCACAAATACCCTTATTATTAATGGATACAATATGAATCAACTATAATAATAAGAGATAAGCAAAGCATACTGACTTTAGTTTGTAAATTAAATGTGTATATTCAATGGGTAGGTAATCAAACTGATAAAAGACACAGATTAACATTTATTCATTTTATAAGTAGACGTGATGAAAATTGCATCAAAAGTATTTTTTATTAATCTTGTTAGAGAACTCATGTGTCATGTCCTTATATTCTTTTTTCTGAAAATATGAAATATTTGTATAACTATTCTCTGTGTACATTCACTTTCATTTTCATTCAATTCGTGATGGATTCTTCTTCAAACTCTTCAGGTAAGTAAAGTACCTAGGTACTTTAAAAATAGTAGCTATGTATGTACATATAACGTAGAAATAAATTTATCCACCTTGAGTGATGTGTCTTGTTATATGGATAAAACTAATTACAATAAAAAACGTAGATTGAAATCAGACCTGTGAACTAAAAGCTGGCCATAAACGACAGAGCCAAAGAGCCAAATGGCCCCGCGCCGATCCAAAATCGGTCGTGTGGAGTGGATCAGCTGCCGTTTGGATTTTCTGCCAGTAAATCCAACCAAGCGAAATTGATCGGATAGCTCGGTCGTGTGGCCATAAGCTTAAGACTTATGTCGAATTCCTTACAACAATTTCAAATCGATTTTTTTTGTTGGTTGTAAGGAACACACAAAAAATCAAATTTTTCGTGTGGGATTGTGTGTGTGTCATTTGACAGTAGCTTTGAAGCAAAAAAGTAAACAAACTATGCGCATACAAATTTGTAACAAATATTCCAAAGTGCATTCAGTTTTTCGCGTCATTTTGTTAGATTAAAAACATATAAATTTCCAAGAAAAGTTGCAAAAATAAACAGAAAATAGTTATGTGGCCATTAAAGTAAAAAAAACAACCCAAATTCATCCAAGAAACACATCATTCGAGAAACACATCGGCGAGCGCGCGATTTATATCTTTAATTGGCTTTGGGCACTTTGAATCGAAGCTAGTTGATATTTTTATAACTTCTAACTGACCATTCACTATTTTTTGATGAATTAAAATTAGTTTTAATGATTTATTTGCTTTTAATCTATTTAAATGACCGACGAGCACTTTAGAACATTTGTTAAACCCGCCGCAAAATACTTTCAACTCCAGAGAAATGTCAAGTCTTGTTAGTGTGTGTGAAATCGATTTGAAATCTTGCTGAAAATGCAAGATTTGTTTTGACAGAATAAAATCGATTTTGTTTAGAAAAAAATCGATTCTGTTTAGAAAAAAATCGATTATTTGGTTGTAAGGAATTCGACATTAAATACAAGCATAAATGCAATTACCTTGTACTTAAAATTTGTCAGTACCAGTACAATTCCTTGGTACTTGTACTTAAAATTTTAAGTACCAATAACGGTACTTTTACTGATACTTTAATTCCACAAAAGTACTTGAAATGTTTGTATTGATTACTTTTGTGCTTATGAGTTGTACTTAAATACTTTTTAATTCGTTTTTAATTCCAAAAGAACTTATAGTTCCTTTTAATTTCTTTTGCGTCCTTTTCGAAAAAAAAACTAGAAATAATAAATGTTTTAAACCAAAATAACTGCGTGGTCGTCCAAACGTGTATTTTTAGTGTCGTTGTCATTGTATTTGTCTCGATCTTATCTCATAGTGACCATTTACACGGGGATATGTTTCGTGGTTTTCTCGCTATGGTCTCGCTTTAGTCTCGCCATGAAATTTAAACGTGGTTTTACAAATTTAGCATGTCGTCTCGTTTTGGATTCGCTATAGTCTCGTCAAAGTTCTTTTTTTTTTAAATAATATTTTTGTTTAATTTAATTAAATAAATGTACTTTTTATTTCTTTTTAAATCAAGAAATTATCTAATTAAAAACTGTGAAAATAGTCTACGGGAATCGTGGTTTTCTTAACATTTTTTTGACGCGTATACGCATTGTTTAGGAACAACACAATTTGTTCCTTTAACTGGTTTGTAAGATTTTAAGAATTTGGTGATGAAAAACGATTCGATGAATCAAATTGAAAATTTACAGGAATATTGACGCTTTAAAAGTCTACAAATCTGCATACCTACGCAAACCATGCAATCTATATTAGGTAGAAAAAAAAAGATTTAGAAAGACCACAAAAAATCCTTTTTAGTATTTTTTTCAAACTAACGGTGAAGGGTAAAACAAACATAATTTTTAGAAAATCTTAAAAACATGTTGTAAACCGCTAGGTATATCAAATTTCCAAAACTGTCTATGAATTTTTATGACGTCATTATTTGTTGAGATATACCTATTGGTAATCAAAGCTAAAAGTATCTTTCTTAGATTATCCATAAAAATGAGAACCTTCAAAGAAAATGCAAAAAATTTTGTCTCGTGTCATTTCTTGCCATAATGCGAACAAATCTCTAAACAAAAAAAAAAGCTGTAGGATGTTTTTTACTGACTTTTACTGACAATAAAACTTCTCATCACATAGATACAGATCTTCAAAAAGCACTAACAAAAATTGGAATAAATTTAGTTCCTTTAATTTTTTTGACTAGTGTAAAATTATATCAAAGTAAAAACACAAAACACGTCGGTTATTGGCAAATATAGAGCTTGTTAACTGAAATGAGACCAAAAGCCATACATACCCCAAAACAAAACGAAAAACTTTGGGACTCCCAGTATAATGCTATGCTTCCACCAAAGGTTAATCTCAGTTTAGATTAAATAAATCTTTTTGGTGTTTCCACAGCACAAAAAGATTTAAAATAGATTAAGTTTGACAGCACTTTCAAAAATGCAAATATGGTGTTTCAATTTTTCTTATGAAGTGCGAGTGAGACAGAATGTTTGATTCGTGTCAAAAAATGAAGAACTAAATCGAGTCTAAAATGAATCGTTCAGCACCATTAAATCTCAGTCTAGTGCTGGGTGGAAATGTAGTATAAGGTAACATCACATCAAGTTGAAAGGGTTGTTTAGATTTAATACGTACGTAAGGGTGGTCATTATAAAGGTCATTGTTAAATTTAAGTTGGTGCGAGAAATTTAGAATTTTTACAACTTTGGTAATAAATGATGGAAAACTTACATTTTTGTACAAATGTAGTCACTTCTAGCTAAAACAACTCCTTTGACAGTTTGAGGTGACAAAAAAGAATCCCATCTTAATTCTTGATTGAATATGATTGTATTAAAAAAGCTTAAAATCGTTGGAGCGGTTTTTAAAAAAGCGGTTTTATTTTAAGGACACATTTTGGAATGCAAATCTTAAGTATATATTTATATACAGAAAAAAAAAAACAAAATTAAAAAAAAATTGTCAGTCCGTTTTTGAAACTTTTCTTTTGAAAATTTTGGCATGCAATATTAACTTATGCTACATTTCCACCTAACGCTTATCTGAGATTTGATAAGATTAACCTCAAATCTCCTTCAAATCTTGGAGATTTACCATACAAATTTATTTCGTAAATCTTTAAGATTATAAATTAATCTTGTTAGATCTTCCTAGGACAAATAGTTTTATTTACAAATCAAACTTACCTTTTCTTACTTGGTGTTGAACGATTTATTCGATATTTTATTGTATTGTATTTTTATTGAGACTTTATAATCGGGCTTAATGCTATGTTTCCACCAAAGGTTTATCTCAGATTAGATTTAATAAATCTTTTTGGTGTTTCCACCGCACAAAAAGATTTAAAAAAGATTAAATTTGACAGCACCTTCAAGAATGCAAATGGCGTTCCAATTTTTCTTATGAAGTGCGAATGAGACAGAATGTTTGATTCGTGTGAAACAATGAAGAACTGCATGCGAGTCTCGAATGAATCGTTCAGCACCATGCAAAAATAGGTTAGTTCGATTCAGGGTTACCAACTATGGAAAAGTCTAGAACCGGAGGTTTTCCAAAATCTATTTCGTTCCTTTCCTCTCACATTATTATGAAGCGATTATTTTATTAAATTGCTTATGAGCATCATTCCAATAGCTAATATATAAAAAAAATATTTAGGGCCAATTTTCCAAAAATTAGTTAAAGAGGCAGTAAGTACCTACTTATATTTAGAGCCATTTTTGTCACTATCGCTCAACTTAAGGCAAACTCTAGTTGAAATTGTTGAGTTGAAATTCAAGTTGAAATTTCTTTTTATCACTAATGTTCTCAACTCCAGAGTTGAAAATCTAAAGTAGGCAAATATCCGATTTGAAAAACATCCCTGGGATATCTTCCAGAGGCGCATGCAAATCATGAACTTCAACAGAAAATTACAAGTACCTACCTATTTGCAAAAAGTCCACAGTAGAAATTTTCAAAATATGTTGATGGCATAGTATATTTGGAAGTTGAAAACGTCAACTTTGAGTGAATAAATACAAATTAACAAGTTGAAAATAAAAATTCTCAAGTTTATGTTCAACTTTGACTCAAAAAAGTCGCCCGTAATCTTCAGGTAGAGTAAAATGTGTTCCTATCTATTCCACAATATTTGATTTGAGTAATTGTTTGGTTTCAGCGATGCCTTCAGAAATATTAAGCTTATCAAACTAATAATGCAGCAGACCCGGAGAAATCTTGGCTTAACCCGGAGCCCGGAGATCAGAGTGCATTCCCGGAGTCTCCGGGCCAAAATACCCCTGTTGGCAACCCTGGTTCGATTTGTAAAACTATTTGTCCTAGGAAGATTTAACAAGATTAATTTCCAATCTTCAAGATTTACGAAATAAATTTGTATGGTAAATCTACGAGATTTAAAGGAGATTTAAGGTTAATCTCATTAAATCTCAGATTAGCACTAGGTGGAAATGTAGCATTACATATACATAAATTCTTAAATCTATCCCTTTCTACGTTGTTCGATGGTATAATCAGAGGCTGGAATGTATGGCTATCCTGTTCTGTTTTTTTTAGATATTTAAATGCCAACATGGCTTTATCAAAGTGCTTAATACACGTGGGATTTTAGCATACAAACAACATTTTCTAACGATTACGTTATGAACTTAAAAAAACACAGCTGATGGTGGACAATAGAAAATTTAGTTAAGAGTAGTTAGTTATTTTGATGATACATAAATTAACACAGGTATGACTGTTGAATGAAGAGGCTGGAGTGGTTGCTAGGTACTACCATTATACAATTAGTTCCATGGCTGGGCCACATTAATTTCACTTTTTGGTTGCTTTGCGTATCAATATTTTGTATAAGTCTAAAACTGGATCGGTTGCTAAGCAGACTGGGGCTGCTTGGTGCTTGGTACTTGGTTCTTGGTACCTGGTTGCTGGAGTCGGATCGGCTGTAGAGGGTGTTATGCAGGAGCTGGGACTGCTAGGTTGCTGTTTGATGGTCCATTTTCTCGGCTAACGATATACCGTTTTATCGGTTAACAGCTAACGGGTTAATTTACGATTGCTGTTTTATAAAAAAAACTGTGAGATGTTGTGCCGGGCACAAAAAAAAAATTAACTTTGACATCCTCTTTTGAAATGCAAATGGTGTTTCATTTATTCTCATAAAGAGGAAGTGAGATAGAATGTTTCCTCTGTGAAGAACTGAATTCAGCCATGAATGAATCCTTCAGCGCCATACAGGAATAGGTTAGTTCGATTTGTAAAACTATTAGTCCTAGGAAGATTTAACAAGACTAATTTCTTATCTTCAAGATTTACCATACAAATAGTAAATCTTCAAGATTTAAAGAAGATTTGCGGTAAATCCTATTAAATCTAAGATTAGCGTTAGGTGGAAATGTAGCATTATTTAAATCCGTTTAGCCAATGATGAGAAAATTTAAAATAAAAAAAACTTTCTATACCAGATACTATTAATAGTTGCTAAGTGCAAAATTTTATAATTTGAACCGATTTTTTTTTACAGAATTCAAGGCTAAACAGGCTATTTGAGGTTATTCTTTGTACTAAGTAAGTTTTGTAATTTACATTTGTGTTAAAGGGCTCTAAGACTAGGTATATATTTATTTATATATATGATATTTACCAGAACCTGATGCCTCACAAGAAAATGAAAATGAATAAACTTTCTAGTCTATTATTTATATTCTTGTGAACTTATTATAAAAACCTAACTTCTATTATTCTACTACAATTTGCAATACTACTACTCGTACTTACTTCAAAATTCATTCTATATACGGGTCAATATTTCAAAACATTAATATTTTTCACTCCAAAGTGGACCCTCGCTCAAAAGAACCTATTTTGGTAGACGAACAATTATGTCTCTTAATAACTCTATAATAACCACTTTAAGACAAGGAGTCATAACATTTGATCAAATCTAACGGTTTTTTAAGTCAGGGAAATGATACTTGTATCAGGGGAATGACAAAAATGTATATTTACTCCGTTGATTAGATGGATATTTAATTTTGCGAATGGTTTCAGGAGTGTAAAGAAAATAGAGAAAAAATACTAACATGAAAAATAGCATCCACGACTATGTTGCACAAACTTGCTCTCATGATTCAAGGATTTCGCGAAAATAAACATTTTTACAGTAATAATCGTATTTTTTTTATGATATTTTGACCGAGAAAATGTGAAAAAATTCATAACTACTAAAAATACTGTAAATATGTTTAAATGTAATATTATTGATTCTTCTAGAGTTACCAAAACGTAATCAATCATTATAATGAAAACTTGAAAGTCAGGGGAATGACACAAAAAATGATGTTAGGGGAATGACTCCGAAGGGTGTTTTATGAGAATTAAATGGAGGTTATTAGAAAATTAGATGTTTTATATTATTTTTCACGTAGGCCCTTGTAAAAGACACAGACGAGTAAAACTTTTTAATTTTTATACCACACGGTTTAGTAAGAAACACGCGTTAGAGGAATGACAATTTCGCTTGACGAAAAACAAAATCATTGCCTTAACTTGAAATAAAAAAGACAGCAGAGTTTTTTTGAAACCCTTACTTCAATTTTCATAAAGAGGAATTCTGTAGCCTGTATATATTTTTTTTTTTATTTCCATTGGTGGGATAGAAATGATCAATTTATGGGGGACACTTACTTAATAGCTCCTATTTAGAAAAATAAAGCAACTAAAAATCATTTAACTATTTTTTAGTAAGGATACATGTATTATTAAAAAGACTGCATCATTAGATTTTTTGTATCGTTTTTAGTTTCGTTGCTAAAATTCAGACAGTGTGGTAAGTAGGCCTGGGGACACGTCAGGGGAATGACATTTTGGGTGTTTAAATGGAGATAGCGGGTATGATATTTTTTTTAACTTTATTTTTTCTAGCGCGAATATTAGAACCGGTTTGTTTCAAGCCATCCAATTAACAAACTTATAATAAAATTTTGTACTTCGGTTCAAAAATGAAGGAGACTGAAATATTAATATTTTGAAATATTGACCCATACATACAATTTTTTTTTATTCAGTAAATATTTTTTTTCTTCTCTGAATTCTGTTTTGAAATGTATTGCTAAATTCATACATAATTGCGATTTCAGTTCAGCTTGAAAGCACTAAGTCAACTTTAAAGTTCTGATTCAATAATTGGCACAGGGACATTAGTCCCTTATTATGTCCCATTGAGTGGGACAAAGCCCCAAATCTATTTTGGGAATGTTGTTCCATACTTACGAGTTACGACTTACGAGACGCAAGTCCTGATTATTTTGCCTGGAAAATGGGAAATAACTCCCAAACAAAAATGGGAAAGAAAGAACATTTCAATGGATAACGTCAATCCATCAAGTGTAAGTGAGATATGGATACAGTGACATCTATATAATAGAACTTCGATGTGAGTTTCATTCATTAGATTTATGATATCCTATCACTTAAAAAATTATTGCTCATACATATCTATCTTTTAATCCTCTCAATAAAAAAATAATGAAAGTGTAAAAATGCAAACAGGTATTGTGTAAATATATAAATAACTAAGTATTTAATAATCTTGTGGTTAATAATCAAATCAACTCTTGATCCAGGGGATCCAAGATAATAGCACTTAATCAATTCTATATCTATAAATGTTTCTTACCCACTTTCATATTTTGTTGTTAATCGAATTTGTTATTAAATATTTTGAATTAGCCCGATTAGAACTAATCGGTTCTATTTCCTATATGGCAATTGAATTAATATAATCTTATTTTTTTAAATGTTTACGATGATGTACTGTCTCCCTCTGCTTAAATAATATCTTCGTTGTTAACCTGACTTCTATAAAGATTATCCCAAAAGATTACAAGTTACCAATCGAAATCAAAATCAAGGGTATAAAATATAAACATAAAACTAAACTCACTTAGTTGTTCGGTATAAGTATTTAAAGAATTACCTCGTTTTTTATTTCGGTTAAACTGCAATGAATGGAATGATTGAGTCGATTTTCTTAAGTTTGCTAGTTGTTAGCAGCTTTGCGTTTAATCTACCAACTCGTAAAAGTAATATAATCTCAGTAAAAGAAAGAGATGCAGCCCTATCAGCTATGTGCGGTGAGTGATTTAAGAACGAAAGTGCAATATCACTTTAATACTACAAGTGGCTTAAGAGTGATTTTGAAATGAAAATCAAAACAAAATATCGTGATGGGCATAATATCCATATAATTTTTGGAAATTTATTCATGCCAATTGGACGTATGCATGCAACTGTCATTGCTTCATTCGCCATTACTTCTGTCAAAATGATTGGAAAACCTTAACAAAATAAAGATATGTATCTTCAAAACGTCGAAACTTAGCTTCATTGTATTCAGAAACTTTTTTTTAAACAAAAGACGCAACACTGAATGAGTAGAGTTGTCAAGCCTATTAAGGCCAGTTGCACAGCCTGGTTTAAACTCTGATCAACTAACAGTTTTCGTTGGATTAACTTAGGTTTAACTATGGGTCAAGGTTCAGGCATGTAACAACAGCCAATTAAATGCTTGAACTATTGTTGAACAGCTAGTCCACTGAAATCGGTGATATAAAATTGTTGAACCAACGACCGTATTCGACAAGATCTTGTGAAACCTTTCACCTCATCACATCACACACACTGTTCATATCAGGTTTATTTTAATTGTTTTTAACAAAAAGCAGAAGAGCTTTTAAATGGCTTGGTAATGTTTTGGTGGCAACGCTGCTCCTACTATTCCAACATCTATTGGCTGTTCGGGTAGTGTTTTTGAAGTCTTTTTTGTTCCAGATTTCAAAAAGGAGTAAACAAAAGATAAAGAAAAAAAAAAAAAAAAAATGTGTGAGTACCGGGACTCGCGTGCAAGATGTGTAAACATTCGTTTTCACCTGAAGGTAAGGGATCGGGTCATTACCACGTATGGCAAAAAATAGGAATCTGTAATACAAGCGCTACGGCTATGTCCTAATTGGACAAAGATCGCGCAACCCAGCGATAAGCTTCGGTCGGTCGCATCGCTTGTTGATAGCGCTACCAAAATGTGTGTCCGATCGCTCCTAAGTAATATCGTGCATTGTAAGTGGATGTTAACACACTATCGGGCGACCACAAAAGTGAATTTTGTATAAAAATGGTTTTCTATTCTTTCAAGTTTGCACCAAACCTCAATGTTGTTAAGAGTAAATAAAATGTTTACAGCTAATCTTGAATGTACAAGAGAGATTTTTTAAATGCGCCAATTGCAAAATATGATGATTGCGATGTTCATGTTCAAATGTACAACTATAAATTTGAAAAAAATTACAATTCTAAAACCCTACCTAAATTGCATTGAATCTATTTTTGAAGCAATCCCAACATTTATCCCATAAAATTAGGATTAAATAAGCTTCATTTATCATATTTTCCTTCAAATCCGTTGCATTTTAGTGCGATCAAAAACAAACTCGTTTGATTTTAAGCGATGAAACAATTTCTTGTAGCGTCGGTCGCACAAATTCAGTTCCTGATTAGGACATTTCCCTTTAGGTATTGAGTTTGTTTTTGAAAGCTTGTGTGGAATAGCTTGAGCGATCTCAAAAAAAGCTATGTCCTAATTGGCACCCATCGCACGACTGAGCAACAAGCGATGATCGCTGTATCGGACAACCAAAACATCAAACTTCAATAAATCAATCAATGTGTCCTTATTAGAATATAAACGCGGTAGCGCGATGACGTATAACAGTCGCACATGCTTGTTTTGAGATCGCTCAAGCTATTCGTTCGGTTTGTAATTGATCTCATTTTTGTAATATGTAATAGTTTAATTTTATTATCCCCCAGATCTGATCCGGATTAGATTATCATAATAAAACAAAACAGGATCCCAGTGCGACAAGAGTGTTATATACCTATTCGATCCCCGTTTATCCTTTTGTTTCTGTATTTTCTCTCTACTCTATTCTCTATTTTCTCCCTATCTTCAACACAAAAAGCCATCTAGCTGTGAGAGAAAAAACTCATTTTTGCAAAAAAGTACAAAGGGTGTATGGTCGGAATAAATTTGCAAATCGAAATCCAAAAGCAAGGTCGAATTTTGTGTTGTTTTTGTAATACATGTATGCATATACAATCCAGATCAGATCTGGGGGAAAATATAAAGCTAATATATTTTTATTTTTATTGGTTTTACCGTCGATAGTGAGTTTGGAAATTTTTCCCAGGTTTTGCGACCTTTTTTATCTGATTTGATCGATTTGTAGTAAAGAAATTTGTGCAAGTAATGAATGATAAAAAAAATTGGAAATATTTTTGCTTAAATATTCAATTTTGTGCTAGAATGAAGTTAAATTAAATTTAATTTGAAAAATGTATGCATTTTCGAAGTGCTGATAAAAGTTCTGTTTTAATAATGAAATCACAATTTCTTCTAAATTTTTAATTCCAAATCTATTTCGACTTTTTTCACCCAATTTGTTTGACAGATCAGCCATATTTTTAGCTTTTGTCGTTCCTAAATGAAAAGTAACTCAAAGTAACTTTTTTAAATATGACATTACAACACTTCTTTTTGACACATTAACCACAGCCAATACTAGAGAAACATAAAAGAATGCGCCACTTGGCAAATCATGTTATGGCATTTCAAATCAAGAAATTGCAAATAACACTTAATATCACAAACCAAAATTGTCACTCGCCATTACAGAGATTAACATCAAAAGCAGCATATGGATACAAAATAATGAAATAAAAAAATAAATTTCTAGAAAAAAAAGCAACAAAATCTTCACCTGGCAAAATGTATGTCAAATATCTCTGTCAAGATATGATTACATCTTGACATCCAATCAAGATATGAAACGGAGTGACTCCATTCGATATTTAATGTCAAGACGAACATTCTGAGAGAAATTATCTACTGTGGAGTCGGGGTGTAAGGAATTCACTCCACCATTGTATATCCAATCTATAGTATTCTCATGAAACCCGATTTTGTAGGTAGACATTTTGTCGATAGGTTCGCTGTGATCGCCTTACCAAGATCCCTTAACAAAGATTAGTATTACATTTGGACGCATAGATGGCCATGAGCTTTTTTTCTTCATGAGAATACTATAGAATTTATATACAACTAGCAGAAAATACCCGGCGCTGCCGGATCCCTGTGAAACAAATTTCCTCCGCACAAAAAGTCCTATGTAATGACAACTTAAACATCCTACAAAACTTTTTTTATTTCGTTAAAAAAAAATTTCTTTTTTTCCTTTGAGTATTTGTTTTTGTATTAATTTAATATTATAAGGGCATTCATGCAAAAGCGTAAACTCGTCGTAATCGTTGTAAAGTTTTAAACTTCGTAAATCTGTCAAATTTTCCATACAAATTATGACAGAATTACGAAGTTTTAAACTTTACAACGATTACGACGAGTTTACGCTGTTGCATGAATACCCCTTATATTTTATTATATAAAAATGAAATGAAAATTTGTGTGTCCGGGCATCAAATCTAAACCACAGCACAGAATAACTTAAATTATTCTTTATTCACCGAGCTGGTTTAAAAAAAAAGTGGTAATAATTGCAGTTGCATGTAAAAATATTTCATAATAGAAATCATAATATACAATAACAGTAACTATTACATATTAAGTCACCTATTAATTCCTACAAAACAATCATAACATAATAAAGGCTAAACGAAAGAAATTGGGATTGCATTTACGGTTCTTAATGCATTGTAATATGAGTTTGCAGTGAAAGAGAAGAAAATTAATTCTTATTAAATCTTTTATCAATTCTGAATAACATCGCTATGCTAAAGTCCAAGGAAGTTGTGGTTCAAAATGCAGTTTCAGCTCAAAATAAGTGCTAACAGAAGTGAAAAAAAAAACAACAATCTAAAAACTAAAAGCATATCGTCGGCTTAGAGTGTAAGGCGGCTAACTCCACATTTTTTTTTGTGATTATAGACCACTTCACAAATTGCTTAAAAATACAAAAATCCATCAAATATTTTCAATTTCAGCGAATTTAGCAAAAACGAGTGCTGAAAAATAATTAACGTAATTTTGGTTTCATTCAAATAATGCGAACATTTTTATTTAAATAATTGTTTGTAAAAAATGCAAAATAGGAGTTAGCTGCTTTTCACTCTAAGCCGACGATATATGTACCTACATATCTCTATACTTAAAGGAAACAAAGTTAGATTGCTTTTCTTTTTCTTTTGTTATTTACATTACAAAAAACCTGAACCATTCCAGCGAACATCACTGAAAACAAATAAAAAGAAGCGAAAAAATAATATGGAAAATAAAAAATTAAGTACATATTAAAGAACGATAATTATTTATTTATTTACAAAATAACAAATGTCTGTCTGTCTGTCTGTCTGTCTGTCTGTCTGTCTGTCTGTCTTATTTATTTACAAAATAACAAATGTCTGTCTGTCTGTCTGTCTGTCTGTCTGTCTGTCTGTCTGTCTGTCTGTCTGTCTGTCTGTCTGTCTGTCTGTCTGTTTGTTTGTCTGTCTGTCTGTCTGTCTGTCTGTCTGTCTGTCTGTCTGTCTGTCTGTCTGTCTGTCTGTCTGTCTGTCTGTCTGTCTGTCTGTCTGTCTGTCTGTCTGTCTGTCTGTCTGTCTGTCTGTCTGTCTATCTGTCTGTCTGTCTGTCTGTCTGTCTGTCTGTCTGTCTGTCTGTCTGTCTGTCTGTCTGTCTGTCTGTCTGTCTGTCTGTCTGTCTGTCTGTCTGTCTGTCTGTCTGTCTGTCTGTCTGTCTGTCTGTCTGTCTGTCTGTCTGTCTATTCTATTTCAGAACCTTCTTCTTTATTTACATGATCATCAGTTTCAGTTTCTGATACAATTTTTATTATTTCTAAATTGTTTTTAGGGCCATGTTAAGGACTATTCACATGAGAGCGACCAACGAATAAACAATAAAAACTGATTTTACGCACATTACAGACATTATTGCTTATGATTTTTGAAGGAAATGATAGTTTATGAAGAATTTCAGAAGCATACATTTGCTTTTTGGTGTCTTAAATTTCAAAAATTTAAGAAAATAAATCATTCGTCGCGAATTAAATCTTTATATATCCAAACATATAAACGGTCCTTTATTATAGCCATCATTGAAAAGCATCATTGGAAATGTTTGAATGGTTTTTTTAGTATGTTTCCTTTTGGCTAGAAACGCAAATGATGTATCAATCGATCGGAAATCAATTGAAGAATTTTTGTTTTTTGACAAAAAAAAGTTCGAAAAAGCAATTACTTTTTTCCATTTTACGGATTTCCGTCATTGGAATAGAAAAATAAAATCGTTCGCAAGAACTTGCGTGTGAACAGTGTAATCAATATTTCGTATGGAAAAGAATCTGATGAAAGCCATATTGTAAGGCATCTATTTCATGTACGTATAAAATAAAGTTTTGGTGCTTTTTATGAGCGAATATGAATGAATTTTTCGAACATCGATATTACGAAATTTTGATGCACAGAAATTCGCTGTAACTTGCATGTGTGAACAGTATTTTTAAAACATGATTTGCACATATTAACATCAAACAAAATTTACGGAAGCAATTTTGCAGGGCATTTTATGTGTAAAGTGCATATTATGTAAACGTTGTCTTTTTTAGTATTGATTTTTGCACAAATGAGCATTCAACAAAATTACGCTAGCAATATTGCAGGCTATTTCATGCACAGAAAGTCGTATTCAATGTTTCAATAGATATCCATGACTTTTTTGAGTATCGAAATTGCGAATGTTGTATGCACAGAAAATCGTGTGAAATGTGTTAACTGAAATCCGTGCCTTTTTTTAATATTCATCATGAAAAATGTTCATGCACAGAAAATAGCAGAAACTTGCATGTGTCAACGGCATCTTCCTGAGCATTGATGATTTAAATACATAAACATCGATGTTAAAACATGATTTTTGCACCAAAAAAAGATCAAACATACTTGACGAAAGTAATTTTGTAAGGCATTACAATACATATCGAAACCTTTCCGTAAGAATGGACATTTCTAAAATTGTTCAGAAAATGAAAAAAACGAAGAAAGTTCTAGTTGAATCATAGTGTACTAAGAGAAAATTTTGGTTAAACTAATTGACATTATTTTCAAACATCAAAATTTTCATGCACATATGTACATACATACATGAGTTGTAAACTTAAATCCATGAATCGATATTGCAAAGTCTGTTGGCAAAGAAAATCGTTCGCAAGAACTTGCGTGACGTTTCTTTTCATTATCTCAGTTGAACTATTGACATTTTTGGGGACCAAATTCCAAAGCCCAATGGCGTTTTTTTTTTCATAGAACTTCATATAGATTTCCAAAAGAGCGAACCTAATATTCATTATGCGAAATTTGTATGCCAGAAACATGCATGTGTAAACGCTGCCTTTTTGAGCATTTGATGCACAGAAAATCGTACTCAATGTGTTAACAAAAATCCATGACTTTTTTGAGTAGCTATTAAGATTACGAACATAAGTTAGTATTATGCAATGTGCATACAGTGAAATCCATTCCTTTTTTGAACACCCTTTACAGACATCAATATTTCAAAATTTTTGAAATTGGAAACTGAAATCCATGCCTTTTTTGAATATCGATGTTAAAAATTTGTTTTGCACAGAAAATTGTGTTGAAGAATTTACGTGTAAACAGTGTCTTGGTCCAACAGCTTAAGTATGAGCTGAGCCTTATAATAATAATAGAAGAATGAAGAGGAAATGAAATGAAACGAAATGATAAATAGAAACAAAATAAATATAAATTTCAAATAGTTTTCAGTCGGCTGTCATTTTAAATAAACAAAATACATTTTTCAGGTAAGTTCAAATTTGAAATTATGTTTTCTTATACTAATAATTATTTGTTTTTTTTTTTAAACAGCCTATTGCACAATCAGTGCATAGGGCTTTAATTTGTACTAATTTATTTTGTAAAACTTTTGTTTGTTTATGAGTTTATCGGTCATATACACACAACCGACAAACAAACAAAAGTCTTACTTTATATATTAGTATAGATGACTCCACTTAGCAAATACCAAAACCTACCTAATGGTTTTGGTATTTGCTATTTGAAAACTACCTTACCTATTCGAGTTTACAGAGTTCTACTTACCTACAACAAACAAAATGGTTCCAAACGGAACCGTGAGCCCATATCCGTTATATCCGATTTTCAATTTTACCCATACCGAGCGCTAAGATGTTTACACATCAAAAACATTGTAAATATTGTAATAACTTTCCATATTTGAACTATAACGACTCCGAAATGCAAGCAAACGGACACAATAAAGCTTACGGTCGCAGTGCAAACATACCCTTATTATCAATAATTATAGCAACTCTCAAACGAAGGAAGCGCCATCTGCCGGATTATAGCAGATTTGCCAGCTGTCAAATGAAAGCTTTTGGAAGGGAAATTATTGGGAAATTTCCCCTATGGAAAGCTCTGGAAGCAGAGACGAGAACCTTCCACCACTTTCCAGAGTCTGGAAAACAAGTATAAAAGGCACATGTTTGAACGGCAGCGACACAGTTTGTTTTTAATCGTGAATGAATAAAGTTGGTTGTAATAAAAGTGAAAAGTAAAGTTTGTGAACTAATTCAGTGGTGAATAATAAATCGTTTTGTTTGTAGTAAGAAAAGTAAAGTGTTTTATTTTGCGAAATAAATAAGTGGACGTTTTGAATAAAGTAAATAAGTTTTATTAACGAACCTGAGAAAATATTACATTGGTGTTAGAAGTGGAATAAAACTTAATTTATCTGTGCACTCAGTAAATTTATTGTGTGAAAAGTAAAAAAAAAAAAACAAAAAAAAAAGACAATGGGTAAATCTTTGAATGATTTAAATGTAGTGGAACTCAAGGCAGAACTGAATAAGCGAGATCTTCCTACTGCTGGAACAAAGAATGATCTTATAATTCGTCTGCAAGAAGATTTAAGAAGATGTGGAAAAAACCCGGACACGTTTATATTCGATATTGAAATGGAAGAACAGCAAGAACAAGTAAGTACATCGGGCATGACCAATATGCTTTCTCAGCTGCTCGCAAAATTTGAAGAACAAAAGAATCTTCTAGAACAGCAAAGCCAAGAACAACGTAATGAACAAAAGAATCTTCTCGAACGTTTCGAACAACAAAGTCAAGAGCAGAAGAATCTTCTAGAACAGCAAAGCCAAGAACAACGTAATGAACAAAAGAATCTTCTCGAACGTTTCGAACAACAAAGTCAAGAGCAGAAGAATCTTCTAGAACAACAAAGCCAAGAACAAAAGTGTCTACTGGAAAAACAGACAAATATGCTAGAATGTAAGTTAGATGCCTTTGACAATAGAATTATTGCCCTTGACGAGCGTGTCGATAAACAATTTTCTTCTATCGATAAACAATTGTTAACTGTCGATCAACAATTGTCTAATGTCGATAAGCAATTGTCGACAGTAGAATCAAAGTTCGAAAAAGTGGAAGATAAAATCGAATCCATTACTAAGGAATTGGACAAAGTAAGAAAAATGAAGGTTCGAGAAAGTTCTGGTGACTGTCCTAGGAGAAAGGAGATGCATCCCCCAACCTTCGATGGACAAACTTCTTGGTCAATCTACAAGAAGCAGTTTGAATCAGCCGCAGCAACAAATGGCTGGGATGAGGAGGACAAATACATAGCTCTGACGCTTGCCCTCAGAGGAACTGCTGCTGAACTGCTGCAAACCATACCAGCAGATAAGAGTGGTAACTTCAGTGCTCTTGTTCAGGCCATTGACAAACGCTTTGGAGATGGCCATATGCAAGAAGTCTTCCGTGTTCAACTCAATACTAGAATCCAAAAGAGGGGAGAAACTCTGCAACAGCTTCAAGCAGACATCGAACGATTGGCACATCTGGCATATCCAGCTGCAGGAGATGAAATCATCAACCAATTCGCAACAGAAGCCTTTGTCCGTGCTGTATCTGACATCAACCTTCAGCGAGCAATTCGAACGGCTGGAAAACGCACACTCCCTGAAGCATTGGCGTTCGCCCTGACTATGGAAGCAGCAGAACAGGCTTCTCAAGGAGTTCATCGGGTAAGAGAACTAGAAATTGAGGAGTGTTCTTGCCAGAGAACTGCATTCCAAAGGAACCAGCGAGATGGACCTGCTCGATGCTGGAATTGTAACAAGACCGGACATCTTCAACGCCAGTGCAGATTGCTACCTAGAAGACCTACATGTCAACATTGTGGAAGCAGAAACTTTAACAACAACAATGTCAATACTCCTACTCGCCCCGTTTCTCAACCGGGAAACGAGTAAGAACCAACTTCGAGGGGCAGAAGCTGGTTTCTGGTATCGATGGCCCCAGAACCACCATCCAGGTCTCACAGACGAAACGAAACAACAAAAGTCTGACTGTGGAGGCAACACTAAACGGCAAGAAGCAAGTGGCTACGATCGACACCGGTGCCACTGCCTCCATTGTTCGAAAGGACTTGGTGAAGATGACGTGGCTGCATAACACCAACGCCTACCGTCTGAAAACAGCAACAGGAGAGGCAGCCAGAGTGTACGGGGAGGTTCGTCTAACGATCCGTTTGGCAGAACTAGAGTTTTCACATCTGTTTCTGGTAGCAGATATATGTGACGAGTGCATCGTTGGAATCGACTTCATGAAAGAGCATGGAGTAATTCTTGATATCGGGAAGCAAGTTCTTAAGTACCAAAATGTGGAAATTCCTATGGTTTATGGCAACGAAAACTCATCAACACTAAGGACCGTCATTAAGGAAGATATTTGCCTGCCACCTTCTTCAGAAGTGTTCGTTTGGACGAAAATAAAGGGTGATTTGGGTAGCCATCGATATCTAATGGTGGAACCAGACTCTGAGCAGTCTTCCCAAAACATCACCCTTGGGAAGACACTTGTGGAACCAAAGAACAACATGGTGCCTGTACGCATACTCAACATCAAACCGTACGAAGTCAAGCTTAGAAAAGGAGAAGTTGTTGGAAGGTGTGAATCCGTATCCGCAATAACTAAAATTATAGAAGCTGACACACACAAATCTGTGGACCCTGGGAAAGTGAACTCTATGAAGGCAAAAATTCTGAAGTCATCCAAATTAAATGAACGTCAGCTAAGTGTTGCTGGAAGCCTCCTTCACGAGTATGCTGATATACTATCGTCACCCAGTGGGCAGTATGGTCGAACAAAACTGGTGCAGCATCGAATCGACACAGGAGACGCGAGACCTATTCGACAACCAGCAAGACGTCTCCCATTAGCCAAACAAACCGAAGTTGCAGAGATGATATCGACAATGAAGAGAGATGAGCTAATCGAAAACTCTAAAAGTCCTTGGGCATCCCCAGTTGTTCTTGTCAAAAAGAAGGACGGAAGTACTCGATTTTGTGTGGACTATCGGAGGCTGAACGATGTGACAAAGAAAGACAGCTACCCTCTGCCAAGAATTAGCGATACTCTGGATGCGATGGAAGGAGCTGAATGGTTCTCAACATTGGACTTAAAGAGTGGCTACTGGCAGGTAGAAATCCATCCAGAAGATCGAGAAAAGACGGCTTTCTCCACAGGAAATGGTCTGTGGCAATTTAAAGTGATGCCTTTCGGACTATGCAACGCTCCGGCAACATTTGAGCGTTTGATGGAGTGCGTTTTACAAGGACTTACTTGGAAATCTTGCCTAGTCTATTTGGACGATGTCATCGTTTATGGTAAGACATTTGATGAGCATTGTGGAAACCTTAAGGCCGTCTTCCAGAGGCTTCGAGAAGCAAACTTGAAATTGAATCCAGACAAGTGCGAATTTTTTAAGTCTGAGGTAAAATACTTGGGACATATCATCTCTTCCCAAGGAGTGAAGACTGATCCTGAAAAAGTTGACACTGTAAAGAATTGGCCAACACCACAGGATAAACATCAACTCCGAAGCTTTCTTGGTCTAGCCACGTACTATCGACGATTTGTGAAGGATTTTGCTGGAATCGCGAAAAGTTTGCACCAGCTAACAGAGAAAGGCAAACCATTCAAATGGTCAAGCGAGTGCGAGAAAAGCTTCCGGGAACTTAAGCAGCGCCTATGCAATACACCAGTTTTGGCCTATCCGACACCAGGGAAACCTTTCATCATTGACGCTGACGCGAGTAACGTGGGAATTGGAGCCGTACTCTCACAAGTTCACGAAGGGGAAGAGAAGGTTGTCGCCTACTACAGCAAGGTACTCTCAAAGCCAGAAAGAAACTACTGTGTGACCAGAAGAGAACTTCTAGCTCTAATATCGGCTACAAAACACTTCCATAAGTACATCTATGGACAGAAGTTCCTTCTTCGAACAGACCATGGCGCACTCAATTGGCTTTTGAACTTCAAAAATCCAGAAGGTCAAGTAGCGAGGTGGATCGAGAGATTGCAGACATACGACTACCAGATCCAACATCGAAGAGGAAGGTTGCACTCAAATGCAGATGCCTTATCTCGGAGACCATGCAAACCGGACTGCAAGCACTGCACACGTCAGGAAGAAAAGGAAGCTGCTGCTATCCAGCGATTAAGAGCTGATCCCATTTACGGTTGGAGTAACGAAGAACTGAGGACTGCCCAACAAGAAGACTCGGATATCGAGCCTATTCTTGCGTGGAAGGAACACCAAGAGAAACCAGAATGGGGTGACATCTCCGATAGAAGTCCAGCTCTTAAAGCGTATTGGGCACAATGGGACTCACTTCATGTACAAGAAGGAGTACTAAGACGAAAGTGGGAATCCACAGACGGCAAATCTTATGTGATGCAGCTAGTCGTACCTCGTTCCAAGGTTAATGATGTTCTTCAAGAGATGCATGAAGGAGCTTCCGGAGGACATTTGGGGGTGAATAAGACACTGGAAAAGGTAAGGCAGCGATTCTACTGGCTACATGCAAGGGAAGACGTCGAAAAATGGTGCCGAAAATGTGATACTTGTGCTGCAAGTAGGGGACCAGGCAGAAAAGTCCAGAGTAGAATGCAGCAGTATAATGTGGGAACGCCTTTTGAGAGGATTGCAATAGACGTTGCAGGCCCTTTTCCAGAAACCGAAAACGAAAACCGATACATCCTGGTAGTAATGGACTACTTCAGCAAGTGGCCTGAGGCATTTGCCATCCCAAACCAGGAAACCAAAACAGTTGTGGATCAGATTGTTTTCAACTGGGTAAGCAGGTTTGGTGTACCTAGGGAACTCCATTCAGATCAAGGGAGGAACTTCGAGTCCAAGATCTTTCAGGAGGTTTGTACACTCCTTGGCATTAAGAAGACGAGGACAACACCGCTTCACCCACAATCTGATGGGATGGTTGAACGATTCAACCGAACCCTTAAAGAACACCTTTCCAAAGTTGTAAGCGACAACCAACGAGACTGGGATCGGCATATTCCATTATTCTTGATGGCCTATCGAAGTGCGGTACATAGCTCAACAGGACATACACCATCAGAAATCCTGCTCGGGAGCTCAATACGACTACCAAGCGAAATCAAATTTGGATGTTATACAAGAGAGCCACAAGGAATAGATGACTACGTGGACAACCTCAAAGAAAAGCTAGTTGACATTCACGAAAGGACGAGGGCAAATATAAAGCTGTCGAGTGATCGGATGAAAACAAGATACGACGCAAAAGCCACAACGACAGGATTCCAAGTGGGAGACCTTGTGTGGTTTTATAATCCCCACCGTCGGAAGGGACTCTCACCGAAGCTTCAACAAAATTGGGAAGGCCCTTATACTGTCGTAACACGAATAAACGATGTCGTCTACCGCATTCAGAGAGGATTAAGAGGCAAACTAAAAGTAGTTCACAGCGACCGTTTGCATCATTATAATGGTGATGAAAGTGATGGATTTGCTCGGGACGATCAATCCTAAGAGGGGGGCAGTGTAATAACTTTCCATATTTGAACTATAACGACTCCGAAATGCAAGCAAACGGACACAATAAAGCTTACGGTCGCAGTGCAAACATACCCTTATTATCAATAATTATAGCAACTCTCAAACGAAGGAAGCGCCATCTGCCGGATTATAGCAGATTTGCCAGCTGTCAAATGAAAGCTTTTGGAAGGGAAATTATTGGGAAATTTCCCCTATGGAAAGCTCTGGAAGCAGAGACGAGAACCTTCCACCACTTTCCAGAGTCTGGAAAACAAGTATAAAAGGCACATGTTTGAACGGCAGCGACACAGTTTGTTTTTAATCGTGAATGAATAAAGTTGGTTGTAATAAAAGTGAAAAGTAAAGTTTGTGAACTAATTCAGTGGTGAATAATAAATCGTTTTGTTTGTAGTAAGAAAAGTAAAGTGTTTTATTTTGCGAAATAAATAAGTGGACGTTTTGAATAAAGTAAATAAGTTTTATTAACGAACCTGAGAAAATATTACAATATGTAAAATGTTTTTTGACGGATTCCTTGTCAAAAGTGATAAACATTTAATGGACATTTGATAATATGGGTATGTGTGTAAATTTATAATAATAAAAGTCGATGTTTTCACAATAGATTGAAATGATAAAAAAGAAAGTGGAAAAATCAAAAATCCAATCCAAAACGAACTACATACAGGTTTGTTTTCAGTTTTATTCGAAATGTCTCTCCTCTCACTGTATGGTAAAGGACCTGCCTCACTGTTAGGTTTACTCCCCTAAAAGATTATTTTGTTTTTATAAAAAAAGATAAAAGCTGATTTCTTATTTAAATATGAAACCCATGAATACAGAGAATGCTAGTTGATGGCATGACGGGAACCAAACCAACAATACTTTTTTGAGAAACGTGATAATCACTTTAAAAAACGTGCAAATAAAATAACACCTGTTAAATTTGTCAGCCCTCAAAAGAATTTGATTACTATCAGCTTGGCACTTTTAAAGTGATATTTATTTGTTAAAGAAGTTCCATTTTAAGTCAGGAAGAGATTTTAATCTCTGTGTATTACTACTGAAAAATGATTAGTAAAATGTAAGCTTTTTTGGATAACTAAATGTCATTTTTGATTAGATAACAATGCGCACACACTATAATTTTTCCTTGATTTATAGAAAAAATAAAATGCATGACTGGATCGCACGTACTTGCTTTTATGTTCAAGTTCTGTGGGACTTAAGAACTTTAAAAAATATTCAAGTTACTATAGAAAAAGTATAAAAGCATTTAAATCGTTCCTTTAACTGTATAAACAGTCTGATAAATAACTTAGAACTAAAAAAAGTATGCCATCTGATTTCTTGAAAAAATATGAATATATTTATTTATTTAAGTCAACTAATTACTAGCTTAACAGAAATTTATTTACATGGCTTGAACATATAGATATTATGATTGAAAAAAAGTTCTTTTAAATTTACATGAAATATTTAAATTTTGATCAAACAAATTAATATATTTATTATTAAAAATATTAAATAATTTAAACATTTTATTTAGAGGAGAAAATCGTTCATAATTAGTCCGATAGTTTGAGATTAGTATGCATTCGGGCAAATTCCTCAAGTTTCTTTGGGGAATATTAAAATTAATTCGAGACAGAAGGTGCAAAGAGTCTATGTTTCCGTTTATCAATTTTACAATAAATACAAAACATAAATAAGAACGTCTTTCCTCAAGACTAGGCATGTCAATAAGTTTTAGTCTGTTCCTGTAAGGTGGGAGATCATAAGGGTTTTCCCAACCTAACCCTCTAAGCGCAAACCTCAGGAATCTTCTTTGAACCTGTTCTAATCTTGCTTTATGACAGTCATAATAGGGAGACCAAACCTGACAAGCATACTCAAGAATTGGTCGAACAAAAGTTATAAAAAGCTGTTTTGTAACAAAAGGATCGGAAAATTGTCTTGACTCTCTCTTTATCCAGCCGAGAATAGAATTGGCTTTATTAGTTATAGAGTTTATGTGTTGTATAAATTCTAGTTTGCGATCAAATGAGACACCAAGAACAGATATATCGCTTTCACGAGATAATGATACAGCATTTAACAAATAGTCGAAGGAACTTACAGAATGTTTTCTCGAAAAACTAATGGTTTTACATTTATCAATATTAAGAAGCAAAGAATTACGAACACACCAGTCAAAAAACGAGTTAAGGTCACATTGCAACTCTTCACAATCGCGAATATTGGAAACACTTTTAAAGATTGTGACATCGTCGGCATAAATGAGACAGTGTGAATGCTTCAACACAGATGGTAAGTCATTAATAAATAAAATAAATAAAATAGGGCCTATGTGGCTACCCTGTGGTATACCAGAACTAACTTTAAAAATATTTGATGCACAACCATTAAAAAGTACTGAGTATGATCTATTGAATAAATACGATTGAAGCCACACTACAAAATCTTCACTAAACCCCAGCTTTCTTAATTTAAAAAGCAAAACTCGATGTGAGAGTTTGTCAAAAGCCTTGCTAAAGTCTGTGAAGACACAATCCACTTGCTTTTTATTTTTGAACGAATCAATACAATTTTCAGCTAATTCCATTAGAAAAGTAACAGTAGAGCGACCTTTTGTAAATCCATGTTGATTTGGAACAATGAATGATTTAACATAAAAACGCAGAGATTCACATATAATAGCCTCAAAAAGTTTTGGAATAACCGATAATCTTGCAATAGGTCTATAATTTTTAACTTCGTCTTTTTTACCTTTCTTATGAAGAGGGATATGCAAACAAAAAATTTAAAATCGTTGGAGCCGTTTTCTTAAAAATTAGTTTTTTATATATAAAATTTTTGTAACATTTTTCAAAAAAAAATTGGTACGTCAATTTTGAGTATATATTAATATACATTTAAAACTGAAATTTCAAAACAATTCATCAACCCGTTTTTGAAATATTGAATTTTCAAAAAAAAAAATTTAAATCTTTTTTTAAAAATCTAAAATAAATTTTTTCCAAAATTTTGGTACACAGTATTATTTATATTTTAACAAAGCTTTTGTACAAACAAAATTGATTGAAATTGGATGAGCGGTTAATGAGAAAACCGAAAGTAAAAAAAAAACGTTATATGGCAGGTATCGTTAATAAATTTTGTTGGTGATTTTTTTTCTTACCAGAAAGTACACCATGTCTACAATAATACACTGATTTTTTTTATCAAAATCGTTGGAGCCGTTTTTGAGATAAATAAGCTTTTCCTTAACGGTTGTATGGCAGGTACGGTTATTTTTTGAGCTAAAAAAAATTTCAATTTCCCCTCTGGAGAGTTACAAAAAAACCTTAAGTTCAAAATTTGAAGAAAATCGCTTCAGACAGACAGACAGACAGAATTTTGCCACCCACTTTTTTCGTGTTCTCTATCATCGTAATGTTATGTTTGATTGTTATCTCGAAATTTTGTTTTTGCACGAATCCAAAACTTGCCCTATAGTACCTATGTATATCGCAAGTAAAAATATACACGGTAGGATCGCATGAACTTGCTTTTCTGGTTCAAGGCTGCGGCGTATGTATATATTTTAGGCATTGAAGATTGAAAAAATATGGTGGGAAATCGATTATCGTGAGGATTAAATCTGAATACTTATGAAATTCTTGAGAGAATAATTTAAAACTAATTAACTAATTTGACAAACCATTTACAGACGTACGTTATTTCTACGCTACGGATACTTAGTGTGAATTATTGAAATGTTTGCTTATAAAGTTTTGATTTGATTTATCCGGCTCCCGATCCATGAAAGGTCTCTGCCTAGATATTGCGGTCTTCCATCGGTTGCGGTCCCTCGCACACTCCCTCCAGTCGTCGAAACCAAGCGCCTTTGCGTCTGTTACCGCTTGGTCCCTGTAGCGAAGGTTCGGTCGTCTCGAAACTGGGGGCTGGGACTCGAAGATTTTCTTGGCTGGAGCGTTGTTGTCCATTCGCTCGATGTGGCCGAGCCAGTGTAGTCGACGTATTTTGGCTCTTTGGACTACATCCACATCTTAGTACAGCTTGTACAGTTCACGATTGAATCTTCTCCTCCAATCGCCCTCTTCGCATATAGGACCAAATATCCACCGAAGAATTTTTCTCTCGAAAGTGCCCAGTATCAAATCAATTCCCCTTTTTCTTATCGTCCAGCATTTGGCACCGTAGAGTAGAACTGGTAAAATTAGAGTTCTGTGTAGCGTGCACTTTGTCTTTCGAGAAAGGGGTTAACCAAAGTAGCAGCAGTTCACTAGGGTAATTCTTCATCGGATTTGGGGAATTTATTTTTGTTGCGAGGTAGGTGAACTCCTTGACTACCTCAAAACTACTGCTACCAACAGTGACGCATTGTCATAGGCAATGGACAGATGAGGCTTTGTTTGTTGATAGCATATACTTTGTTTTGTCCTCATTCACTTCAAGACCAACGCGTTTCGCCTGTTCATCAATAGCTGTGAATGCTTCAAGTACAGCTCTCTTGGAGCTGCCGATGATGTCAAGCATCATCGGCCCTGGAGCACTATCTGCTCCAAAACTAGGTTGAAGAAATCACATGATATCGCATCTCCTTGTCTGAACCCTGTACACGTCTGGAATAACTCGGATGAGCTGTTACCCATTTGCACGTTGCACCGCTGGATCAGTTTTTTCGGGATTCCGAGTTCCGACATCGCCAGGCTTTGAAGTCGAATAATAGATGGTGGGTCTTGACTTGAAATTCGTTGGTCTTTTATAGGATTTGCCTCAATGTAAAGATTTGGTCTATCGTTGATCTGCCTGGCCTGAAGCCACACTGGTACGTGCCAATCATAGTGTTGTAGGCAACATTAGCAGGGATATGCCTCTGTAGTTCTTGCAGGATATAGGATCGCCTTTTTTTGTAGATTGGGCATATGCAGCTATTTGGCCAGTCGTCAGGCATACTTTCCTCCTACCACACTTGGTTGATGAGCTGGTGCATGCACCCTACCAGGATATCTCCTCCATACTTGAAGATTTCTTTGTGGTCTAGTCTCCATGTTGTGTGTATAATTGAATTGAAATTTGAATTAAAATAAAAAAGGAAAATTTTCTAAAAGTGAAACTTAAAATTTTTTATTTAAAAATGTAATTTATCACAACATTATAATAATTTTTCAAGCGACGCGTTTCGGATTACATATCCATCTTCGGGCTTTTGCTGATGACTGTCATCAAAAAAAGCCCGAAGATGGATATGTAATCCGGAACGCGTCGCTTGAAAAATTATTATAATGTTGTGATAAATTACATTTTTAAATAAATAAATAAAAAAATTTAGTTTTACTTTTAGAAAATTTTCCTTTTTTATTTTAATTCAAATTTCAATTTAAATACTTGAAGAGCTCCGCAGATCGGCCATCCGAGCCGGCGGATTTATTGTGCTTAAGCTTGTGGATGGCTTTCTTAACCACTTCGCAGTACTGGGCGCTGGGAGTGGATCTTCATTGACTGGTCTCATGCTTCTTTGTTCCCCTGCCACCTCATCTATACATAATGTCCATTAAGCAGCTGCTTAAATACGTCTAAAATTCCCTGCGCTAAGGTGACTAGGTTCCCATTGCTGTTTCGAAGAGCTTGCGTGCCATTCCTATAACCAGATGCCAGTTGCTTGGCTGTTTTGTAGAACCGGTATCTTCGAGATACTTGGGATGAGAGGTTACGCATGCTCTTCTCTTTCTGCGTAGGATTTTTTCTCTTTCCTTCTCTTTTCACGGTACTCCTCTCTTGCTGCTGTTGTTTTCCGTTGCAGCATTTGCTTTCGTGCATTTTCCGTCTCATGCTTCAATACCGCGCATTCATCTTCATACCACGGGTTCTTTTTTCTGGGTGGTTGATAGCCTATATGGTGGTCTCGGCTGTCTCCTTAATGATGTCGCGATATTGGTTCCACTGGTTGTTGATGCTTGTGGCTGGGTGTATGGCAGATAGTTTCCCGGTCAATTGCTCACTGTAGTCTTTGGCTTTCTCAGATGTGCTAAGGCGTTCAATGTTGAATTTTTTCCTTTGGGCGGTCTTCGTTTTCTTTTCATCGGACAGTCGGGCTCTGAACTTTGTCACAGCAAGAAAGTGGTCAGAGTCCCCGTTTGCGCCTCGGAAAGTTCGCACGTCCAAGATGTTCGATGTGTACCTTGCGCCAATTAGCACGTGGTCGATTTGGTTGGCGGTTCGACCATCTGAAGATCGCCAGGTTGCAACCTTCGCCTGGGGAACTTATAGTGCTAGTTATCACCGTATGACGAGCTGCAGCAATGTCGATTAGTCGGAAGCCGTTATCTGTTGTCGTTTCGTGGAGGCTGTGCTTTCCGACTAATCCGCCAAAGATGTTTTCCTTTCCGACTTTAGCATTGAAGTCTCCGAGCATGACTTGACATCGTTCTTCGGACAGGCTCTGTAGGGTCTGTCTAGGAGCTCTTAAAACTCTTCTTTGTTAGACTCCTCAGCTTCGTCGGTAGGGGCGTGTGTTCATATTAGGCTGATGTTTTGGAAGGAAGCTTTAATGCGGATCACAGTCAGGCGGTCGCTAATCGGCTTAAAATCGATGACTTTCAATGTTTGTCGATTTCCCACGACGAATGCGCATTCTAGCATATGCAGTCTTTGGTGACAGCTGTAATAAATGCCGCAATCTTTTCTTTTCGTTATACCTGATCCTATCCATCGTATCTCCTGGATCGCGGTAATATCTGCCTTGTACCGCGAGAGGACAGATTCAAGTTTTTGAGTAGCACCTGGCGTATAGAGTGTCCTTACATTCCAGGTGCGTACTCGTAGGTCATAGTCCATTTTCGTTCCGGGATTGGTTACCATTTGAGGGGGATCGTTATCCGAGGCTTCGCACTTCTCTCTCATAACAATGGTTTTTTTTTTTAACTGTGGTCGGGTTGTTAGCCCAACGCACTAACCTCCAATCTGTAGGGCCATGGGTTTAATGTTGCAATTTATTCTTTTCTTGATGAAAATTCGGACTAACAAGCTTATCAAGTCGTGACATAAAGCCAAGACCTATATCTGGCGGTTAACAACTTGGAGGTATTGTAAGCACTTGATGTGTAGGAAAAGATACAGCTCGAGGCCCCCAGTTCCTACAACATCCAACCACCAACAACTAACAGGTAAGCTGAAAAAAAAATTATGAATCGAAAACAAAATAAGAACTTTTATTCAATACTATCGCAACACCCCCAGCTTGATAAAGGAAGCACTTTATTCCGTCTGTGAAGTTAGCAGGGCAACTTTCACCCACAGAAATCGGACCTTGACAGGAATTTGCAGTTTTGTTTTGCTTTTTTTTTGCATTTCTATTCCCGATTTTGCTGTTCGAAAATAAGGTTGTAATCGATTGAACTGCTAACTTCACTCTGAAGTTAGTAGATCACATCGTGTATCTCAGGAACAAAGCATGCTAGGAACTTGTAGTAAGACTCAAAGTTTGCAGTGTTCTTGCATTTCAAGAATAGGCTAGGCCAACATTTTGAAGTCCTACCTACTAATATATATGTATATAAAAAATGCAAATAACTGCAAATTTCTGTCAAGTTCCCATTTGCTTGGTTGTTGCCCTGTTGACTTCACAGACGTCACTTACTTTGACCACAAAAAAAATTCTATTGATCCGATCGTTACACAGTATTTTAAGTTGGGCTAATCTGAAAATTTCATCAAGATCGTTCTCGTCGAAAATATTTATAGAATTTTAAATTTTCTTCTGAATGTGGTTGGATTGAGTGGAAACTAGAGAAGAAAGAAGTAATGAGTCGATTAGTCGGAAGCCGTTATCTGTAATAGTTTCGTGGAGGCTGTGCTTTCCAACCAATCCGCCAAAGATGTTTTCCTTTCCGACTTTAGCATTGAAGTCTCCAAGCACGACTTTGACATCGTACTCCGGACAGGCTCCGTAGGCTCCGTCCAGGAGATCGTAAAACTCCTCCTTGTTAGACTCCTCAGCTTCGTCGGTAGGGGCGTGTACACATATTAGGATTTATAAAAATAAAAAAAAATTCTTTTTATATTAAGCCAAACTTTTTGAACCTTTTTGGAAAGAACAGTTTTTTTTTGTTCAAACAACCTAGTGTGTATAACAGCCAAAGCTGCATACATGTGATTTATTTAAAACTTGATAAGGGTCTGGTAGAAAGAAAGAAATGTTTTACAATTAAATTACAATTAAAACGATCTTAAATTGTATTCGTAAAAACACAAATTATTATGTATCCTGATGCTGAATCCTATTTTACAGATGATGTCGCTGCAGATTTTGAAAGGGAATACATCAACTTTATGAGGACTGGTGTTGAATCTCATCAGTTCAAGAACATTTCCCGACAACTAGCTGAATCTCACACAAACGAAATCACAACCTTGGAAGTTGAATATCTAGGCATGGCTGATAAGGTAGTAAAATAATTACTGCGATATAATTGTTATTAATTATCACTTTTTATAAGCTATTTTTGTGTAACTATAAATATATTGTTAGATTTTTATGTGTTCAGCATGCCGTGCTTCTGTTAATATTATCGTTCGAATGTTCCGTGAAGGTGGTGAATTTGCTGATCCAGAATCTGACAACAAGATAAAGGCAACCATTATTGATATCTGCAATCGACTAGAAATTTACACCCTTGAGACTTGTGAAGGTGTTGTTGAATTCAATTTCGTAAGAAACTTGTTTTTGACGATATTTAAATAACAATAAATTATTATATTCCAACATTTATCAGCCTATTGCCAAATTTATTGTTAAGAACACTGAAGCTGATTCGAGGTCATTTTGTGGAACGTTCTTGCAATCTACTTTTTGCAAGGTCAAAGATGAAAACTACAATTGGACACTCAACATTGATCAGAATGGTCCTGCAGTGGAAGGACCTAAGTTGGAAATCCCTCCCATAGGGACCGAAAACCTTAATATTCTTCAAATAACCGATATTCATTATGATCCATTGTATGACGCTGGATCTCTTGCTGACTGCAAAGAGCCACAGTGCTGCCAACGTTATAAAAACATCACCGTAGGTACTTCCAAAGCCGCAGGATACTGGGGAGACTACCGTAATTGTGATACGCCTTGGCATACACTCGTTGATTCTTTAAATCAAATCAAGAAAAATCATCCTAGAATTGATTATATTTATAGCACGGGTGATATAGTTGATCATTCAGTCTGGATGACGTCTCGAGCGTCAAATACAAAATCAATGAAAAAAGTAAATCAGCTATTCGTCGATACTTTTGGTGATATTCCAGTGTATCCATTGGTTGGTAACCATGAAAGTCATCCATTGAATGTGTGAGTTGCTGCATAATAAATCTGTCAACTCGTATAATAATAATTTGTCCCGTATTACAGTTTTGCCCCTTCAAGTGTAACTGATGATGAACTAAGTACTCAGTGGCTTTATGATCTTTTAGCTGATTTATGGTCTGTTTGGCTGCCAGAGTCCACCAAGAAAACCATAAAGAAAGGTGGATACTACACCTTAAGTCCAAAGGCTGGCTTCAGGATTATTGCTCTCAATAACAATGATTGTTCCAATTATAATTGGTGGATTTTGTATGACGGTCATTACTTATCACAGCAGATGAATTGGCTTCATGAGGTTCTTTTGGAAGCCGAAAAGAATGAAGAATATGTGCACATTTTGGCACATATACCAAGTGGAACCGCAGACTGTTGGAATGTTTGGTCTCGTGAATTCGCTAGGATTGTTGAACGTTTTCACAAAACCATAAGTGCTATTATTAATGGACATACCCACAGAGATGAGATGAGTCTGTACTATGCCAATGGTACAATACCTATAAATGTCGCATGGAATGGTGGAAGCTTGACAACCTACAACTATAAGAATCCAAATTACAAAATGTTTCAAGTTGAGCAGACTTCTTATGTGAGCAACGAGTTTTTGTATTTAAGTTAAATCATTTAGCAATAGTGTTTGTCTTTAAGCAAGTGGTAGAACAAGAAGCATGGTACTTTAATCTAACTGAGGCCAACTTAACACCAAATGAGAGTCCAAAATGGCAACTTGAATATAGGATGACTGAAGAATTTGGCTTGAAAGATCTGAGTCCAGCATCTGTTGATGATCTTTTGACGAAATTTGCCGAGAGTCCTTCTCTACTCAGAAAGGTATGTGCAAATATTTGTGTCCAGTAACATTTTTGAGTTTGAAACTTTGATTTAATTTTTTATAGTATCGGAAAATCTTTCTTGTACAAAGTGATCCATTGGTAAATAAGAAATGTGATGATGACTGCTTAAAAGAGATAATTTGCATGCTGGCAAGAGGTGATAACACCCAAATGGAAAGATGTGAAGCGCTTAAAGTAAAACTACAAGAAGCAGTAAGTTAATACATAGACGGAATAAGCTTTAATGATACTCGTAGTCCTTAAAAAAAATATTTACAAATAATGGGTCTTGTGAATAAAAAAAAGCTAAAGCTAAAACTTGGATTTTAAAGTCAAAGCTAGGTTTTGTGTGATTAAAAACAAGCTTTAGCTGGAAACTACAAGATGTCTTCTAGTAATAGCTAGTTTAAAATAGCTAGGGCTAGATTCTTCTAGCCTTAGCTTGTTTTTCCAGCCTCAGCTCCAAATAGTGTAATTAATAATAGCTTATAAGCTAGAATATTGTAGCTAAAGCTACAAAAATATTAAGATTCATGGACCCCTAACTAGAAAGCTTTGACTAGTTCCTTTTACATAAAAATAATGGGTCTTGTGAATAAACAAATAGCTTGGATTTTTGAAAATCTCCTTGCGTTGCTTTTCGGTCCCAAAATGAATAGTTTAAGCTTAAGCTTCTAAGTCAATACATGTGAATAAACAATTGAAAGCTAGAAATATTAAACTAAAGCTAAAATTTTCTAGCTAAAGCTATTTAGCGTAATCTTTTTTTTATTCACATGAAACATAGCTTAACCTAGAACGGTCTAGCCTTAGCTACTAGTAAAAGCTATGACTAGCTAGTTTTATCTTGCTCCAAAAATAGCTTAAACTTTTTTTTTATTCACAAGGCCCAATGGGTCTTGTGAATAAACAAAAAGCTTAAGCTAAAACTTGGATTTTTTGAAAATCTCCTTGCGTTGCTTTTCGGTCCCAAAAATAATAGTTTTAGCTTAAGTTTCTAAGCTAAAACATGTGAATAAACAAACGAAAGCTAGCAATATCAAGCTTAAGCTAGAATTTTCTAGCTGTTCACATGAAACAAAGCTTTAGCTTGAATTGTCTATCTTTAGCTACTAGTTATATGTAGGTATGACTAGCTAGCTTTAGCTTGGTTCAAAAATTGCTTTAGCTTTTTTTTATTCACAAGGCCCAATAGCTGGATCATGATTTGCTTTAAACATACATACGTACTTCAAAAACAATTTTGAAATGTTCCCATTATTTAGTTTTTGTATTACGTGTTAAAAGTAAATCCAGATCCAGATCCGGGTCCCGATAGAAGATAATAAAACACAGCTAACATAGGTTACGCACGAGTCTTGACTTGACAAAAACTCGACGGCCGGGAAAAAGCCGAAAAAAAATATCGACTTCTTAACATTTTTTCCAAAGTACCCTTCACTTCAACTGAATAGAGTAAGGCTAGGCAAAAAGTAGTGCACATGAGTTTAAATGTGAATGAACCCACTTTTACTGGGTCGGTCTAGTACCGGATGGAGTCACTTTTTTTTATTAGCTTCAAAAATTTGACCCAGCATGGAATCAAAAATTTGTTTTTATATGAACCAGCTAAATTTAAATAGGCTAATTTCATGGCTGCAATTGGAGATTTTCTTTCCTTAAACTGATAGCCAGACTCGTAAACTATTTGTACTAACCATCCCCAAAAAAATTTCAATTAGGTTTTGGTAGGGTGAGAACGTTTTAATTGTTATAATTGAAAAAATTTGACATTTTGCTCCTCTTTAAAATCTTTGACTGTCCACTCAGTGGGGATAGTGCGGGGGGGGGGGTTGTCCTGCTGAACAGTTTCACTCGGGATTTTGATCAGGCTTGTCATTATGATGATAGGGAAGACAGAAAAAGTGGGTGTCACAATTCTGTCTGTCTGTCTGTCCGTTGAGCTTAAGCCTAAACGGCTGGATCGATTTTCTTCAAACTTGGCACAAAGCGTTTTTTGTCATTCCCCCACACGTTTTTCTTAGAACCTAAAATAACGGTACCTGCCATACAATTTTTTCCAGCAGTTTCACAAATTGTTATTTTTCTCAAAAATGGCTTCACAACTTTTCTCTAAAAAAAATTCAATAAATTACTTTAAAGTAAAGGCTACTTTAGGGTAGAAAACCATACAAAAAATGTTTATTAATGGTACCTCCCAAGGAGCCATTTTCTCATTTTCGATTTTCTTCAAACCCGTATGACTGATTTCAGTAATTTTTAAATAGTACTGTGTACCAAAATTTAAAAAAAAAATATTTTTTGCATTTCTTAAAAATATTTCTAATTTTATTTTGAAAATTAAATATTTGGAAAACGACAAGATCGTTTTTTTTTTTTTTTAACTCGATATTTAAGAGTTTTTAAGTGCTCTTTAAAATATTTTAAGAAAACATATTACTTTAATGAAAAAATAACGGTACTTTACAAAAATAAAAAAAAACATTAAGGAAAATATTTTTTTTTTCTCAAAAACGACTCCTGCGATTTTCATTAAACTTTTTCATATGCCAAAAATTGGTACAACCTTCTACCATAAAGGAGATGACGCACTTTTGGGCCAAGAGCGTGCATGAACAAGAGTGGTATAAAAAAAGGTGAAGTTTTAGGGAAATCGCATGTGGGGGTTTTGAGCTATGTCCATATTTCGAAGGCATCTCCTGCTTAATTTTTGTCCGTTTATAAGCAAATAAAGTCATATATCATTGGAAGTGTAAGACAAACCCCTTTCTATTTGGTATCAAATGAAGGGTCAGTTGTATATCTTTCAAATTATGTAAAAATCATGATTCTAGAAGCTTCAGTTTTTGAAATAAAGTCCATTTCTCCTTTTTATTTCACTCGATTTTCTGCAGTTCTTCAAAGAAAAAGAATTTCGTTAAGGACGGGTCCTTTTCACTAAGGGCCACTGAACGTAGTAACTCATTTCTTGATGACTTGAAAATAAGTTTTGTTGTAAAAAACACGTAATTTTGCCCAAGTTTAAGAAATAAATAAATATGTTAACAGGAACTCTAGTATGAAACCCCATATTGTGTACATTCTATTTGATTTTCCCAAGCAAGGCTTCGGAAGGTGGTTTTCTTGCTTATTATTGACTGAATCTTAGATATATCAAAATAAAGACTGAAATGTGTTCTTTCACATAACTGTTAAAAAAGGTAAATAGCCACTGTAGATTTTTCAGAAATAACTGATTTCTAAAAAAATTACTAAGTTTCACGTTTATTTGATTATTTCAAAAACTGAAGCTTCTAGAATCAATTCAATTCAATTTTTTTTTCAATTTAAAATTGTAGTTTTATTAAATACATAATTTTTTTGTTAACAATCATACAATTCATTAGCATTGACTTAAAGCCGTCTGCCTGAGTGAGCAAAATTTGTATTTTAATTGAGTAAGAAAAGTGGTAATTTGTTGAATATTAAAAGAAATTAAAACAGTTCATTTACTATTCTATTACGATAACTTAGAAGCTCCTTACAAAATTCGAAGAATTTTAACCAGTCTTTTCCGTTTAATAGATCAATCACTTCGCATCTAGTGAGATAGTTGACCCTCCAATACACTCTTCTTATTTCTCGAAATATCGCACATTCGCCTAGGAAATGGATAACATTTTCTCTTACTCCCGCATTACATAAGTTACAAATGATCGAAAGGTCTTCTCTATGAGGGATGAAGTTTAACCGCAGCAGTTCTCCTCTTGCTCGAAAAATAGTTGAAATGACTTCTGTGTTGAAATGGTTTTTAAAATAAGAGTTTTCTCCTAGAAGGTAGTTCAGGACTGAGTAAATTTCTCGATGTACCGATTGTCTCGCTTTTTCCACACACCCTTGCATCATATCCTCATCTACAGCCGAAATGATATTGTAGAACCTCTCTCTGCACACTTTGACGTTTCCAACATCGAGTTCAAAGGTCTTCCCACACTGAATCGCTAGCTCATTCCAGGCTTTATACCAAAGTTTTTCTTTAGAGATTGCCATCTGTGTGATTCTTTTAGGCAATCGACCTTCTTCCATCTCTATTGTTCTGCATATGTAGTCTGCATGCAGCTTCAGTGTTTGTATGAAAAGTGGGGGCAATCCTGTTTCCAGATGTAGCATGTATGTGGGTGTGGACAAAGGAAGTTTGAACAATCGTTTAAGGTAAAACGTTAAAAGGTTTTCACAAGTTTCATGTTTCTTGTAGCCCCAGTATTGCGCTCCATAGAATAGGACTGACTTTGAAGTTGCCTCGAAAATCTTGTGTTTTATTGCATTCTTTACAAATTTGTTGTTAAAGCAGTTCTTCCACGTCATACTAATTGCAGCTTTGGCCTTCACCAGTTTATTCCCCAGATGTTTCCCTAAGTTCAGTGTGGGAGTGATATTAAATCCAAGGTACATGTATTCTTTCACTACCTCCATGATTTCTCCACCAAAATGCCAACACTCATTCCTTGCCCGCATGCCACCTCCTTTTTTGAAAATCATGATCTTTGACTTTGCTAAGTTTACTGACAGGTTCCATAGATCACAGTAATCTCGAAGTCGATTTATCATTAATTGCAGTGTTTCTGGGGACTCTGCCAGCAATACTATGTCGTCTGCGTACATTAGCACTTTAAGGGTCCATTCATTGATGTGAATCCCACCAGGTAAAGTATTCGGTAAATCATCGATGTAGAGTGAAAACAGCGTAGGGCTAAGTGCACAACCTTGTTTCAAGCCTAATTTTATGCTGAAGTAATCAGACAATCTCTCGCCGTCCCATACCGCTGCACTTCTTTTAGTATACATTGCTTCAATAAATCTGAGCAGCTTCAGTGAAAGTCCTTTATTTGCAAGCTTGTAGAGAAGCAAACCAACTTCAATTGAATCAAACGCTGCTTTTAGGTCTACAAAACAAGCATATACTTTTTTATTTCGGTCCATATAAAGCTCGGCAGCATTTGCCAGCACATAAATGTGATCCACTGTGGAGTATCCCTTGCGAAAACCCGCTTGAAATTCTGACAACACTGAATTTTCTGTTAACCAAGAGAATAGTCTCTGTTGGATGATGCTAGTGAGAATTTTCAATCCTGAGTTTAAAAACGATATCCCTCTATGATTTCCAACTTCATTTTTATCACCTTTTTTATAAATAGGAAAGATAATCGATTTTAAGTATTCCATTGGAATTTTCCCAGTCGTATAAATATGGTTAAGTGACTTCGTTAAAAGCGTTTGGAAGTTCAAATTGCTGTATTTATAGAACTCCATAGGAATTTGGTTAGAGCCGGGCGCTTTATGGTCTTTGCTTGCTGTCAGTGCTTCTAGAACTTCTTCTAGTTCAATGTCACAGTCTATATTGTGGATGTAGATGTTTGGGAGTGCATAGCTAAATCTTAACAAATTTATTTCCGGATTCATTAGCTTTTCGAAGTAATCACGAAATTCTTCTACTTTTGGTTCCACTCTGTTAGATAATGTATTTCCGCTTATAAGGCGAACTTGTCTCCAAAAATCCTTGCTATTTTGTATTTCTGCTAATATTCCAGATTGATGGTTATCATATTCCACCTTTTTCTTACGACATAGCTCTTTGTATTTCTTTTGAGCTTCACGATATTGACCACGAAAATAATCGGTACCAAGCTGTTTAAAAGTTCTCAGCAGACCAAATGCTTTTTTCCTTGCTTTTAGACACTCATAATCGAACCATTTTTGAGAGAATCCATTTTGATCCGTCCTATGACGCTTTTCGGGAGCTGCTTGTTGTACTATAAAGTCGAGTACCGATGCATCTAAGAGATTGGAACCGGCAACTAAATGTTGAGCAAGAAGTCGATCAAGTGCTTGAATATAATTGTGACAGCTTGCCATCGCCCATTTTAATTTTGGCATTGAGCTTCTATTCTCTGTTCTGCATTCTCTGAAATTATCTATACCAATTGTTGCAACAATTGGGAGATGGTCAGAGAAAGGAATACTCGCAACCATCAAGTCAGATACCAAGGAGCACCAGTCTCCTTTGATGAGGCAGTAATCAATCGTTGAGCTTCCTTGCCCACTGATAAAAGTCAACTCTCCATTGATATCACCTTCGCTTTTCCCGTTTGCCACACAAAAACCAAAAGAATTACATAAGTCCAGAAGTACTCTTCCGTTGCTGTTGATGACGTTGTCTTTTGCAGCTCTTGTAGACGCAGAAAATTGTTTAAATGTATCTTCTAGACCTATTCTCGCATTAAAATCTCCAATCAACATTATATTTTCATAGTTAAAATTTAGTAAAAAATCGAGCAGTTTGGTGGAATCCTCAATCCAGTGAGAACAATTTAAGTAAATAGGAACTATGAATTGTTTCGTATTGTTAATAACAATTTCTAAAACTAATACTTCAAAAATTTTTTTAAAACTGCAGTTTCCAATTTTAAGATTTTTTTTAAACGCCAACACCATTCCTCCACTTGCACGACCTCTAGTCCTTGTTTTTACTGCTGGAACCCACTCTGTTTTAAAACCATCGAATAAATTTATAAAATTAGGAATTTCTTTTTCTACAATATGCGTTTCTATCAATATTATAACATCATAAAGACTCAAAAAACTATTATTTATATCTAACTTATTTTTTAATCCACAAATGTTGTAAGATAAAAATTTGTAAATATTTCTATTGTTATATAAGTTACTTTCAGGACAGACGGCTAATACCTAATTCAAATCACTGTAATTTTGTCTCGAAATATTCGAGCTGGATGCAGCCACTTCTATTGCTGTCGCCTGAGCGCTGAATTCCACCATTCCATTTGACATTTGACTGGAAATGACATTGACAGTTTGGTTTCGGTTGTCATTGTTTTTATCCGCCCTCTGCCATGCGTGTGTGACTTTCATATCAATCCCTTCGATTCCATAATTTTGTTTTAAAATTTGCAAAGCATCTTCCTCACCACAGATAAATCCCGTTGTTCCGTTCCAGGTTATAAATATGTCATCAACCTGCAATTTGTCTTCCCGAAGCACAGCTTTAACTTTGGGTACTCTCATCTTGATTTCCCTCCGGAGTCTCAGAAGTTGCTGGCGTTTGACTCTGACTGCCGGATGATAGTCACGCGACACAAATATTCCTGTGTTCCGTAGGAACCTGCAAGATTTCAAAACCGCAGCAGCTCTGCCTGAATCTGCGAACTCCACCGCGAAAGAAGAAGTGCGTGATGATTCATTTGTTCGAAGTTTATGCATGACAGATCTTTCCATAATAGAATTATCTTTCGTGATGCTCATGCAGATATTTTTGATTTTGTTTTCTTCATCATTATTTCCATCGTTAACACGGAATATGAGATTTTTGTCCGTACTACGCTTGTACATATGCACAATCTCGTTTTCAAGACGATCACATTTCGCAGACAGATCTACCACCTTTTCCGACAGCTCAATATTTTTCATCTGCAGTTCCTCGAATTTAGTATGCAAGAAGGACAAATCGCTTTTAGTGGCAAGGTCCTTAAACATTGCCTGCATTTGATCCCTCCATTCTCGGACAGACAATTCTCCAACTGGTTTGTCCATGCTCAAACTGATACCAAATCTTTTGCTGGGTGTTGCTGATTCAGGAGAAATTTGGGACCGTGGGCGTTTGTCCATAAAACAAAAATCATGATTTTTACATAATTTGAAAGATATACAACTGACCCTTCATTTGATACCAAATAGAAAGGGGTTTGTCTTACACTTCCATTGATATATGACTTTATTTGCTTATAAACGGACAAAAATCAAGCAGGAGATGCCTTCGAAATATGGACATAGCTCAAAACCCCCACATACGATTTCCCTAAAACTTCGCAGTTTTAATGTGCTAACACTCACCTTTTTTTTGATACCACTTTTGTTAATGCACGCTCTTGGCCCAGGCCCCATACAATTTTGCCACATCTCCTTTTAAAATTTATCACTTAGCAACTATAAGTATTGAATTTTCTCATTATCAGCTGAACGGATTTAGATTAATTTTCTTATATTCAAATTTCAAATAAGTTGACGGGTTAACAATTTTTTAATTTAATTTTCATATCCACATAAATAAATACTTAAGTTTTTATAGCAACAGTTTTCCTTAAAAATGTTTTAAGAATTTCATATATACCTAATTTTTTTTTAACAGCTCCAAAGACTTTAATTATATCTTGCGGAATACATACATAAGTACTATAAGGCAAGTTTTGGATTCGTGAAAAAAAATTTCGAGATAACAATCAAACATGACATTACGATGATAGAGATCACCAAAAAAGTGGGTGGCTTAATTCTGTCTGTCTGTTCGTCTACAGCCTAAGGGGCTCGATCGATTTTCTTCAAACTTGGTGCATAGTGATTTTTGGTGATTCTGCCGACACGTTTTTTTCATTGTTTTTTAGAACCACAAATAGAGGTACCTGACATACAATTTCCTTTTATCAATTTTATATAATCGCTTTTTTCTCAAAAACGGCTCCACAGCTTAAAAAAAAATCAATAAACTTCCTTTAGTAAAGGCTACCTTTGGGTGGGAAACCATTTAAAAAAAAATTGTTATTAATTGTACCTATCAAAGAACCATTTTTTAAATTTTCGATTTTCTTCAAAACGGTAAGATTGATTTCAATATTTTTTTTTTATACAGAAGCTTTCAAAAAATATATGTAGTACTGTGTACCAACATTTTTGAAAAAAAAAATGTTTTGGGTTTTTAAAAACTGTTTCAATTTTTTTTTTAAATCAAATATTTTGAAACTGGATACTAAAGAGTTTTTAAGTACTCTCTAAAATATTTTCAGAAAAAAATTCACATTGATGAAAGAATAACGGTGCCTTCCATACAAAAGTTAAAAAACCGCAAAAGAAAATATTTTGTTTTCTCAAAAACGACTCCTACGATTTTGATTAAGCTTTTTCGTATACTGAAATTACTACGATCTACTACCAAGAATTATTAAATTTTACATTTAGCCACTATTAATAGTACCTATCATAGAACGTTTGTTTTTATTTTGAATTTTCTCGTTATCGGCTAAACGGATTTAGATAAATTTTCTAATATACAAATTTCAGATAAGATTAAATAATATTGCATGTCAAAATTTTCAAAAAAAATGATCTTTGAATTTTTAAAAAAAGGTTTCAATTTTATTTTTTTTGAAAATTCCATATCTAAGAAACGGGTTGATAATTTTATTCAAATTTTGTTTCTATAAAAATATAAATACTTACTTTAGAATTGCATTTTGTCTCTCATAATTTCCATGTCTTTATATACAATTTTCTTTAACTTTCAGCCTCTTGCACATAAGAGGAAGTACGTACCTGCGACCCAGTCGAGCATTTTATTTTTTCTGCATAGGTGGTTTGCGTAAAAATTCAGAGCATGCAGGTTGGAAGTAGACAAGAAAAACATCCCACGGAAGGTGGCTAGTATTTCCCCCGCTTGAACAGGAGGGGCAATTTAAGAAGAATAATTTTAAAACAACGGCAACACTTAAAATGTTGTTTTGTTACCTTTTGGAAAACCAGAAGTACATTCTCATGATTTATTTTCAAGTTAAGTTTTTTTGATGAACAGTTTTGGCAAAAAATTCTTTCAAACTCAACATTTCGAAGAAAAATTATTTTTTTTTTTTAATTTTAAGTTTGAAACAATTTTTGATGAACCTTTTATTGAAGGAACTTTTATTGATAATAAACTATAACAATGGACTTTTGGCTTTCCAAAAAGCTACAAAACAATATTATAAGTGTTGCCGTTGTTTTAATTTAATTTGTTTCTATTTTATGTATTTTTTTTTTATAAACTTGCCCCACCTGTCCAAGCGGGGGAAATATTATCTCCTCCTCTGGGATTTTTTTTCTTGTCTACTTTGCTCTGAATCATCTGATATGAAAACAAAATTAAGGATTTTTTTTATTTAGAGCCGTTTTAGGCCCATCCAAGGTGACTGTTTTTTAAACGACCACTCTAATTTATATTATATTCCGCTTTAAAATTTTAAACTAATTTGTTACATCAAAATAGTTTTTAGATAACTTATGCCAAAAAAATAATGTCATTTAAAGAAAATAAAATTTCCAATTTTTTTTAAAATAATCCCACTTAATTTTCGTTATCTTTTTTCCTCAATTACAAGTGGGGATAATAATTCAATTGAAATTGGATTGGACTCAGCTGGGGGTGATGTTTTTTCGTTGCCTCGATAACAGTTTGTCTAAGATTTGAATAAAGTTTGGCTCATGAAAACATGATTATAAATCATGGCGTCATAAATCTAATCGTTTTTATTGATGAAAGCAGATGGATATCGATTTTTTTCTATTTATATTCAAGTTACAACCAAACGAAGGATAAGATAATTTCAAATACAAACTGTAGGTATTGTGTGTTTATTTTCTTATTACGTTCAAGAAAATGGTGAGATTAATATCATTTTTTGCAAGTTGATTTTGTGAGATAATTATTATCCTGCAACTATAACTATAACACTATACAGTGAATTATAGTAATATTTATTGTGTTTGTATAACTTCAAATTTTTATTCGACGTATTAATAATATTAAGAGTTTAAGCCAAATTTTCTTTATCGTTTCAAATTTCTTTTACTTTTAGCTCGATAAGGAAATTGAAGAAGTCCCAGAAGGCTGAACTGGCGAAGGTGGTGGTGGTGGCGGTGCATCTTCTATAGTAGTTTTGAACATTGCAACAATTTTGACCATCTTCCTTGGATTGAAATTATTTATTTAAACAATATTATTTCTGTATGTAAACTTAAGGGAATAGAATGCTCAATATTTAAATATTATTTTTCTTACATATAATGTTAATTGTTAAAAAATAGGTATGTATGTAAATATGTAGTAGGTAATATAAATCAAAATAAAAATAATATAAAGCAAATATCAAGAGTTATAGCTTTTATTGATAATCATAATCACGCTGTAAAATAAAAAGCGCAGTTGAATTATGAAAATATTATACATTAAAAGAAAGTATTATAGAAGCTGATTAACAAAAGTGGATGGAATTTGGCAGTTAAGCAAGCCATAAACAATAAAATGATTAAATAAAAATACCTTAATTTTTATCATGTAGGAGGTTTTGATAATTAACTATATGGACTTCTTAATTCTGAGATAGGTTTTTTAGTACAAATGTATATCAATAACCTTAAAAAAAATGAATCAGCTGGTTACTATTCAAATAATCTTAGTGAATTATATTAATAGATTTAAATTTTAATCGCGATATTAAAATCAATAAAGATATTGAGTAGAGAAATAAACAATTTAGTTTCTTGGAATACATTATAAGACTAACATCGTTGATTTCAAAAAGTGGATTTATTGCAATAGTTTAACATGTCCTGGATTATAGTACTAATTTCATTTTTTGTAGCCAGTTTGGCTCTTAATATACCAACATATTCGAATAATTCAATTAATTTTAAAATTAACGATGTAGTTATCTCGGATAGCTGGGGTGAGTTGAAATTGTGATTGTTAATTCACACAATTTTGTTTTTAATTGCAACCATTAATTTAATATAATTTTTAATGATGATTTGGTAGGTCATGGGGACATAATTGTATTTGGAAATTTATGATTATTGAAGTAATTAGAGAATTATAATTCACGTTGATATAGGCACATATCATATCTTGAGTAGGTTATGATGCAATTTGACTTAAAAATGCTAAGTACCTAGTAGTATTTTTTTTTTAAACTTCTTAAGTGTTTTGAGATTAATGGAAGCTGTTTGATTTCTTGATTTGTTATGAAATGATTTCGAGTACAGTATAGAACAGTGAAGAAAAGGTGGACTTAGCGTTAAAAACTTAAGAGCAACAAGCCAGAGCTCTTTAAATTTGGAAGCTTACGTGCTTCTTTATAAGACGCATGTATCAAATCATCAACCAAGTATTGGTGGAACATCAGGGGTGGACTGGGGGTCGAAGAGCCTACCGGGACTTTTAGAAAAGGGGCCACAATCACAGAATGCAATAACTCTTGACATAGTGAAAATTAAAAGTTGATATTGCAGACATTTCTCGAAAGTCAATTTTTTTCAATTTCTTAAAGCTTAATTTTGAATTCTTATGCTTGAATTTAGTTTTATTGAAACATTTTTTTAGTTTATGGCTGTGTCGCCTGCAGAGTTGAAAAATGCATTTTTTAAAAAATTGTTTGCATTAATTTTTAAAAATAAAACAAAAAATTTTCTTGCATTTTTTTTTTAATACAACAAATTTTCATACATTTTTTTTAATGCAAGAAATTTTCAAAATCTATTGAAACTTTTTTTTTTACGCAAAAAGTGTTCAAATTTTATTGACATTTTTTTTTATGCAAGAAATTTTTCATAATGCATTCTATTTTTTTTTTAATGCAGAAAATTTTTGAGCCGCACTTAAATTTTTTTTATTGAATTTTGTTTTAAAGCAACAAATATTGGTGTTTGCATAACATTTTTTTAATGTTCATATTACAGTAACATTATTAGTTGCGATATATGTAGGTACTATAGGGCAAGTTTTGGATTCGTGCAGAAAAAAAATTTCGAGATAACAATCAAACATGACATTACGATGATAGAGAATACGAAAAAAGTGGGTGGCAAAATTCTGTCTGTCTGTCTGTCTGTCCGTACCCCAACCTACAGCCTAAGCCACTGAAGCGATTTTCTTCAAATTTTGAACTTAAGGTTTTTTTGAAATTGAAATTTTTTTTTAGCTCATAAAATAACGGTACTTGCCATACAACCGTTAAGGAAAAGCTTATTTATCTCAAGAACGGCTCCAACGATTTTGATAAAAAAAAATCAGTGTATTACTGTAGACATGATGTAAATTTCAAAAAGAAAAAAAAATCACCAAAAACATTTATTAACGGTACCTGCCATATAATGGTTTTTTTGATTTTTGATTTCCTCATTAACCGCTCATCCGATTTCAATGAAATTTTTTGCACAAAAGCTTTGTTAGAATATAAATAATATGGCATACCAAAATTAAAAAAAAATAAATTTTGGATTTTTAAAAAAAGATTCAATTTTTTTTTTCAAAATTCAATATTTCAAAAACGGGTTGATGAATTATTTTGAAATTTCAGTTTTAAATGTATATTAATATATACTCAAAATTGGCATACCAAATTTTTTTTTGAAAAATGTTACAAAAATTTTATATATAAAAAATTAATTTTTAAGAAAACGGCTCCAACGATTTTAATTTTTTTTTTGCATTTATTCATATTTTTTCAAGTAATCAAATGGCATACTTTTTTTTGAGCTCTAAGTTATTTATCAGGCTGTTTATACAATTAAAAGAACGATTTAAACGCTTTTTATACTTTTTCTATAATTACTTGAATATTTTTTAAAGTTCTTAAGCCCCACCCAACTTGAACATAAGAGCAAGTACGTGCGATCCAGTCGTGCATTTTATTTCTATGCAGATAATTTTTGATTCGCATTAACATTTTTTTTTTTAATGCAAACAATTTTTGGCCTGCATTAACATTTTCTTTTAATGCAAAAAATGTTCATATTGCATTAACATTTTTTTTAATGTAAATCATTTTTATTCTACATTAATATTTTTTTTGAATGCAACAAATTTTAGAGCTTGCATTGACATTTTTTGGATGCAAACTATTTTCACATTGCAATCAAATTTTTGTTTTAATAAAAAATGCATTTTTTTGCATTGACATTTTTACAACTCTGAAACGAAACGACTAAAAAGTTTAATACTAAACCTCTCTCTCAGATCAATTTGGAGTGTGAAAAGTAAAAGTTAAAAGAAATGTCAATTTAGTGTGATAAAACTAATTTTAAATTTGCCCACTCCAATCTGATCTTCCATTGAGAAAATATTTTTAAACTATACGCTTTGCGAACATTTAAGAATTATATAGTCCAAGAGCCAACGATATAAAAAGTCAAGTCGTTTGCGTAAAGTTGTAAGTCATACGTATCAATAATAGCTTTTGAGGTGTTTAACCATTAGCCTTAACTTATTTATTTTTAACTTATTATTTTTAATCAAGAGTTTTTTATGATTTTTTGGTATACCACACTTCTGTTTATAGCGCTGGAAAAAAAAGGGTTTCCACCACTTTGGGGGCGTCTGGTAGGGAGAAAGCTGAAAGTAAAATGTCTGGCACCTATTTATTTGTAATTAGGAGATTTTTTCTGATTTTTTGATGTGCCGCACATTTGGTTGCACCCCTGACATCAAAAGCTGGTTCTTAGCCCAATTTGATGCACTTCTGGCGCGGGGAGAAAGCTGAAAGGGAAACGTCTGGGAATTAATTATTTGAGATCAGAAGGTCATTTCCTATACTTTATATATGAATTGAAGTGGTTATACCCCTCACACAAAAATCGAAAAAATCGCAGTTTTTAACCACCCACCACAGCCAAAAGCTGAGAATAAACCCCACCAGACTTTTGTTTTCCATAACACGATGCTTAAATCTATACAACCATGTACTCATATTTTGGTTATACATCCACTCCCAAAATTTGCTGTTGGCTCTTGTAGATACTATAATATTTCTGTCGACTATAGAGCAACTTGTGCTTGGGTCTCGATCTCTTTCTCTGTACGACTATACCGTGATATACATATACCATCATTTACCAGTCATTGGGAAAATTCCTGGTTTTTACCGGTAATCCTAGTTTTGCACCAATTTGGCTAATTATAGAAGCGTATTCAATTCATATACATAGTTATCGTAGCTCAAGGAAATTATAAGATTAAAAAATAAAAGCCGTCACAGTTCAAGGTAAAAATATAAAAATAAAACATCAGAACAAATAAAAAGACTAAATAATTAAAGGGGAAAATGTTATTAAAAACCAATTTTATCTAAATCTTCTCGTTTCTGCTCACGTTACCTGCTTGGTTGGTTCCTGCTTTAAAAGACTAACTTTTTGCTTACATCGACTGCAGAGTTCCAATACGCATGCATTTCGATACAAATACAAACAACACAAAAGCCTAAGAACTTGTTGAATTTTTGTCAAAGGTGCTTGCTGTGGAATAAAAATTCTCTACTTATCCACTTGCTGTTTTTGACCAAAATGTACCTTTTTATTATCAAGCATAAATGTCATGTGCTTTTACATTTGTATCTTTTACGTCCTTCACTCAAAAGTTTGCACACAATCTATTAATAATTTCAAATATATACAATCGCAACATCGCATTTCACTATACCTTTGCGGCCCAGGGGGCTTCCTGAATTGCGGGGCTTTAAGACATCACTGGTCATGCCGAAGGTCTGTCTGAAATGTTTTTTTCTGAGGTACTGCCTCTTGCGAGGAACTGACAAATCCTCCAAGAGTATACTTGTCATGAATATGTGCTTCTCATCAAGACGTTCGGACTTGGCAAAAAATTGTAGGTCCCCCCCATTCCTGCGAATTACACGCACACAGGATTGGTTGAGAGTTGTAAGTCACTAGACCCTGGTTCTCCATGAGCTGTTGCAATACCAAATTTATTTAATTTATAAATGTGTTTTAATCAAGTAACGTAACATCCTCTTTCAAGATTTGCTTTGTATGTCTTATACCATTACGAATGGGAAAAGAAAGCCTTGTTTATTATAGTCCAGTCATTTTGTATTTGTACCATGCAAATTATGGGGTAGTTTTGATTTGTTCGCTCCTTTATGTTGTCGGGGGTGCTGAATCCGAATCTGAGGTTTGCCAATAAAATTTTGTGACGCAACATGGAAAAAAAATTGAAAAATGCATTTTGTGGGATTTTTTCCACTAATGGCTCGAAAACTACAAATTATTTGAAAATTACATCAATGTACTATTGAAAGTATACACAATTTCCAATAAATCTCTATTTAAAGTTTTTTTCTGCGACTAGTCGAAAATTGACTATTTTTGCTGTTTTCGAAAATCCACTATAAAGCAATAGGAAATTACTTTGTGTGACAAAATTTGAATTTTTTTTTGTAACATGAACCAAGATATACTTTTCTGATGGTTCGAATAATTAGTAGTTTTCGAGCCATTAGTGAAAAACTCCCAAAACGCACGCATTCTTGCATAATTTCTTGCATTTTTGTCCATGTTGCGTCACGATATTTTGTTGGCAAACCTCAGATTCGGATTCAGCACCCCCGAAAACATAAAGGAGCTAACAAATCAAAACTACCCCACAATTTGCTCGCAAAGAGCCTTTTTGAGTACAAATTGACTGCATTATACATATGTTAAATAAACTCACAGAATCCTTAAAAATGTTCGGTTGAATTCTTATTTTTTTTTTTAAGATTACATATAAAATTGAAAAATATATGAACTCTGGTTAGATCACTACATATAAAAGCAACATTGGGGATAAACCATCAAATGATGAACTCCCGCAGATAAGACTTCACAAACGAGTAATGAAGACTTCCAACTTTTGGAAAATACAAATAAATTACCAGTTCCCAAACCAGCAGCAATAAACCCTTTTAAAACGCCACCGTTACAATTGTCACGACTGCCACTTGAAAATCAGTCAACCTTTTACTCAAAGTGCCACAAAAAAAAAACAGGTATACATACAGAATGCGGAAAGATTGACAACCGAATCTGACATTGAAGCTTTCATAAGAAAAACATTTAACTTCAACGACATTGTATGTAATCTGATTGTTCCATGGAACATAAAAAGATCTGATCTCAAGTTTACCAACTTTAAAGTTAGTATTCCAGATCACTTCTTTTTTGAGCTCTTGAACTTCGAAAAATGGCCTAGAAATGTGTCAGTACGAGAGTTTGTACCGAATAATAGCATACAACACTCAAACAAATCAAATTTTCAAAAACCGAGATGCTACTCCGTAAGGAACTTAAGATTTTCTATCAAAATATTTCCGGGATGAGAGGCGATTTAAATGAGCTTCATCGTGTTTCAGCATCCACCGAATTCAACATTATTGTGCTTACCGAAACCGGGTTAAAGCACGACCATTTAAATGCAGAGATATTTGATTCATCGTGGCAGGTTTTTCGATGTGATCGATTCCTTGGACTCAATCAAAACAATGGTGGTGGTGTTTTAATTGCTATTCATGCATCGATTCCATGTTTTTCTGTAAATTGTGGACTTATTGAAACTGACAGCAATCTTAATAATAAAACTGGGTCAATCATAAAATCAAATCTTCGTCATTTTTATAAATTTATCAACTACAAAAGAAATGTTAGTAATTTTCCATCGAAAATGCGCTTTGAAGATAAAAGCTATTCAGACTCAAATGAAATATGTGATACGTATGCATCATTTTTTGAATCAGTTTATACTGAACCAATAAGCTTCAAAAATGACGAATTTAGTCACATGACAGGCAACGTAGTAAACCTTTCTCAAATTTCAAATAATATTGAAGAATTGGTGCTTGCATTAGAAAATTTAGATGTCAACAAAGGTGCTGGCCCTGATGATATTACCACCCTTTTCTTGAAAAGGACTGCAGACACGTTGGCAATACCCCTTTTGGAACTTTTCTGTTAAGACTGTAACTTTTCACTTCGCCATGACCATGCTTTTGTAGAAGTAATCGGTGAGGAGAAAATTTCACCCATAAATTCATCGTCATGGCGGCGGCGCGCGTAGTGAGCAATTATAGTCTTAACAGGGTCGTTCGTAAGTGCATGGTTGTTTTGTTTTAGCTTTTCGACTAAATGAAAAAATGATCCTACCCTATTCTATGCTAAAAAAAAACACGGCCTTAAATTAGTTTAAAGTGTAAAATTCAGCATTTTTATATTTTATAAGTGACAAAGAAGATATATTCTGCGGACTGTCAAACGATAATTTGCAAACCACAACATCAAGACGCATTCCACAAGGCATTTAAGTGCCTTTCATATGAGCTGCGAATAGCGAACTGCGAATTGCGAATGGTCGTGAGTTTTGACATTTCTTTCACATGAGTGGTCGAAGACAGAAGCGAATAGTCATAAAAAATAAACCCGTAAATGAGTGCTAAAAAAAATTTGAGGTAAAATTCGAGCGAGTTTTTCATTCGCAGATTTGTGGAATGCGTCCTGTCCTGATGTTGTGGATGGCGAATAAGTGTTTGGCAGTTCGCAGAAAATATCCTGGTGGTCACGTAGAATATATAAAAATGCTAAATTTAACAATTTAAACTAATTTTTGTTCGTGTTTTCTTTTTAAAATTGTAGATTGGGTCGTTTATTCACTTTTTTGGAAAATTAAAACACTAATTTGTTGATATTTGCGCTTGGAATTGCCTTAACAAATTTATTCGCATTCGCAGTTCGCAGCTCATGTGAAAGGCACTTTACCTTCACATTTTCTTAGCACACATTTTACTGGGTTTATATTTTATGGCAATTAGCATCTATAGGCAACCAAACAAATTACTCAAGTGAATGATGGAAGGTCAAAATTCATGCTCATTCCCATTTCACACAAATCACTATTCACAGCTCATATGAAAAGCTCTTTATGTAAACCTTTGGTCTATAAGGACCAGTTTGTCCAAATATATGTAGTTTAAATTTGTATCCAATGCTCAGCAATTTTAAGTCACTGCTTTTGGTGGATTCAAGGCTACTTGTACTTGTACAAACGTGGTTCAAGTTTTGACGCGTGGTTCAATTATTTTAGCTCATTGATTTTGGCAGTTTAACTGAGGTTCAACAATAGTCAAGCTTGAAATTGTTATTACAACATACTTGAACCTTGAATCATCGTTGCACTTCAGTAGATCCGATAAAATCGATGAGTAACAAATGCTGAACCATGGATCAAATTTTAAACCAGTTAGTATAACTGAAACTAACTGAATTTCAAGGAGGGTTCAAGCATATTTGGCTACTAACGTACTTGACCTATCGTTGAACTTCAGTTAATCCGGTAAAATTGGTGAGTTAAGAAATGTCCAATGGAAAACAAGGTAAATGCATTAAAATTAGCCATACAGTCATGTCCGTATTATAATTATTATAGAATTATCACTAATAAAGTAATCTACTCCATGTGTAATGAGTCTGCTACTATACGATGACTTTTGAATCATGACTTTTTCAAAATTTAATGAGTGCAAATGAGAAAAAAAAGTTGATTTCACTATCACAATATTTAATTTCGAAAAAAGTCAACTAAAAAGGCTTCGTGTAATAGCAGACTAAATCATGACATTTTCACTTTGACCATAGTCTACCAACATACCCCTACCCCCTTTTTTTTTCTTTTGTAGCTGCAAAATCAATTTTGGTATCTGAAAATGGCATTAAAGAAAAAAGGGACACAAACATTTGATTTAAACCATAAATTATATAAATTACTAGCTGACCCGCCCCGGCTTCGCACGGGTAGACAAATCTAAGTTGTATAACATATATAGTATTAAATATATCAATAAATGTTATGGAAGGTACCTGGTTTTATTTTAAATTTTGCTTTATAATAGCCTATTGAATATACCTTTTAAAAAGGAACAATTACGTGCAAGGGTTTTTATTATTGAATATGTTTGTTTGGCCCAAAAGCATGCTTAAAACAGAAAATGCTACTAAATTCACCCATGCGTTTCTGAGAGAATGGTCACACTGACCACTTTTCAGTATTTTTGGTATAACTCGAAAACTAAGCCGAATTTGACAATTTTACATTTAATACTTTTTGTTCAAAATTAAATTTTCTATCGAAATGGATAGTTTGGAAAATTTCTTAAAAAAATCTAAGCAGGAAAAGTAAACAAAAACCAACATAACAAAAATCGAAAAATCAAAGATTTTTAAATTTTTTTCTAAATTGCGCGCAACTTTTTTCGGAGCAAAGATACGCTCAAGACATTCATGAACAAAGTAGACTGGAGTCTTACGGCTTTAATATGACATGTTAAAAAAGCCATATTATTTAAAAATTGACAGAGATATAGCCATTCAAACTTTACGATATCTTATCATTTTCCGCAGCTTTTGCCCGAAAGCCTTTTTTTGGTACTTAATGACAAATTTAACGTTTCAAGCACCTAATACCAAATCTTATGTTAATCGGACCAGCCGTTCGGTCTGTAGGTCTGAACGCATTTAAAAACAGCCGAAAAACGAAATTACGAACTTACATCCTTTTTATAAATTCTCTATAGTTCTAATGTCATATTATATCAAAATTTTTATTTCGGACATTTTTACGAAAGTGAAATTTGCCATATTGTACCGAAAAAGGGACTTTGGGGCCAAAACTGAGAAAAACTATAAGAAATGATAAGGTTTGAATGGGAATATCTCTGTCAGTTTTGAACAAATATAAATTTTTGAACATGCCATATTAAGGCCTTTAGTCTCTACTTTGTTTTGTCTGTGCATGTCTTGACCCTATTTTTGCTTCAAAAAAAGTTATGCACAATTGATTAAAAAATTTAAATATCCTTGATTTTTTTTATTTTTTTTTAAGTTCGTTTTTGTTATTTTTTCCTGTTTAAATTTTTTCGTTAATTTTTTTGAACTATCCATTCCAATAGAAAATTTAATTTTGAACAAAAAGTATTATATACAAAATTGTCAAATTCCGCTTAGTTTTCGAGTTATACCCAAAATACTGAAAAGTGGCCAGTGTGACCATTCTCTCAGAAACGCATGGGTGAATTTAGTAGCATTTTTGGTTTTAAGCATGCTTATGGGCCAAACAAACATATTCAATAATAAAAACCTTTGGACGTATGTAATTGTTCCTTTATACCTCTCATTTTCCGGTCTATTCAATAGGCTATAAGTAAGGAAATGTAAAAAGTCAAATAATATAAAAAAAAGGCGGGTGTGAGAACATCATAATAATCTGCAACAGGTTGAATTTGCAAATGATTGTTCCCCAAAGGCAAAAGAATAACAGACTAAATTTGTGTATTCCCTCTCTCAGCACCTCCTCGCACATTTTGTCCCTTTTTTCTAAATCGATTTATTTCAAAAAGGTCGAAGTGACAGAACGATCTCTAAATAATCTTATCTGTAGTTTGTACCGTAGAAGGTAGAAAGCAACACAAAATTTTCAAAATATTGTTAGAAACATAGAGAGTCAAATCTATGAACAAAATTATTCAAAATTTCAAGTTGAATATATTTCTTTTCTCTCCGACCAACGATATTATGTATGTAGAAATAAATCGATAATACCCTTTTAACCTTTAAGGGTTGTAAAAGAATGAAATCTTTTATAAATGCAATCCTTTATATCGTTTTATTGAATTCGATAGAAAGATTCCATTCATTGACTTCACTTTTAGACTTCGACTTCAAATTCTGCAATCACCATTTATTTGACATTCAAATGATTGCAACCCTTTTTTTCATTCACTAATTAATTGAATGCAATCTTTTGAGAACTAATGCATTCTCTTGCATAATTTATTTTTGTCATCGAGTCAATATATAATAAAAAGTTACATTTATTATATCAATTAGGAATTTAGTACTTTTCAAATTTATTATTTCTAGTTAAAATAATTGTTCAATGGCAACACTTTATATATTTATTTACTATTTTAAGTTAGTAACTTTTATAATTTCGTCACTTTCTTACACAAGAAAGAGACAGAAAGTTATATAATTGTTAAATTATCAGCACGTCCTTTTGACCTTCAATAGTTGAACTCAAATTAAAAGTCAAAAGCCATTCGATCTTGTTAGATTAGATTTTGTTAGAAAAGATTTCTGTGCAAAAGGATATTTAGTTAAAGTTGCTCAAAGCAAATTGAAATTCAAAATTGATATTCTGATACCAAATTGTAAGTCAATACATAAAACTTTTTATATCTTAAGATATCTAACCTGTATTATATTGCAGAAAATAAAATTGAATTTGTACCGCTGAGGAGAAGTACTTTGGTTTTTTATTGTTTAAAACCTTCTTCGTTGGATTGGCAAATTTTGGATATTCAATCTTAATTGTTGGTTTGAATTGTTTAATTTCAGTTTTGTTTTGTGAAACAACATTATTTTATTTTAATTTGAATTTGATTCGGACTGCAACGCCATTTTCTCAGTGAAAATTGCCACTATAGTTTTCGGTGGAATATTAAGATGGAGAAGGGGGTACATAGTTGCAGTTCCTCGAGTTGTGTTCGAGCAGATGACGATTCCATGGTTTCTTGTGACAAATGCAAGCGGTGGTGGCATTATGATTGCCATGATTTCGATCCTAATCAATATGATACAGTGACTCCTTGGTTTTGTTAGGAGTCTGACTGTGTTTTGAGAGAAGAGGAGGAGTCGGAGTCTGAGCACGTGGGTGGCAATATTTCAACCCCAGCTGCCCCAGCAGGTGATGAATTAGACCTGATTTTAGAAGCTGCTGCAGTAGCATAAGCCGTAGTAGCACAACGCGACAAGCAGCTGTTAGAGTTGAGAGCTGAACTGGATTTGATGAAGTTAAAGCTGTCAAAAGCTTCCATGGTCAAAGATCAGCCAGTTGCCGCTCCCTGCATTTCTAAAAGTAGTGTCAGTGCTTCAAAATCTGCGGAGAAGTTGGAAATAATAAAGACGATTCAAGCTAATCACAAAGCGTTGTTAAATAGCTCGACTCCACTTGGACATCAGTCTACTCCTCTACGTAACATGCCCGAGCACCAGAATACCAACAGTAACACTTCTTTTAGAGACACAGATATGGCTAGTCTTCTTACGATTCTCAATCGCAGCAATGTTCAGGAGCTGCCGACTTTTTCTGGTGAGAACAAAAGAGAGTGGCCATATTTTGAGGAAGTCTACAAGTCAACCACGGTCGAAGGAAGGTACAGTGACAAGGAAAATGTCTCACGCTTACGTAAATCTTTAAAAGGGGAGGCGTATCAGTTGGTAAGCGATCGTCTTAAGTACTCATCTGATGCTAGTGCGATAATGGACTCGCTTCGCACAATGTTTGGCCGATATGACGTTCTTGTTCACGACTTGACTTCAGATTTATTGAACCTTCCAAAGCTTACTTCGAAGTGTGACCCAAAACTTCGAGTTTGGGCGGTCAAGTTAAATGGATTCGTGGCCGACGTCAGGTCGATGAACAGAGAAGAAGATTTAACGAATGGGTATGTGCTAACGAGCCTCGCTTCTAGGTTATGTGCCGGGCTGTATCAAGAGTGGCAGAAAAGAAAATTAAGTTTTTCACGTGTCAACATTCAACATTTTGCAGAGTTCCTAACGGAGAAGGTGATTGACTTGCCACCTGAGCTGATGAAACCAGGAGGTCCAGCCGACAGTAAGAAACCACAATCGGTTAGCAACACTAAATCTTCTCGAGTGCTGATGCATCACCCTGTTTCATCAAATGCTTCAGTTGAGTTGTGTTGTAAATGCAACAAAAAACAACATGCTTTGAACCAGTGTGAAGAGTTTTTAGCTTTGACCCCGAATCAAAGACAGACGTTTGCGAAAGATAACTCGATTTGTTTCACATGTCTGGATCCATCAAAACATCTGTGGAAAGCGTGTGCAAAAAAAAGATCGTGTGGGACAAATGGATGCAACCGCCGTCACAATCCTTCATTGCATCCGACCTCAAGCAGTAGCGCCTCCGAGTTGAATACAGCAGCTATTCCTTTTGTACCACAACCACATGTTCACTCGTCACATCTTGGGACTAATGCCGCCATCATGTTCAAGGTTGTTCCAATTCGAGTTTATGGAAGAGATGACAGGGTTGTGGATACTCATGCTTTTCTGGATGATGGTTCTTCGTTGTCGATGCTTGAGGAAGATCTTTTCAATGAACTTGGGCTGGACGGACATCCTGAACAACTTACGCTGCAGTGGACAAAGGGAGTATCTCGTCACGAGGATTCCATGCGGACTTCTTTGACGGTGTCTAGTGTATATAATGGTCGTAAGCAGTATGTTTTGAGGAACGTTTACACTGTTAAAGACGTTGGGCTAGCTAGTCAGTCAGTTGATGTGGGTCGTTTGAAAAGTTTGTACCCACATCTTCGGGGACTCCCACTTTCAGACCTGGTGGATGCTCGTCCTAAGATCTTGCTTGGTTTGGATCAGGCAAAATTTTTGTTAGGTCACGGTCAGCGCCACGGAAAGGATGATGAAGAACCTCTTGCAATAAAAACACTTCTAGGCTGGATTGTTTACGGCAGATCGGCTCCTTCGTTACATGTATCCTGTTTGCATCATATTTCGAAACCCACAATGCAGTTCATGTTCCACGATGCTATTAGGAAGGAAGATGATCTACACGACCTGGTCAAGCATCATTTCACCACTGAGGAGTTTGGTGTTATGCCTCCAAAGGGTGAGTTGCTCAGTCGTGAAGTCAGCCGTTCAATCGAAATCATGGAGCGTTCGTTAAAGTTGGTTGGTAGACAGTATGAGATTGGCCTACTGTGGAGCTACGATCACGTTACACTTCCTGACAGTTATCCGATGGCGCTTAAACGTCTTGTTGGTTTAGAAAAGACCTTAAAAAAGAAACCTCATTTATTAGAATGGCAAAATAATTATTTTCGTGATTTACTCTCTAAAGGTTATGCAAGGATAGCTTCGAAGGAAGAGCTGGATAAAAAGTGGCCGCGAATATGGTATGCTCCAACTTTTATCATCGTTAATCCCAACAAGGTTCCTCCAAAACCCAGATGTGTTGCTGACGTAGCTGCCAAAGTAAATGGTATTTCTTTAAATACTCACTTGATGAAAGGTCCAGATAACCTTGTTCCATTACATGCTGGCCTGTTTAAATTCCGGGAGCGCAGAGTAGCAGTAAATGCGGACGTGCGAGAGATGTTTCATAGGATTCGAATAAACGAGGAAGACCAACAGTGTCAACGCATTTTGTGGCGAGACGGTGACAGCTCACGCGATCCAACAGTATACATCATGGAGGTTATGATGTTTGGTCCCAGATGTTCCCCTACTTGCGCGCAGTTCGTAAAAAATTACCATGCCAACCTTTTTAGGAATGAATGCCCCGAAGCTGTTTATGGATTGACAAAACGGACCTACGTTGACGACTATTTTAATAGCCACGATACGGTTGAAAAAGCTATCTCCGTCACAAAAGATGCTATTCGCATTTGCCATTCAATGAACTTTGATCTGGTAGGCATTCAATCGAATGAGCGAGAAATTTTGCAAGAGATGCCCGAGGGTTACGTCAACAGCAAACTGGTAAGCATCGATCCTAACGAATGTGATAGCTTGGTATCCAAAGTTTTAGGCATGTATTGGCATCCGTCATCAGACCGCTTCTCTTATAAACTTTCGGATGATGAGGACATGAACCAAATGTTAGCGTCGGATGCAGTAGTTACAAAACGAAAAATGCTCAAAACCACCATGAAGATTTTTGATCCTCTGGGAATCATTTCGTTGTTCATCATCCGAGGCCGCATCATACTTCAAGAAGTGTGGAGAGAGGGTTTTGATTGGGATGAGGCAGTTTCATCCGATTTGTGTATGGCCTGGCTGAACTTCATCAAGGAGCTGAAGCAAATTGAAAACATCAGAATTCCTCGCCGTTACGTCTCATGGAACCCTGACGTCTCCAAAGTAAGTCTGGTAGTGTTTGTTGATGCCTCGGAGAAGGCATTTGCAGCAGTGGCTTATTTACGCTTCGAGTGGAATGATAAAGTGGTAGTAACATTGGTCATGATGAAAGCAAAGGTTGCACCTGTTAAACAACTTTCAATTCCTCGCTTAGAGTTACAGGCTGCGACGCTTGGTGTACGATTGGCATCCACAATTAGGGAATCACATTCCATACGGATTGACGAATTGATGTTTTTGTCTGATTCTAAGACTGTTCTTTGTTGGATTAACTCAACTAAATATAAGTTTCCTGCCTTTGTAGCAACTCGAGTGGGTGAGATTCTTGATTCAACATCTCCGCGTCAGTGGTTTCACATAGGTTCCATAGACAACGTTGCTGATGATGGTACAAAATGGTTCGAAGCATCGATGGGAAATCAAGACACGAGGTGGTTCAGAGGGCCCGATTTTCTCAAGCGTCATATGATTGAATGGCCAATAACACCTGGCTTAGCTGCAGTTCAGTTGGAGAAGATAAATTGTGTAGAGAATAAACTTTTGCATCATGTGATAAAACAAAAAAGTTACTATGGTGCTTATGAAATGTTGTCTGCAAGATTTCAGGCAAGGTGGTCTTCGTCTGTCAGAGCAATTGCTTTTTTACTTCGCTTCAAAAACATTTATTTTGGAAGACCCACAGAGAAAGAAATCTTCGTCACTCCTTTCGAATATTTTCAGGCTGAAAATTGGATGTTTCGGAAGATTCAGGAAGATGTTTTTTCAACTGAGATCGCTTCTCTAAGATCTAACGGTAGAGTTAGTTCTTCAAGTTCAATTCTCAGTTTGTTTCCGTTTATTGATGAAGATGGGACGTTAAGAATGAGTTCGAGGGCTCAGAAAGCTAAAATTTCATATGCGTCACGTAATCCTGCGATCCTGCCTAATAGCCATCCTTTGGTCAGTTTGCTCATCGAATATCATCATGATAAGAACCTTCATATGGGAACTGCTTCGGTAATTTCGGACATTCGTGAACGAGCCTGGATAATCAGCATTCGAGGAGCTGTTGAGAGATGGAAGTCGAAATGCAATATGTGCAAACGTATCAAAGCTAAGCCGGTTATGCCGTTGATGGGTCAGCTTCCTGAAGCGCGCTTAGCATTCGACTCTCGGCCCTTTACTCATGTTGGTGTGGACTGTTTCGGCCCGTTGCTGGTTAAGTTTGGTCGAGGGACAGTGAAACGGTATGGCATGATTTTCACATGCCTTACGTTCAGAGCAGTTCAAATTGAGTTACTCAACGATCTAAGTTTAGATCAATGCAATATGGCTGTCAGGCGATTCGTCATCAATCGTGTCGTAACGAGGTTTTTCTATAGTGACAACGGTCTGAATTTTGTTGGTACAAAAAATTTATTGGACAAGGATGTTAAGGCCATGGAAAACTCGCTTAGCGAATACTCGTCGAAGTATGAGGGAATTTTGTGGCGTTTCATTCCAGCTTATTCACCGTGGATGGGAGGAGCTTGGGAGCGGCTCATACAATCAATAAAGAAGAGCATCGATTTTGTCCTTAAGGGCCTGGTACCGCGAGAAGATGTCCTGCGAAATGCCCTCATGGAGGCTCAGGGCCAAATAAATCGACGCCCGCTCACTCACATCCCAGTCGATCCGGAAGACCCCACACCTCTTACACCAAACTCAATGCTCTTCGGTGAAGATGATCGTGACATCACTGCGCCTGGTTTATATTGCGAAAAAGATGCTTGCAGCAAACTCTACAGTCGGCGGTCCCAACACTTGATGGCTGAACTTACTAAGCGTTGGTACTCCGAATATCTACCTGTTATAACAAGACGGTCAAAATGGTTCAGTACTACAAAACAAGTAGTTGTAGACGACATTGTCATTATGATCGAGCCCAACGAGATACGTTCGGCCTGGCAATTAGGTCGCGTTGTTAAGGTTTACCCAGGGCCGGATGGAGTTGTAAGAATGGCAGACGTTAAACTTCCTTACGGATCAATAAAGGTAAAAAGATCAATCGGAAGACTCGCTGTTTTGGACGTGAAGTCTTCGCTCTAGTTCTCAGACGGCCCCCGGAATGTCATCGAGTCAATATACAGTGCTCCATAAAAGTCTGCGTACAGCGACGAAACAGTGAAGAAAAGAGCTGTTATCTACAAGTGGTAGGTGATAAATTTAGTTTAATGGTACATTCCAATAAAACAATGTTTAGGGCTTTCATTTACAGTAAAATAAATTAAATTTTAATATTCATTTCAAAATAAATTGGTAAAATGCAAAAAAAGTTGTCAAACTCGATCCACAAAAGTTTGCGTACAGCTGTAAAAGCAGTGAAAAGAAAGGGAATAAAAATGTACAAATAAATTATTGTATCGCAGTTTTTTCAGTGTCAATTTTTAGTCGGATACCCTTTAGTCCCTACAACCTTCTTTTAATGGTTTTGCAGAGGTGCTGCCAATTTTTCAGTATAAGAACTTCGGATTTTCTCCCATTTTAATAACAAAGCTTCTTTTAAATGCACTTTATGACGGATACCGTGTATGCGGATCGTCCTTTCTAATGCACCCCCACACATGTTCGATAATAATGATATTTAGACTCTGTGGTGGAGTTCTAAGCATGTGATGAGTGTTAAAAACAGCCACATAAGTCCATTTTGTGCAGTATTTTTCGTGTCATCATTTAGCTCAATGTAGTAATGGTTCGAAATACCGACAACTTTAGTACTTGTTCTCTAATTTTTTTAACAATATCAAAGTACACGATCTGATTCATGATTCCTTCCATCATTTTCAGCTTACCGACCCCTGTAGACGCCAAACAACGCCAAACCATAAAACCTCCACCACGGTGCTTCACAGTTTTGATAGTTCATTTTGGATTAAGGACATCGTTCTGCCCTCAATCGACCATCAGACCCAAAATTGTGATATTTCTAATAGCCAGAGAATATAACCTTACATTTTTGGGTCTGACGACCATTTTAGGGCAGAACGATGTCCTTAATCCAAAAAAAATAGTATCAACACTGTGAAGCACGGTGGTTAAGGTATTATGGTTTGGCCCTGTTTGGCGTCAACAGGGGTCGGTAGGCTGTAAATGATGGAAAGAATCATGAATCAGATCGTGTACTTTGATATTCTTAAACAAAATTTAAGAACAAGTACTAAAGTTGGCAGTATTTCGAAGCATTATTACACTGAGCTAAATGATGACCCCAAACATACCGCCCAAAATGGGCTTATGTGGCTGTTTTTAACACTCATCACATGCTTAGAACTCCACCAGAGTCTAAATATCAATATTATCGAACATGTGTGGGGGTGCATTAGAAAGGACGATCCGCATACACGGTATCCTTCATAAAGCGCATTTAAAGGAAGCTTTATTATTAAAATGGGAGAAAATCCGAAGTTCTTGTACTGAAAAATTGGCAGCACCTCTGCAAAACCATTAAAGGAAGGTTGTAGGGACTGAAGGGTATCAGACTAAATATTGACACTGAAAACACTGCGATACAATAATTTATTTGTACATTTATATTCCCTTTCTTTTCACTGCTTTTACAGCTGTACGCAAACTTTTGTGGATCGAATTTGACAACTTTTTTTGCATTTTACCAATTTATTTTGAAATGAATATTAAAGTTTAATTTATTTTACTGTTAATGAAAGCCCTAAACATTGTTTTATTGGAATGTACCATTAAACTAAATTTATCACCTACCGCTTGTAGAAAATTGCCCTTTTCTTCACTGTTTCGTCGCTGTACGCAGACTTTTGTGGAGCACTGTATAATAAAAAGTTACATTTATTATATCAATTAGGAATTTAGTACTTTTCAAATTTATTATTTCTAGTTAAAATAATTGTTCAATGGCAACACTTTATATATTTATTTACTATTTTAAGTTAGTAACTTTTATAATTTCGTCACTTTCTTACACAAGAAAGAGACAGAAAGTTATATAATTGTTAAATTATCAGCACGTCCTTTTGACCTTCAATAGTTGAACTCAAATTAAAAGTCAAAAGCCATTCGATCTTGTTAGATTAGATTTTGTTAGAAAAGATTTCTGTGCAAAAGGATATTTAGTTAAAGTTGCTCAAAGCAAATTGAAATTCAAAATTGATATTCTGATACCAAATTGTAAGTCAATACATAAAACTTTTTATATCTTAAGATATCTAACCTGTATTATATTGCAGAAAATAAAATTGAATTTGTACCGCTGAGGAGAAGTACTTTGGTTTTTTATTGTTTAAAACCTTCTTCGTTGGATTGGCAAATTTTGGATATTCAATCTTTTTTGTTGGTTTGAATTGTTTAATTTCAGTTTTGTTTTGTGAAACAACAATTTTCTTTTGTCTTATTTCGAATTCTTTTGCATTCCTCACGTTTATTTAGATTATTTTTAATTAAAAATCAATAAATTAATGAATTAAATATGTTCCTACATAAATATATATGTAACAAAAAATGTGTATGTTTTTAAAAGATTTTTAGAACTCAAAAGAATGCAAAGAATAGATGAAGATGCAAAATAATGCAAACAAACGGAATTAATGCAAATGAATTCAATGAACTCAAAGCAAAGCAAAAAATGCATGCATTCCCAAATGATAACAATCAATTGATTGCTGTAAGTTGAATGTGAATTAAAAATGGTTGTAAGCATTTCAATGTTAAATGAATGATGATTGCAGAATTTGAAGTCAAAGCTTAGAAGTTAAATCAATGAATGCAATCTAATCCAAGTCACAGAAGATATATTCTTCTGTTGCATTTGCACTGGATCATACAGTGTGTTAGCATTTAGACTCGTTACGTTGTCTTGTATTTTATAAGAGCTGTTCTTCATTTTCACCATCCAATTGAAGTCTTCCTTGTTCATTTATTCGTGAGATTAGACCAATATTCTTCGCTCTGGTGGCATACTTGCATTCTTATAATAATAATGCCTTTTATTTATTTGCATAAAGATGATATTTCTTATTTACCTGAAGATAAAATTGTTAATCATTACAGTCTGAAATATCAATAACTATATTGACAAACTACATATGTCCATATGTCCAATAATTACAAATTCATGTAAACTGTAATCAAAGTTGTTATCATATTCAAATGCAATACAATTGAATGACGAAAAATGTCGTCCTCGTTTCTTTTGCGTTTGTATCCGAAAATTTAAGTTTTTTAGCTGGTGATTTTCCTCGGCTATTATTGCGCTGGCTCTCCTTCTTTTTGAGCGATCATTTTGAGGCCTTAATGCACTTTGTTCTTCTGTTGCATTTGCAAAGTATTTTGCTGTTTGTAAGCGATTAGATTCGTTACGTTGTATTCGCTCTTCCTCATTTTCGTCATGCAATCGAACTCTTCTTTGTGCACTTCTTCGCTCGCTTTGGCCAATATTTCTTCGCTTTGGTTGCATTCTTATTAAAATGATTACTTTAATTTTTTTTTATTTACACAAATATGAAATTTATATCTACCTAAGATAAAATTTGTAATCCTTTCAGTCTAAACATCAATAAAATTATACTTTCTGACATAAAAAACAGTGCTAGGTTGAAAATATTATACAATATCATTATATTTTTCACATATAAACATTCATTTTTCTTTTTTTTTTTATAAAAGTGCAGCGCCAGTCATCGAAAATTTCTCAAATAACTTTCTAAACCATGCCAGTCATTTTTTGAATATAGCCCGTTAATTTGAGCTCAATCCTTTGTGTAGTACCTGAGTCTATAGGTCATACACAGACAAACATTCATTTTTATATATATAGATAAAATTATATTTCTCATTTTACTTGCAAATAAGTTAGTTTTTGTTAATAATTTTGGTTTATTTCTACTTTTAACTTTCACAAAATTCACTTTTGTGTCGTGACAGCTGTTCAGGAGTACCATATTGCAAATACAAAAATATAGGCCGCTGCAGATGCGTTTTATTGGAAATTTCTCACTGTACTATATATAAAATCCTAAAAAAACACGCCTATTATCAGCCATTCCAAAAGTTTTTGAAAAGCTAATATCTGACAAATTGTGTGTAGGGCTTAAGCCAGTTTTAAGAGAACATCAACATGGTTTTTTTTAAAGGGAGGTCCACTGCAACCAATCTTTCTGACTACACTTCTTTTATTTTAACTGAAATGGAAAATAGAAACCAAGTTGTTGCAATCTACACCGATTTCAGTAAGGCTTTTGACAGAGTTGACATTGGGTTGTTAACTTTTAAGTTACAGAAAATTGGAGTACGAGGTAATTTATTAAAGTGGATTTCCTCGTATCTATCAGACAGAAAGCAGTATGTGAAATTTTGTGGTGTAAGGTTAGGTTAGGTTAGAAGGGGTGATGATACGGCAAGCCGCAACATCTCACTCGGATCTCCGTGGATCCATTGCGTTCCCCAGGATTAAGGTAGGTAGGTATGAGGAAGGTGGGTGATCGGGGATAGTTTAGGTGTGGGATGCCTCCCTGAACCATCCTGAATTCTGAATGAATTTCAGGATATTCTTTAGTGGCAAGGAAGAGATGTCGCCCATTTCGTCGAAAAAATATTCTCCGAGGGCTTCTTTTCTAGTTCTAGCTAAGCTGGGGCATTCGCAAAGGAAATGGGATGAGCCCTCTTCCGCCTCTTCATCTTGACACCCTCTACATAAGTCCGATGGGCTAATGCCCATTCTCCTCATGTGGGTTCCCATTGAGTTGTGTCCCGTTAGGATTCCAACTAGGAGCGATAGTTGAGGTCTGCTTATCTTTAGTAAATATTCAGTTTTTTTCTTCGAAATATTCGGCCATAAATTTCTTGAAACCCGACAAGTGTCAATTGATGACCATCTGACGTCTGCAGCTTCGAGGAAATTCTGGTGAATTTCACTTTTTACCTGCTCCAGTGGCACAAGTATAGAAGATTCGACCTGGCTCGGATCGAGAGATGATCCGTTTTTGGCCAGTTCATCTGCCATTTCATTCCCCATAATATCACGATGTCCTGGGACCCATTTTAGGGTAACAGTGTTCGTTGTGCCTAGAGATCTAAGCTCAATCCGACAACGATCCACCAGTTTGGACTTTACAGTGATTGAAGAAATGGCCCTAATGGCCGCCTGGCTATCTATGAAGATGTCGATATTACTATTGACTACTTCATAAGAGATTAGATATTTCGCGGCTTCGCAAACTGCAAGCACCTCCGCTTGGAATACACTGCAAAAGTTTGGAAGCTTCATTGATCTGTTGATAGGTGGGTTTACCGAGTAGATACCTGACCCTACCCCCTCTTTTGTTTTAGAACCGTCAGTAAACACCGAAACATGATTTGCATTAATGACCCTGTTTTCATTCCAGAATTCCCTTGTTGGGATATCTGTCATGGCCACTGGGTTGAAATCTATGTGTGGTGTGATGTAGTCTGTTTGAGTGTCTATGTCCGTAAAGTTCGTTATTATTTTATGACCGTAGTGGCCTCTTTTCCAGTTATTAGACTGTTTAAGTCTTAAAGCACTTTTGGCCGCCATCTCTTTTGTAAATAGATCGAGTGGGGCTAGTGAAAGGAATGTTTCTAGGGCTGCCGTTGGTGTAGTTCTCATAGCACTGGTTGTGCCGATACACGCTATTCTTTGGATTTTTGTCATGGTCTTAAGATTGGTTTCCTTATCTAAGGCTGGCCACCAGACCATGCATGCGTACGTAAGAATTGGCCTTATAATGGCTGTGTACATCCAATGAATGGTTCTGGGGCTGGGACCCCATCTTTTACCAAAAATTCTACTGCAAGTGTAGAAAGCTATTGAGGCTTTTTTCTCTCTTTCTTTTATATTTTCTTTCCAGTTTAGTTTACGATCAAGAACAACGCCAAGATATTTGGCAGTACCCGAAACCTGTAACGGAATTCCGTCAATGGTTGGCGGGACTATGTTCGGAATATTACGTTTCCTCGTAAACAGAACCAGTTCTGTCTTTTGTGGGTTAACGCTAAGTCCGCAGCTACTGGCCCAATCACTGAGCTTGTTAAGGGCCGTTTGTAGGAGCTCGCACAGGGTAGGGGCAAATTTTCCTGAGGCCATTAACACAATGTCATCGGCATATGCCACGACCTTGATACCACTCAGATTTAATTTTAATAAAATCTGGTTGACAACAAGAAGCCAAAGCAGAGGAGATAAGACTCCACCCTGTGGAGTACCCCTACACGTCCTTACTTTTAACTTGCTATCGCCCATTTCCACATTAATAAGTCTCGTTTGGAGCATGGAGTCAATCCACTTTATCAGTATCGGATCAATACCCATAGAGTTTAGGGCTTGTCGAATTGCACTGTTGTCGACATTATTAAAGGCCCCTTCTATGTCGAGGAATGCTACTAGAGCAAATTCCTTGAAATGAATTGATTTTTCGATTGTGCCGACCACTTCATGAAGCGCCGTCTCAACAGATTTGCCCTTCATGTATGCATGCTGGGCCTGCGAGAGCACGCCATCATTCAGTTTAAGGCGAATATTAGTTTCAATTAGCCTTTCCAAGGTCTTGAGAAGAAAAGAGGAGAGGCTTATAGGCCTGAAGTCTTTCGGTTTGGTGTGGGTGGGCTTGCCAGCTTTCGGTATGAAGATGACGTTGACTTCTCTCCAACTAGAGGGAATATAGGTGATGTTAAGACAACCCCTAAATATGTCCACTAGAATTGGAACAATTATGTCTTTAGAGCTTTGGAGCATAATTGGGATTATTCCATCAGGCCCTGGAGACTTGTATGCTGAGAAGGAGTCAATGGCCCAAGCCACCTTTCTACTATCTACTATTTGGGTACCTATGTTAGAGATTTCACTTATGTTGGGGCCTCTGTCCACAGAAGGTGTATCGATAGTACATCCTGGGAAGTGAGTGCTTAAAAGTGACTCTAAAGTTTCGGAGCAGGAGTCCGTCCAGGTTTCATCAGGTCTTTTTAAAAAGCCTGGAGGGATGTGAACCTTAGACATTACTTTCCTGAGCCTGGCAGTTTCATTTGTTGACTCAATGTCTGTGCAAAATGATTGCCAGGCTGCTCTTTTTGCATAGGTTGTTCGATTTTTGTACATGTTTTTACTGATCTTGAAGAGATCCCAGTCAGCTGGTTCATTACTACGCTTTGCTCTGTTGAAAAGCCTCCTTGAGTTTTTTCTGAGGACTGACAGCTCTTTTGACCACCATACGGGGTTGAGTTTGCCTTTTCCTTTGGTTATGGGGCAAGAGCTTTCAAAAGCATTAATAATGGCTGACGTTAGTTCACTAACATGCTTTTCAATCAGCGAGTAATTTGTCAGTGGTTGATTTTCATAACGACCCAAAGATGAGGCCAATCTTGTATTGAAGGCTTCCCAGTTTGTTTTTCTGGGATTTCTATAGGGTTTTGGAGTTTCAATTTTATGCTCTATTTGGAATATTATCATTCTATGGTCTGAGAATGTAACATTACTTGTGACCTTCCAGTTACTAACTGCGATCGAGTCGGAGTTAGTAGAAAGTGTCACATCGAGCACCTCTCTTCTGTTTCTAGTAACGAAGGTTGGTTCGTTACCTTTATTTAAAATCAACAAATTTTCTTTAATGATAAATTCAAAAAGTGACTCACCTCTTTTATTTGTGTCCGTACTCCCCCATTGTAGATGATGAGCATTTGCGTCACAGCCAACTAGGAAGTCCCAACCTTTCTTACCTGTTGTTGTAACGAGGTCATCAAAAGCGGTTGACGGCGGTGGCCCCGGTGAATCACCTGGCATGTAGACGGAGGCTAAGATCAGGGGCGGGGCCCCCTTTCTTTCGCACTTCACCGTCGTCATGTCTGCACTACTATGGGAAGATAAGAGGAAAAGATTTAAACATTTTTTCGCCACTATACGACCTTCATGCAGACTTTGTGGTGTAAATTCTCGTGTTCCCCAAGGTAGCCACCTTGGTCCCCTGTTCTTTTTGTTATCCATTAATGATTTGACTGAATTGTTTGAATATTGTCAGTTTCTGTTATTTGCAGATGATCTTAAGTTATTTAATGTGGTTTACAATGTGAATGATGGGCTCAAAATGCAAAAAGATATTAATACTCTAGTCAAATGGTGCAATATAAATGGTATGCCGTTAAATGTCACAAAATGTAATGTAATCTCTTTTTCTAGAAGAAAAAATGTATGTCTATCTTATAAACTATATTATTGACGGAAAAAAACATTGAAAGAAGTGAAGTTTTAAAAGACTTGGGCATACTTGTCGATACTCGCCTCACTTGCAAGCATCAAATTGATAAAGTTTATTCTTAGAGCAACAGCATGTTAGGATTTGTGAAGCGTAGGTCAAAAGCACTGAGAAGCTTTAATTGGAATCTAGAGAATTTTGTACTGCCTCCATACGAAAGCCATTTAAAACTAATACATTTGTTAAGCCTTGCAAAACGTAGGATACTTTCTGAAGCCCTCTACGTTTATGATATTTTGAATGGTAATATGACTTCAACCACTTTATGTTCTAAAATATGTTTACAAAATTCTCGTTGTCTAAGGCATACCAAATATTTGGAAGAAGCAATACACAAGACAAACTATGCAAATCATGAACCGTTTAACCGTTGTAGTATAACATTTAATAAATACACTGACTTCTACAATATTAACATGAGTAGAGAAACATTCAAAAAAACTATATTGTCTCTTATGATGTGTGAATCTTCTTTGTAAATATTGTTATCTATATTTTAATTTCTTTATTTTATTTTAATAATACTTAAATTTACTTAAATTAATATTAAAATAATGTATATTAAATTATTAATCTATTATTAATTTTTTTCTAAATGATATTAATCCATTTTCTTAGCCTTAAATTGTTGTCTGATATTGACTAAAAAATAAAACTAAAACTAAAAAACTAATGAGTATTTTATTTTATTCTACAGATGATGTTGTTCATAGTTTCGAAAAGGAATACCTCAACTTCATGAAAACTGGAGTTGAATCCATTTCCTTAAAACAAATTTCAAAAGATCTTGCCAAATCATATTCAAAAAACATATTGATAAATGAAATCGAGGAACTTTCTCTATCTGATCAGGTAAGACAATATTTTTAACCATGAACATATATTTTCATAGAAGTTCAATCTTACACACTAAAAAATTTAACCAGATCCTTATTTGCACATCATGCCGTGCAGCAACCAATGTAATAATCCGCTTGTTCCGTGAAGATGGTGAATTGGCTGCTGTCGGAGATGCTGCTCTTAAAAAAACTATGATTGAACTATGCAATCGTTTTAAGATTCAAACGAAAGAAACTTGTGAAGGAATCATCAACATTTACTATGTATGTAAGATGTTAAAAGCTTATCTTAAGTTTATATTAAAATTGTGTTAATTGCGTTCAATTTATTGATAGCCAACTGCCAAGTTTTTAGCTGAGAAAAGCAAAATTGACTCTCGTTCCTTTTGTGGAACTTTTTTGCATGCCGGTCTCTGTAAAATCAAAGACGAAGAATTCGATTGGAAACTCACAATTGACTCTAATGGACCGCAGATCGAAAGTCCCAAGACTGAAATTCCAGTTAAGGGAAATAATGACTTGAGCATTGTTCACATCACTGATATTCACTATGATCCGCTGTATGAAGTTGGAGCCTTAGCTGATTGTGACGAGACGTTATGTTGTCAACTTTACAAAAATATTTCGGAAAATACGGAAAAAGCAGCTGGTTTCTGGGGGGATTATCGTAACTGTGATATGCCTTGGCATACCATAGCTGACTCTTTTAAACAAATAAATAAAAACCACGAAAAGATCGATTATATTTATCAGACAGGGGATGTGGTGGATCATGCATCGTGGTTGGGATCCCGGGAAAAGAATATAGAAAGTTTGAAGAAAGTGTTTGAGGAGCTTAAGGCAACATTTGGTGATATTCCTGTGTTTCCGACAGTTGGAAATCATGATAGTCATCCAGCTCATGGGTAAGTTTATATTTTAAATATAGAAATTATTCAAAAGACGCTTCTTAATTCAAAAAATAAGATTCGCACCCTCAAATATCACCGATGAAGAACTCAGCATCCAATGGCTTTACGACCTTCATGCAGACTTATGGTCTAATTGGCTACCAGCATCAACTCAAGAAACAATCAAAAAAGGTGGATATTATACTGTGAGCCCTCGAGAAGGATTCAGAATTATTGCCCTCAACAACAACGACTGTTACACTTTGAACTTTTGGATTCTATACAACGGTTCATATCCATCACAACAACTCGAATGGCTTCATGATACTCTCTTGCAAGCAGAGAAAGATAATGAGCATGTGCATATTTTGTCCCATATTCCATCTGGAATCTCAAGCTGTTGGAGTGTTTGGTCACGTGAATTTACTAGAATTATTGAGCGATTCAGCAGAACAATCAGTGGAATTTTCAATGGGCACTCCCACTATGATGAGTTGAGTCTTTATTATTCGAATAAAACAATTCCTATGAATGTTGCCTGGAATGGAGGCAGTTTGACAACGTTTAATACAAAAAATCCCAACTACAAGATTTATCAAGTCGAGCCATCGTCTTTCGTAGGTTATCAGACAAGTGTTTTATTGAAAAATCTACTTTAATTCATATTTTTTTCTAGCAAGTGGTTGATCAAGAGGTATGGTTTTTAAATCTAACAAAAGCTAACTTAAAACCTGATGAAAGTCCCAAATGGGAGCTTGAGTATAAGATGTCTGAAGAATTCAATATTACAGATATGAGTCCTGCTTCTCTTGATGGACTTCTGACAGAGTTTGCCGAGACTCCTTCTCTTTTGAGAAAGGTTTGTATATAATGATCCTTTTTCAAGTCCTGTAATAATTTTTTTTTTGTTCAGTACTGGTGCATATTTGTTGTTAAAAGCGATCCAATGGTGAAAAAAGGATGCAGTCATGAGTCTCTGAAAAATTTAATTTGCCGCCTGGCTAGAAGTGATAATACTCAAACAGAAAGATGTGAGGTGCTCAAATCCACTCTACAGAAGAAGGTAAGTAGAGTTTAACTGGTTTAATTAAAATTACATGTTTTATACATTTTCATTTTTTTCAGCTTGATGCTGAAGAAATCAATGGCATAGATGGCAAATGCGGGTGCATTAGTGGTGCTACTTTAGCTGTTGCTCTTAAATTCACAACTATTTTATTCTTTTACTTTGGCTCAAAATTTATATTTAAAGTTAAATTTTAGTTTCAGTTAATTTATAAAGATTTTTTGTTCTTACTTATTTATTGAACTAAGCATGTACTTGTACTGGTCTTTGATTTTTCTTAAAAAAGCATTAGTTTTTTCAAATAAAACCTACATTTTGAACTTAATATTGGCCATAGTATGGCTGTCGTAGCAATAGATCCACTGGTAGTCTCATGACATATCTCACTGAATGCTTGAACTATTTTTGTTCACTATTGGAGAATTCCCTTGTTACATGTGAGACACTCGTACAAGAACTCAATGGCAAGATGTGAGCTGATTGTTAAACAATTTAAAAGAGCTTAAATATTTGTTGATTCATTTAATTAATTTTTAAGTATCTTGGTGCAATCTAAATTTTGCTGAGCATTATGTGTGGTACATAAAAACTACCATTGTTTTAAATTTGAGTTGTTTAAGAAGCACAAGTTCATTAAAACCTTTTAATGGAAATGCGTTAAAGAACATACAAAACCTCTCACAGTACTAAGATTAAATTTAATAATAGAAGAACTTTGAGAAAAATAACACTGTGCTAGGTAATGCTACGGATATCCAGACCAAAGCCAAAACAGGGAAATACTGTGAGGAAGTTCGACGTCGGACGGCTACAGTCGCAGGAAATCGCCAGGTCCTTTTCCGATCGAGTCTCTCGCGCCCTCTTAACTAGTCCTTTGCCGCCACTGCAAACATCGAGAACCAGTGGAAAAACTGCCAGGAAGCCATCAGGGTGCCGCCTCTGTGCTGGGTTTGCCCGACCACCACAGCGAAACCCCTGGTTCGACGAAGAATGCCGGCAAGTACATGCAGCCAAACAACAGGCATACAAAGCGGCCGGCGCTGCAAAGAAGGACCAGAGCTGCTCGCGAGCTCTACGAGCAGAAGAGGAGAGAGGAACACAAGCTTCTTAGAAGGAAGAAGAAAGAGCATGAGAAGCGCGCGATCGAGGAGTTAGAGAGATGCCACTGCAGGAATGAAGTTCGGAAGTTTTACCAAAAAGTAAAAAGAACCTCCCAAGGTTACAAGGCCCGAACCGAAGCCTGCAAAGACGATCAGGGGAACATCGTGGTGAAATCGCAGTCGGTGCTGAGGATATGGAAAAATCATTTCTGCAGATTGTATAACGGCGATGACGAACCGAATTCCGCTAACATGCAAATTGCACCATTCAACTTGGACGACGTAGGCCAACAATTCCGTCCACCCAATCTTGACGAAGTGAGGATAGCCATATCTAAACTTAAGTCCAATAAAGCTGCTGGAGCTGATGGCCTTGCGGCTGAACTATTCAAAGTGGCTGGCGATGAATTGGTTAGGAGTATGCACCAGCTCATCTGTAAAATATGGTGGGAGGAAAGCATGCCCGATGAATGGAACCTCAGCATTGTTTGCCCGATCCTCAAGAAAGGTGATCCTCTGGACTGCACCAACTACAGAGGCATCAGTCTTCTTAATATCGCCTACAAGATCTTCTTTGCCGTACTTTGTGAACGCCTGAAGCCATTCGTCAACAACCTGATAGGTCCATATCAGTGTGGCTTTAGGCCAGGGAAGTCCACCATCGACCAAATATTCGCACTACGACAGATCTTGGAGGAAACCCAGGAGTTTCAAATCGATACCCACCACCTTTTTATCGATTTCAAGGCCGCGTATGACAGCATCTATAGAGACGAGCTATATAGAGCAATGTCTAGTTTTGGCATCCCTACCAAACTCGTCCGTTTGTGCAGGATGACGATGGAGAATGCACGCTGCTCCATCAAGGTCGGCAAAGACCTCACCGACACCTTTGATGTCAAAAAAGGTTTTAGGCAAGGCGACGCGCTGTCATGCGACTTCTTCAACATCGTTCTTGAAAGAATAGTGCAAAACTCTCATGTCAACACTAGAGGCACAATCTTTCAAAAGTCCGTCCAATTACTCGCTTACGCTGATGACATTGACATAATAGGATGAACAAAGCGTGATGTCAGTGGTGCTTTTGTGAGCATTGAGAAGGAAGCCAAGAAGATGGGTTTAACGGTGAATGAAAGCAAAACGAAGTATATGCTGTCAACAAGAAAGGACACCCAACACCGACGTCTAGGACAGAACGTCACTATAGACAGCTATAATTTTGAGGTGGTCAGAGACTTTGTCTACCTAGGATCCGCTATAAACTCAGCGAACGATACCAGTGCTGAGATCAAACGAAGAATTACTCTTGCCAATCGCTAATTCTTCGGGCTAAGAAGGCAATTGAGAAGCAAAGCCCTCTCTCGAGCAACTAAACTGTCCCTGTATAAGACGCTTATCATCCCGGTCCTGATGTATGGTGCAGAGGCATGGACACTGCTAACGGTGGATGAGAACGCGTTAGGCTGTTTCGAGAGGAAAATTCTCCGGGTGATTTTTGGTCCCGTCTGCATAGATGGGGAATGGAGGAGAAGATACAACCACGAACTGTATGGACTGTACAGCGACACCGACCTAGCCACAAAAGTGAAAAGCCAACGACTAAGATGGCTGGGTCACCTAGAGCGAATGGACACCAATGCTCCGGCCCGGAAAGTCTTTGAATCCAACCCCGTGGGACAACGCAGAAGATGTGGACAGCGTAAAATGTGGCGCACGCAACCAACTTGGCGTGCGAAACTGGAGACAGCTAGCTAGAAACCGAGCCGGCTGGAAGAAGCTTGTTGGTTGAGGCCTTGGTCCACCCCGCGGACTGTAGCGCCACCTTAAGTAAGTAAGTAAGTAACACTGTGCTAGTTCAAAAAACCGACAGATAGCGCACATACATATCTACTAAAGATAATTCGGACATCTTGAACAAGATGGCGTACTTAGTTTTTCGAGATTAGGTCAAATAAGAAAGATTTTCGATTTTAAAAATTTGCTTACAAGCCTGAAATAAACGATACAAATCTTGATATATTTGATATGTTTTGATTTTTAATCGATAAGTGATCAAATATGTATTTTTACTTGCGATATAGGTACTATAGGGCAAGTTTTGGATTCGTGCAAAAAAAAAATTTCGAGATAACAATCAAACATGACATTACGATTATAGAGAACACGAAAAAAGTGGGTGGCACAATTCTGTCTGTCTGTCTGTCTGTCTGTCTGTCTGTCTGTCTGTCTGTCTGTCTGTCTGTCTGTCCGTACCTCAACCTACAGCCTAAACCACTGAAGCGATTTTCTTCAAATTTTGAACTTAAGATTTTTTTGTAACTCTCCAGAGGGGAAATTGAAATTTTTTTTTTAGCTCAAAAAATAACGGTACTTGCCATACAACCGTTAAGGAAAAGCTTCTTTATCTCAAAAACGGCTCCAACGATTTTGATAAAAAAAAATCAGTGTATTATTGTAGATATGATATACCTTTGAGTAAGAAAAAAAATCACCAAAAACATTTATTAACGGTACCTGTCATATAACGGTTTTTTTTATTTTTGAATTTCTCATTAACCGCTCATCCGATTTCAATGATTTTTTTTGCACAAAAGCTTTGTTAGAATATAAATAATACTGCATACCAAAATTTTTGAAAAAATAAATTTTGGATTTTTAAAAAAAGATTCAAAATTTTTTTTTGAAAATTCAATATTTCAAAAACGGGTTGATGAATTGTTTTGAAATTTCAGTTTTAAATGTATATTAATATATACTCAAAATTGGCATACCAAATTTTTTTTTGGAAAATGTTACAAAAATTTTATATATAAAAAATTAATTTTTAAGAAAACGGCTCCAACGATTTTAAATTTTTTTTTTGCACATATTGATATTTTTTTAAGTAATCAAATGGCATACTTTTTTTGGCGCTCTAAGTTATTTATCAGGCTGTTTAAACAATTAAAAGAACGATTTAAATGCTTTTTTATACTTTTTCTGTAATTACTTGAATATTTTTTAAAGTTCTTAAGTTCCACACAACTTGAACATAAGAGCAAGTACGTGCGATCCAGTCGTGCATTTTATTTTTAGTTAAATTACAGTTTTCAAAATTTATAAAGTCAAAAAAAAAAAACTTACAATTCGACACTTTAAAACACGTTTTTCAACAGAAAAAACATAATTTTTTGTTCAATTTTACCTTAAATTTTTAATTAAATGAAGTTTGTTCATTTTATTTGGCCTATATTACTTTATATTTATTTTTGAAATATAGGACAACATTCATAAGAACCTACACATCGATTGGTTAGGTGTTATATCAATTTGTATTAAAAATTTCATAGCCTAGGAAAATTAGATAAACAAATGGCAAAGCTTCGAAAAAATTCCGACAAAGCTGGATTTTGGTGGAGAGCTTTGTTTTGACGTCTTAAGCATTTCCTAAAATGTTCCGTCAATTTGGACAGGGGTTAAATTTTTAAGGGGGAGTAAAAGGGGCTAAAATTAATTTTTTTCTTAATTACTCGAAAACTATCAGTTTTTAGGAAAAAAGTGAAGCTACAAATTGTAGCTTATGTAATTCTCCACAAAAAAATTATAATACTTTTTTAATACAATCAATAGATTCAGAGCAAATCGTTCAAGAACTTCATGATGAAGCAAATTTTGTCAACAATTTATTCAAATTTTATTAATCGATGGGCAAAATTTTGTATACGATTTGTTTATGAAACCAAATTTTTGGGGTGGCTGGGGTAAGGGGAAGGCCACCATCTTGAAAAGGAAAGTGATTTAGTTTTTATTCAACAACAAAATCAAGCGAGAATAACATTTATTTAATAAAATTATCTAAACAATGAGCTATATTAACCAACTCTGTAGGTAAATTAGTATTGAAGTTATAGCGTGTCAAATTAACACTTGTGATTTTGTACTGTAAAAGGGATAAATTACAGTTATTTGTAAATATCTCAACCAATATAATTTTTTTTTCAAAAAATTTATAAATTTATATTGTTTCTCATAAAATTCTACACAAAAAAGATAATAACACTTTTTTGGGAAAAACGGGCAATTGAGAAAACGGACAGTTTTTATTTATTTCAAAAAATTAATAAATTTATATTAGGCGTGTTTTGTTGACCTCCTTAATGTGAACATTAAGATACGTTCCACATTCAGCCATAGAGTTACTGGAGTTCAAATGTGAAGTTAACTTGTCGTTGTTGGAATTTGCATTGGAAAATTTGCCTTAATGTGAAGTATTTCTTAATGTTTACATTAAGGATGTCAACAAAACATGCCTATTGTTGCTCATAAAATTCTACACAAAAAAAAATTATGACACTTTTTTCGAAGGAGCAACAGATTTTGAGAAAAACGGGCATTAACCTACTCATTACCTATTTTACCCAAGCAAGATAATGAAACAAAATCACATTACAGTAAAAAGCTCTTATTAAAACGTTTCTGCTCGTTTTTCGTGAAATCTGTTGCTCCTATACGAAAAAAAGCATTATAATCTTTTTTGTGGAGCTTCACCTTTTTCCAAAAAAAATAATAGTTTTCGAGTAATTAAGAAAAAAATTAATTTTAACCCCCTCCCCCCCCCCCCCCCCTACAAAATTTAACCCCGACCCAAATTGACGGATTTTTTAGGAAATGCTTAAGACGTCAAAAAAGCTCTCCACCAAAATTCAGCTTTGTCGGAGGCTATTAAATTTATAAATACAAATCGAAAATCGGCAACTACCGGTGTGGCTTCTATCCAGGCAGATCGAGCATATGTAGAAGTAGATCAAATATCACTATCAGGCAAATCCCGGAAAACAAAAATTAAACGGGCCAACGAATTTCAAGTCGGAATTCACCATCTATTCATCGGCTTCAAAACCGCATATGATGACATTCATCGCCAAGAGCTCTATAATAGTATAATAATAATAATGTTATATATGAATATTATAAACACTGGAAGATTAAAATTAACGCTGGGAAGAGTCAGGCTATCTTTTTCACAAGAAAAAGAAAGAACTGTTTCTTACCCAGCATAAATCTGAAGGTTAATAACTGTGATATTCCTTGGGTTGACTCTGTCAAGTACTTAGGTATTTACTTAAACAAGAAATTGACCTTCAAGGAACACACAAAAAATACGATGAGTAAATTGAATTTAGCAATAAGATTATTATATCCTTTGATAAATCGAAAGTCATTGTTTAGCAACCAGAATAAGCTCTCTATCTACAAAGTCGTTTTTCAATCAATAATTTTGTACGGATCACCAGTCTGGGGAAAATGCGCCAAAATGCATAGAAAAAAGCTTCAAGTATCTCAAAATAAAGTTCTAAAAATGATCCTTCGTGTTCCTTGGTTCTACTCAACATCAACATTACATGAGCAAACTAGAGTAAAAACTATTGAAATGAAAATTGAAGTTCTCAATGAAAAATTCATTAGAACATGTCAAAACAGTGATAATGCATTAATTGTTGAACTTATTGAATAATAATTTTATTTTGTATATTATATAATTTATATATAACTTTGCAATGTTTATATGGATGCTTAGATCTATTTATCAATGTGTGTATGTAATATTTATTTATTTATTGATATATTCATTTTTTTTGTTTATTTATTAATTTATTTATTTATTTATCTACTTATTTATTTATTTATTATTTATTTATTTATTTATTTATTTATTTATTTATTTATTTATATATTTATTTATTTATTTATTTATTTATTTATTTGATTATTTAATTTATTTATTTGTTAATGTTAACTGCTATTAAACTGTTTATTTATTTATTTATTTTGTTAAATAATTCAAAGATTTAAAGCATTTTCTGTGATATTTTTGTATTAAGTTATCTATTAATCATATTTATATTTATTTATTATTTTGATTATTATATTTTTTTTTTTTTTTTTTTTACTTATTTATTATTCAATATACTCTAAGCAATTTATGCTAATACTAATATTCTGTGATATAAAATACGAGAACACAAACATTTACATGAAGGTTTTTTTTCCATATTTTTCCTTCCAACTTTCTTCTTAAATTAAACATGCAATTTAAAATCATAAAATATATTTTCAGAAGTAAGATAAAAATATAACTTATCATATCTCTGTACTGTGCAATGACTTAAAACTGTAAAAAATATGTACAATTTTCAAATGGAAACAATAAATATATCTATCTATCTATCTATCTAGCTCTATAATAGCAATGGCTTTCATGGATTTGGGGCCAGCAAACAGATAAGTAAACAAGTTGAAGCTCGTTTTCTAAAAACTTGAATTTATGAGTACTATAGCTGTATCGCCATTTTTGTGCTTTGTTTTCATGAAACTAGCTCTAAATGCTATTATTAAATGCAATTGTTTTTCTTAAAACCAAAGTATTTGATTAAAATATAAATAAAATGCCCGACTGAGTCGCAGGTTCTTGCACTTATGTTCAAGAGGCTGAGGGTTTGAAAAAAAGGGACACGGAAATTAAGAGCAAAAATGTTTAAAAGTATGAAAATTAGCGAAAACAACTCCTTTAATAGTTTGAGATGAAAAAAAGAGCTCCATCTTTATTCTTGACAGAATATATTACTGTATGGAAAAAAATTTTTAATTGTTGGAGCGCTCTTTTAAAAAAATATTGTTTTGTATATAAAATTCTTTATTAGATACTTATTTAAGTGCATATCAAAATAGAATTCAAAAAAAAAAAAATTACCAACGTGATTTTGGGACATTTAATTTTCAAACAAATAATTTAAAACTTTTTCTAAAAAATCAAAAGTTTCCTTGTTCAAAGTTTTGTTATTTGAACTTATTTCAAATTTGTGCAAACAAAAATTAATCTAAATCCGTTCTGCCGATAAAGAGAAATTTCAAAACAAAGAAAAATTCTATGAAAGGTTCTATTAACAGTTGCTGTGTAATTTTTTTTATAATTTTTGGTAGTAGATCCCCACTAATTTTAGCATACGAAAAAAGTTTTATCAAAATCGCAGGTCATTTAAAAAAAAAAAAATTAATACGGTTTTTTAATATTTGTATGGAAAGTGCCATTATTTTTTCTTAAAATAAGTAAGTTCTGAGTGTCTAAAAATCTATCATGTTGTTTGGTTATAAAAATAATGCTATTTCATAACTTTAAAGAAAATCGATCCATCCGATTAAGGTTGTGGCTCAAGTTTGATCAAAGGCTCGAGTTCGATTTTTCTTACTTTCCATATAGAACCTTCCTAATATATGGATATTGCAAGTAAAAAAGTTCTTAAAGCTTCTAGTGTATATTTTGTTTGTATACATTTTAAGAGCCTTCTCGCGGCGTGAAAGCTGAAACTAAAACGTTTTGAACCTTTGTATTTGTGATCATAAGAGTTTTTCAGATTTTTTGATGTATTTTTATTTTTTGGGGACACCTGGCAAGGAGAAAGCTGAAAGTAAAACGTCTGGAACCTTAGTATTCAAGATAAGTGCATAATCCTGTATTGGTTTCATATTATTTCAAGTTGTTATACCTCCGACACAAAAAGTGGATAAATTTCCGTTTTTGAAGTCCCACCTTCATCCCCGCTGAAATATAAAATCGTTCCGAATTTGCTATAATATTTTTTTTTGTGCATGTAAATTTATTTTGGTTCAACCTCCACTCGTTTAAAATATTCTGCCGGCTCTCGATCTATAAGTACTTTCAAGAATCATTACAAATTTTGCTGAACAATAATGTCATCTCGTTGTTAAATATATAAACTCAAAAATTATGTCAATTAATTTTTTTCATTTTCTAACGGGAGTAACTCGAAAGCTCCAAAATGATAGCGGGAAACGGATCACGAAACATTTGTTGTCTTATCGTGTTAAAAAGTTAAAAGACATTTTTTTAAAACTGTGTAAGCAACTTCGGAAAGTAGTACACATAAATCCAATTTTGTCGCTAGACACTCGGGCGTATACGTACTTTTTTATTTTATTGAAATTTGAAGATTTTTCTTTTATAAATATGTACATACATATAGTCCCCTGATTGCAATAACTAGGTAATTCAATTTTCTATTTTTATAATATATCGGCAAAAACGGTATTATTTTGTACAGTTTTATAGATGTTTTTTTTAAATCTTTTTATACCATTGACAAATATTGGATATTTGTGAAGTTGCAAGAATATACAAATTAATTTTTCCATCGTCCTCCAGTAGCTAGGCTTCTATAAAGGTTGCTATCTTCAAAATTTATAAAATTGAGTTACCTAGTTCTTGCATTCAGGTGACGAAATGTATAATATTTTAACGCACCTTTATTATAAGAATCAAATATAATTTTAATAATCATCATAATATTTTTAATTACTCGTAGTAGTGCCTATTTTTTATAAATACACATATTATGCTTCAAATAAAACTTGACCAGATAAAAATGAAAGTATACTGAGAAAAATATTGAATATGTTCATATTTAAATCAAACTCAAATACATACGATTTGGCATGGAAGCGATATCGATTTAATTTAAATAGAAATGTATTTATTCATCGTTGACATGATTTGAACTCGAATGTTTTTAAATTAACTTTGCTTTCTGTTTGACTTCAAAATATTTCTATTTGTTTTTATCAACTTCATTCAATGTTGTTTCAAATAGAACCATGTTAATTTTTATTGAATAGTTACGTGTTTGAATCAAAGACGTTTTTTGTTTAAAACAAATTCAGGGTACCTACATTCATGCAATGGCGCAAAGTCATCGTAAACGTAGTAAAGTTGTAAACTGCGTAAGTCTGTCTAATTTTCCATACAAACTATGACAGATTCCCGAAGTTTAAAACTTTACTACGTTTATGACGGCTTTACGCTGTTGTATGAATACCCTTCTTATTTTAACGTCAACTTTTTCAAACAGACAAGCCTATAATCAAAAAGAAAAAAAACGCAATTAGTTAACTTTTTATTAAAATTTATTTTTAATTCTGAGTAACATTTACTTCTATGCCACTAATATCATTATTGGCTTTATTTTAATGGAAGATGAAAAATATTTTGGTTAAATTATCCACTCTGGTTTTGTAGTTATAAATAATTTGATGTAAAATGTAGGACCAACATTTCCTCGGCAGCGTCGGCAATGCTAAATTTGAGTTTGTTTTTACCTGTGATGCTGTAAAACAGTGTTACTATACTGTTGAGAAGTTCTTGCAGTAATGTTGTCTGTCAGCACTATATAAAATATTTAAATTTTTATTTTGACCTTTATTAATACATTTAAGAAGCGTTAACTTACTTTTTTCCACTAGCTGTTTGCAGGAAGCCAATTCCTCTCGGGATTTTTGTTTTAAAATTTCTTTTACTAACACTCACTTCATAACTTAATATTGCCATCAAATTCTAGAATTCTTTTCAGAACAAACAACCGATGTCATGTGCGCGACGGAATTTGGAATTATTTTAGACACCACGGCCGACACGGCTATAAAAATCAAAAGATTGTTACAGTTATGTTTTCTCTTCCTTTGAGTTCAATTCAAACTGATTCGAGTTTAAATTTAACATTAATGTTCAATCTCTTTCTCATCTCAAAGTTTTAAATGCGTTCATATTTAAAAGAAAACTCGAACATGTTCATTTTATGTTAAATACTTTTAACTGAGTAAAATAATTTAACAGGTATTTCAAAAATTAAACTCAATTTAGTTTGAATTCATGTAAAAATTACGTGTGGCTTCAGATGCAATAATTAAACATGAATGGCTTTGATTTAAACAGATTTTACCTCAAATATAGTATTTTTGAATCTGAACTGATTAGAAGTAGATTTAAATTGAATTCTATTTGAACTAATTTAAACATATAGTTGAACATGCTTCTATTTAAATAACTCATAGTTCAGTTTTCTCAGTGATTCTTCATTGGTGTAACGTTCTTTCAAAGTCATTCCTTTGTCAAATACTTTGTTTAGAAATAAAAAAACAACCGAGTTTCTGTGTAATAAACCTAATTTATTTTCATTACAAAATATGCAAGCTCATTTTAATTTACATGTAAAATAATATTATGAGAATCGTAAAAGTATTATCTGTTAAAGATATAGCTTGTATCCTTTTTTGACCAAGAGCATGTAACAAATTTTTGCAGCTAAAAGAAACCAAAAAGGATTCACATTGAAAGCAGTCCTGGTGAAGCAAGCACGCAGTGGTAATATTCCAGAAAAAGTGCATCAAGTACATCTGTTCAGAAAATTGAATTAGTTATAAGGTAACCACTTCAAAGACATCACATATTGACTCGCTGATTTTAAATATGGCTACGAAATACACCTTAATGGTCCCAAAACCACCAACAGACATAATCAATTTTTTTAAAAATGTTTTTTGACTTTTGGCTAACTAATTTAAATAATAATATCTCTTGATTGAAAACGAATAACCAATAAAGCATCACAAAATACATCACAATCCAAAGTATACAAATAGTCAAAAGACGATCTGAGTTCAATTTCCGGAACATATGACTAAAAGCGTTTGATTCCATTAAAATGAAAATATAAATGAGAGACGTTATGGTATTTTGATATTTCGTAGCATGATACATATAAATTGCAATTATTATTATTAAAGTGGGCTTTATGTAAATAGAAATCCACACAAATGCAGTAAATGTTATATATCTATAAAATATAGATAGATATTTTATTTCGTACTTCAAATAGTATAATAATTGGTTGCTACCGCTCAGTTTACTCAGAGATTTGATACTAAAAATATATCTTTCTACTGAATGAGTTATTTTAACATTTTTATAAGTTGAATTTCTTATTAAAGAAAATCAGTACATTCTGAAGGAAAGTATGATAAGAACCTTCAATTTAAAGCAAAAAAAAAAATATAATAATAATTATAATAATATGAAAAAACACTAGTCAACAAAATTAAAGGAACAAATATTTTTTCAATTTTTGTAAGCGTTTTTTGAAGAGCTGTATCTTTGTGACGAGTGGTCGCACTGAGTTGAAATAAAAAGCATTTTACAGCTTTATATTTTTTGTTTCGAGATTTGTTTACAAACAAATTTTTTTGAAGTACCGTTATTGCGTAATGGCAAAAAATGAGACGAGACAAAAAAAAATTTTTTTTTTAATTTTTCTTGAAGGTCCTCATTTCTATGGATACATTTTTTTGAGTCAATTAAATGTCATGATCAGATACCTTGCTTATTCAGCTTCAATTCAGTTTTTTTGTTATTGTCGTACGATTTTTTTTGACATGGTTTATCTGACTGTGAATGAAAAAAGATACTTTTAGCCTTAATTACCAATATCACAGCAAATAATGATGTTATAAAAAATTCAAAGACAGTTTTGGAAATTTGAGAAAGTGTTTTACAAGATTTTGTAGAAATTTTTTTTTTTTTACCGTTCACCGTTAGTTTAAAAAAAAGTACTAAAAACCGACGTTTTGTGGTCTTTTCGTAAATCTTTTTCTTTCTTTGCAAATATTGATTGCATGGCTTGCGTTGGTATGCAAATTTATAGACTTTTAAATCATCATATTCTTGTAAATTTTCAAATTGATTCATCGAACCGTTTTTCCTCACAAAAACTTCAAAGTCTTACAAACCAGGTAAAAGAACAAATTGTGTTGTTCCTAAGCAATGCGTAGTCGTCATCAAAATGACAAGAAAACCGTAATTCCAGGGGATTTTTTTCACAGTTTTGCATTAGTTAGATACTTTGTTGAATTGAAATGAAATAAAAAGTACATTAAACAAAAAAAAAAAAATTAATTTCAAAAATTTTTCAAACAAAAATGCTTGATTTTTAAAATTTTTTTTTTTGGAAAAATGTACTTTTTATTTCATTTTAATTCAACAAAGTATCTATAACTAATGCAAAACTGTGAAAAAAAATCCCCTGGAATTACGGTTTTCTTGTCATTTTGATGACGACTACGCATTGTGTATAATTTCGGACTGTAATTCTTATTCTTCTTATATATAAAAATCAATCGTTGTGCGTTAGTCCTGCAAAAGCTCAAGAACGGCTAAACCGATTAAGATGATTCTATACAGGAAATGTTTGGTATGAACCGGTGGGTGTTAAAATGAAGTTTGGTCAAATTCGGTCTTGCGGTTTGCCAGCAACGTGCAAAAATGCTATTTGAGTGCCTGTTTACATACAAAAAAATAAATAAATCAATTTAAATTTGAAAACATCAATCAATCAATTACTATGAAATTTTTGTCTGACAAAATAAAATTAAAAAATTAATATTACAGTCGTGTCTCCATTATCCGGAATTCCGTTAATCGAGGACCGGATTTTCAAAACGAAAATTTAAAGTGCGGCCAACCTTATACTTATACCATAAGAAAATGCCTTGCGATCGGTTTGGTAAAATGCGAATGAACTGTTGATACAGGAAAATTTTACTATCTAAGATGGTTTTAGGGGGTTGTAGTAATTTCAGTGCATTTTGCAAAATTTCTAAAAGAAGTCAGAATTGGTATAATCCATTATAGTTGAAGACCAATGACTTTTGGTAGTTAGAGGTAATATGTACATATGTAACGGGTGATTTTTTAAGAGGTTTAGAACTTTAAAAAAAAAAAACACAAAAAATGAATGAAATATTTATTTGAATCGATAGTTTGAACCTTGCAATTTAATGTTTAAAGATAATTTCATGCAAATGTTGACCGCGGCTGCGTCTCAGGTAGCCCATCCGCTGAGTCCAATTTTGGCATACTCTTTCACACATATCGGCCGGTATCTCACGAATGAATGCATGGATGTTGGCTTCCAGTGCGTCAATCGAAGCGGGCTTGTCCCTATAGACATTAGCCTTGACATACCCCCACAAAAAATAATCTAATAGTGTCAAATCGCACGATCTAGGCGGATAATTGACCGGCCCGAAACGTGAAATTAACTGTTTACCAAACTCGCCTCGCAATTGCGCCATTGTTTCGCGTGCTGTGTGGCATGTGGCACCGTCTTGTTGAAACCACATATCATGCAAGTCAAGAACTTCCATTTCGGGCAAAAAAAAGTTTGTTATCATCGCTCGGTAGCGTTCACCATTGACAGTAACGCTGCGATTCGCATCATCTTTGAAGAAATATGGCCCAATAATGCCGCCGGCCCATAAACCGCACCAAACAGTGGCTTTTTCGGGATGCATTGGTAGCTGTTGCAATGCTTCTGGCTGATCTTCACTCCAAATGCGGCAATTATGCTTATTTACGTACCCATTCAACCAAAAATGAGCCTCATCGCTCATGGAAGCAGCGCGCGATGAACATTTCGAACCGAGCACGAATTTTGATAGTAAAATTCAATAATTTGCAAGCGTTGTTCATTTGTAAGACGATCCATGGTTAAATTGCAAACCAAACTGAAGCTGTTTGACAGTGACACAAGGTACTAAACACACGTCAGCTGTCAAAACCAGTGTTGCCAAAACCAAACCAGCTAAAAAATCACCCGTTACATACATATGTATATGTATAAAGTTTTTCTTGATGAGTAAATTTAAACTATGTACATATGTATGTTCTAGGGTGCTAAACGGGGATTGGTGCTGGGATAAGTCTAAAAGGTCAGAATCAAGGGATGAAGGTCTATATGCATATATGTAATTTGTTTCGTTTTTTTTTTATTTTGAAGTAAAAATAAGAAGAATAAGCTACAGAAATTGCGATAGCAATGGGGTCGGGTATCTACTATGTTTTTCCTTTTTTTAATCTCAGGAACTTCCGGTCCGATTCTAAAAATTGATATTTGTGTTTGAAGGGTTGAAGTTGCGAAATAGCTTTGAGAAATGAGTATTTTTAAATATCTAACTGTTTTTACTGTGAAATGATGTTAAAAAAAAAAATTATCGCTCCACCAAATTTCAGGAAGGCATAAATACAGTGAAAGCTCTACTTGCGGATAGCTACAAGATAGATATAAGCGGAAAATTCCCTTAAATGGACATATGTTTGCGAACCAACTTTTTTCTCGAATTTCTAATACGGACACTCCTTTAAACGGACTTTGCTGGCACTTATTTTTGCTCATTTCAAATATAAACCATCACAACAAACGGACACAATGGAAAAAAGGATATGTTTTCAGAACAACTTCGATTTTTTTTTCAAGTCGTTAGTTGAGAGTGTATGATTCCTATTTCTCTACCACGTTTCGGCATTGTAAATGTTCTACAGCTCTAATGCCAATTAGAGCAGGTTGCCATTGAGCAATCTTTCTCTTAACCGAAGAGCTCTGATAACCGGAAAAAAAGACGATCAGTGTTCGCCTATTGTAGCTTTCACTGTAACAGGCTACCAAGTATTACAAATACTCAGAAGTTCTATATAAGCCTACTTAAAAAATATTTTATTGCTAAGTCAGGTGACCACCGTGGTCCTACTATACCTAATATATGAACAAAAATCTTTGGTTAGTGTGGCCATCAACGGCGTATACAGTGGGGAGGGTCACGGGGTCATAACCAAATTTTTTTTAAGGAATATGTCCTTAAGAAATCTCCTTTTTTCAGTTCTTTCTGTTAAAATTCTGCTTTCAAAATTCTTTTTTTTTTTTTAATTCTGTAATTCTCAAATAATCCATATTTATAAACGCAAATAAATAATTTTCCAAACTCGGTTAAAAAATAAAATTATTTCATATTATTTATTTAAGACGAGGCACAGGTAATTGAAAAAAGAAGAAGCAAGAACGCCCTTTTTACATATTCCAAACCTTCTTTTTATTATTGTCAGAGTTATATAAACAGAATTTGGAAAATCAAAATTTTTTGAAGCGGAATTTCAAAAGTAAAATTTTGCAAAACGAATTTTGACATTGCCAAAATTTCGAATCCAACACTTTAAAATTTAAAAAAAAAATTGGTAACATTTGTGGGACTAGCAGAACTTAATTGCAACAAAATTCCAAAATCCGAAAAGAAAAAACTTTCAATTAATACTGATTTGGGTAATTTTTTGTTGGTATGACCCTCTCTAAGGAGTGAAGTTGTTCAAAATTATATTCGGCTTTACCTATGGAGACACTCACATTTTTTAAATTAATTCATGGTGAAACGAAGTTCACCGGGTCATCTAGTAAATAAATAAAATAAAACACGCACACTTTTAGAGTCGGGAAACCAAGATGGAAATCAATATTATTATTGTCTTTCCTGTACACTTAACGATATAATTATCAACGATATTCTAACCTGTACTCTGTACATTTATTAAGATAAATTTATACATTATAAAACTCTGTACATCTTTCGATAAATAATTCTAACTCGACCGACATGCTCAATTACGTCTTATCTGTACCGAACTGTGTAGAGAACTGAACTATATAAGAACAAAAAAAAGGGTAGATTTACTAATATTATCACAAACAAAGAGGTAGACGTTATTTAATACAAATACAAGTACATGGACATTCTTTTGTATTGCATGTCGGTTCGATACAGTGCCAGCAAAAATTAACAATTTTTATTTTTATTCTTTGTAGTTAAACATTTACATTTGTTAGTATACATAATGTCTTCATTCCTTTACAATAAAATTCTTACATTTTTCTGACCTTTAAGGTCCTTTAATTCAATCTTTACATTTACATACATTTCAAACTTACTCTGTACATGTGTTGTTACATAGTGTTTTTATTTCAATCTTACTGTACTTTATCTCTTTACAACATGTCTATATCCTTACTTAAAAGTTTTTCTGATTCTATTGGAATTACACAAATTTTCTGTACTGGTCGGCTTAGTTTTCCTGTTTCCGTCTGCACAACTACAGATCTTACCAATCCGTCTTTGCTGGTGATGAGCTCATGGATTCTGCCTAACGCCCAGTGCGCTGGTGGAAAATTTTCGCTAGCTATGGTCACCAATTGCCCAATGTGGAGCTTCTCCTTCTCTCTACGCCATTTCTTACGTTGCTGGAGAGTGATGAGATATTCTGTGCTCCATCTATTCCAGAAATGCTTGAGCATCAGTTGGCGCTCTTTCCAAAGCCTAACTCCTGCTGTACCTGGCTGATCGCTGACATCGAATGGAATCGGTAGTATGGTTGGCTGTTAGAGCTTGTACATCTGAAGGATCATCGCTCAGCGGATGGATTGGCCTCGAGTTGAGTATAGCTTCGATTTGAGTCAATAGCGTCGACATTTGCTCATAAGACAGTTTCTTTAGCCCAACGACTCTCTTTAGATGATACGGCTGCTTCGTAAATGCCACCTTGGTGAGGAGCGGCTGGCGTCATGAAGTGCCATTCAGTGTGTTTGCTGTTTAGATGTGATATTGTTGCCTCTCCTGTCCATTTTTCTATAGCTTTTTTCAATTCGTTGTTGGCACCTACAAAGGTTGTGCCGTTCTCACTGTACATCCTTTCACATCTGCCTCTTCTGGCTATAAAACGTTCATAGCATGCTATAAATGATAGCAAGGTTAAATCGGTAACGAGATCTATATGTACGGCTCTTGTTTTGAGACATACAAAAATTGCCACCCAGCACTTGCTTCGTGTTATCTGAGCGCCTTTCTTATCTAACATCTTGATCTCAAAGGGTCCTGCGTAGTCTACACCACAATGGACGAACGGTTTGCCTATCTGTACTCTGTCTGCTGGTAGCTCAGACATTATCTGTTGCCCCAGTTTGCAGCTGTACCTTGCACATACAACACATTTGTGCAAATAGTTCCTTAGTTCACTCCTTAGCTTCGGGATCCAGTACTTCTCTCTCACAAATTGCATCATAACCTGTACTGCACCATGTTTTGTGTTGCGGTGTGCGTGATTTGCAACTAACCATGCTAGCCTTGAGCCATTGGGAACGATTGCAGGATGGTTCATTTCGTATGAGTTGCTGCTTCTGTCTAATCTACCACCTACTCTTAGTATATTCTGTACATCTAGAAGTGGATTGAGCGGTCCCAGATCACTTCCTTCTGGGAGACCTTTCCCCTTCTTCAGCCATGTTATCTCTCTACCATAGCGTTCTTTCTGTGACTTGCGCAAGAGATACGCCATTGCTCTTGCTTTTTCTGCCAAGGTTGGCACCTGTACTTTGTCTGTATACGTCTCTTTACTCTGATTTTAAAAGTTGGCTTTTTGGACCAGTTATCTATGAAACGAATCATATAGCTGACTATATTGACTAACTTTTCTAACTTATCTGTATATTCCAAAAGTGGAACATTGTAACCTTTTCTCTTTAAACCTATACATAATTTTGGTTTCAATTTTACTACTATACAAACTTCAAACTCTTTCTGTACTTCTATTGATGCATCTGTACTAAGGCCTCCATCAGGCCAATCTGTACCTAGGCCTGTCTCTGGCCATTCTTTATCAAGACCTGTTTCAGGCCAACCTGTACGTGGTTGTTGAAGCCACTTGGGCCCTTCCAACCATAGTTTATTGTCTGCTAACGCAGGCGCCTGTACACCTCTACTCAGTAAATCGGCTGGGTTTTCTTTTGTATTGACATAGTGCCAGCATTTAGCCTGTGTGTTCGACTGTATGGACGAGACACGATTGGCCACATAAGTCTTCAGGTCGCACGGAAGCTTCCTTATCCAGTGTAGTACAACTGACGAGTCTGACCATAGAAAGCATGGTATATCTGTCCATTCCATGGAATTTCTTACTTCTACTAACAACCTTGTGGAATCGTGATAGTCCTTAATGGAGCTTAACGCGTCTTTGATATGAGTAACCTCCCTTTGCCTGTACCATTTGTGTTTTCTGTACGAACATAAATAACTGCACCGTAGGCTGCACTTGAGGCATCTGAAAAGCCATGAAGCTGTACTCCGGATGCACCAGTGGTACCTAACCATCTGTCTATACGAAAATTCTCTAGGCCCATTGTCCCATTCCAGTACTCTTTCCATCTTTCCTCTATACCTGACGAGACTCTTTCGTCCCACCCTGTACCTAATCTCCAAATGTCTTGGATAATTATTTTTCCTATTACTGTGACTGGAGATATATAGCCGTTTGGGTCATAGAGCTGTGCTACGCAGCTTACTGGTGAGAATCCCTACTAGACTTGGTGTTTTCACCTCATAAGTGAATTGATCTGAAACAATTAGCCATTTAAGGCCTAAAATGGATGATTTCTCTTCCCCTGAAAACACCATCGTGGGGTCAAGTGTGCCAGCGTGAAGCTAACATTTGTATATCATTCAATGATATACCTCTATTTGTGCGACAGCTTGCATCGGACCGCTCAATACAAGTTGTATTGGATGGTTTCAAGTCTGATATTCATAAAATAAATGCTGGTGTGCCCCAGGGCTCCGTTTTGTCTCCGACTCTCTTTCTTATTTTCATCAACGATCTCTTGACTGAAACTTCTAATCCATTAAATTGTTTTGCTGACAACAGTACCCTCAGCTTTTCATATTCGTTTTCAGATTCACATCCTTGTCCTTCGGATGTGGAACTTGAACGGCAGCGTATGATTAGCTCATTAAATTCTGATCTCGACATCATTGTTCAAAGGGGAATCAAAAATCGCGTAGAATTTAATGCTTCAAAAACTCAATGCTGTCTCTTGTCGTTAAAGCGGAACCCACCCCCTATGCCGCTATCCATGAGCGGCACTTGCATCGAAGAAACCGAACAGCTTTCAGTCCTCGGTATGTGCATCACAGATCACCTTCTGTGGAGTGACCACATATTCGACGTCTCCAAAAACGCTGCTAAGTGTTTGGGTTTCCTTCGACGATGCAAGAAATTTTTCTCTCCTTCTGATCTGGATACAATCTATAAAGCCTTCATCCGACCTAAGCTTGAGTACAACTCTCACATCTGGGCAGGTGCTCCTATAACTCACTTGAATCTCTTGGATAGAATCCAAAATAGAGCCTTAAAAATGATAGGTGATTCATCAATAACGCAATCAATAACATCTCTGAAACACCGTCGCAGTGTTTCATGTCTCTCATTATTCTATCGCTATTTTTATAAACAATGTTCTAGTGAAATAGCCAGTTGCATTCCTCCCCTAAAACAATTCAACCGTAATACTCGCGCTTTAGGGAATGCTCATCAGTTTACCCTTGAGCCCAACTTCGGACGTACTGTAAAGTTCAGAGATTCTTTCTTCAGCCGCACAACAAGAATGTGGAATGCATTACCAGGCTCCATTTTTCCCCACCATTTTAATATTCAAAGCTTCAAAACCAATGTGCATCGGTATCTCCTGTTAAATCCTTCCTCATTTTCCTAACGCTCGTACTGTGTATTATAATCATCTTAAGGGTAGTCATAACCCCTTTAGTGCGCGCAAAATATAAAAAAAAAAAAAATATACTATACGGAATTTCTTTTCTATACAATGATGAGGTATATAATAGACTATATAGTTGGCTCTAGGGTTCCTAGTAGCTACCTGTACATGTCCTAGTTGGATGCTTTCTCTCATTTTCTGTACATAAGTATTTTTCATCTGCTCGTTTTTCTCTAATCTCCTTTCTAAATATGTGAACCTACGCAAAGCTGTTTCGCGTGAGCTGCCTATTTCTTTAAACTCTTCCTTAAGTGGCATCTTAACAACGAATACACCATCTTTGTCACGATAGTGGTTTTGTTGAAAGTGTTGTTCTACCAATTCTTCTTCTTCTGTCCTCTTAGGCCATGACTTGATTTCGTCCATTTCCCAGAGTCTCCTGAGAAGATTATCTAACTGGTCGTTTTCTGAATATTCTACAGTCGAGCAAACATTTACTTGCTCATTGTACCTGATCAAATTTGAACCTAGTACTACCAAGCCTAGCGATGTCTCTAACAAAACTGTACCATCTTCATTTTTCTTAAACACTGACTTTATTGATTTTGCGAAAAAATCTACTCCTAACAAAATTTCTATTTGCCTTGACTTATAATATTCTGGATCTGCATATTTATGTGGGTCTATGTTACCTGCCTTAACAGTTTCTGCTGTATGCGTAGGTAAAATAGGTTTCCATTGACTTTCTTCTGGGAGGAACCAAAATGATTCGCTTTCGTGCTCTTCGAAAGAACCTGTACTGTACCACGGCAATATCTTGAACATGGCTTGCCGTGTTATTGTGAACGGGCTACCATTTATACCTACTAACTTTCCTGATGACGCCTGTTTCGTTTGTATCTTTAGGTCTCTTCTCAACTTGTCAACCATCAGGTTAATGTGAGCTCCAGTGTCTAACATTGCCCTATATGGACCATAAATAAATCCGTCGGCTTTGATTCTTACCATCGCTGTGGGAATAAAATCTGTTCTAATTTCTAGGTCATGAACAATATGCACATAATTTGTATCATTTATTGATTATGTTATTGTTGTACGATTTCTTGTCAGTCTGTACCTTTCCGTGTATCCGAGACCTCTATTTCGGCGTCATTCGTTCCTCTTCTTGTAAGTACCACTTTTGCGTATTGCACCTCTGGCTCGTGCTTCATCTTCATCTTCATCTTTGCGTATCAATGGAAGTTTTGGTTTGAGGACTTCTTTAGTTGGGCATAAAAATATGTTGTGCTTGGGTGCCCCTGGACATCTTGCGCAGCCTCGCTTGAAACAATCGTTTTCTTTATGCCCATGCTTTAGGCAATTCGGGCAGACTGCTCGCCTTTCGATGAAGTCTCTTCTGCCTTTCTGCCTCTGAGTGATAATGCTGAGAATTCTGGGCAATCCCAGATCTGGTGCCCGGAGCCACATACTTGGCAGATTTTCTTTGATGCCTGTACGCTGCCACTTGAAGTGGGCATTGTGTCCTGTACTTTGCCTATCCTTTTCCATTCATATATACGACCTGTACCGACATTTCGTGCCTGCTGCCTATTTGTCTATGAAAGCTAGTAGTGTTGACAACTTTGCCTGCTCTGAGTCCCGCTGCAACTCCCATTGCCTGGCTGTCTCCTGGTCAAACTTTTCACATAGCATTTTAAGGAAGAAGAAAAGGATTACTAAAAATTCTCATCTATGGGCGTAGATAATTTGTATATCTCATTTCATGTCTCCCCCTTCGTTCTTTACATAACTAATCCACCTAAAGTGGCCTGAACAAGAATTCTACTACTAGGATTTTCTGTACTTTTAAGATTCTGTACTTGTATACCGAAACAGACTGGGGTCTTTGAGATATGACAACTAACTCTATACCCTTTCTTTCTAAAACAAACCCATGTATCCTATTTTATCTTTAAGCGAATACATGTTATCAATTGGAGAAGAGGAGGAAACATTGGCTGTGAGCACGAACGAGCATGAATTCCTTATATGGCCAGTATAAATCGTCCATGAGCGCCCGTACAACACAACCGATGTATAAATTTCTAATGAGTAGATGATGGGGCTTTTAAACCCCTTCCCCCATGCCTGACTTCCTTAATAATCTTAACGATTTACTATCTATACATTTTCATTGTAAATATCTTTAACATTGAATCTGCTTGGCTGCATTCATTTAATTATTTCTTAATTAAAGCATCTAAGTGCGTTTCGTTTCTAACTGCACTGCGTGCATCTGTACATTTTGTTCGACTTTGTTTTGCTGAATTCGTTTTCGAATTATAGCGTCTGAACATAATTAAATCTTACTACGCTATGCGCATCTGTACTTTTTAGTTAAATTTCTAATTGCTAAATTCATTTTCGACTGGTAGCACCTGTACATACTTCAATCTGACTACGCTACGCGCATCTATACTTTTATTTAAATTTTTAACTTCTAAACGATTTTCGAATAGTAGAATCTGTACGTAATCAAATCTGACTGCGCTACGCGCATATGTACCTTTTATTTTGAATTTTCAACTTCTAAATTCATTTTCGAATAGTAGAATCTGTAGTACATTATTAAATCTGACTGCGCTACGCGCATCTGTACCTTTTATTTTAAATTTTCAGCTTCTAAATTCATTTTCGAATAGTAGAATCTGTATGTAATTAAATCTGACTGCGCTACGCGCATCTGTACCTTTTATTTTAAATTTCAACTTCGAAATTCATTTTCGAATAGTAGAATCTGTACATTATTAAATCTGACTGCACTACGCGCATCTGTACCTTTATTTAAAATTTTCAACTTCTTAATTCATTTTCGAATAGTAGAATCTGTACATAATTAAATCTGACTGCGCTACGCGCATCTGTACCTTTTATTTTAAATTTCAACTTCTAAATTCATTTTCAAATAGTAGAATCTGTACATAATTAAATCTGACTGCGCTACGCGCATCTGTACCTTTTATTTTAAATTTTCAACTTCTAAATTCATTAACTCGAATTGAAGCATGTAACTTTAATAAAGTCTAACTGTGCTCCGCGCATTCGTACCTTAAAGTCTCACATTTGCTAAATTCATTAACTCGAATTATAGCATGTAACCCTAATAAAATACAACTGCGCTCCGCACATCTGTACCTTAAAGTTTTAATTTGCATGAAAAGAAAGAAAAAAAATATTAAAATTCGCTGCTTATGTATGTATCTGTACATCTTTAACTTTCTGACTATATCGCTACCTTCGTTTTCGAACGGTAACGTCATTCTTTATCCCTATACACTTTCTCTTGTACGCAACTGTATACTGCGCAGTTTGTTGTTTTTTTTTTTTTTTGTTATATATATTCTGTACATACTATGTGTATTCTTTTAGTCGTCGGCGGCTGTACTTATCGTTTTATTTGTATCTTTACTATGTGTACCACACTGTCTTGCTTCATTCAAGCAGACACATATACGTGCGCGTTTTACTGCAAATCAGGGATGGGACTTTTTGAAAAAATTTTCGAAGTAGATTTGGAAAAAAAACGCAGTAGATTCACCTTTTTCGCAGTAGATTTTTACATTGTCGAAATATAAATAAGAAATAACATGAATAAACATCAATGATTTAAAATAATAAAATAAATATTAATTTCTCTTTAAAAAAACATAACAAAACAAAAATTCAAACATTTTTATTCATATCAGTTTTAACATATTTCAAAAGCAAGATTTTCAATGTTTCTTTTTTTTAACTGTCCGTTATCGAACGAAAACTGATTAAAGTGGTCTATATGACCGGCGGAAGGCTCCCAACAATCAATATCAACGTCACCCATTTCCTTGCGCAGAATAACATTTTTAAAAAGTGTTTGTTTTTAATTTGTTTTGTTCTGCTGCGGCACACTATTTTTTCCCCAAAATCGTTTTCTTCGTTATTTATTTTGACCCAAAAAGCAGTTATGTCCCCCGCATCATAATATAGAAAAGGATAAATTCCATCAAGAAGAATGAGTTTGACGACTGCATTCAGTAATAGAATTATACAAATATTTTGTGGATCACATTTACATTTATTGAATGATTTTTTTTTCTTAAAACCAAAAGTGCAGCAGATTTTATTTAACGGCAGTAGATTCATTTTTCGAACAAAATGCAGTAGATCTACTGCAATTGCAGTAAAGTCACAACCCTGCTGCAAATGCATAAGAGAAACAGGCACTGCCGTTACTAAGAGAACCACATTTTTTATTTCCTAACCAAATGAGCATGTGCATACGTGTTCTAATGTATGCTCTTATTCATGCGCGTCTGTACAACATCGCATTCTCTACTCAGTGTGTATACCAGAGAATATGAAATAAAGAAGCCAATCCTTCGTACGTTTCACCCCCCAAAACCCATTTGTTTACATTGTTGTATTTGTAATTTCATTTCGTGTCGAAGAAATAGATGTGAATTGCAACAACAACAAGACCTGTGCTGAATGATGTGCTGAATGACTAGTTGATTCTATGTGTGCGTTTTGCACTGCTTTTCACTAATACTTTGCAAATCTAATACATCAGCTGTTCGCTTCCAGCTTGTAGGCAAATCAAATTGACAGCTAAGGATTGACTTCTTTATTTCATATTCTCTGGTGTATACTCTCTCAGTTGTCAGTGTTTTGTCTCAATATACACCGACACCCTTATCTTGATGTATATACTATGCACTGTCGCTTCAGCCAAGCAGACACATAACTATGCATAGCAACCATGGTGGTTGGTGGGACGCCGTTAGGAGAGAAAAAAAAAGAACGCCGCTACACATAACAACCGAGAGAAACATATTACTGTACGTGCAAGTTCATACATGCTCTGTGAGCATGCAAATAAAAAAATTGCTTAACATAGCTGTACTTATCGTTTTATTTTGTTTTTATTTCCGTACTTGTTTATTGTTGGTCTTTTCCTTTTGTTGCGGACGCCTGGCAAACCATAGCCTGTTGATGTAGTGCGGACTTCACCTAGTATGCGAAAAAAATGTATTAATAAAACAAGAAAACACCTTTAAGAAAAGGAACTTACCTTTCGGCAGCCAAATCCATAAAATAAATCCTTATTCTGCAGTAGGAAGACACTATAATGAAAAGAGAAATAAATATTAGATTATGAAATAAATTCAATATGAAAAAAGTACCTAAATAATTGGAAAATAAATGAAATAATAATTACATACTTACCCTCCATGTTCAATGCCGGTGTTTGTGCTTTCTTTCTGTTTTGTTTACGATCTGTGGTTGATGAGAGTTGACATAGCCAAAAATATATATAGAAAGATAAGAGACTGTTTGGAAGTATGAGCCTGTTTACACGATGTTTTTTGGTCGTCTCATATTTCGTCTTGTTGACGTTTACACGATTTGTTTTGGTTCGTCGTCTCTTGTTTCGTCTTTTTGACACAGTGGATGAAGGAGGTAGAAATGTAGGTAGAACTTTGACGTTTGTGACATGCTTACGATGAATATATGATCTATTTATATTATTCTCTAATTAAAAGGGCGATAATAAAACATTATTATTTGATTAGTGATTTCGGTAATAATAAAAAACACAAACTAAGTATGTGTCAACTAGACTTGCGGTTAACCAGCTCTAAGAAATAATTGTTAGTTACGTGTATTTTTCGTTCATAATTTATTTTCATGTTTCGGTCATCGTCTTTCACGTTTACACGTGTCGTTTTTCTTGTCACTTAATTAATACGTTTTTATTTATTTATATTCGTGTCATGGGCGTGTTTATATTTTCCTATTTTCTAGTTACGTTGTGTTTTTGAGGAACAAATTCTAATCCTAGTTTAAAAGTTGTGTCCGAAAGTTATTGTTAGTGTTAACTGCTATACTGAGGCGTAAACGTAAGGAACTACGTTTTGAAGAATTTGCTCAGTAAAATACTTAAAAATATTAGCATTATGGGTTAGGGTAATTTTACAAAAAAAAATATTGTCGTCAATCCCACCTGTTGACGGATAGCAACATACGTCTCTTATACTACGTTTTCATTAGAGCTGAAATGAGGTAATTTCGCAAATCACACAAAAAGTGTTTTCATTTGTAATTTGGTAATTTCGTTTGACAGCTCATTTCATTTTTGAATTTCAACTGGCTGTTAATCGCTTTTTGTTGTTGTTTTCTTTTGTCTCCTTCCATTGCGCTTCGACATTTTCATACAAAACCAATTCAGAGCTCTTCAAACTGTGGCTAATTGGGTGTGTTCGTTAGGTTTTGACTTAATTTCCAACCTAATTTCGTGCAAATTTGGTTGAAATTATCTCATTTCGAAATGTGAATTTGTATGGGAAATGAGATGATTTCGTATTGCATTTGGAAATTTTCAACGAAATTACCTCATTTGGCCTAATGAAAACGCAGTATTACTTGTAATTGTGTCGGTATTATTGAACATGCCCCTCGTGGAAATTCGAATAAAAAAAAACAAAAAGAGAAGAAGATAAGTGTCTTTTTAGTTGGGGGCACTCATACTAAGGCAACTTTTGCAAATAAATGTGCATGTATGTGTTTTGTTATTTTTTTGTTTGTTATTTTAAGTTAGGTGCTATACATAGAGATGTGAATCGGATGATGTTTTCCAGTTAGAGGAGAATCATACGACTTAGTTTTTCTTGAAGTATCTATTGGCCTGATTGAGCTCGGTAGATATCTATCTCTTTTTGCCGCGTTTAATTTTCTGTTCATCTCGTGAAGAAGTAAGTTAGGTGCACTAGACTTTTCGGCTCCGTTTATATCGGGCGAGGCGCTTACCTGCGGGATTCAAATTTTCATGTCAGATCGATCGGTTGGTAATTCGGCAAAAGCTTAGACGAATACCAATTCCGACATAAAGCCGAAATAAAACCAAAAAACAAAAACAAAGATACTTTGAATAAAATAACATAAAAAACAGTGGACTAAAAATACTTTAATTAAAGTTAATGTTTAATAAATTGTGGGTGCGTAAATAGAGTGTTAAACCGGATTAAGTAAAAATTAAATGTTGAGTTTTTTTTAGAATTCGAATAGAAGTGCCGATCAGATATGTTGATATCTATAAGCCTAATCCAATAAAATAAGATTAAATAATTCAACTTGGTGAGTTTGCGATATAAAATAAGTTTTATTGAAAAGTGAGATAAGAGGTTGTACACTTTTAGGTTAATTCTCGGCGGCCCCTGATACGCCTTCCAGTAAGGGCCGCCGCATGATTTTTCAAAATTTTTTGTGTGTCGTTCATTTTTTTTAAATGAATTTTTGGGACGAATACCCATCTGAATCAGCCTCTTTTGGACTCGTCTTCAGTTTCGGTGGATGAGAAGCTTTCCTTAAAGACACGCTGATTGCTGGTGAAACGTCCTTATCCAAAAGAACCTGCAGCTACGAATGCATTTTCATGTGGTTACAGCTGGAAGCCACGTTCAATCCGCTGATATATCCACCCCTCAATTGGATGTTAGAAGAACCACTGCTGCTATTGTCAGTATCTTGGAAGGCAAATTTAGCGCGATATTTGGAGGACCAGACCATAAAATCTCCAAGCCTACTTGTTAATCCCAGCGGCGCAGTGAGTTCTAAAAATACAAACCCAAAAAGAAAGAAGTCCAGGTATTTTAGATAAATAAGAAAAGTTAACAATATACTAAAACATAGAAAGGAGGAAAACGAAACAAGCAGAAAGTGTTTTTAGTTAAAAGCTTTGGTTATAAAACTATAGCCAATTCAATTAAAAGATTTTGTTTTGTTATTATATGTTTAAAAATGTTCCCAAATCTTTGGCAAACTGGTGTTGAAGTTTTTTTTTGTCTATTTTTGTTAAATTTTTCTTAAATTTTCTATATAAATTTTTCAAATTTTTTTGATGTAAATGATAAGGTTTTGTTTCCTTGGCTGTCGCTCGTGTGTTGTTTTTGATCCGGTCAGCATTGATTTATAAATCCACCTCCATTGAGCTCACTTGAGGATAGGGAAAAACGTTAAGTGAATTTTTCTCAAAGTGCCAAGAAAGTGGTACTATTTGAAAGTCCGGGGATAGTCCTGTTGAGACAGCTCAAAATCATATTTTATTTTGTTTTTTATATTAGAAAGTTTTGTGTTTATTTTCAGATTTCATTGTTAAATTGATAAAATAATGCTTGAATGGAATAACTTTAAATTTTGCTTTCTAAATTAATTGATAAAGACTATATTTTTTGTTAGTTTTCAATTATTTGATGGTTAACGTAATTAATAATAAAACTTCAGCCAATGCCATTTTGTAATGAAATTTGAGTTGTATTTCTTTGTTTCGAGTAATCGAAACATGTCCTATTGAAGATAATTTTTCAGGGGTGCTGAAGGTAGCTGAGTTTCGGTGAAGATGGTATGATCCGGAACCGATCATACACCATCTTGGGGAAATCCAAAACTGGCCGCGGATTCCTATGGTATGGTGGGTAATGGCCTCACTGCATCAACATCCGCAGTGCCTTGGTGTGACGATAGTCCGTCCGTGGTCTTCGCTAGTCCGACGATTTTTGTTCCCTAGTTTTCCCCAGGCCTGATAAAAGATTTTGTTTGCAGGCGAGGTTAAGTTTCCGGGGGCAAGATCCCCCCCGTCCGACGAGCTGACACCGTGCATATGCAAGCAGGCCGCGTCCCCGGGACTTGACATTCCACCTTCCCTTTCCAAACTCTTCCTTTCTCTCTTTCCTACCTCTTCCTTTTCCTACCCCTCCACTTTACCGACACCCTCCTCTCCTTTTGCCTATCGCAACACTTTCCTTCTTTCTTTTAAGTTTTCTGTACACCTTCTTTTTTCTATACACTTGAACTTTCTTTTATTGTTTATATTTTCTGTACACTTGAACTTTCTTTTATTGTTTTGTTTGTTTTTGTTTAATGAATTTAATAAAAAAATTTTTTTTTTAATATTTTTCGGGATGAATTAAGTTCCGCACTGTTTTGTTTTCACACAACAACTGAACAAAAGCAGAAGGCAGAGAGAGGTAGATGCTGCTACTCAGCATATGAACACATACTACGACACATGTATGTGTTATTTTCTTTCTCTATTATTTTTTTGTGTGCACTGAATTGTATTTATGTAACGATCTACTGCAACGGATAGTTAATGCAGGATCGTTACTTTTTCGAATTTTATTTATGCGCGAGTTAATTTTACCCGACTCGACGTGGACCAATGTATAATTTCGGACTGTAATTCTTATAAATGAATACAATAAAACACGCACACTTTTAGAGTCGGGAAACCAAGATGGAAAAGCCGACTATTACCGAGATTTTATTAATAATCAATATTATTATTGTCTTTCCTGTACACTTTACGATATAATTATCAACGATATTCTAACCTGTACTCTGTACATTTATTAAGATAAATTTATACATTATAAAACTCTGTACATCTTTCGATAAATAATTCTAACTCGACCGACATGCTCAATTACGTCTTATCTGTACCGAACTGTGTAGAGAACTGAACTATATAAGAACAAGAAAAAGGGTAGATTTACTAATATTATCACAAACAAAGAGGTAGACGTTATTTAATACAAATACAAATACATTGACATTCTTTTGTATTGCATGTCGGTTCGATACACATTGCTTAGGAACAACACAATTTGTTCCTTTACCTGGTTTGTAAGACTTTGAAGTTTTGGTGAGGAAAAACGGTTCGATGAATCAATTTGAAAATTTACAAGAATATTGATGATTTAAAAGTCTATAAATTGGCATGTCAACGCAAGCCATGCAATCAATATTTGCAAAGAAAAAAAAAGATTTACGAAAAGACCACAAAACGTCGGTTCTTAGACCTTTTTTTAAACTAACGGTGAACGGTAAAAAAAAAAATAATTTCTACAAAATCTTAAAAAATCTTGTCAAACGCCTTCTTAAATTTCCAAAACTGTCTTCGAATTTTTTATAACATCATTATTTTCTGAGATTTGGTAATCAAGGCTAAAAGTATCTTTTTTCATTCACAGTCAGATAAACCATGTCAAAAAAAGTCGTACGACAACAACAAAAAAACTGAATTGAAGCTGAATAAGCGAGGTATCTGATCATGACATTTAATTAACTCAAAAAAATTTATCCATAGAAATGAGGACCTTCAAGAAAAATAAAAAAAAAAAAAAATTTGTTGTCTCGTCTCATTTTTTGCCATTACGCAATAACGGTACTTCAAAAAAATTTGTTTGTAAACAAATCTCGAAACAAAAAACATAAAGCTGTAAAATGCTTTTTATTTCAACTCAATGCGACCACTCGTCACAAAGATACAGCTCTTCAAAAAACGCTTACAAAAATTGAAAAAATATTTGTTCCTTTAATTTTGTTGACTAGTGTAGATAGAGTTTTGATTAAATAAATAAGTTAACAAAAATAAAAGGGAATTAAAAAAAAAAAAATGTTTATGATAAATAGATAGTAAAACTTAAAAACTAGATAACAAGATATTTTTTAAAATGAAATGAAAAAAAACAAAAATCAAAACAAAAGTAGAGTTGTTATTGAAACATTCTTATATGAATTTGTAAATTCAACATATGTGTACACAATAAATAAATTAATATATAAACTGATACACAAGTAAATGAGAAAATAAATTAATAAATGATTAGGTTAATTATAAATAAATAAATAAACAAGTTAATAAATAAATAAATAAATAAGTTAATAAATAAATAAATAAATAAATAAACAAATAAATAAATAAGTAAATAAATAAATATATAAATAAATTAATAAATAAATTAACAAATAAATAATTTAACAAATAAACATAAATAAAAAAATAAATACCTAAGTAAACAGATATACAAAAAAATAAGTAAAAAAAAAAAAAAAATATGTAAGAAACTAAATAATTAAATAACGAATTAAATAAATAAATTAATACATGTACATAGACAACAATGAACAATAGAAACCAAATATGTTAATAATTAAATAAATAAATAAATAAATAAGTAAATGTACAGATAAATAACAAAATATAATTTTACTATGGGAAATTATTAAGCATATAGTTGGACAACCAAGGGGTTATCAGAAATATCACAGTTTGTTAAAAAAGTATCACATAGCTTTTGAATTCTTCTACAAATCAATTCAACACCTGTTTGATTGTGTAGATCATAAATCGAGTGATGCCAAGGTAAATTAAGCATAATTTTTAGTAACTTGTTTTGACATACTTGAAGTTTTTTAATGTGACACAATGCACAGCTCCCCCATACCTGACATCCATTATCCATATAGCAAAATTGATTGGAAAACTACCTTATGTATGATGATTTTGTTCTCAATGCTCTAGAGTGATTTCCGATTTATAATTGGATAAAGCATTTTTATTGCGAAATTCACTTTTTTATTTGTTTTATTTATATGCTCATTGAAAGTAAGCCGTTTATCAAGGTTGATTCCAAGGTATTGCACATTTGACTCCCATTTTATGGAAGTTCCATTGGCTTTCAGCTCATTACTGGGAAGAGCCAATCGCTTTCTTTTTCTAGTGAAAAAGATTGATTTTATCTTTCCAGCATTTAGTTTTATCTTCCATCTGTGAAAATATCTCATAAGAATTTCAAGTGCATTTTGAAGATTGGTCTCAATGTTGAGACCAAGCTCATGCGAACAAAGTACACAGGTATCATCTGCATAAATTCCTGTTTCACAATATGGTAGCTGTGGAAAATCAGAGGTGTGGATGTAATATAGGACAGGACCGAGCACTGAACCTTGAAGGACACCATACTGGACGTTCACTAAGACAGATTTACTTTTGCTTACATACACTTCAAAACATCTTCCTGAAAGGTAGCTTTGAACTATTTTTATTAGGAAAATTGGTATTCCGAATGCTTCCATCTTATAAATAAGGGCATTATGCCAAACGGAGTCAAAAGCTTTTTCGATATCTAACAGCACCATACCTGTAGATCTACCTTCGGCACGATTAGTTTTGATTATATTCGATATCCTAAGCACTTGATGTGAAGTACTATGATGACCCCTAAATCGAAATTGCTGGTCCGGAAAAATATGATTTTCTTCTATCAAAAAATTGAGTTTTTTCTTAAGTACATTTTCGTATACCTTACTTAGACTGCTAAGAAGACTTATTGGTCTATAGTTGCTAGGGTTTGCCCTATCTTTGCCAGCTTTTAATATCGGTATAACTTTTGCCATTTTCCAGATTTCTGGAAAGTACTGGATCTTGAGACAAGCGTTGATTAGAAATGTAAGATACTTTTTTCCTGATTTTGGAAGGTGTTTGATATATAAATTCCTTATCTTATCAGGCCCATCAGTTTTCCTCACTCGTAGTTCATTAATAACAGCTGTGATATCATCTAGAGAGATGTATTCACTTTGAGGAGTTTCAGCTATGAATGTTGAAATTCTGTTATAAGCAGTGTCAACCAAATATATATATTATTTGGATCACTTAGCTGTTGAGACAATTCATGATTTTTTCTAAATTCTGTGGCAAAGGCATTAGCTTTTTCACTATCCGTGTAGAGCACTTCATTAGATTTTTTTAATGTAGGAATTAATCTGGTTCTATTTTTTATAATTTTGGCAATGTTCCAAAAAGGTTTATCATTTTTGCCAAGCTGGCTAAGCTTTTGGTTCCATTGAATATTTCGAGATTTTTGAATTTCCATGGAAATGAGTTTATTATAATATTTTAACTGATGACGATGTACTGGCAAACGGTAACGTTGCCATTGCCTTTTAATTTTTGAAACAAGATTCTTTTCGGGTAATTTCGGCACAGAATAATCTACTGAATTTAAGATATTATCGGAAAAACTTGAGATAAGAAAATCTATACCTTCTTTCGTTGTAATATTGTCTAGTTCAGTGGGCATATTTTTAAGCTTTGACTTTAAATCCGATTTAAAAAGTGACCAGTTAGCATGCTTAAAGTCAAGATAACATTCTTCTCTTATTTCGCCAGAACGAAGAAATCTCAATACAACAGGATTATGGTCAGAAGGAAGCTCGTCAAACACTATAGGCTGAGCTACAATATTAGTAGTATTCGTAAGAAAGAGGTCCAACACTGATGGACTTCCTCTTGTACCTGCGAGTATGTAGGTAGGACCTGATGGAAACAATATGGAAAAGGGACTTAAAATAGCTGAGAACCGGATCAAAATTTGAACTGTTTGTACAAACTGGTCCTTATAGACCAAAGGTTTGCATAAAGAGCTTTTGATATGAGCTGCGAATAGTGAATTGTGAAATGGGAAGGATCGTGAATTTTGGCCTTCCATTCACTTGAGTAATTTGTTCGGTTGCCTATAGATGCTAATTGCCATAAAATATGAACCCAGTAAAATGTGTGCTAAGAAAATGTGAAGGTAAATGCCTTGTGAAATGCGTGTTGATGTTGTGGTTTGCGAATTATCGTTTGATAGTCCGCAGAATATATCTTGTTTGTCACTTATAAAATATAAAAATGCTAAATTTTACACTTTAAACTAATTTAAGGTCGTATTTTTTTTTAGCATAGCATAGGATAGGATCATTTGTTCATTTTATCGAAAACCAAAAACAAAAAAACCATGCACTTACGAACGACCCTGTTTAGACTGTAATTGCTCACTACGCCGCCACCGCCATGACGATAATTTTATGGGTGAAATTTTCTCCTCACCGATTTCTTGTGCAAAAACATGGTCATGACGAAGTGAAAAGTTACAGTCTAAACAGGGCCATTCATTCAACATAATTCTATTCAACGAACATAGCCATCGAGAATTCGAGACACATAGAAGTACCAATCGTACCAATGACGACACACTAAAATCTTACTCATTAGAGTTCGATACTCGAACAAACGTCAAAAGTTTATCGTCAACAGGATTCTACTTTAACTTTTGTCGGCAGCGATTTTGCTGCCGATGTTGTTTTTGTAATTCATATAAAATTTCACTGTGCTGCGGATAGCTTTCCCAATAAAGCACGCCTAATGTGTCGTGTATCGTTGGAAAGGTGCTATAAATGTACTATATTTTTGTATGTGACCGTTAAGCTGTAGACCATGGGGCTCAAGAGATATTTGGCATCAAAAATGCCGAGTAAAACAATAATGCAATTCTGCATTGGGCGAGGGCTGGTCTGCCAACTCAACAGCATTGAAAGATTATTGCGAATACTTTATTTTCTTTCAAGGATGTTAAGGTGAAAGTACTGTCATTCGAGAGATATTTGACAAAAATGCTTTATAAAAAATAATGCAATTCTGCATTGGAAGCCGGTCTACTAAGTCAACAGTAATGTGTCTTATATCGTTGAAAAGGTTATTGCATGTACTTCATTTTGTTATATATAGCCATTAAATTGTAAACCAAGGGAGGGATATTTTTGTCTTCAAAGGAGGCGAACAGAAAAATAATGTAGTTCTGCATTGGACGCTGATCTACCAACTCAACTCGAATGTGTCATACATCTTTGAAACGGCTATTATGAGTACATCATTTTATTATACAGCCATTAAGCTCTAAACCATGTGGTTCACGAGATATTTTACTTCAAAGCACCAAAAAGAACAATAATGCAACTTCGCATTTGGACATTGTCTTCCTGCTCAACATTAATGTGTCGTTCATCGTTAAAAAGGTTATAGCATGTACTTCATTTTTGTTATGTGACCGCTAAGATGTAGACCATGGGGCTCAAGAGATATTTGGCATAAAAAAAGGCGAATAGAAAAATAATGCAATTCTGCATTGGGTGCTGGCCTCCCTACTCACCACGAATGGGTCATACATGGTTGAAAAAGTTATGATGAGAACTTCATTTTATTGTATGACCATTAAGCTCTAAGCCATGGGTTATTTATGCTTAGTAAAGATGGTATTAGTTTTAAGAGGGTACTTAAGAGTAATTAAGAAAAAATAAGGTTCTTTTACCACATAAGCCCGAAAAATGGGTTCAATTATGGATAATCCATGAGTAAATCCATATTTTCCGGTTTTTTTTTTTGTAAAAGTAACCATTTTTTTTTTGTTTAATTTCTCAAAAACTAAGAAAGATTTTTACATTTGGTTTTCAGTAATGGGCTTAAAAATAATGAAGGCATTGAATATTGAACACAAAAATAGCACTTAATTACGTAAAAATTTGAAAAATATCGACTTAAGAAAGAAAAATCACAATTTTTCTTAAAGGTTTTGACTTTGAAATTTAATATCTCAAAAACTATTCGCTGAAACAACTAGATTTAAAAACCAAATGTAAGAGTGTAGCATTAACTTTCACAAAAACTATAGCACATTTTTAAATGTGTTTTCGCTGATTTTAAATGTTTTTTTTTTTTTTGCATTTAAAGTCAATGTTTCAGAAATTGCCCCTGCCCCAGGGAGGGGAGATACAACTTTTCCCCCATACAATTTTTTTCTTAGAATAACCTCAAGAATCACACCCTTGAATACTTCCACTCAGGTCCGGGACACCCTGTGTTTGCCATTATTTTTACCATAGAAATGACATGGTCAACTGGAATTAAATATTTCCATTAAAACTACGTTGATCGTGTTAATACACGTGTCAACCGTTTACTGCGCTGCCTGTAAGCTAACCAATAAAAAACGCCAACATTTCTCTGTTAATACAAAACCAAACACAAAATGACAATAAACATTCATAGTAAAATTTCGAAAAAAAAAAGTTACGTATACGCCCAAGTGTATGGAAAAAGTTAATGCTTGTATGTATTGTTTACCTCGTGGCTTGATGGTTAGTGCGTAGGACTGTCATGCCGAAGGTGTGGGTTCGATTCCCAGCCGTGCCACCTAAAAACAGAAATGTTTTATTCGAGGAACTGCCTCTTGCGAGGAACTGACAAATCCTCCAAGAGTATACTTGTCAAGAATAAGTGCTTCTCATCTAGCCGTTCGGACTCGGCAAAAAACTGTAGGTCCCCTCCATTCCTGCCAACAAACACGCACACAGGAATGGTTGTGAGTTGTAAGTCACTAGGCCCTGGTTCTCCATGAGCTGTTGTGCCACCCAATTTATTTAATTTATTTATTTATTTTGTATGTATTGTTGATAGCTTCTTTCCAGATGATGTCCTCTTTCATAATGATGTTCTGTAACCCCGGTTGAGGCATAAGGTACCAACAGAACGTCTCCATCCTTCAAGGTCTGTAGCAAGGTATTTTAAGTGTGGCCAAGTCTTTCTCTGGGATTCTGCTTCTGCTAAGACAGTTGATTTCCATGTCATTCTTGGTATCCCAACCCGTCTTGCACTCTGAGGATTCCATTCAGAGAACTGCTTCGCAATATCATCGTTTGGTTTCTTCAGTACGTGACCTTTCCGTTTTCCAGCCGCTCTTGACTTGTTCTGTTCCATTATTCCTGGTTAGATATTTTATGGTCAACAAATCTTTAGGATGTGTCAACGACTTAGTGTGTAAGAATATTTGACTAGATGTCCAAATTGGGGACAGAGTACCGAAGACAGCAGGAGCTTTAATAATTCTACTTTTAACATTCAGATCCATACCGCCATTTGCAGAAACAATACTTCCAAGACCCCTTCAACTGGCCTTTCCTGTGGAATAAAACATTGATGTGTGGAGTGGCCTGTGAGCATTATTTTTGTCTTTTTGCTATTTATTCTTAGACCACTCGACTCTCCCTTCACTAAAAGTGTTTGCCACATCCAGTTCAGCCCACTGATGTTCTTTGCTAGACATGTCATCGGCATAGTCTAAAAAGTCTAAATAACTGAGCCTTTCAAGCGGTCTCCATTGAATGCCCTATTTCTCTGCTGTACCAACACTGACCATCCCTAGCAGGAAGAAAATTGCTGATATAACATCCCATTGTCTCTCACCCTGTTGCACTACAAAGGAGTCGGATAGCTGCCCATTGTGTAAAACAAAACACCTTGCGTTGTTGTAGGACTCCTTAATAATGGCCATAGTTTTTGGCAGAATTTCTCTACCGCAACGATATATACCTTCTCAGTTAACTCGATCAAAGGCCTTTTCAAAATCCACGAACATGAGGTAAAGCGGTGATTGATATTCCATCGACTGCTCCAGGACGATACGCAGGGTGTTGATATGGTCGACACACGATCAACACCCTGCGGAAGCCAGATTGATGCGTCTTGAGTGTAGACTCGAATTTATTCTTTATCTGAAATATGGTTGTCATTAGTTTTGGGAAAACGGCCACTTTTCTTTGGAAGCTTAACAAATACTTCATCCTTCTAGTCCTTGGGATAAGTTTAGTTTTCCCAAACAATTTGTGTCAACGGATGTAGAATACTAGCCGTTATTACGGGATCGGCTTTCAGGGATTCAGCTGGTATTCTATAAAGTCCAGCTGCTCTGTTGTTTGAAGGGATTTTTTAAAATTTGGATTTCCGAATCTGAAGGCGGCTCCCTGTCGCATCTTGCTAAGTTGGGGCACTTCAGAATTCTGCCCAACGGAATCCTAATTGGGCAGGGCAAACAAATGATCCTTCCATCTGCGTACCTGTATACTCAATTATTCCAAAAGTGTGCCATCCCCATTACAAGATGATTGGTGTTGCTTTTTTTCCCCACAAAATCTTTGGATAATTGGCTCAATTCCCGGATATCTCCTCTTTTTTCAGCTTTTTCCACGGTATTCTCGGGACAATGTAACCTAACTCTTCTGTCACGTCTCACAGAGCGATGGACCATCTTATGTGCTAGGCGATACTCGCTTCGCAATTCAGCCTTTCGTTGAACATCCGCTTCGGCATTTATCTGCATCTTTTCCGATCTCTGAAGTTCGATTTTATCCCAGGTTTCTTGGGATATACAATAGTCTCTAACTCTCGTCCCCTTGGGTACAATTTTGGATACAGCCTTTATAAAAACTCTTTTTATTTCATCCCACTTCTCAGAACCAAATGGTGGTCACAACCCACATGGGATTTCTTATGCTTCGGAAATCACACATTGACTTCCTCCGTTGCTGCTGAATCATGATATGGTCAATTTGGTTTTCAGTTTGAATATCCGGATGCACCCAGGTTATTTTGTTGCACGTTTTATGCTTAAATACAGTCCCACCTAGCACAAGACGATTTGCGTTACAAAAGGTGATAAACAAATAACCACTTTCGTTCCGTGACCCCGACTTGGACATTGAGTCATGACGACTATGATACTGGCTTCCGGCTCTCGGAACACTCCTGTAAACCGAGTTTAGATGAGTGTAGAACGGGGCTTTGTCTTCTTCGGTCGCTTTATTTGTTGGGGCGTAGCACAGACTGTTACGAATTATTAAACGAAGCCTTGCTGTCATTAATCTCTCAGAAATGGGTGCCCCAGGAAATAAGACAACGCTTTGCTGCCTTCGCTTTACAAGAATGGAACGTTCCATGCTGCGATTTTCTTACGTAAGCAGAAGCCGAAAGTATTATTCGCACTTCTTAAAAGACTTCTTCAATTTGTTAACGATTCATTTATGGCATCTAGATTGAAGCTGGTACATGAAAGGGGGGCTGTAGGGGACTCGTTGCCATTTGTAGTTCATGTATTATAGGAAATATCCTTCCACCATATATGGTGTTTTCCGAGATACGATTAATAAACATACATTCTTGTAAGCTCAGATTTTACAGGCACACCCGCCCTTTGTATGGTCGAACATATATCTAACTGGAGGCTACCCCAAACAGACGCCATTTGTAGCCGTCCAATATGGGTTACAGAGAGTTTCCATTCTACGACGACTAATCTAACATTAGGCCATAGATAAAAGGCACAGAACTGTTATTTAATATACATACCTACCTCCCTTTCCTTGAGATTTTCGGTTTTCCCTTAAGGGTAACAGATGCAGATTGAACCCCAATATCTAAATAATTCTTATTTTGAATCTTATTAAAGAGTCATTCCTCCCATTAATACCATATTATATTTCACTTAAAATTACGAGTCATAGTATTATTATTTTTTTTTTTTTTGATAAGAATATTCAGCTTAAAAGGTTCTGACTTTTGCGGTAATAGCATGGTTATAAATTATTCCAATCTAGATACGAACAATCTGAATTGTTTCCCTAGCTATCCCTTATCAATAACAAAAAGGTGCTAGAAGGTTGACCTTTTTCCTTCAGTGAATATAAACTTCAACTTTGATTATCATCTTTCCTTTGAAACTGTTTTTATTTTGCATTTCCATGAAAACCTCGAAGAATATCCATACAAATCAATGAAAAAGAGAAGTATTGGCTAAATAAAACCTAATTAAAGTCAAATTTATTTGGTATGGTTACCTTTCAACCTATTGTCCCATAATAAGCTTCTTCAACAGGTATTCCCTTTGGCATCTTGGGGATCTAATTTAAGTTTTAAGAGGAATTATTACTTCTTAGATTTATCTTACTACGGTATTTGAATATTAAAATAATATAATGAGCATTTGCTTTAAAAATGGAAAGTTAGACTCAATAGATAATTAGTGGCAATTTATTTGGTGAAGTGGAGACAATAATGCCCATGGTAACATGATTTCAGAGGAGACATAAAAACTCATTATTTGTAAAAAGATATCTACGATTTGAAACAAAGACACAACCTTTTATGAATATTTTATGGGGCATAATGATTTTTTGATAAATATAAAGAACTTCAAAGGTTCTAAGTTGCAAAAATATTTTTCATAATTTTATTGAAAAGTTGTGTTTTTTTTTAATTAGTCTTATTAGTCATTAAGAAATTTAAATGTGAATTTTAATATATCAATCTATACCTGTGAAGTTTTCACTGGTTTGACCATGGTATCATAAATTAGGTGATGGTGCCTTTAGAACGAGAAAAATTAGGTTCTGAGGTTGGAAAGTAAATGTATATAATATTAAATGTCCCTCAAAATCCTATCATTGGCTTCTTTTATAGTCGCATTCAAATAGGGGATGAGAAAGGGAACGTGGAAGTTTATCAAATTGAAATTTTTGTTATATAATCTACAATGAAACTTGGACTTAATTTTTTAGTTGTCAATTGGGCCAAGAATACAAAGCGTCCTTAAGAATATCTTTGGTGAAAGGGTGTTTTTTTAAATGGAGGGCAAGTGTGTAGTTATTGCTTTAATACCCAATTAAACTCTTAAACTCATGAAATTTGCCAAAAATATTTAATCTGTCAAAAAATTAATGCATCATGGATTTTCGGGGGGACTTTGGAGGTGCTGTATAGGGGGAAATTTTTAGTCGATACCAATATTAAATAGAAGCTGGGCGCAGCCTACACTGGCAAATTCCCGTTGGTGCCCTTGGTAGTTAGAGACCCAATGTTATTTTATTATTAAAATAATGCCAATTCAAGATTTTCGAAAACATTATCAGGTGTTTAATATGCATGATATCGTGCAGTGTCGAAACTGCTAACGCTTTGGACACGTATCGTTGCATTTCAGCAAAACGATGAAATCGATGAGTCACAAATGCAGAACTATGGATGAAATTTTGAACCAGTTAATTTAACTGAAACTAACGTACTTGAACTGTCGTTGAACCTCAGTTTATCCGATAAAATTTGTGAGTTAAAAATTTGTTTCAAAATTAAATTAGTGCAAATGAGAAAAAAAAATTGATTTCACCTTCACAATATTTAATTTCGAAAAGAAGCTAACTAAGAAGTCCTCATTTAATAGAAGACTAAATCGTGACTTTTTACTTTGACCATAGTCTAACATAGTGCAATGTGCAAGATCAATTTTCGTATCTGAAAATGGCAAACAAAGAAAAAAGGGACACAAACATGGAATGAAACCATAAATTATATAAATATATAGTTATATTTCCCATTTTACTTGCAAATAAGTTAGTTTTTATTTATAATTTTGGTTTATTTCTACTTTTAACTTTTACAAAATTCACTTTTGTGTCGTGACAGCTATTCAGGCGTACCATATTGCAAATAAAAAAATATAGGCCGCTGCGAATGCGTTTTTTTGGAAATTTCTTACTGTACTATATTATAAAATTCCAAAAAAAAAAAAAACACGCCTAATGTCTCGTACAACATTGAAAAGATTATTAAATGTGCTTAATTTTTGTATATGACCGTTTAGCTGTATACCATGGGGTTTGAGAGATATTTGGCCACAAAAAAGGCAATCAAAACAATAATGCAATACTGCAATGGGCGCTGGTCTTCCAACTCAACAGCAATGTGTCGTACTTCATTGAAATAGTTATTGCGTGTACTTCATTTTCTTTTGTGGATGTTAAGGTGAAGGTAGTAGAATTTGAGAGATATGCGGCAAAAACGCTTTATAGAAAAATAATGCAATTCTGCATTAGGTTAGGTTAGGTAGAAGTGGCTGTCAATACTAAGTACTGACACACTTAGACCAAAATTGGTCCGTTGTGATACCACATGAATCTTAAAAACTCCTTCCTTACTCGCTAAAACCACTTTGAGCTCCTGACGAAGCGTGCGAGACTATAAATGTCTGTGTTTGCCAGATCACTAGGATCGTTAAAGAAGTAAGCTCCTAAATGGAGCCTACGTCTGAGGGAAAGAGCAGGGCATGTGCAGAGAAGGTGAGGAATCGTTTCCTCTTCCTCCTCGTCCATGCAGCTTCTGCAGAAATCGTTTGAAGGTACGCCAAGCCGCGCTGCGTGCCTGCCTATTAAACAGTGTCCTGTTATGACACCTACATACAATAGAGCTAATGTGCATTCTATTTAGAGATATTAAACACTTGGAGCGTTTCAGGTCAAGGTTTGGCCATACTTGTTTTTTCGCCAAACAAGTAGTGATGTTTTCCCACCTTGTGTTTGTTCTCTTCAACGCATCTTGCTTCAGTAAAAGTTTACACGTAGCGATGGGTATACCAATGTTTACCTTTTCAGGTAAAATGGGTAGTAATGTTCCACTTCTTGCGAGTTCATCAGCTTTACAATTACCTGGAATGTCACTATGACCCGGCACCCAACAAAGGTGAATATTAAACTGTTGCGCCATCTCCAACAGAGATGATCGACAGTTGAGGGCTGTTCTAGAGTTTGTACAGACAGAGTCCAGGGATTTAATGGCGGCTTGACTATCAGAGAAGATGCGGATATCCGACCATGATATCACGTTTTCTTTGAGCCAAGACAGTACTTCTTTTATCGCTAGAAGTTCCGCCTGGAATACGCTACAGTGATGATTAGGAAGACGGAATGAGAGATTTAAATTTAGTCTTTCAGAGGACACTCCCCCACCAACCCCATCTTTGGTCCCCGATCCGTCAGTGTAGAAGTGAATTGATTGATCTTCTAAGAATTCCACATCCTCCCAGGTGGATCTGGAAGGTATGGTCACTTCAAAATTTTTATCGAAATTCAATAGTGGGATTGTGTAGTCAGTGTTACTAGGAAGTGTTCCGAATGAATTCAGAATAGCGGAGTGACCAATCTCATTATTGATCCACTGTGAAGAGGCTTTGAGGCGAATGGCTGTGCTCGCGGCCGTTTGTTTGCTGAAAATATCGAGAGGTGTCAGATGGAGAAGAGTGTCTAATGCAGCGGAAGGAGTCGACCGAAGTGCTCCAGTAGTACATAGACATGCTGTTCTTTGGACTTTGCTTAGTTTGTCGCGATGTGTCGCTTTATCCAAGGCAGTCCACCATACTGCCACGCCGTAAGTTAGAATCGGTCTAATTACCGAAATGTATAGCCAGTGAGTAATACGAGGTTGGAGGCCCCATTTACTACACGGTTAAAAATTCTGGGGTATTTTTTAATACAGCCTTTGTATTACAGCCGTATTCAATACAGAAAATATTACTTTTTAATATTCGCAAGTTTTGATAAGCTCAACAGAGCATTTTGTAGGCACTTGATGGAACAATAACATCTTAGAATATAAAGATAAAACACTTGTATTTTTGTTCCACGGTTTATAAAACTTTTTATTTTAATAATTTGGCCGACGCGATTCGTCTGGTTAGGACATCCTCAGGGCACTGATTATACATTTTAAAAACAAACTTGTGCAAAGCTCAATGGTTAATGAGAATGAAGTGTAGTAATTTAATTTTTATAAAGAAAATTAAAGATTGAAAAAACAAAAATTAACGACATGAAAATTATAAATTAAACAACATTATTTGTTAAAAGAAAAATAAATAAATTATTTTAAAAGATACAAATTGTATTAAAAAAGCAAGATGCGTATACTTTCAATACAACAGTATTAAAATCTAATACCATTTGTATTACAACAGGAAGCCATTACAAGCAAGCATCAGCCATATTTAAATATGAATATGAAGCATATGTTTCTAATACAAAAGTATTAAAATTCAATACAAATTGTATTAAAACAGCAATAAAACAATAAATAAACAATTTAAATATGCATTATTTTGAAGGCGCGTTGAAATATTTCGAGGTAAAATATACAAATTAGTAGATAAAATTTCAATCACATTAAGATTTTAGTTCTCACATATGTGAAAAAAATAAATATAATAATGCCACCATTAATTGACTTAGAAGATAAATACTCTTACAAAAAAAGTCTTTCATTACTATTATTTTTGTAATATATTTTGTATTAATTTTCATGAAAAGGATCTAAAAATTAAATTTCAAGAAATAAAGTATTATATTATAATACCTTTGTATTATTAAAATATAATACAGATTTCGTATTCCTTTGTAATATCTGATATTATTAAGTTTTAATATATTTTGTATTAACTTCCAAATTTTAATATTTGTCAAGTATTAAATTTTAATAAATTTTTGGTGTTGTCATATATGTAACCCAGAAAATATTAAAAAGTACCCCAAAATTTTTAACCGTGTACCTACGGCTTTTTTGCAGGAGAAAAGTGCCACTGTGGCTTTTTTCACTCTTTCTTGTATGTTAGGTTTCCAACTTAACTTCTTATCTAAGATGAGACCCAAGTATTTAGCTTCATCTGAGAATTTTAGTGGAACACCATTAATAATAGGGGGGTCTGTTTGCGGAATTTTGTATTTCCTGGAGAAGAGGACAAGATCTGTTTTATGGGGGTTAACTCCAAGTCCGCATCGATCTGCCCATCGTGAAGCTTGTTTAGAGCGTTTTGTAGAAGATCTCTTAAAATGTTAGGATGTTTTCCTGATACTGCTATAGCCACGTCATCCGCATAGGCAATCACTCTGTAGCTCTCTGCCTCTAAGGTATTCAGCAGTTCATTAACTACCAAATTACAAAGAAGGGGAGAAGGCACCCCGCCTTGCGGTGTACCTCTACTGACAGATCTTCTTGCTGAAAAGCCGCCCAGTTTTGAATTGATAACCCTGCTTGTAAGCATCTGATTAATCAGTTCACCAAGCGACCCATCCACATTCAAAGAAGCCAGTGCAGATGTGATTGCAGATGTATCAACGTTATTAAAAGCACCTTCTATATCTAGGAAGGCAACCATTGTATATTCTTTAAAATGGAGGGAATATTCGATGGTACGAACTAGTGTGTGGAGAGCTGTCTCCACTAGCTTCCCTTTGCAATAGGCATGTTGAGCTGTAGACAGTAGTCTCGTATCAATGCTTGACCGTAGTTCGATATCAATCAGTCGTTCAAAAGCTTTTAGAAGGAAAGATGATAGGCTAATAGGTCTTAAATCTATAGGGTTTAGGTGGGAACATTTACCGGCTTTGGGTATAAACACAACTTTGATTTCTCTCCATAGAAGCGAAATATGGACCAGATTTAAGCAACCATTGAAGATGACTTCCAGAATCGGCAGAATTACTTCTGAATTCATCTGTAGTTCAGCCGGAATGATGCCATCTGGCCCCGCCGACTTGTATGGTTTGAAGCTATTGAGTGCCCATTGTAATTTTTCCCTTGTAATCAGACCTTGTGGAAATGTTAGTTTTTCGCTTGTCCTGTAAAGGGCAGTGCTATTAACAGTCTGTGAGCTGCCTGGAAAATGAGTATCCAGTAGCAAATTGAGCGATTCTTCGCAAGAGTTGGTCCAGGAGCCATCAGCATTTTGAAGGCAGCTAGGCATAACTGGATTTGTGGAGAGGATTTTTCTTAATGCAATTCTGCATTGGAAGCTGGTCTACCAAGTCAACAGTAATGTGTCGTGCATCGCTGAAGGGTTTATTGCATTCCTTTTGTTGTATAGCCGTTAAATTATAGACCCAGGGCATGGAGACATATCTGGCAAAGGCGAATAGAATAATTCTGCATTTGGTGCTGGTCTACCAACTCAACACGAATGTGTCATATCTGAAAAGTTTATTGTCAGAACTTCATTTCATTATATGGTATTTAAGCTGTAAATAATGGGACTCGCGAGACCTTTTGTTGTTCTTCAAATCAAATGCACAAGTATGATATAATCAACGGCGGGGGGGGGACGCGTTCGTGTTCGTACGCGCTACCGTTTGCCGTTGCCGCAGCGTGCCGCAGCGCACGCGCTTCCGTTGCCGCACACCGGTCGCGCCACGTGCACGTGTGGCACACCCCGCTACGCATCATTCAGCGCCGACTACACCGCGCCCGCCGCAGCAACGGCGAACGGTAGCGCATGCGCTGCGGCCCAGCCAGCGCGTGATGGTGGCAACGGCGAATTGTAACACGAACGCGCCCTCCGCCCCGCCGTTGATTATATCATACTTTTGCATTTGATTTGTAGAACATTTAAAACAACACATCTTCTTATAACTTTGTTTATTTCAATTTATGTAAACAGAGCATACATTTAGTAATTTTTAGAAAAAAAAAGCCCAAAAGCAAGTTTTTGGCGTTTTTTCCAAAACAAAAAATTTTGGCCTTATTTCATTATGTATAAATTTTTGGGAAAAATAACCTAAAATTCCGAAATTTACGCCAAATTATGCGGGTGGCAATGGTGCAGTGGATGTAGCGCTCGACTGCTAGCTAACAGGTGTGGGTTCAAGCCCCATTCTAGGCAGCATTCTTTTCTCCATTCTCCCAGCTTAACTGGACGTCTCCCGTGAGATTTAATGAGATAACAAACACCTTGATCTCAATCCACTGTGCCAAATCTTTCAGGTTGCAATTCAGGTTGCATTTAAAAGCCCTAAGGTCTTACAGGCATATAGTAAAAATTATTACATATTAACAAAAAAAAAAAAAAAACTTTTTGGGTTCATTTTCCTAGGAAAAAAAGCCATAACATTGTATGGAGAATTTTGGCCTTTTTTCCATTTTTATTTTTTGGTGTAATTTCCTATGGCGTAATTTCAGGGAGCCACTGACAAATCCTCCAAGAGTATACTTGTCGTGAAGAAGTGTAGGTCCCATCCATTTCTGCTAACAACACGCACACAGGAATGGTTGAGAGTTGTAAGTCACTAGACCCTGGCTCTCCAGATCCTGTTGCGCCACCCAATTTATTTATTTTTATATGGTCGATTAGAAAATTGCCTACAAATTTCATTGGTAGATTTACGGATTTTATATTTATAAAATGTACTCTCTTACACCACCTTTGATATTCAGTACAAGGTGAGTTTTTCTTGCGTGGTAGAAAACAGTTCTCAAATATATATACAGGGATTTATTTAAAGTTCTGGGAAAGTTCCCCATCGATTCGGGCTCCACTACATTAATCATACGGGGTTGAAGGTACGGAACAAGGTATTTTGTTTATACATTATGATTCGTTTAAAATATGATAAAAAGCTGACTACAAACCGTTTGGGCGGGCCTTAAACCCCCCGTAAAATTGTTAGCGGCGCTCATATCGATGAGGACTTTTTATAGTTTCCTTAGAATGCAATGGGGATGCTATGTACCAAAATCCAGCTTACTTCCATATTTTTCCGAAGCAAAAAGCTTAAATGACTGGACTATTAATAGGCGGGCATTTAATTTTTTAATTTTAATATGTCGTAGCGTCCTATTCTTTTAATATTTTGGAGGATCATCAACCTAATTGTGTTTTTTAGGTAGTGAAAAAAACATATATACATGTATCTATGTCAGAATAAGCTATGTTCACTTGGCCCGCAAAACTTTCCATTTTTTTTTAATAGAAGATCATTTAAATGACCACTATTGACCACCCTTTAACTCTGACCAACCACAATTTTCGAGAAAATCGTTTTGAAAAATGTTGGGCCATTTTAATTGACATCTTAAATAAAAAAGAAGACACTTTTTCGGTCAACTGAACACAACTGTTAGAATACGATGATTGTTGTCAGACTTTGGCACCTTCTATTAAAGGGACGAAAGCTTTCAAATTTTACACTTGACACCCCTATCAGTGGCCACCATGACTTGAGCACTTTTTTGATGTCCAGCACTAATTGCTTATAGCAGTGTTTTTCAAACTTTTTGGGTACGTGACCCCTTTGTTAGTAAAAACATTCTGGCGACCCCCACATTTATAATAATACTTGGTCAGTTATTTAAAAAGCGACATCAATTAAAAACATCAAAAGCTTGTTTATCACACGGAGCTCTGATGGTTGTCAAAAAGAAAGGTATTGACACGAGTTCTGGAATTAAAAGCTGAATAATTAATGTTCGTACAAGATTCAAAATCTTATTAATCAAATCATTTTTCTGCCCCCACTTGGCTCTTAAAATTATCATTTCTCGCTGATCTTTTTGACCTAACGGGATTGATGAAAATATTATTACTGCAAAAGACAAAATGAGAGGATTCCTCGCAAAACTTCGTTTGTGTTCAGAGTATTTGCACAAAAAAATATACCATTCTTTTCCCTGTGTTCAGAAAATTCTTGAAGAAATTTCATCAGATGAATCCTTGCCATGACAGTAGGGTTTCACATTCCTCTCATGAGAGTTTGCTTAATTCGGAGAAAAAAAATATTGAGTGATTTTCCAGAACTCGATTCTGATGGTGGCAATGGAAAGAGATGGGTACTTTTATGACAGAAAATCTTATCGATTTAGCTGCAGATGGTATGCTCAGAACTCAATGTAAAAACCATTGATAATTTCGGGGTAAGGAGAAGAGAAAAGGAAAGTATCCAGAGTTGGCAGAAGAGGCTTTAAGTTTGTTAGTGTCATTCACTACTTCAAACATATGTGAACTCACGTTCTTTTCCTTGAATAGGAAAATGATTTAATTAGTTTAGATACAACCAAGTTTTGAACACTTATTACAAAAAAAACAGTTTCCCAGTTTTCAGTTTTAATTTTATTAGTACTTACCTAAAGGCTTGCAACCGTGACCCCCCTAGCAATTCTTGGCGACCCACAGTTTGAAAAACACTTGCTTATAGTATTCATTGTTTTCGATTAAGAGAGTCCAAAAAAGTGGTTTCCGTCATACCCTCTGTTTAATTATTTTGAGTCTGTTGGTCCCAGTGTACATACATCAAGAACCTTAAAACAGATGGACTTTCTTCAAATTTGGTACCGAATAAACTTCTAAACATAATAGGTAATTCTTTCCAAAAGTACTGGTTTCAGATTTTTGCTGAAAGATTTTGAGAACACTGACTTATTTTTAGTTTTAGTATGTACCTAATATCTATACCTCCGCCTCTTTGAACTGCAAGCCTGAAATCATGCAATCCCATCGAGTATATTTTATTGTTATATAAAAAACAATAACACATTATATTTATTTATAGTCAATTAGCCAAAGAAAAATATCATAGCTCTTCAGATGTCTAATTATTTTATTCAATAAATTATTTTGATTATTTTAACATTTATATACTCGAAAAGTATTTTAACATCAAATAATGATTTTTGAATGTTTTTTTTTTTATTTCAATTATGAATTGGTAGGTATTTACACATTGGAGAGTATATTATTATTTTATATACTATGAGACAGTTTACTTACTTGTAAGTATTTTTTTTGGTTTATCACTACTTCTTAGGGACATTTTTTGGCTAATTTTTAAACTTTTTTTTCTAAGAAATTTGGTATTAAATAAGATTAAGTACCTAAAATTATAATTTAGTGCAGGTATATACGTATGATAATAAATAAAAAAAAAATCGTATAAGTTATCGATGGAAGTTTAAATTTTGAAATTAATTAAATTATAATGGACACACAAGTGTAGCAATATCTAAATCATTCTCATCGGCCTTCCTTAACGCAACAACTGCTAGATTTTGGTACTTTCCACTTGACAAAAGACGAACTGTGGTAATACCACAAAAAATAGCTTGTTCAGGACCACGTTCATCTGAGTAGCCACAGACTTCACTTGATTTTTCTAATTCACTTGAGTCCAATCCAGATGTTCCTCCAATTTGAAGTCTGTCAGGCATATTACACTGATAGAAGTAGAGTTTAAAATTATTTTTATTTGATAAATCTTTTTCCATAATAATTATCTTACCTCATAGTTGACTTTTTCCTTCAAAGCACTTTTGCCACCAATTTTCAAATTGCCTAGAGCTACTACAGCTGGAAAGAGAGCTGAGAGTGTACAGTTTCTTTGATGACCGAAATTACTCAGCTGATAAATGGCAGCAGTATCATGGACGAGAATGTTGCAAGCTACGAAAAATATATTTTAATATTTAGGTATAAAAAAAATATTGATTTTTGACTTTACGTTGAGTAATTTTATGGAAACGGACATTAGCTATAAAAGATCCTCGCGTTGGAATTCTGTATTGCAACAGAGCTGCATTCTGGTTTGAACGGAAAAATTTCTTATTGCTAATTGGAGGCCTGTTTTTGAAGAAAACAAAATTGTATTAAATAATTTGAATGGTCTTGACATGAGTTATAAAAGTTCATTACCATTGATTGTAATTATTACAAAATTCAACTATACGGTCATCACGAGACTTATGGTGATCATGAATTCCTGGGAAGTATTCTCCGTTAAGCTCCCAACCATCTACAAACTATAAGGTGATGTTAGCTTTAGAATAAGTATAATTACATATTTAAGCAAACTTACCGCCATAAGTCCACCTGTTTCACAATTGACGTCATAGTACTTCATTGTTATTTCAATTATAGTATCTGGCTCTCCAATCACATATAGCCCGCAAACTGTCATAGAATCACCAACATCAAGTATGTCTACTTCTTTGGGCGGAATTAAATGAGGGATCTTCTTAAATACATAATCTCCTGGCTCGGATGCAACATGCATACAATCTGGAAGAAATCGGTTAATATTATTAATTAAATAAAACTTGAAATGTTTATAATACAAAATGTAAGGAATTGAATAGGTACGAAATATTAAAAATAAATAATCGTTTTTATATGCTTTTGCAACTTTCAAGGTAATGAGAAAAAAGTATGGCATCAGCACTGAAGCGCTTGATATAAAAAGCTAATTTAGAGCAAAAAGAGTAATAGCTAAAAAATATGCAGCATTCTGTGTTTGGACTTAAGCTATCAGTTACCATCAACTCGGTTCCCGGACTAATATACCTTCATTTTTTCATTCTCTACTTCGTGTGTTTCAATATGGGATTTTAATGATTCAATTGCTATGTTGATGGGTATGCTAGGGAAAAGAGCTTGGACATCAAAAGATACGATTGTTTCATCATCCTCTTTCCTCTATCAACAAGTCTTTAGCTTTTTCCACAAACTCTTATGTGTTAAACACCCTAAACCTATCAAGACGTCCAAATTGTTTGAGTACCTCGACCAGCCATTTAGAAACTTTTATACTAAATGGGACTTAACGTTTGAGACGATTTTTCGCACATTTCTCCCGTTTTATGCACTTAAGGAAAAACATACATTTTGGGTACCACTGATGGATTGGACACTAATAACTTAAATTTGTTAACGTCGAAAGTCCAGCAAATGTCTTTGATTATAAGCTTAGCATCGCTAATAATTTTATTCAAAGACGATTTGTTTAGAATGCTGCAACCGTCTTTCGCTTTACTTTCTTCTCCTTTTATCTATTTTTTTAGTATCGTGTAAATCACTGGTGATAAGCAGCTTGTCTGCCCGGAATGCATTCGATATTTTATTAAAAATGTTTGGCGAATAAAAATTAAATTTTTAAAAAGTTATTTTTTGGTCTTTTTTAATAAGTCTATAAATTTTGTGGTCAAAAAAGGAACCTGATCCTCACCATAGTCTGGTGTCTATGCGTAGGGTTGCTGATAGCTATACGATCACACGATTTGTGTATACACACTAGGGTGGTCGTTAAAAAAAAGGTCATCCCGGATGGGCCCAAATCGTCTCTAAATGAAGAAAAAAAACTTTCCTAATTTTTTCAGATTTTTATTTTCATCCCCTATAGTCGCTGTAGGGGTAAATTATATCTCCCCTTTTTTTTTGCATACTAGAAAAAAATTCACGTAAGATTTGCCAAAAAAATTCAGAACATGCAGGTGGGAACTAGACAAGAAAACGTCCTACCGGAGTGGGGTAATATCTCCCCCCGCTTGGACAGGAGGGCCAATTTAATAAAATATTAGCATTAAATAGAAAAAATTAATTAAAAAACAACAGCAATACTTACAGTAATTTTTGTAGCTTTTTGGAAAGCCAGAAGTCCATTCTTACGGCTTGTAAGAGGTTTTTTGATGAACAGTTTTGGCAAAAAATTGTTTCAAACTCAATATTTTGAAGAAAAATTAGTATTTTATTTTTTAATTATAGGTTTGAAAACAGATTTTGCTGTAATTTTTTATTCAAAGAACTTTATTTAATAATCAACTATTAAAATGGACTTCTGGCTTTCCAAAAAGCTACAACACATTACTGCAAGTGCTTTTTAATTATTTTTTTTTCTATTTTTTGTAATTATTTTATTAAATTGCCCCTCCCTTCCAAGCATTGGGAGATATTACCCCCCTCCAATAGGACTTTTTTCTTGTCTACTTCTCACCTACATGCCCTGAATTTTGTCGGCAGATTTTATGCGAATTTCCAAAAAAAGGGGAAATTTAATTTACCCCCACATCAGCAACTATAAAGGATGAAAATAAAAATCTGAAAAAAATTAGGGAAATTTTTTTTCTTCATTTAGAACTGATTTAGGCCCATCCAAATAATAAAACTCAAAAAAACCCATTATAACGACCACCCTAATACACACATATATAAAACGGAAATAGGTCTGTTTACGAGAAAAGGAAATATTCCAAATATAAATCCCCCCACCATGAATGGGACGTCGCGTCGCGTCGCCGCTGCCCCATATACTGATACGGCGAAATATCTTGGTTTAATCATCGATCGTAAACTTAATTGGAAAGAGAACATCATAGAAAGAGAAAAAATCTGCAATAGCCTTCTACACATGCAGTAGAATTTTTGGCAAGAGATGGGGACCAGTGATGGGACTTGGGAAAACTAAAGTGTTGGTAGATAGCACAAAAAAAAGGTGGTAGAAAGGTGGTAGAAAAAAAATGTTTTAATGGTAAATAAATCATTTATATAACACATTTAATCAAAAAAAAACGAAATCGGTCCATTCAAATTAAAAATTATAAATCACATGTAGTTCACAATCGATGAAATTTAGAAGCACATTTAAGATTTAACCAACAACTCTGGGGGATCAAAATGTTCCCCGTTCCCCAAAAGTTCTTTCGCAGCTAAAATGTTGTGAACAGTTGTTGTGTTTAATTAATTTTTTTTAATCATTTCTTATACTTTTGAGCTGTGAAAATTTACGTTCAGCTGCTGCGCTACTGTGTGGTAAACAACAAAGTTGTAACATGTATGATGACAGGCTTTTAAACATTAAATCTCCCATTCCGTCTTTCAAATTTTTAAGAAAAATCCACTGTGTACAATGTCATAAGTTTTGAAACTTTCTATTATTTGAAATTCGCCGATGAGTTTTCTCCACTCAACATTGAGCGTTTTAATGGTTGTAGCGTTTGGCGGATAATAATATATTGTAAGTCCAATGATTGTTGGCATTGTTCCAGCAATGACTTATTTCAGATCTAAATATTTTAATACTTTAATTTTATCATCAAAAAAGTAAATCGTTCTTGAATTTGTACACATAACTCAACATAATAGCTACACATAACTTTTCTCCATGATTTTATTTCATGTATTTCATTTTCTAGTATATATGCTTCAAAATATTATACCAAAATACATTTGACTGTATTGCAAATAGTTTTCAGAACTTTTTACATCCGTATTCAAGTCAATATTTTCCTGTTTTATAAAATTTTTCATTATATTTACCTTAAAAATTCCATACTTTCGACTAAGAGGTGGATTTTTGTCGTCTCAGATTGAAATTTTCTATTCAAGTCGTTAATTATTTTTAAATTCAAGGCAATAAAATTAAAAAAAAAAACTAAACTTTCTTAATTCTTCTGAAAATTGAAAATGCTCATAGCTTTTAAGTAAGGCTCTTCAAATTAAAAAAAAAAAAAAAAAAATGTTACCCTTTTTCATAGTCTTCCAGCAGGCCGTGTATTGGAAAAATACGAGATCTTTGAGATAAATCAACATAAACGTCATAAAATATTAAATTGACCTAACTAATAACAGCCCACTGTTGAATGATTAGTAAAACTCTTTTAATCTTAAAGTTTTTTTAACAACTTTTTATAAAAAAAAAAAATTACAATATGTCTATATTCACCACGAACCCTTAAATTTCTTTGTATTTCAATCAATGTAAATGTTAGTGCCCTGAAGATGTCCTAAGAAGACGAAACGCGTTAAAAAAAAAAATTGTGGAAATAACAAGTGTTTTATTTATCATTTTTTGTTAAAATGTTGAGAACAATAAACTTCCACCAAGTGGCGAATCATCGCTCTATTGAGCATATAAAAGATATCTTTTTGTTTTTTTGAGCTATGACAGAAGTTCCAATGTGTCCTGGTAAATACTTTGCAGCATAGGTTGAGCACAAACGTAAGTTAAGCCAGCTGCATCCAATCGTTAAGACATTAGGATTTACATTTTTCAACCGTGTGTTAACGCCAGTCAGTGTACCCGTCATAACAGCAGCATTGTCAGATGAAAGGCCAATCATATTGTCAAGGGGAATACTAAAAGACGTAAGCGTTTCTATAACTTTGCCAGTAGCGTAGCTACCGCGGTATCAGCCGTATCAATGATACGGGGCCCCCGAGATATAGGGGCCCCGAGATTAAGAGTACTTGACGTGAGTAAGAAAGTTTTCATTGAGATGCATTCGATACACAATTTTAATAGGTTCACTCGTTGAAGTTAACTTAGTGTTGACCCAGGTTTTCTTGACAACCACAAGAATTGTCAAAAAACACCAAAGGATTCTCAATTGTGAAATAAGCAAGAATCAGCATTAGGTTTGTTCCTTGCTGGCTTTCAAACAGTTTGAGACCGACAGATTTAGTCCGAAGTCGTTCCACACTTGAAAAATTGTACTGGTCCGCACCAAATCTGGCGGTCTGAAACTGTTTGAAACTGTTTGGGACTAAACCAAGCAACAGGGTTATTTTCTTTACAAATTAATAGAAACAAACCACAGCTTCCATTTTCTATTTCTATTTGTTATTATTAAAGTAAAAAAAAATGCTTTGGAGCTCATGTCTCTCAGGCGATTTATTCCTTACCCCAGTTCGCCCCAGCAAGAAACCTAGATCTCCTTCAGGGGGAGTTCAGGGTGACCCTAGGTGTCAAAAAACACAGAATTTGCTGGTCAGGGCCCAGGAGAATTAGACAAAAAATGGTAAAATTAGGAAATAATTCTTATATAGCTGAACTTCGATGGAGAGTACCATTTTACTTTACTTTCATGACCTGTTTAGTCGAAAAACTTATCAAAATTTAATTTTTCGATGGACAACATTTTTTGTACAAATCGTATTCGGGTTCATCTCCTTATTATAAAATAAAGTTTTGGGTGGAAGAGGTAAGAAAAAGACCGTTTTATCAAAAGAGGGAAGAGAGGGAGTGAGATGTGCATTTGTTTTCTAATAACTCGTTCGTATTTCATTTTACAACGAATAATTAATGAAAAATAAGCAAAAAGATGGTATCGATATGAAAGGATGCACAAAACCTGCTACCTATCCGCAAGTGAAAGACGAAAAATTTTGAGGGTTTCGTCTAATTCGTTGGTTTAAATGGATTAACCAAGGGAAGAAGCGGGGTTCATGCCAATATTTCTACAGTCGAGAGTGCAGTTAATAGTTCTGTTTACCGAAAAAGAATAAAATCAAATGAAGCCACCCCTTAATGAAGTTAGCAAAAAAAATTCAAACCCGATTCAGTTGTGTAAGATTCATAACTTGAAAGAACAAGTGGCTTAAAGTCGTTTTTTCTAATGAAAAAAGCATCAAATTCGACGGAACAGATGGACTCAAATTGTATTTCTATGACTGGAGCACTATTTTGTTACTCAACCATAGTCGTATCAATGCTTCAAAAATGTAGGGTTAAATTTCTTTTCATTGAGCTTTTAAAAAGGAAATTCTTTCAACTTAGTGGTGGTTTATTTTCTTTTTTTTTTCTTTTGCAGTATGCAGAACTTTTAATTAAACTCTCGACTGTAAGAATATTGGAACTAAACATAGATTCTTCCCTTGTCTTAGCCATTTAAGTCGACGAACTAGACGCAATCCTTAAAATTTTTCGTCTATCACTTGCGGAGGTAGCAGGTTAGCAGGTTTTGTGCATCTTTTCATATCGATTCTATCTTTTTGTTTATTTTTCAGACAATTTAAGGTCAAAGAAGAGGTTCCGTTAATTTTGTCCAAAATTTGATGTCCCGTTTGTCCTTGATCATGAAAACTATAAATTCCTGCGTACTCAACCGCGTCAAGAGCTTTTCCTCCACCCATTGTCCACTTTTTCTCAAATTTTTGTCATGTCAAAGAAACCATGATATAAAACCCAAAAATAGTTTTAAAAGGTCTGACCTTCAACTAGTTCAAATCAAAAGTGATGATGAAGGCGGTGTATCTATTCCAACTAACCAAAAAAAGGGCTACGATTTGCACATGAATTTTAAAAAATAATAATAAAACGTGTAATGATGATAATTTTAAGATTGTGTGTTTTCTTATTCGCTTTTAAACTGAATGCTTTCTCTAATGCCATTTACAAACATTCATTTAGTCCGCTCAATTAGGAGTAATAACGGTTAATCGCACTAGAAAATTTTGAACCTACTCAAATGGGAGTGTACATATTTATAAAAAACAGTTTTTTGTCCCTTTTTACCGTGCACAATCAAATATCAAATTGAACTAATCTAATATACTGATGCAAGTAAAAAACGTTTATATCTAAGGCTGAGCCCCTGTTAGGAAAAAGGGGGCCCCTAAAAGTGTTTGATACGGGGCCCCCAAAGTGCTCGCTACGCCACTGAACTTTGCTGTACATTGTTTCGGCTGTAGACTCTTCTAATTCAAATAAGCCAAAGAAATGGGCCTTAACAGAACTAGCCACAAAGTCAAAGTTTCTTAACACTACAACGAAACATTTTTTTGAAGAAACGTCAGTGGTTTCCGCATTTTACTCGTAATATTATTTAGTTCAAATAATAAAATAAAGCAAAAATAAACAATGATAGAAATGAAAAATTATTATTACTAGCAGCAGTGGATGTCGATTTTATATAAATCACTTGGATCGTCAAAGAAAAAAAATTTCCTAAGTATATTTTACGTCTTTGAGAAAGAGCAGGACATGAGCAAAGAAGGTGTGGGATAGTTTCTTCCTTCTCCTCGTCCATGCAGCTTCTGCAGAAATCATTTGAGAAAACGCCGAGTCTATTGGCGTGTTTGCCTATATGAGGCAGTGTCCAGTAATGACACCAATTGTGGAACTAATATGCAATCTACTTAGAGATCACAAACATTTCGATCGCTTCGGATTCAGTGTTGGCCAGATCTGTTTCGTCGCCAGACAAGTAGTGATACCTGTCCATCTGCTGTTTGTCATCATCATGGAATCATGATTAAGCATAAGTTTACAAGTAGCAATTGGTATTCCAATATTCACCTTGTTAGGTAATATTGGTGTAATAGTTTACATGGCGAGTTCATCGGCCTTACAGTTTCCTGGAATATCTCTGTGTCCCGGCACCCAGAAAAGGTGAATGTTGAACTGTTCTGCCATCTCTACTAGAGACGATCGACAATTTCGGGCAGTTACGGAGTTTGTAGAAACAGAGCCTAGTGATTTAAGGGCAGCTTGGCTATCTGAGAAGATACGGATATTTAGTGTAGATATAACGTTTTCTTTGAGCCAAGATAAAACTTCTTTTATCGCCAGGATTTCAGCTTGGAACACGCTACAATGATCAGGGAGACGGAAGGAGAGACTAATGTTTAGTCGTTCTGAGTACACGCCACCACCCACCCCCTCTGCATTTTTTGAGCCATCCGTGTAGAAATGAATTGCTTCATGTGGATCTTGTTGAAATTGTGACTTGGAAATTTTTGCCAAAAACCGGCTGAGGGATGGTGTAGTCAGAGTGTTTAGAGATTCATTCGAATTTGTTCAAATTGATTGTATGGCCAATAGAGTTATTGGACCATTGAGAGTTGGCTCTGAGACGAATAAGTGTGCTCGTTGCCACTTGTTTAGTGTATATATCGAGGGGTGTAATGTTAAGCAGTATGTCTAAAGCAGCGGAAGGTGTCGAACGGAGAGCTTCGCTGATACACATGCAAGCTGATCTCTGCACTTTGCTTACACCTAGTCCACATTTGTATGTCCATTTAAGTAGTTTGTTGAGAGCGGTTTGCATTAATTCTATAATGATTTGAAGATGCTTTCCCGATATTGCAATGGCAACGTCATCAGCATATGCAATTACTTTGAAGCCATCCGCTTCTAGATTAACTAATAGTTCATTAATTACGATGTTCCAGAAGAGTGGGGATAGGACTCCACCTCTCGGTGTGCCTCTGCTGACAGATCTTCTAACAGAGAAGAGCTGATTATTCTACTTCTCAACATGAGGCTGATTAACTCCCTAAGTGAGCAATCAACATTCAAGTTCTCAAGCGCGGTTATAATTGCAGTATTGCTGACGTTGTTGAAAGCACCTTCAATATCTAAGAAAGCAACCAAGGTATACTCTCTATGATGAAGGTAAAATTCAATAGTACGTACCAAATTATGCAGGGCTATTTCTACCGATTTCCCTTTGCGGTAAGCGTGTTGTGCCGGAGAAAAAAAGATTAGGTTATATGGCACTACGCAGATGGATATCAATCAGTTGTTCTAAAGTTTTAAGAAGGAATGATGATAGGCTGATAGGTCTGAGATCCTTCGGATTTACATGAGAGCTTTTACCCGCTTTGGGTATGAATACAACTTTAACTTCTCTCCATAAGGATGGAAAGTATGCTAAGTTCATACATCCTTTCAAAATTATCTCAAGGATAGGGATGATGATGTCTTAAGCCATTTGCAGTTTAGCTGGTATTATACCGTCAGGTGCAGCTGATTTATATGGATCAAAGCTGTCGATTGCCCATTTGAGTTTAACTCTAGTAATCATACCTAGTTTATTTATTGTTATTTTGCTAGACTCTTTTGAGTCAGAACTGCATATATTTTGGGAGCTACCTGGAAAGTGAGTATCTAATAGAAAGTCGAGTGATTCCTCACAAGAGATAGCCCAAGAGCCGTTGATAATTTTCAGGGCGCTTGGCATTATGGGGTTTGACGAGAGGATTTTTCTTAATCTTGAAGCTTATGCGGAATCGCCTTTTTTGTTACAGAAGTTTCTCCAGGAGGTTCTTTTATTTTCCCTCAATGTACTGGCATGTAGCCACAACTAGTGCCATGAGAACCGCAGCCCTAAAAACTTTCCTTTCACTTACCCCACTCGATCTGTTTATGAAGGAGTTGATGGCCAAAAGTGCTCTACGATTAAAAGAGTGCAAAAATTGGAAAAAGGACCACTGTGGCCACAGAACTATAATGAACTTCATTGACACAGATATTCAAACGTACTATATTTGGCTCCGTGAAATTAGGTTAGGTTAGGTTGAAGTGGCTGCCAGTTGTGAAGACTGACACACTTAGACCAAGAGTTGGTCCATTGTGATACCACATGAATCTAGGAAACCCTTTTCTTCACTCGGTGAACCGTTTGGAGCTTCTTATAAAGCGTAATAGACTGCCTATGTTCAAGTTTGTAAGATCGCACTAGGATCATTGAAGTAAAAATCACCAAGGTGAAGTCTTCGTCTATGAGATAGAGGAGGGCATGTGCACAGAAGGTGCGGCATTGATTCTATCTCTTCCTCATCCATACAGCTTCTGCAAAAATCATTAGAGAACACGCCAACACGCGTTGCGTGCTTTCTTATAAGACAGTGTCCGGTTATAACACCAATCATGGAGCTAATGTGCAATCTATTTAGAGATATCAAACACTTAGATCGCTTTAAATCCATTACTGGCCAGATTTGTTTTGTTGCCAAACAAGTGATGATATCGTTCCACCTAAGGTTTGTTCTCACTAATGCATCTTGCCTCAGCAAAAGTTTACAAGTAGCGATGGGTATACCTATATCTGCCTTGGTAGGTAGAAGAGGTAAAGTTGTTCCACTTTTAGCGAGTTCAATTACCTGGGATGTCCCTATGCACCGGCACCCAACACAAGTGAATGTTAAAATGCTGCGCCATCTCCAGCAGATATGAACAGCAATTAAGGGCTGTTATAGAGTAAGCCGAAACCGGTTCCAGGGATTTGATATAGCTGCTTGACTATCCTAGAAGATGCGGATATCTGTAGTTGATATCACGTTTTCTTTCAGTCAAGATAAGGCTTCTTTAATTGCCATAAGTTCCGCCTTGAACACGCTGCAAGGACTAGGAAGATGGAATGAGAGACTTTATTTTAGTCCTTCTGAGTACATACCACCACCCACCCCCTCATCAGTTTTCGATCCGTCTGTGTAGATATGAACCGATTCATCATCCAAGATCGCCATATCCTCCCAGAGGGTTCTAGAAGGAATGGTGACTTGAATTTGAACCGAATTGTGGTTTTGGCATGGTGTAGTCAATGTGACTAGATAGTGATCTGAATGAATTAAGAATGGTGGAATGGCCAATACTCTTGTTGGTCCATTGTGAGGAAGCTTGTATATAGGGCGAATGGCCGTATTTACAGCCAACTGTTCAGTAGCGTAGCTAGGGGGGGGGGGTGAAGTGGGCGGTCGCCTCGGGCGCCAGGAGTTAGGGGCGGCAAAAGGGAAAATCATCTTCGTTGTTGTAAAACAATTAAAATAATTTGTTTTAAGGAAAATTTTATTAAATTTTTACTAGAAATTATGCACACACAATTTTTATAGTATTAAAATTTTTAGGGACTGCAAAACTATCCTCGTTGTTCATTAAAATTTGGAAATAAATACAAAATTTTAATTTTTGTTTAATCAATAATTCAATTAATTTTGTATTACATATATTGAAATCAATAGGAGTGCAAAATCTTCATCGTTATTTATTACAGAAGTTGGAATCAAATCATTGTTCAAATCATTTGGGGCGCCAAAATCATCCACGTTGCTCATTATGTTGGTAATAAACACAAAAGTTTATTTTTTAAATTAAAAATTCTAATAAATTTTGAAACAAAATGGCGTTCGTGTTGACCATTCTCTTTTGTAGCTTAAAATATTTGTGTTTGTAAATTCTCTCAATTAAGAGTACAGAGGGGTTGATACTTCTCAGGAATTTTTTTTAGGGTGCCAGTATTTCTTAGTTTTTGAAAAATTAAAAAAAACCCAAAAATTCAATTTATCTATGGTACTTTTTTTGCCTCATAGACAAACAAGAAATAAGAAAAAGTACCTTTTGTTTTGTTTAATTTCTCAAAAACTAAGTAACATTTTTACATTTGGTTTTCAGTACTTGACTTAGAATGAATGAGAGCATTGAATACTAAATAGAAAAGTGGTGCTAAACAAGGCAACATTTTGAAAAAAATCAACTTAAAACAAAAAAATTTCAAAAATATGGAATTTAAAACTTAATTTATTGCTCAAAAAGTTTTCACCAAAACAACTTGATTTAAAAAGTAAATAAGAGAATGGAGTATTAGCACGGTTCACGACATATTTGATAAAACGTGTTTTCCAAGATGGCGGCTGACACTTGCGCCACCCCGTTCCGCCAACTTGGATTTACATGTGGAGGACACCCCTGAACATATTGTAACAAGAAAATCAGTTCAGTAGAAAATTGAAGACAGAAAATACTCGGCTTCTGGGCTATATTTCCGGTTTTCTATACAAAAAATCAGTTTTTTGAATAAGAGCTACGCACTTAAAATTATGTATCTTCTAAACGAATTGAGATCCCACTCTGAAACTTGGCATGTAGTTTCTATATTGTATTAAGTAAATTTTGAAACCTAAACAAACAAAATTTAAATGGTCAAAGTTTCTTAAAATCTGATTTGAAATGTTAACTTCCGGTTTTCACCTAAAAATGAAACCAATTTCCGGTTTAGATTTCATTAATGAAAAGAACATCTTATTTACCATTTAATTCAGTACTAAAATAATTTTGCTATCCCTTCATTTAATTTATAAAAATTTTTCTTTCAAAATTTACCCCATGGCTTGCTGAAACTTTACAAGCCCATAACTCCCGCACCAGGCCTCAAATTCAAAATGCTTCTGCATTTATGATAAGTATCAAAAGAAGTTCAAGTGACCCAAAATTGAACGAATTTCAAGACCCGACCTTTTTTTCGTTGTCCGCTTCACGTGAAATGCCCCTAATTGTAAGCACGTTTTTATGGAAACAATATTTCAACTTTGCTTTAAATATTTAAATGTTAAAAACACAAACAAACATTTATGAAATTAATGAAAAACAATACAAAGTTCAATTTACTTTCCTTTTTATCAACTTTCAACCTTTATTTTGTATTTTTGTATCGATTTTGTATTTGCACATCACCGAGATATTGCAATTTGACTGTCAAATGCATTTTAACTGAGAAAGAACAGTGAGAAATTAATACAAACAATTTTCGTCTCAGGAATCTCTGAAAAAAATTTCAGAGCTCAGGTGAGATTTTTTATACCATTTTAAAAATCTCTGAGCTCTCAGAGGTTTTATTTGGTGAGACACGCCTAGTCAACAATTATGAACTTCACTATTTTTGGACGAAAGCAAATATAATAAAAAAAAATAAAATCTCATGTGCATATCTATGTACATATTCGGTTTAAAGTTAAATCTCAGTAAGTCAGAAAAAAAAAATTGTTCTTAAGATATGTATTGAGGCAAAGTGGGCGTGTATCAATTATCAATATTTTGCTAAATATAATTCTTTTCATTTATAAAAAAAATGTTTATCAAAATTTTGTGTGCAACACTAAGACCGACACGATAATCTATCACAATTTTTACTTGTTTTTATTAAGTATTGTTAGACCGAAGGGGCGGAAATTAAAGTTTTGCCCCGGGCGGCAAATATCCTAGCTACGCCACTGCACCTGTTTGCTAAAAATATCGAGGGGAGTCAGATATAGCAGAACGTCCTAGAGCGGCAGAGGGTGTCGTACGAAGCGCACCACTTATACATAAACAAGCTGAGCACTGTATTTTGCTAAGATTGTCGCAGTTTACCGCTTTATCTCGACCAGTTCACCATACTGCAACACCATAAGTGAGAATCGGTCTAATTTCCAACGGCTTATGCTATGTTTCCACCAAAGGTTCAACTCAGTTTAGATTAAATAAATCTTGTTGGTGTTTCCATCGCACAAAAAGATTTAAAAATATTAAATCAGAGAGCACCTTCAAAAATGCAAATGGCGTTTGAATTTTTCTAAGAGTGCGAAAGAGACAGAATGTTTGATACGCGTCAAACAATGAAGAACTGAATCGAGTCGCGAATGATCGTTCAGCACCATGTAAAAATAGGTTAGTTTGATTGTAAAACTATTTGTCCTAGGAAGATTTAACAAGATTAATTTCTAATCTCCAATATTTACGAAATATATTTGTATGGTAAATCTCCAAGATTTAGAGAAGATTTGAGGTAAATCTTATTTAATCTCAGATTAGCGTTAAGTGGAAATGTAGCATTAGGTAGGTAGGTATGATTGGATTGCACGAATTGCTCTTGTGCTTCAAGTCTATAAGGTGGCTATTGCTATGTTCCCACTAAAGGCTTATCTCAGTTCAGATTTAATAAATCTATTTGGTGTTTCCACCGCACAAAAAGATTTAAAAAGGATTTACTTTGACAGCCCCTTTTTAAATGCATATGGTGTGCATTTTTTCTCATAAAGAGGATGTGAGATAGAATGTTTCCTCTGTGAAGAACTGAATTCAGCCATAAATGAATCCTTCAGCGCCATACAGGAATAGATAAGTTTGATTTGTAAAAGTATTTTTGTCCTAGGAAGATTTTACAAGATTCATTTCTAATCTTCAAGATTTGCGAAATAAATTTGTATGGTAAATCTTCAAGATTAAAAGGAGATTTGCGGTAAATCTTATTAAATCTCAGATTAGCGATAGGTGGAAATGTAGCATAAGCATTGAAGGTACATGTAAACTTTTAATAGCAATTGTGAACGGAAGTTAAGAAAAGTACCAACAAAATTTAATTTTTCATTGAATTTTTTTGTTTATAATCAAAATTTTTTTGAACAATGATTGACTGGAATTTTATCTGTATTTCCACGAGTTTAAAATAAAATCTTTGAATATGTCTTTGAGAACATTTGCAAAAAAAAAACTTAATTGGTTTTAGGTATGGCAGCTTCCCGTTCGAGACAAGGATTCGCATTTCTCGTCTAGGGAACTACATACAAATACTCGGAAGTTTAAAGCAAGTTGATCCACGGAAAGTTATCCCAATTCCTATACTGCCGTCCTAAGAAAAAAGGCGTTAACACCAAAATTCAAAAATTTAGTTAGTACCATTAAATAGTTAACACAAGCTTAAGCTAAAAATTCATATTTTCAACTTGCAAGTGGCTAAAAATTACGAGCGCAAGTTTCATTGTAGGTAGCAAGTTGCTTATGTGCCTATACTAAGCCTCAAAGTCACAAGTTCATTTTTCTCAGTCATCAACAAAATTAGTATAACTTATACGCATATAGTAAAATAACACCTTTTTTTTAATAAGAAATTATACTTTAAAATTTTAAATTTTAGTTAATTAGAAGGCAAGCAAAGCAAAATCATTAAAATGCATTCATCTCAAAACTACTGAAATGGAGATACGTCCTTTTTCCTTATGATGGCTACGGCCGTGCTTACAAGTCTTACTATCGAGGGCTGCTTGAGAGTTGCTTGCAGTCTTTTTACTTTCAATTGGACACGAACCTTTATAATATTATCTTCCATATTATGAACAGCAGACTAATCTGCTTTAGGTCTATTTACCTGAATTATTACCATACATTCGGAGATAGAAGAGAGCTCACAACCTTAATGGTTTCAAATTTACCTAGAAGATACATATGTAATATTTACCTAGAAGGTATTATTTGCCAAATTTGTATTATCATTGACCTTTCAATCGATATTCAACAGTCAACAATATTTTGAAACCTACTAACTTAACAATGAATGGAATTTGTATTTCTATTTAATCAAAAATAAAAGTCTGCTTAGGTATTTAAAAAACCATATCGCCACATTTAGAGTCTGTGAAAACAAACCAGACCTTTTGTCTTATTTTGTTTACTCTCAGTAAAAAATCAATAATTTTCTTCGCATTTTTTCTTAATGGCATTATATTATTCAATCAAATATGCAAAATAGCGCAAAATATCAAATTATACAGCTCTTATAAAATGTATATTCAAAACCAATAACAACATTTGTTTTGAGTGGTTAAAAATAATCTATAAGAGGGATCTCTTACCACATAGAAATAGAAACCTTTTCCCTGCAGATGATTCTATTTAAATAGGTCTTTGTAAATAAACTGGCAGTCATCAGAAGGTATATATATTTATTTCGTAATATACAAAAAAATGGTGGCGCGACAGCTCGTGGAGGATAACCAAGGCCTAGTGACTCAACCATTACCCTGGTGCGTGGCAGGAATATGGAGTCGTGGGAGAACCTACAAGTCTCGCAACAGCTGAGAAGAGAGTCACTTTTCCGTGAAAAGAGATACTCTTGAAGAATTTGTCACTTCCTCGCAAAAGGTAGTAGGTAAGTTCTCCAAATGCACGCACTTACGCCAAGTGGGTGCAGGAAAAATTTAATCCTACTCGTTAATACCTATTTTTCTTGCAACCAAATAATATCAACATAATGGCCCCCCAACTCAAACCACAAATAAGTAGCTAATTGATATTTTATTGCATACTAAAAACAATAAAAACAAAATATCGCATTCATCCTAAATCAACAAGACCAAGGCTGTCTGTAGGAGTGAAGCAATAGCAGCCAAATGGCGTCTAATGACAAACATATTTGCCCTTCACTCTCAAGCACCACAAAGTAGTATTAATCAAAGATTAACTACGTGAGCCAAATAGTTATTAAACACAAAACATCCACTTAGTCCTAGATGATTAATTTTTGTCTTGCTGTGATAATAATCCGCAATCAAATATACACAAAGGAAAAAGCCAATAAAAATCCTTTTTATCACTTCTTGGTATCTAAGCTCGTGTAATTAAAAATAAAAAAAAAAAAAAAACAAAAACAAAAACAGAAACAGTTTCGCAAGTGCTTATAGTGGCCATGTCCAGCGCAGAAGGATTTCAGATGGCTATAACGATGATCATGATGGGACTTCTCACACTCTTAGTTTCCTAACTTTAGCCAAGTGTCATTTGAGGTCAATTCTCGAAAATTCTTTTAAAGAGTGTGTTGTATAGGTACAATAATTCTTATCACGTAGACTAACTTTCAATATGCGATTCAAAACTACAAAAATACTTTATGAATGAGTTTATTCCGAAGTCCTTCAACAGTTTGTTTGGCTGCGAAAACTTTCCCCATTGATAGCCCACCGCCGAACAAAAGAAAAAGTTTCAATTGAAAATATCTGCAGTGATATTTCAATTTCTTTCCTTGGTTGGTACATAAGTTCTGTTTTTAAGGCCATATTATGGTTTCGTAAAGAAAAATAGAAATCGAGATTTTGAAGTAGGAATGTAGGTACAATGTACAGCGACCTAAAGCTTAAACGGATGAATGAATTTACTTCAGATTTGATATAAGGCATCAGAATTTTATGTAAGTAGTTCTTACCTCAGAACCAGTCATAAATATTTTATTAATGTAAGTACTGATTTTTGCGACCAATCAGTGACCTTTTCTTTATGTCTCAACTTTTGCAAAACGTGATATCAGACTCAAATGATTTATTTAATCTATTTTATAGAAAAGTGTGCATTGTTCACAACGACTTTATAAATAAGTATGTACAGTGAAGTCTTGTTAAAAATATAACTTTTCAATGAATGCTTATATTTGGAAAAAGTTTTCAATAATAATTTGATTTTAACTAAGGACTTTGATTTTGCTGACATTTCATAAAATTTCAAAACCAATTTTTGATTGTACGATTAGGTATGTCCTCATTTTTAAGAATTTACTGCTTGAAAGAACTTGAATGTTATTAATTTATTTTTTAAATTGAATAACTGAGAGAACACAGTAGTGAATTTTATTTTTAGATCTATTGGTACACAACACACGTGTAAAGTGAATTCTTATTGATAACAAAATATTGGAAAATAAAATTTACACCCTGATGATGCTTTATTATCTGTTTTAATGTAATTCCAGCTATACTTTTGGACCAACAAATTTAATTGGATATAATATGCAATTTTGGAAAAAAGACATCAAAAATAAATTTGTTTGTTACAAAATTCTATTTAAAAAATTATTTCTTTTAATAAAATAAACATTTTTTCTAACGTTTATAAAATCGCCACAAAATATGATAAAAAAAATGCATGACTAATGTCCCACGTACTTTAAAAGCATGAAATTCGATATTAAAATTGGTTAAACAATTACTTTAACAAATCTGAATTCTTGATCAAATATGAATGGAAATATGGAAAAAAAAATAAAAATTCTCTTGCGATTTTTAAAAAAAATATTTTTGTAAATAAGGTGAGACACTTAAGACGGTGGGGCACTTTTGAATTTGGTGAATATCGAAAGACAGCTAGCTTTTAAATAAAACTTTAAATGAGAATGTAGAGTGCACTCTCTCTATTTAAAAAGCACGCGCGTTTTAACATTTCCAAAACGACTTCTTTTTTATTCACCCATATTCTGAGACTCGTTTTTATGACTCGTATTCGACTACAGTCGTATGTTGTTATTCCAGGAGTCGCATATCCGACTTCACTCATAGTAGTATTGAGAAACGCAAAACATCGCATACGACTGTTCATATTTTATCCCAGTAGGAAATTTCGTCCTCAAGGAAAAATTTCGGTGAATAGCACAATGAATTCATGAAATACTTTTAACGAGGAACATGCATGTAATGATTTCATTAGAAAAAGGTGTTGCCTTTTTCACCAGTTCATTATTTTCATGACATCACCCTTTCTTTTACTTGGTGCAAAAAATCAACTGAATTCAATGCTTCCCATGGAGTGTACAATTTCATTGCAAGAAATCATGCTTCGAGAAACACGAGGTTTTCAACGATGAATAGTAATGGACAAAGTCCTGAGCTTGTGATTTTTTGGTCCTAATTTGTAAGATAAAGTTCACAGTGACTTCCGGTAAGAAAATCGATGTAAGATGAACTGAACATTACTCAAATTGCGTTTGTTAAAACGTAAATATAACTTTTGATTTGAAATGAGAACTTCTTTTTGGTTCATTTTAATCTTAAATTAGACAGTACACTACCGATGCTGATGATTTCACTAGATGATTAAGTAGGTTCCATTCACAAAGTGATTTCCTTGGTGAACATTCATGACATTTTTCATTTAAAAAAAGATAATGGCCTGGTGAAAAAGCAACTCCATGTACCTAGTGATATCACTGATGTATATTCACGGTATGTTTCACCAAATGCAATTAATTATGGAATAAGCAAGTTACACCTTCTTAGTGATTTCACTACTGAATATTCACCAAGAAAATCATACTTGGTGAACGCCAATGACAACCCCATGTTAATTTCCTCGATGATTTCACCTCAAATTCCTTGGGTGTAGCTTCCATTCCTCGAGGAAATAGAAGGGGATTCCTTTGTGAATTTTTGAAAATTTCCCACTGGGATGTTACTCCGAATCTCGTATTTATTTAAATTTAAGTCGTATTTGTGTTGTTTATTAGTCGTGTAAAATTTTCTGAACGAGATATATTTTTTGTTGATAAAAATGAAAACAACATAAATGTTAGCTAATTGTTCAATAGAATCTATTCGCATTTTTAACAAACATAACTTTCACGACATTCAAAAGACTGCAAACTTTTAACTGCAACCCAAGAAAGTTCAAGAATTCATTTTTTTAAAGCCTTCAATGCATTCAAGTAGTACCTATTGCATTCTTTTAAATTTTGATGATCTTAGCTCTTAGGATCCTAGCATCCCTGTGGGTTTGTAGTTTCCACGGAAACAGTCAACGAAATTTAGAGTGGTGTAAAAACTACATTTACATCGATCAATATTTTTTGTTGCATTTTGAAAGTGCATTTTGGTCGTCTTAGCGGCTACAGGTTAATGGTATGTAGTTTAGACTTATAGAAATTTGTATAAATTTTGTAGCGGAATAAAATACTTTTATTTTCCTTGTTTTTTCCATATTGAATGTGCATTGTTGTGGTTAAAAGGAAACGCGGTATCGCCGCCATATTGGTGGCATATATTTTGCACTAAAGCGAATGGTAAAGGTAGAACTATAATAGTCGGAAGGGCACGGAAGCTAATGTCAAAAACCAACGAAAAGTAGCTTTCCGTACCGTCAGAAGGGGAACACACCCATAATATAATTATCATCTATCCTCATTGCGCTCGGGCGCACCTCACTTCCGTAACCAAAATTGAACGAAACTCGACGAAACCTTCCACTCCGTAATAATAGCCGCCTCATATGCTTTCTGTGTTTTCGCTTGTTTTCTTCCGACCACTTAAGTGCCCCTCCGAGCATTATAGTTCTAGCTTATGTAAGTCTAAAAAATTTTGATTGGTATGAACGTTCACCAGCTTCAGACTTTTTCCAAATATCGGGCAAATCCATTGGATTTGATGTGTACTAAATTATCTTCCGGATGGTGGATAACGCTTTCGTTGCCATCCACAGAACAAATAAATGCAATGGCTCTTATATTTTATAAAATGTTCTGTTTTTTATTCACAAAAAAATTGTACTTTTGAGAAATAAGTTGAAAATTGTAAGCATTTGGACCACGACGCATGGCGCCTGAATCCGTCCAAAAAGCTGACGAAACGTTTGATGTACTGCATCCCTACTCATTGCGCTACCGGTCTTCTTCTTCTTTTCTTGCTTCTTTACGTGCTCCTGTTCTTTGGAAGTTTGTCCCTTGACCTTATCCAGTAAGAGCAAAAGAACCGTGCATTTTACTTCCGAGAAGTGGTAAAGTTATATCCAATTGGATAGATGACAAGCTGCTAACGCAGACACAAATGATTTTATTTAATGAAATTTTAATTATTTGACAAGAAATAATGACAAATATCTACAAGCAACGATTGACGTTGTTTTTTAAAGCTTCTCGTATCCAACGTATAGTAAAGGTAAAATAGAATAAATAAAACAAAAAAATTAGTACCATCATGAAACTTGGTGAAAACGTTTCATGTACTATAAGAATGAAAAATCAAAAGAGTCTATAAAAATATTTCACATGGAAGGGGTTTTTTTGAGGGGGAGAGGGGCGAAAGTTGTGGTCTATCAAACAGAAAAATTAACTCTGGTGCAACATTATTGTATGACACATGTTTTTAAGGTAGTTTTAAATGCTGAATCCAATGACACCAAAACCAAGTCGATACGGCCTCCGTGGACAAAGTTATTGTCATTTTTATGTAAGGATGACTATATTTTCAGTATAAAAGTAAAATATTACCGGAAACCAGTTGAAAATAATGGTCCGTCGATGAAACTTGGCATCAATGGTTAATTTATCATGAAAAACAATAATAAGAAGAGTCTACAAAAATATCTGTGGTTAAAGAGTGTTTTTTTGAGGGTTTGGGTGAGCTTTGGGGTTATGGTGGGATTATTACCATAGAACCTGTTACAAAAATAGTACCCTCATAAAACTTTATTAAAATGTGGTATAAACTACCAGAATGAAGAATCAAAAGAGTCTATAAAAATATCTATATGGCAGAAGGATGTTTTCAATGGGTGAAGAAATGTATACAATTTTTTCGAAAAACTAAAATTGTTTCCAAAAACAAATAACACCCTTTACCCAAGCTCACAAAAACACCCTTTTTTCCTTGATATTTTTGTAAACTCCGTAAATTCTTCATTCTCGTAGTAAATGAAACACTTTTACCAAGTTTCTTGAGGGTTACCATCCTTTTCCATTTTTTTGAAAAATAACCGCACACTTCCCCTATCTTCAAAAAACACACCCTTCCATGCAAAATATTTCTATAGACTCTTTTGATTCTTCATTCTGTAAGTTAATAGCACATTTTTCCAAAATCTCATGGGGGTACCATTTTTGTCACAGGTCTTATGGTATTACTCCCACCACTACCCCAACTCACCAAAAAAAACACCCTTTAACCACAAATATTTTTATAGACTCTTCTTATTATTGATTTTCATGACAAATGAACCACTGATGCCAAGTTTCATCGATGGACCATTATTTTCAACTAGTTTTCGGTAATATTTTACTTTTATACTGAGCATATAGTCATCTAACCATAAAAATGACAATAACTTTTTTCGCAGAGGTCATATCGACTTGGTTTTGGTGTCATTTGATTCAGCATTAAAAATTACTTTGAAAACATGTGTCATATGCTTATGTTGTACCAAGGTAATTTTTTCCGTTTGATACCCCACAATTTCCCCCCCTCTCCCTCTCAAAAAAACCCCCTTCCATATGAAATATTTTTATAGACTCTTTTGATCCTTCATTCTCATGGTACATGAAATGTTTTCACCAAGTTTCATGGTGGCACCAATTTTTTTTTATTCGAAAGACTTTTCGCACTATTTTACCTGTACTAGTATACGACTTGCGAAATAACGATTTAGATACGATACGAGTTCGAGGTTTGACTACGAGTACGAGACGAAATACGACTTGCGGAATATGGGTGATTATTTGCAGAGTACTGTAAGAGAATAACGTGCTTCGAATTCATGCGGTGGATGCCAATATTTTTTGTTGTTTATGTGAATACTTCCAACTTTTTAGAGAACATATTGTTACAATTATTAAGAAGAACAAAAACATATCAACAGCTCCAAGGGGCTTTTTAATGTTAACTGAATTCGCATGTAAACGTCAGCATTTATGTATTTAACAAAAATATTATGATATGACCTTTCAAAAAAAAAAAAATCATAAGCCCAAATGGACTGAGTATGAGAAAGCAACACTGAACTGCTAAAAAGAGTATTATCCAGGAAATTAACATAGCCTAAGTAAAACCGCATGTTTTTTTAAATTTCGATAACTCTTTTATTATTTTGGATTACTTAAAACATAATTGAGGACGGTGTTCTTCAAGAAATCACTGTCACACCCGCATTTGTGTCCATATCATGCACTTAAAAATCGGAAATATGCTTAAAATATGCCCTTAAAAATGGAAAATATTTACTTAAAACGACCATTTTTCCAAAAATTAAAATTCAAAAATAATTTTTGTTTCAGTTTTTATTAATAAAAATTTAATTCAGTCTTAAATAACAAAATAAAGATAATATCGAAAGTTAAATAAAAAACAAGCAATAAATATTTTTATTAAACACGTGACCATTATACAGGGTGTCCCGGACAGGGCCTGACCCAGATTTTTCGCCACCCTGGGCAAAAATAATATTTGCCACACTTTGTAATGACACCTTATAAGCCAAATGTCACTGCAGAGATGGTGGATTTTTCACCGATTTGAAAAAAAGTAGGTTATCATTTCGACCGGTATGAATGCAATTTGGTTGGTATTGTGTAATATTCTTATCAACATGTTAGTCTACTAGGGCTTCTAAACGAGTAGGTATATCAAATTTATTGAGTGTATGTTCTGTATATGTACATTAGGGTGGTCGTTATAATGTTTTTTTTTTTAGTTTTAATATTTGGATGGACCTAAATCAGCTCTAAATGAAGAAAAAAAAACTCTCTAATTTTTTCAGATTTTTATTTTCATCCTCTATAGTCGCTGAAGGGGTAAATTAAATTTCCCTTTTTTTTTGGAAATTCGCGTAAAATCTGCTGACAAAATTCAGAAGTAGAGAAGAAAAAAAAATCCTACCGGAGGGGGTAGTATCTCCCATTGCTTGGACGGGATGGGCAATTTAATAAAATAATTGCATAAAATAGACACAAAAATAATTTAAAAACAACGGTAATACTTGCAGTAATGTTTTGTAGCTTTTTGTTAAGCCAGAAGTCCATTTTAATAGTTGACTAGATGACCCGGTGAACTTCGTTTCACCATAAATTTATTTAAAAAAAAATTGAGTGTAACTCTCCATAGGCTAAGCCCAGCGGACGTTGTATCGCATTAGAAAATACAGTTGAAGGCAAACTCCGAATATAATTTTGAACAACTCCACTCCTGATGGCCACACTACCAAACATTTTTTTTTTTTTATATATTAGGTATAGTAGATCGTGGTCACCTCACTTTGTAATAGAATATTTTTTAAATAGGCTAGGCTATAGAAATCTGAGTCTTAGAAATACTTGATAGCCTGGTACAGTGAAAGCTACAATAACCGAACACTCATCGTCACCTCTTTTTTGTCCGGTTATCAGAGCTGTCGTAAAGAGAAAGATTGCCCAATGGCAACCTACTCTTTTACTTTTATAGTTACCCAGGAGATCCTTACTTAGCTCTCAAAGCAACAGTAATCTGTTTGGTTATTAGGAATTTGCTTTTGTATTGAAAACAAAAATTCGAAACTGTTTAGAAAACAGATCCTTTGCTTCTTCCATTGTGTCCGTTTGTTGTGACGTTTTCTATTTGAAATGAGCAAAAATAAGTGCCCGCGAGTCAGTAAAGGAGTGTCCGTATAAACTATAAAGGAACGCAATTTGTATATGAGAAATTCGAGAAAAGAGTTGGTTCGCAAAAATATGTCCGTTTAAGGGAATTTTCCGCTTATCGTACCTATCCACAAATAGAGCTTTCACTGTATTCATACCTTGTTGAAATTTGGTGGGGTGATAATTTTTTTAATTTAAAATCATTTAAAAAAGCTAGATCTTTAAAAATACTCATTTCTTAAGGCCATTTTATAACATCAACCCTTCAAACACAAATATCAATTTTTAGAATCTGACCAGAAGTCTCTTAGATTAAAAAAAATCAAACAAAGTAGATACCCGACCCCATTGCTGGTTCACAAAGCCAATTTCTTACCAATTCCGAAGGTCACTTGAAACTGTTGAAAAGGATAAGGCTGTTGATGGAAATAGGAAGACATATGGCCTTTTCGATTGGAGTCAGAATGACAGATCTTCTTCCTCTTCTAGTCAAGTCAAGGTCTTCCAGATTTCCAATCAAAAAGGCCATTCATTTTTCACTGTCTGCAATATTTTGTAGTTCAATGGTTCATCATTTTTGAATTTTTGCTAATTTTGCATAATGCGCTGAAATTTCAAAATGCAATTTTCGTCCCCACGAACTATCTTGGACTATACAAAATATTCTGTATTAACAATTTATTTACATTAGTTATACCAAACCGATCCTAATCCTTAGTAATTTTATATTGTAAGTGAATGAAATAGAGCGCACTTAAAAATCTCGTTTTGATATTCTGGCCTTGCGATCAAGATTCGACTTACCTTCAAGCTATACCATCCTTTCGCTTCTCAGAGTGCATCTCGCTTACTTTTTTTGGTGTATACATACGTATTCATCCCGCTATGTTTCTAGCTTATTCTTCTTATTTTTACTTTTCAAAAGGAAACAAAACAAACGAAACAAATTATATGCATATAGACCTTCATCCCTTGATTCTGACCTTTTAGACTAATTCCATCACCAATCCGCGTTTAGGACCTGAGAACATAGTTTAAATTTTCTCATGAAGTAAACCTTTATATATCCGTGGCGGCCGTGAAGAACCAGGTAAGTCGAGATACCTGAAGTGAATTATTGTTGATAACATTTTACGAAATTTTATTTAGTTTTACACTTATGTAATATTTTCCTAATGCATCTGAAAATACATTATGAACACTTTTTTCCACATTAGCATGGTTTTGTGTATGATATTCAACATAAACCCCGACCTTATAAACTTTTTAAGAGTTTGAGTTACCTGGTTCTTCACGACCGCCACGGATATTTAGTACCTCTTTGCTACCAAAAGTCATATCATGTTCATGGTCTTCAACTATGAATATGTAGTTCAATGGACTATACCATTTTTGAATTTTTTTAGAAATTTTGCAAAATGCACTAAAATTACAATACTCAAAATTTAAGTCTTTGATCCCCATAAAAACATCTTGGATAGTAAAAATACCCCGTATCAACAGTTTATTTGCATTTTACCAAACCGATCCCAAGGCATTTTCTTATGCGTTAAGTATAACTTTGGCCACACTTTAAATTGTTGTTTTTAAAATCCGGTCCTCGATTAACGGAATTCCGGATAAGGGAGACTCAAACTCAAATTGATTTATTAATTTTTTTTATGTAAAACAGGCACTCAAATTGCATTTTTGCATGTTACTGGCAAAACGCAAGACCAATTCAGACCAAACTTCATTTAAACACCCACCGGTTCATACCAAACACTTTTTGAAAAGAATCATCCAAATCGGTTCAGCCGTTTTTGAGCATTTGCAGGACTAACGCACAACGATTGATTTTTATATATAAGATTATAAAATAAAATTCTTTGAATAAACAATTTAAGCAAAATCTATTTTCAAACCTATAATTTAAAAAAAATAATAATTATTCATCAAAATGTTGAGTTTGAAACAATTTTTTGCCAAAACTGTTCATCAAAAAAACTTAATTTAAAAACAAGTCGTAATAATGGACTTCTGTACATACAAAATTATATACATAGTAGCTTAGAAGATAAAAACTAAAATGCTTTTAAGTCGTTTTATATTTATGTATCTTTTAAAGTTAAATCCAAGTTCTTGGGGTTGCAGCCCTTGTCCCGCGGCCGCCATCTTGGAAAAAGGGGTTCAAATTGTTCTTATGGTTTATCTGACGAACTATAGGTCTCACAAAAAAAAATAGTTAACAGTTTTTGTTGCCAATAAGATTATCTACAACTTTTATCTAGTGACTTTTTGTCCTAGAACCAAAAATAAAAGAGTTATAAGCGAAAATCCATAAAAGTTTGAGAAAAAAATTTCCATTGGTCGATATAACTTTTGTTCTAATCATTTTACAAGAAAATGACATCAGACCATTTTTATAGACGATGTTTTAAGGAATAATTTTCACTATCAACTTTTTAAAATATATTCATTAGTTAAGGTTTTACAGCGCTGCGGAACAAATAGACTTCAGTATTCATAACTATACTCGTAACTCGTACATAAATAGTAATGATTTGTTATAATTTTTAATCATCTTTAAATTTTTTTATGATAATCTTTTGAATTATTGATGGTGCAATATTGTTATTAACTAATTATTGACTCTTTTCCCCACCACCTACGAGGTAGAGTCTGGAGGCGCATTTTGTACGTGGTATCTAAGGGCATAATCCACGATGATTTTCTAAATCACAACTACTCTGTCCTCGGTCTTTTTGATTGGCAAGGCTGCGGCTCAGCATCTGGTTGACTTTGTATATTTAATACTTGAGGGAGAACCGAAGAAGAAAGTGGCGTCATTGTCGGTGGTTCATTTTCAAAATTCTCAATTAATTTCAACAGCTCCATTATGTTGCTGCAAGTCTCCCCAGAACAATGGAAGCACACTGGAGAACATTCCAGGCCTGCTTTTCGACACCCACACATCGCTCCACAGCTTCCTTTGCATCTACAGAAAATTAATTTTAGAAGCTGGGGGTTTTGAGCTCTGCACTGGCATCAATATTTGTCCACATTTTTTCATGCCCCAGCCTTCAGGATCTTTATAGTTACCAAGCCAGACTGGACCTGATGGTAGACTCGGAAGCTGTGGAAGCGGGCTGTATATTCTGTTTGTAGAAGTGAAGATAAATTAATAGCCCTATTCTGGCGTTGTGAGGGCTCACAAGTCATAAGCTCTTGTGAGGTTTATTGTGATTCGATAACATTTTTGGTATTCTGGGAAAATCCTCACAAGAAACCTCACAAGAAACTCACCACGGCGAATGGGCACGATCAAACATGTCAGATTTGTATGGTTTCTTGTTTTATTGGGCTCTGATTGGCCGACTGTCGTAGAAAGATAGATGAGTGAACTTTCAAAATGTTCTAGATTTATGTTGAACGCACCTTCATATTTATTACGTCAAAAGAAACATGATTTGTTTGATTTTTTTATAATAAATTAGCTAAACGCATGCAAGAATGTTTATTTTTCATTCATTTATTTATTTTAAGGAGGAAGCAGTTAAGAAAAACACAAACAAACATGTAAATGTCGTTATACTCGAAATCACAAGTGTTACTTTTTATTTGTGACCTCCTCCGAAGGAGATCACAGTTTCGATAGCTTTTTTGAGGATCATAAGCTATGAGAGGTTGCTGCCAGAATACGAAAACCTCACAAAATCAAATTAACCTCACCTTGTGAGGTTGTTGTGACTTGTGAGGTATCAGTGAGGTTTGCCAGAATGGGGCTGTAAATGTTGTTTTTGTCACTGACCTGGCGAACTGTTTACATCTTAGGCTGTCAAGAGAATTATCATCTACATATCGATACCTTCCCGTAAGAATGTACTAAGCGACATTCTGAACATTTTAAATTAAAATTTTAAAAAACCTCTTATTCAGTCATTTATTTGGGTATTTTGTAGTAATAAACAGATTTTTAGAAGCATTTTGAGTTGAAAATTCCGTTCCAAATATTTGTAATCCTTTTAATACATAAATAAATAACTGGACCCGACTTTTTCTTCGATGCCTTTAAAATTTTTGAAATGCCGCTTAATACATTCTTACGGGAAGGTATCGATATATTACCACCATATGAAGAGATGAAAAAACTTTCACCAATGACAGTTAGTAAAGCAGGGTAAACTCTTTTGTTGAGGAACAACGTCGTTGTTGCATCATTGATAACACACATGTTTACAAATATGGGTTACATTTTTGCGCTGAACTCAAATCCGTTGTCCGTTTTTCAGCTCCCCAAAAATGGCGAAAAACGTTTCTTTTGCACTTTCTAACGGTAATATCCCGAAAACCAGAGCTGAAAGCGAAAAACGGAAAAAATAATGAATATATTTTTAAAAAAATGATACTGAAAATTATTCCTTAAGACACTATCTATAAAAATGGACTGATGCCGTTTTCTTGTAAAATGATTAGAAAAAAAGTTATATCGACCAATAGAAATTTTTTTCTCAAACTTTCGTGGATTTTCGCTTATAACTCTTTTATTTTTGGTTCTAGGACAAAAAGTCACTTGACAAAAGTTGTAGATAATCTTATTTACAACAAAAATTGTTAACTATTTTTTATGAGACCTATAGTTCGTCAGATTAACCATAAAAACCAGTTGAACGCCTTATTCCAAGATGGCGGCCGCGATACAAGGCTTGCAACCCCACAAACTTGGATTTAACTTTAAACTGATATCTTAAAAAGAAAATTGCATCCTCTGACAAATGCAACCCCAAATGTAACTCTTCAATGGATTATATAATTTTTGATAAATTAAATTTCAAAGTCAGAATAAAAAAAAAAAAATTGTGATTTTTTTTCTTATGTCGATATTTTTCAAAATTTTACGTAATTTATGAATTATCCATAGTTTAACCCTTTTTTCAGGCTATTTTTTTTATAACTGCACCAATAGGGTTGAGTTAGGGTAGAGTCGGGCACATAATGCATTATCTCTTAAGCAAATTAATCGACCAAGGATTTTCATCTCAAATTTCGATTCCACAGTTTTTTTGAAAAACATGCACCAAAAATATGAAAATATGCACTTAAAATATGCATTTATTATGAAAATATGCATTTATTTTGAGAATATGCATTTTGCATAAAATATGCAAAATATGCACTAACGATTCAATGCCATTTTAAAGGAAATTTTATTATTCGTAAGCATAATTTGGTCTAAGGCTTCTAAATGTTGTGAGAAAAAACATGCATTTGCATGAAAATCCTAGCCCTACTCATAACCATTCTATTTTTTCTTCGATTAGTTGTCGCGACAGAAGACGATAACTTGTCTTCCACACAAACTTTCCATTTCTTGTTGTTAAGCGAAATACCTTTAAAAGCTGATGGCAATAATGTCTTATACGTTTCTTTTCGAAAAAGATCGACTTCTTTCCTTAGCTTCCATTATTTAATCAAATCTTTGTCGAAGTTTGTAAATACTTTTTAAGATCTTTGCCTAAGTCTTCTTTGAAGCGCGCTTGCGCGGACTCTTTTGTACGAATTAAGGTGGTTTTTAACTAGATTTACATGGTACCCTTGAACTTTTAAGGAAGGGACTTAGCTGAGGGCCCCTATTCCGGTTCTATGATAAAATGAAATGATAATTTTTTTTCACAAGAGTTTTCATATCGCTTTCTCATTTTATCATATCATGTTTCGCAAAATGTTGATTCTCGTTATACCAGTGAAAAAATCAGCTGATTTTGTGCTGAATACGTGCTGAATGAAAAATATATCATTTTTGACAGAATAAATCCTTTGTGTTTTTTAGTTTTCGTATAGTTTGGATTATTGCGACAATAATTTTCGGAAGATTCTTTGCTCGAATTTGTTGGGAAAAATGAAGATAATGAAACAAAAAGATTAAAGTGAATGAAATTTTAATTCCAATTTAGTTCTTAAGCTGGGCATTCACGACAGAGCCATCCGATCCATTTGGCTCGGTTGGATTTCAGATTGGCTGAAAATCCAAATGGATTGGCGGCCGATCCACCTCACACACGACCGGTTTTGGATCGTTGCGGGGCCATTTGGCTCTTTGGTCTTCTCGTATATAGCCCTCGTGGTTTTCGCCTTGACGTTGGCGAGGGGGCTTACGATATGACACTCCAGCAATCCAGCTGCAGGGGCATACAACTAAGAAAAACCAAACAAAAACAGGGATGTTTATCCAAAGCAAATAAATAATGGTCATGGAAAGCTATACAAATGATGAAATCCGAGCGGGGATATACGCTCAAGTGTCGACAGAAGTCACGGCTGTCGGCGAGGGCTTGGCTTCGCAAGAAGCTAAGTCGCCAGTGACAAATAAAGTAGAAAACCCGACCAAACCCGTCTTAACTAGACAAGCGAATGTGCTCAACCTTGCAGCATCTCTTCTTCCTGCTCTAGATAGCTTAGCTATTGAAGGTATGGAGACCTCGAACAGACCTCCCTCTATAGGAAGTCAAACCGAGGACGAGCTGTTGCAAGACTCGAGTCAAGAAGAGACCACGCTGAAGCCTACTGCACCCCTCAAAGCTTCGAGGCAACGCAGTAACTACAGATCCTCCAAAAGATTCGTGAGTGCTACTGAGAAAAAGGACCCAAATACTCTCAGTTCAAGAGACAAGGCCCTTTTGAAAAAACATAGGAAATTGGTGAGGAACTATGAACGTCAGTCGGCAACGACCGCCACTGCACCCATTGTTTCCTCCCAACTACTATTGAACGCAAAAAAGCCAGACAGCGGGAAAGTAATTGCCGCCGCATCTAGGTCTATCCCTAAAAAGATAAACCGTGAACAGGCGGACAATAACTCTACCGCTAGTACTGGCTCAAAGACGAAACTGGAGACCTCCAGCAAGAAACAGCAGGCCAACGCTTCATCGAACCTGAAAAGGAACGAGAAAGCACAGGTAGGCAACTCTTCTGGGGCGAATCCAGGTTCATCTAAGAAAGCAAGATCGGAGGAGGCAACCAAGACTGAAGGTTATAAAAAGCTTAAAACCAACAGTTTTGACACCACCCCGATCGATCTGCAGGTGGCCATAATAAGTCGAGACGACCCGGATGGGAAAATCACGGCAAAAAATTGGTTACTCGTGGAAAACGAAATCATCAAAGCCATGATGGTGACATCCGAGGATGATAGTTCTGAGGACTACACCTTTGATGGAGCTGGTTGGCGAAAGGGAGTAAAAGTGGTTTTCTGTGGGGACCAGAAATCCCTGGAGTTCCTCACTCACACAATCACCAATATTGGCGAACTGTGGGAGGGGGCATCTCTTGGGGTTCTTCCCGTCACAGCTCTGCCACTTCGCCAGCAGGTTAATATATGGATTCCTCCTCCTGCCATGCATGAGGATGCATCCGTGATTAAACTGCTGGCGAAACAGAACAAGGAGCTGCCCATTCTAGAATGGAAACTTCTTCATTCCAAGAAGAGTCTCAGAGGGGAAGGGAAGGACCTCTTGTTCATGATTGACAAGAAATCTGACCTTCTTCTTAAAGGGAACGAAGACGTGTTGAGATATGGTCTCGGAACCGTAAAGGTAAGGAGGCATGTTAGCAAAGGGGAGTCAAAAGCTGCTGGTGGTGCAAATTAATTTGCATCACGCTAAAGCAGCGACGCACGACCTAATGCTCTACATGTCTCAGGAGGCCGTGGATGTGGCCTTAATCCAAGAACCATGGATTCGTAAGAATCAGGTACAAGGATTGAGGTCAAAAAACTATAACCTGTTCCACTCCACGTCAGAAGGTGAAATAAGAAGTTGTATTCTAGCGAAAAAGTCAATTAATGCTTTCTTTTTATCTAGGTACAGCAACAAGGACAACGTGGCAATCAGCGTTGAGTCCAAGGAAGGTAACTTCGTCTTGGCATCAACGTACATGCCGTACGAAGAGGAAAACCCACCATCAAAGACAGTCCGCGATCTTGTGGGACACACCACAGCAAGAGGGACACCTTTGGTGTTGGGATGCGATGCCAACGCCCACCACACTCAATGGGGAGGTAAGGATAAGGATGTCAATAAAAGAGGTGAGTCAATTTTTGAATACATTCTCTGTTCAAACCTTATGTTATGTAATAAGGGTAATCACCCAACATTTAGGAACAAAAACAGGGAAGAGATTCTAGATCTCACTCTTATGAGCAATAATGATAAAATTTCTGTAGGGAATTGGAGAGTCTCGCCTGAAGAATCTTTCTCAGATCACTTTAGGATACTCTTTACTCTAGACAGGAACAAAAATGAGATTAAGCCCTTTAGAAACCCAACTAGAACAAATTGGACAGAGTACTCAAAATGGTTGAACGATCGTATCGACCCACCAGAGGAAGAAACGCTATCGGCAACCTCAACCATAGATACTGTTGTTCAAAACCTTACTAGTGAAATGAGAACGGCTTTCGAAAGACACTGCCCTATATCTCGTAACATTAAACCCACTAGCCCACCCTGGTGGAACAGTGAACTTAAGAAACGAAGAACAGGGGTCAGAAAACTTTTCAATAAGGCCAAACTGAGTAAATTAGATGTAGACTGGAATTCTTATAGAGCTGAACTTAACTCATACACCAAGGAGCTAAGACGGGCCAAAAAGGATTCATGGGCTAGACACTGTGAATCCATTGAGAACACAAGTGAGGCGGCGAGACTTCGAAAGGTCCTTGGCCATAACCCCACGATTCCAGGATATATTAAACATCCCGATGGATCGTGGTCGAACTCGAGCCAAGAAACACTTGAACTCTTTATGGAAACGCATTTTCCTGACTGTAAGAGCCCTGAGGACTCTGTTTATAAACAACCAGACTCCTTAGAAGCTCTACAATCAGCACCTGAATTGGATCAGGTTATCACAGAGCAGAAGATTATGTGGGCAATAAACTCGTTCAAACCCTTTAAATCAGCTGGACCAGACGAGATAATTCCGGCATTTCTTCAACATGCTCTACAGATAATCACCCCATGGCTTAGGGTAATCTTCAAAAGTTGTGTTAAACTTAGATACGTCCCTACCAGCTGGAGAAAGGTTAAAGTTGTCTTTATTCCAAAAGCTGGGAAACCGACACACTCGACTGCAAAAGATTACAGACCAATAAGTCTCTCTTCGTTCCTCCTCAAGACACTGGAGAGAATTATTGATCTGCATGTTAGAGACCTTCTCAACCCAAACATTTTGTGCAACTACCAACACGCTTACCTTAAAGGTAAGTCAGTGGAGACCGCGTTGCATGAAGTCGTTTCACAAATTGAGAAAAGTCTCGAGCACAAAGAGCATACCCTGGCAGCATTTTTGGACATTGAGGGAGCGTTTAACAACGTAAAAACGGAGTCCATTAAATCTGTTCTGGAAGAGGTTGGAGTTGAGCCTGCCATTGTAGACTGGATTTATACCATGCTCAATGGCAGAGTCATAAAATCGCGACTTGGGGATACTATTGTTGAGAAAACAGTTACAAGAGGCACGCCACAAGGAGGGGTAATTTCGCCTCTCCTTTGGATCCTAGTTGTTAATAAAATTCTTACAAGATTTAGAAATAAGGGCATTAAAATTGTGGCCTATGCAGACGACATAGTAATTTTGATATCGGGTAAGTATCTTACCACCATCAAAGATATTATGGAATCCGCACTTAAAGAACTATCTTCTTGGGCAGCACAAAACGGTCTCGGGGTTAACCCTACAAAAACCGAACTAGTTCTGTTCACGAATAAAAAGAAATTAGGGGAGTTTACTCCTCCCAGACTAAATGACATACCTCTGAAACTCTCCAAGGAAGCTAAATATCTTGGAGTTATCCTTGATTCCAAGCTAACATGGAAACGTAACACAGAGGAAAGAATGAAAAAAGCGCTATGCGCTTTCTACACATGCAAAAAGACCTTTGGTACACGTTGGGGTATGCGACCGCAAGTTATCCAGTGGATGTACATGACGATAGTTCGCCCCATACTTACCTATGGTTCTATAGTGTGGTGGAAGGCTGTTGATAAGGTAAGCTATCTCAAAAACCTGAATAAGGTACAGAGACTAGCCTGTATAGGAATAACGGGGGCACAGAGGTCTACACCACAGGCAGGATTGGAAATTATTCTAAATCTTCCAGCCCTGGACGAGTACACTAGATGCACAGCAGCCAAAAGCGCATTTCGACTCAAAGAAATGGGCTCTTGGAAGCACAGCACCTATGGTCATGGGTCTATCCTACGAAGGTATGACACAGTGGCTGGACTTGATGTGAAGACTGATTATATTCCACCCTTAATGGATTTTAACAAACACTTCTCTATTTCAATACCCGAAAGACACGGATGGGAACCCAACTCACTAATTAGTGAACAGGGTATCCCCTTCTATACTGACGGGTCAAAAATGGAAGAAGGAACAGGTGCGGGGGTGTTCTGTGAGGCCATTAATATTTGGGAATCATATAAACTCCCAGATGAGTGTAGTGTCTTTCAGGCTGAAATTTATGCTATTCATAAAGCGGCAGAATTGGTTCACAAGAAAAAACTGATCTCGTCGGAGATCACTTTTTTCGTGGACAGCCAAGCTGCGATCAAAGCAATAGCCAGTGAGACCATAAGATCCAAAACAGTGGCAAAATGTCGAGGCATACTGAACAAAATTTGCAACACTAACCGAGTCAAACTCTGCTGGGTTCCTGGACATAGCAATATAGAAGGGAATGATATAGCAGATGAACTGGCAAGGAAGGGGTCATTGTCAAATGGAAACAGTAGTAGCCAATTAGACACGGGACTAGACATCCCGATCGGCGTAATTAAAACGAAAATGGACCTAATAATGAAAGAGCAAATCAATAAATTCTGGATTACCAGGAACGATTGCGCTATCTCTAGAAGTTTATGGCCTAGAATTAATGAAAAGGAAACTCAGTATATTCTATCGCTGAGTAAAAAGAACATAAGAATCTTGATAGGTGTACTAACGGGTCACTGCGCCATTGGCACAATGGCCACCAGATTGGGTGTACTCGCACCCGACTGTTGTAGGAGCTGTCAGGATGTAGAAGAAATAGAAACCATTAAACACCTGCTCTGCGATTGTCCAAACCTCCAAACAAGCCGCCTCCGCTACTTGGGAAACAGGTTTGTTGGAGAACTGGACGATCTAGCGCAGGTCTCAATGGTAAATATGAGGAAATTCATAGATAGCACAGGCTGGTTCGTAAATGAGCCAGTCTATCTGAATCATTAGCTTAGGAGCATCTCTGCTTTCTTATTGTAAGGGGATCACAATGGACCGACAGGCCCCCGTGTACGCAACAGCCCTGTGCTGTGCACACCCCTCCTAACCTAACCTAACCTAACCTAAGTTAAAAATAATGGTTAAAATAAAATGATACCAAAGAGTACATTCAATAAAACTTTATAAAATGTAGAATTCGAAAATATATGCACCAATTTGTTTGCTCAACCCAAACCTGTTTATTTCCTCTGCCAAGAACACCCTCATCGGGCCCAAATCTACTTCTTTCGTCAACAATTAACTCTATTCTAGAACCGAGTTCATATGATGTTAATACTGTTTTGACAACAACTTCAATAATTTACATACATAATATGACTCCTTACATATCATGGCTCTGTAAATAGATTTTTTTTTTCTAAAAAAGTCAATTAGGGGGTTTCTTGCATTGTTCACTCTTTTCACTTCATTTTTGCCCATATTTCTTGTTTTGCGTTTGGTTTTTAGACTATCGGAGGAATTTATCAGTCAAAAGTAATCGATGATAAATAACTTTTCATCTGATAAATTTTTGACAGAAGTTTTCACGTTTACCCAGAACGAGAATTGCAAAACGGAATTTATCACTGAAAAAACTTTTCATCGCGTTTATCATAGAACCGGAATAGCCCCCCTGGGTAGATAATCCTATTTTTCTTCAACTTCAAATTATAAAACTTCAAAGCTATACTTATAGGTACTGGAGCTCTACTCGAGAAATGAATAAAATGCAAGACAGGGTTGCACGTACTTACTCTTATGTTCACTGCGGGTTTAAGAAAAGTATGTATAAAAATTATGTATACAAACATGGAAATTATGAGAGAAAAATGTAGAGAAGCATGAAATACGATACTTAAACTAGCTAAAACGACTCCTTTGACAGTTTGAGGTGGAAAAAAGAACGCCATCTTAATTCATGATTGAATATGATTGTATGGGAAAAAAGTTTAAAATCATAAGAGCGGTTTAAAAAAAAAAATAGTATGTTATACATATATATGTCGACCATATCAACACTCTGCGCATCGTTCTTGAGCAGTCTGCGGAGTTTCAATCACCGCTTTACATCATGTTCGTGGATTTTGAGAAGGCCTTTGACCGAGTCAACCGCGAATGTATATGGAGATCACTTCTTGGTAGAGGAATTCCCCCAAAAATTGTTGCCATTATAAGAGAGTCCTATAACAACGCAAGATGCTTTGTTTTACACAATGGGCAGCTATCCAACTCTTTCGAAGTGCGGCAGGGTGTGAGACAGGGAGATGTTCTATCGCCAATTCTCTTTCTACTGGCGATTGACGATGTTTTGACGGCCAGCGTTGGAACAGCAGAGAGACAGGGCATTCAATGGAGACCGTTTGAAAGGCTTAGTCACTTAGACTATGCCGATGATATATGTTTTTTGGCTATTTACCAAAATCATCATCAGCGGGCTGAACGGGATTTGTTAAGCTCTGAAGGCAAAAGGAGAGTCGAGTGGTCTTAAAATAAATAGCAAAAAGACAAAAATAATGCTTACAGGCCGCTCCACACATCAGCGTATTTTAATACAGGAGACGCCAGTTGAAGAGGTTGAACAATTTAACTACCTTGGAAGTATTGTTTCAGCAAATGATGGTACTGATCTGGACGTTCAAAGTAGAATAAATAAAGCTCGCGCAGCCTTCGGTTCTCTCTCCCAAATTTGGAAATCATGTCAAATCTCCTTGCGCTCTAAGTTGAGATTCTTCGAATCCAATGTCAAATCCGTGCTGTTATATGCTTGCGAAACCTGGAAAGTCACGACTACCATCTCAAAGAAATTGCAGGCTTTTGTGAACCGTTGTCTACGCCATATTCTAAAAATTCACTGGCCACAAATTATATCAAACGAGGAATTGTGGCGCAGGACAAGTCAAGAGTGGCTGGACATTGACATAAGAAAGCGTAAATGGCAATGGATTGGTCACACGCTGAGGAAACCAAACGATGAAATTGCAAAGCAGTCATTTGAATGGAATCCCCAGGGTGCACGGCGGGTTGGAAGACCAAGAACAAGATGGAAATCAACAGTTCTAGCAGAAGCAGACTCCCAGAGAAAGACGTGGCCACAGTTAAAATATCTATCTGCAGACCGTAAAGGATGGAAACGATTTGTTGGCGTATGCCCCAACCGGGGTTACAGGACTTGATGATGATGATGATACATATATAAAATTCTTAAAAATTTTTTCAGGACACATTTCGGTATGCAAATCTAAATCATGTTTTTGTGTGTTTATAAAAACAAAATTTGAAAAAAAAATTGTCAACCCGTTTTTAAGATATCGAATTAAAAAAAAATTTAAACTTTCTATTTCAGGTACTATTAATAGTTGCTAATTGTAAAATTTAATAATAAAGATTAGTAGATTGTACTCATTTTAGTGCATGAAAAAGTTTAATTAAAATCGTTGGAGTCGTTTTTGAGAAAAAAAAATTCCTTTGCGGTTTCTTAACTTTTGTATGAAAGGTACCATTATTTTTTCATAACTGTACAGTTTTTTCTAAAATATATTTTAGAGATTACTTAAAAACTCTTGGGTATCGAGTTTCAAAAACATCGATCATATCGTTTTCAAAATATTTGATTTTCCAAAAAAAATTGAAACATTTTTTTAAAAATCGAAAAAAATATTTATTCAAAAATTTTCGTGCAGAGTAGGTACTACTTATAACTTTTGAAAGCTTCTGTATAAACACAAAATTTGAAAACAGTCAAAACGTTTTGACGAAAATTTGAAAAATGCTTTCCCGCCACAAGGTAGCCTTTATTTGAAGAAATTTATTGATTTTTTGTTGAAAAGTTATGGAGCCGTTTTTGAGAAAAAAGCGATTATATAAAATTGCTAAAAAAAATTGTATGGCAGGTACCGTTATTTTTGGTAAAAAAAAAATGAAAAAAGCGTGTGGGCAGAATCACCAAGTGCCAAGTTTGAAGAAAATCGATTGAACCGTTTAGGCTTTAGACGAACAGGCAGACAAACAGACAGAATGCCATGTTTGATATTGTTATCTCGAATTTTTTTTTTGCACGAATCCACAACTTGCCTTATAGTACCTACCTATATCGCAAGTAAAGAGATTGTTTTCGTAATACTGTCCACTGATCTCTGCGTCCGTGCATAAAGGTTTAATCATTTTCTTGGATTTAACTTTTATTTCCAAGAGAAGCCCAAAATAGAATTTAAAAAAATAAAACGAAATCGTGGACCTCCCAACGGCTTATCATATCAACCATTGAGTATTCGTTAAAGAAAAATCTATAGAAACATATGTATACTCTTTTCATGTTTAATCAAATTAATTATAAACTTATCTTCCATAAGAGAAAACACGTGCGTTTCGTCGTTCAGAATGGGCATTTTATTATTATTTCCTACAAATACCACCCTGCTAAATGGTGATTGGTGCTTACTTGAAAATTTCTCAGTGTATTTGAAAACACAAAATACCATTAATACAAGAAAATATTCCTATATAAATGTTTGCACTTAAAAGTAATGAGGGTATTTAAAGAGCTTTTCAAATTATACCAATCGTAGTAGTTATTCCTAAGTTTCTCTTCCATTTATTTCTTCAATAAAAACATTTCAAAATGCATTTATGAACAAAAAAATAGTTTCAACAATTTTCCTTATCATTGTTTGCTACTTCAACGAAAAGTGGTGAAGTTATTATTTCTTTCAACTGCATGTGGATGTGGGTGATGCGGATGAGGATACTGCATAAGTTGCAAAACTTAAATTCAATTTAAAACCATGTCACGCACATTGTTTCTATAAAATTAATGTCATGTGTCCCGGTAGGGTAGTGTTTTGTTGAATGCACACATTCAATTATTTTATTATTCAAAATTTAAATTCTGATCTGTGGGTGCCTCGCTGTGGTAAATATTTATTTCTACCAGCTTAACTTCAATATACGTTCGGAATTAAAATTATTATTTTTTCTTACCTGAAATCGTATGGACCTTATATCCTTCTGGAAAAACATCAAATGGACTTTTCATTGGTGGCCATGCCTGTAAAGAGAAACATATATATATTTTTTTTTATTACTTTGGAAGGCAAGGATTCATTTTTAAATATATTTGTAGTCGTATTTTATGCTGATGTTTGTGTAATGTATATTGAAGTTCAATTAATTTGAAAACAGAGTTTAAATTTAAAATCAAAATATGACTTTCAATTATTTCCAAATGCACAATTCGTTAGGATTTGCATACATGAAAACGCACCAGCAAATAGTAGGTATGTGTTTATTTTTTTTAGAGATGTAAGCTTGGATAAGCTATTTGGTTTTGGCAACCATGAATAATTGATTATGTATTAAAAAAATGTTGTGCATGGGGGCTTAAACATAAATAAAATTTTGTAGTGCGGGGGTGATGGGGATTATTTAGATTATTCAATCCTACACTACTAGAACCAAAGTGAATAATCTAACCAGACAGCATAATTTCTACTTGCTTGATAAATAAATGAATAAATAATATACTAACCCCCATATTAATAAACAGCGGATAACAACGTGCTAGCATTTATACATCTGTTAACTTGTAATTCTTATTAACAAATGTGTAATAGTCTGTGACGTGTGTTAACGTACGGATAACTTTAACCGCCAAATTCCGCGTATAGTGAAGGGATAACTTCTTTACACATACACGCACAAGTGTGTTAAGACAGTTTACTACTACCAGTATACACTTCGTAAGGCAGTGCATGCATGTGAAACATGTGTTAAAAAATCACCATAATTTGATGAAGTGGTGAATTTGGTGAAGTGATAAATACTGGAAAGATATCATATCTTTTTTAATAAGAAAAGTTATCAAACGGACAAGTTGTCTATCCGTGTGGCAGTTAACACGTGTGCTAAGGAGCGGATAGCAGGTTTTTATTAATACTGCTGTAAATATATGTTCTATACATATTTACTTATTCAAAAAAAAAAAATGTTTACAGTCTAGGGTGGACTACGGCCTCAACCAACAAGCCTCTCCAGCCAGCTCGGTCCCTTGCTAGCTGCCTCCAGTTACGCACTCCAAGTTGGTTGAGGTCGTTTTCCACTTGTGTGCGCCACCTAAGGTGGGGTCTTCCTCTGCTGCGTAGACCATCAGGGGTAGATTTGAAGAGTCGTCGGGCTGGTGCGTCGGTGTCCATACGCTCCATGTGTCCCAGCCATCTCAGCCGCTGTATTTTCAGCTTTTCGACCAGGTTGACGTCGCTGTAAAGCCCATAAAGTTCATTGCTAAATCTTCTCCTCCATACTCCATCGATACAGACTGAACCGAAGATCACCCGAAAAATTTTCCTTTCAAAGCACCCAAGCAGATTCTCATCTCATGACAGTGTCCATGCTTCTGCCCCATATAGCAGAACCGGGATGATGAGGGTCTTATATAATGTCTCCTTGGTTCTTTGAGAGAGGGATTTACTACTCAAATGCCTTCTTAGCGCGAAGGGTCAGCGGTTGGCAAGAGTAATCCTTCGTTTGACCTCTGCACTGATGTCATTTTGCGATGTAATAGTGGAGCCCAGGTAGACAAAGTCCTTGACCACTTCGAAGTTGTACCTATCCTTCGAAACGTTTTGCCCGAGTCGACTATGTTCAGATTGCTTTCTCGATGATAGGATATACTTCGTCTTGTCCTCATTTACAGCCAAACCCATTTTCCCCGTCTCCGATTCAATACTTGCAAACGCGCCGGTAACAGCTTGTTTCGTTTTCCCAATGATGTCAATATCATCTGCATAAGCGCAGTGGAACTGATTTTTGATAAATTGTACCTCTGTTGTTGACTTGCGAGTTGCGTACAATTGCTTCAAGTACGATGTTAAAGAGGTTGCATGATAACGCGTCGCCTTGCCTCAAATTTTTCTTGACATCAAATGGTTCGGTGGTGTTCTTGCTGACTTTGACGGAGCAGCGAGTTTCTCCATCGTCATCCTGCACAAGCAGACGAGCTTTGCAGGGATGCCGAGATGCAACATGGCTCTATATAGCTCGTCTCTGTCTACGCTATCAAACGCGACTTTGAAATCGATAGAGATGGTGTGTATCGATTTGAAACTCCTGGGGTTTTTCCAGAATCTGTTGGAATGTGAACATTTGTTCGACGGTTGATTACCCGGGCTTAAAACCACACTGATAAGGGCCGATTAGATCGTTGACAAATGGTTTTAGGCGATCACACAGTACAGATGACTGGATTTTGTATATGCGAACGTTGAGGAGACTTATGCCTCTGTAGTTGGCACAAGTCAGAGCATCTCCTGGATGGGGCACACTATACCGAGGTTCCATTCATCGGACATACTTTCATCCGACCAAATTTTAGAGATAAATTGGTGTATACTCCTTACAAGTCATCTCCCCCTGCTTTGAATAGCTCGGCTGCATGGCCATCAGCACCAGCAGCCTTGTACGCTATAAGCTTGGCTTTCGCTAACCGCACTTCATTTAAATCGGGTGGACGGAAATTTTGACCATCATCTTCCAGGTTGAATGGATTGTTCTGTCAAACAGCAGCCATTTGGGTAGATTGCCTCTCTCTTCGGTAGAACTTTCGAACATCCCCCCTACCGCTACAGCCCTCAATAGACTCAACAGCTCGCTTCGCATGCTCTCGCTTTTTCCTCCTGAGAGGTCAGCGCTCCTCCTTTCGTTTTTGCTCGTAGTGCTCCCGGGCTGTTCTCTCAGCAGCTCTGGTTCTAGTTTGCAGCATTGCTTTTTTTGCTGCATGCGCCAACCGGCATTCTTCATCGAACCAAGGATTTCGTTGTGGTCGCCTTGTGAAACCCAGCACATCAATGGCGGCACTTCTGATGGCTTGTTGGCAGTGTTTCCACTGGTCCTCTGCAGTTGGTGCTGGTGGCGGAGTTGCTGAAAGGCTAAGAGAGACTTGGTCAGCAAAGGTCCTGGCGATCTCTTGTGGTCTTAACTTCTCGACATCAAATCTTTTCACAGCATCCGCTCGGAGTTGTGGTGTCGTAGATATCCGCACACGTACGACGTACTTGAGCTACAACCAAGTAATAGTCCGAGTCAATGTTGGCCCCTAGGAATGTTCGAACATCCAGGATACTGGAAGCATGTCTGGCGTCTATCGCAACGAATAATATCAGGCGTGCACAAAGTACGGCAGAGCAGATCTTGTACGCAAATTAAGAAGACTGATGCCTCTGTAGTTGGTGCAGTCCAGAAGATTACCTTTCTTGAGGATTGGGTACACAGTGTTAAAGTTCAATTCATCGAGCATGCTTTCCTCCGACCATATTTTACAGACGAGCTGGTGCATTCTTCTAACCAATTCATCGCCAGCCACTTTGAATAGATCCGCCACAAGGCCATCAGCTCCAGTAGCTATATTGGGCTTTACTTAAGCTATAGCTATCTTTACTTCGTCGAGATCGGGTGGACGGAATTGTTGGCCTACGTGCGTTCGTCCAGGTTGAATAGTGCAATCCGCATGGTAGAGGAATTCGGTTCGTCATCGCTCTTATACAATATGCAGAAATGATTTTTCCATATCCCCAGCACCGACTGCGATTCTACCACGATGTTCCCCTGATCGTCCTTGCAGACTTCGGTTCAGGCCTTGTAATCTTGGAAGGGTTCTTTTTACTTTTTTAGTAAAACTTCCAAACTTCATTCCTGCAATGGCGTCCATTTATTTCCTTCCGAGAGAAGTCAGTGTACCTCTCTCCTCTTCTGCTAATAAACCTCTCGAGCAGCTTTGGTTTTATTATGCAGTCAGTGCCGCTTTGTTTGCCTGTTGTTTGGTTGCATGTACTTGCCGGTATTCTTTGTCAAACCAGCAGGGGTTTCATTGTGGTGGTCGTGCAAGACCAAGCAGGTCAGAGGCGGCATCTCTGATGGCTTCTTGGAAATTCTTTCGCTACGGTTCTCGATTCTTGAAGTTGGTGGCATTGGATTATTTACGAAGGCATGAGAGACTTGATTGGAAAAGAGCCTTCTGATTTTTTGTGATTGTAGCCGTTGGACATTAAATGTCCTCAAAGTTCTTCCCTTCTTTGGCTTTGGTTAGGATATCCGTATAAGTATAATCTTTGTCACAACAAGGTAAGGTCCAAGTCAACGTTCGCTCCTCAGAACGTTCGGAAATCCTTGATATTGGTGGAGTGCCTTTGCTTCGATCGCAATGTTGTCAACGGCCATAACATCCGTTTTAACTCAATCCAAGAAATTTATCCAGCTAAAAAACATAACAACGTGGAGTAAATAACGACAACAAAACATTTTGGACCTTAACGAATGCTGTTAAAAAGTTCAAAGTTTCACCGGTAAATTCTGTGATTCCAATTTTCAGGGCCTTGCAGTAACATACATTTATAAATTCACACACACAGTCATAGTCATAGGCTTTGGTATGCGACTTATTACAGGAAGTTATCCAAAAGTTTTTAACAATGCAAAAAAAGTTGCAATTTTACAGGAGTCTGTTGATTTTTTCTGTCAATAATCTTATTAAATTTATTGAAATATCATAGAGGAGATTATCTCATTTTATGAACTTTGATACCTCTTTTGGTTGAGGTGTTGTGAAAATGCAACGTGAATTTTCAAGGGAAATAAACTTTTTGCCATTTTTTTTCAGATTTCTTCCTATTAATAGACCAACAATAGCCTGAATAAAAAATTTCACGTTTTAAACTTAAATGGGACTGGTAGCCACCGGAAGTTAAAGTTAGTAGCAATTAAAAAGTTTTTATAAATTGGAAAATGAATTTGAAATTGTGATGAATATTCATCGCTTAAAATTACGATAACACTTTGTTTTGTTGTATGTAGGTACACTTCACCACCAATCGATTCCATTAAATAGGATCGATTAGTGACCGACAAGAGAACTACAAATGCGCTTGAAGCAAATGAATTTTACTTTATAGAGGACACATTCATATTTACATAAATATTGTATGGATTTTTTAGAGTTAAGGATTCATATAAAAAGTCGTGCATTTGATTTTTTAAGTTATACACTTATCTCATGAAAAATCTTATATATACATATTTCTAGTTATGTAATTGCAAGTCAATCAACTAAGAGATTATTCCAATAAAAAAAAACTTGGAGCACCAGACTCTGGCTACTTATTTAGGTCAAAAAGAAGGACCTTAAACTTTAAATTATGCATCCTTCAGAATAAATGTTTTTGTACATTAGCATTTAAATCACAATCTGTGTTGACTTCAAGTTTCTTTTAAATACAAATTTTCATCTTTAACGGTGAATAAACTTCGACGTTTGACATGATAATGAAGAATTTAAATTTATTTGTCTTTGTCTTTGATACACCATTATCTTGCCAAAAAAAAAATATTACGGAAGAAGTTGAAGAGAGTGATACAAAAAACTCAAGGGTTTTTTTAATTATATTTAATTATTATTGCTCTTAGGCGGATAATTCCATTTAATTTGTACATTAGGGACTTGATACACAAAATTATTAAATTATTTCGTATTTTTTACATAGATCTACTAAAGTCACTTGAACGACTTAAGAAATAAAATAAAATAAAATAAAATAAAATAAAATAAAATAAAATAAAATAAAATAAAATAAAATAAAATAAAATAAAATAAAATAAAATAAAATATAATAAAATAAAATAAAATATATAGGCTTATCCGTTTTTGAGATATCGAATTTTCAAGCAAAAATGTAGAAACTTTTTAAAAATTAATAAAATTTCATTTTTAAACTACATATCTGTATATGCCATGCTATTTCAACTTATTTTTTAATTTATAAATACAAAATCAGTTTAAATCCGTTCGACCATTAATGAGAAAGTTCAAAATAACAGTTATATTGTTAAGCGTTAATCAATATAACTATTAAAACGTATAATATTTAGTAAAAATTTCAACCGTAATTTTTTTAAAGTAAATTATTTTCTTAAAATATTATAAAGAGAGCCCTTAGGCACCGAGCTTCACAAAAATCTCCCTAATCGTTTTTAAAAAATATTTAGTTTCAAACAAAATTTTTGAATATGTAATTTTTAAAAATACAAGAAAGAATTTTTTTGGAAATTTTGGTACAAAATATTACTAAAATATTTTAGAAGCTTTTGCATAAAAATAAGCAATAATCAGTCATACAGTTTTCTAGAAAATTGAAAATCAAGAAAATGGTTCATTGTGAGATACCATCAATAACCATTTTTGAAAATTGGTTTTCCACCAAATGGTCGTATTTACTAAAAATATTTTTTTGAATTATTTAAAGAAAAGTTGTGAGGCTGCTTTTGATAAAAATGTTATTATGTAAAATTGCTAGAAAAATTCTATTTGTATTTGTGGTTATAAAATAAAAATTAAAAAACGTCGAGGGAATAAAAAAAACGCTATGTATCATGTTTGAAGAAAATCGATATAGCCGTTTAGGGTGTAGCTCAGCGGCCAGGCGGATGCAGACGTCCCACATTGGGCTCCAATTTGTAGCTAACCTGCACGTTAATTTAGAAAAATAATTCAAAACTTCATTGGGAGCATATTCAGAAGAAAAAGGAAAATGTTTTAACTTAGACATTATAGACTTCAAGGTAATCGTCATTACCAAGGTCAATAAAATGAAATAATGATGGGAAATTATTCTATAGGTTTAATTTTAGAAAAGCACATTCCAAAATCAGTGTGTTTGTTGATAAAATTGACCGTTTTAATGTTGGTATCAAACATTAAACAAAAAAATGAAGAAAAAAGGAGGTTTTGTAATTTTCAATTCTATCAAAAATTTGAAAACATACAACCATCTGGTTTTTTAACTTTCACTTAAGATTGGTCATAGCATATATGTAATTATAAAAACAAAACACTAACTTTTTCACGTAATATTAAGAAAATTTTATTTAAAACAAAATAATAATAATAATTTTTTTCTTCAAAATTCTGAGTTTGAAAATTAACTAAAAAAAACCGTTCATGGAAATGACTTAATTTAAAATTTAAATTAAGGAATGAAGTCATAACTTAAAAAAAATCACCATGATCTTTTTGGTATTGCCGTTGTTTTTTAATATTTTTTTCTAGTTTAGGTAACTTTTTAAAGAAAATTACCCCTCCTGCCTAAACAGGGGAACATACATAGATACCCCCTCTTGTATGTTTTTTTTGTTTCGAACCAGCTCTAGCGTTTTGGTGTAACTTAGTCTCATACCTTAAAATATCTATTGTAATTATTGATTCTATCATAGCACATTTTTATGAATTTTCAAAAAATGTGCCCCTGACTACAAAAGAAAACTTTTTCAAACAAGACTATTTTTTATTTAATAAGTTTATGAGGGGTGTAGTTTCAAAACTCTTCTATTCCGGTTTTTTTTTAATTAGTTAAGTATGAGGAAATGTTCTTTAGAAGGTCCTTCATCTACGTAATTAAGTAAAATTTTTAAAAACTTATTATTTCCTAAACTAGTTTGTACTTAAAAAGTGGTGTTTCTTTCAAAACTTTACTATTCCACTCAGTCGTTAAATTCAAAACTCATCTAGGTATTTCCTTACAAATCCAATTCTCCAGCAAAAATCTTCTTTTTCTTTGAGGTTTTATGTTTTCAAAACTCCTCTATTCCTATATTCTTCTGAATCAAAACTCATCTATTCCCATGCAAATCAAATCAACTGCAATCGTAACTTTCAAAACTATTCTTTTCCAAATTAAATTGATTTTTTATTATTTGTGGGCTCACCAAATATGATCAAAACCCTAAGGAATAGATAAAGGTCATCCTTAACTTATACTTTAGCGTTAAAACTAATCGCTTATATAATTTTTGTAGCTTTTAACAGTTTTTTTCAAAACTCAAAATTCTCAAAAGTGGAAAAGAAGAGTTTTGAAACTATACCTCTCATATGTAAGGAATAAGAATATCATATGCAGAACCCAGGCACAAAGTTTGTGTTAACCAGTGTTATACACTCAAGTGAAAAAAACGGAATCACCCCCTTGCTTTATTTAAAGACAATAATAATATTGTTCTCGATGTAGTTGAGATGCATAAAAGTTTATAGTATCGTTAAAAAGCTCTAATGACTAGTTTCAAATCAAGGCTTAAATCATTACAATCACTTCACGAGCTTAGGAGGAAATGTTAAAAGTTGAAACGTAAAAAAACAGAGAGTAGCTGGAAAATTAATTATTTAAAACAAATTCTTATGCAATTTATTGGATTGGTATTTGGAATTGACCCCCCGCTTTTATTACAACTTCTTAGTGATTATTCATTGGTCTGATGAGTTTTTTGACTGTATCTTAAAGGACTCCTTCCTCTTTATCTACCAGTGCCACTTCAAGCTCATTAATTCTTTCAGGAGCTGGCATTTACCCTTCGATTAAGCTGGCCTGTCCATCGTGGCAATACCAACTTTTCTAATCAGTTCAACACTACCTGCGCAGTGTGACATCGAGCTTTATCGTGCATTAAAACTAATTTTACGCCAATAAATCGAGCGAGCATAAGGAATGACGTAATCCATCAGAATATCGAAGCTGAAGCTAAACGACCACCACCGGGTGCAGAAACCAGCTCGCTTTTGACTTCAATTGAAATACCTGTGCATGCCTCTATCATAATAGATTAACCCCCGTAAGCCACAGTTTAGGCAAAACAGCATTGTGCAAATCGCTCACCATCGCCAGGTCCTCTGTATACTTTGCACCTGCAATCGCTTTCCCATGCACACACATTTTGGACTATTCCATAAACATAACTCGCCTCCAGTGGTCTACATTCCAAGCGTAGTGTGTCCGAGAAAATCGTAGTCAAGCTTGCCGGTGAGTTGAAGTCAATTTTCGTCCCGTGGAAGAACGTTTCAGGGTAACCCCAGCTTTCTTAAATCGTCTCCTAACTGTCCATTCACCAACGATACTTTCTCTTAACTGTCTGAGCTGTTTTTGGACATGAACACCAGTCAAATCACGATTTTGGAGAGAAGTCATTATGAAAAATTTATTATTTCTCATCGTGGAGGTCCAGTTGTTTCAAAACATTCTTTAGATTTTTGAAAAGCAGCTGACGATCCACTGCTCTTAAGTTTATTACTCTATAGGGTGACAACCTGTGCAGCTTCTTCAGTATGGCGTGGTATTCATTTTTTATTTTTTAAAGATAAGGAAACCTAATAAACTGAAATATGTCAGAATTCACTTCAAAATTAAATTCTTGTTGAATTCTTCACAGACAGACCCAATTTTTACATCTTCCCTATCATCGTAATAAATAGTTTAATAAAAATCTTAAGCTCCATTTGTATAACTTTGTTCGGATAAGTCAACATACTAACTAACAACAAAAACCTTAAAACAACTTTATATTTTCCTCCTATGGAGATTTTAATGTGTTTATTTTTTTTAAATTCCTTATTCTCTCCACACATCTTTTTTTGTAAAACCTGTTTGAATGTATGTATGTATTTCCAATTACCTATTTGAAAATCCCTTCTTCTCAGTGTGTTGACTGTTGATGTAATCACATCTTCAAAAAGAAATTGTTCATTAACTAGGAATTCAATTGACTGCTCCAATAATTCTCATTTTCAAAATACAATCTTGAAAATATTTATGAAATATTTGCCAATTTAATTTTCTAAAAATACCATTTGTGATTGCTGTTATTTTGGGGGAAGAAGTTCTTTTTGATCATCTATGTACCAACAATCCTACACACTGTTTTCATCGATAGTAAATTTCCAAAGTTATTTTCCTTTTATGTCACTCAGTTGTAAAATTAAGTCAGCAACACGCAGTGAAAATATCACAAAAATTATAAATAGAATATCAAAATTGAATGAAGTATAAAAGCGTAGTTTTCATTTCCTTCCGCATAGTATCCGTATCCACTCTCTCATTTTTTAGTACTAAGTGCATTTCTGTTGTTTCCATTAAAGAAAATTTACATATTTCAAAATTGTAGGATTAAAGCATACCAAACCAAGACAGTTAGAGGGATTTCCGAAAGTCTACACACATTCTGCAAAAGGTTTAATTTTCAAACTTACTCGTACGTTGAAGAATTTGCCTCTCAAGTCTGTTTCCTTGAATTATTTTTATTTTTTTTGTCCAAAGAGGATTTCACATCCTCATAAACAAAATCAATGATTGGTTTATGTATGTCATTGCATACAAAAGGAAAACAACAATATTTTGTGCAGACTAGCTGCTGCAAATAGGAGGTGTCACTTTGAGAGAAATAATTTTGTATTTTTATTTAGAAAAGTGCCAATATTATTGGCTATTAGGTCAGCTTAATGTGAAATTGAAGGTGTGCACTAGTCTACCAGTATTTACGAATCAAAAGGAGGATTCATTGTAATTATCAGTTTTTAAGAAACATGAACTCTACTTGTAAATCCACTGACCTTTAAACTTACTTCAATAGTATGGCTCAATTTTTTGTGCGACACAAAGCTTTGAGTACAATAAGAAAGGATAAAACCACACTACTCCTGCAAATGGGCATAAAGATAACAAACATGAATTTCTGACAATTCACAAGTAAGCACGGAAACACGTGCAGAGACTTCGTACATTTGGAATATTCAACATATATCTTTGAAAAGAAATTGGAACAGCTGAACGGAACCAAAGTGAACGCGTGATATTAGATTAAGTACAAGGGTTGAAAGGTCATATCACCATGGAAAATTTATTGACGTCATGCGAATTGGATCAGAAATTACTCCAAAATAATTTTAATTTCACTATTGTTGAGTCAACAATGTTGACACACCCAAAAAAATAATTAGTGTATTTAACCAAAAAATTCGTATATCTTACGACTCTTTCGTGGTGCAAAACCACGAATAACTTTCGTAATTTGTACAAATTGGCTTTCGTGAATTTACAAATATCATTTTTATTGCATTCGTAAATTCTACGAAACTTTCGTATTTTTACAAATATTGTGAGCAAAAATTTTGTTCAATTAACGAAATATTTTTCAAAAATTTTGTAGAATCTACGAAATGCTTTTGAATATTTTGTATATTCTACGAAATTTTTGGATTATTTATCTAGTACAAATTATTTGTACGAATGTAAATGTATTTGTGTGGCCTCTTGAGAACCAGATGCCAGACCCTAGCGACTTTTACCTCTTATGTATAGGCCCAACTATATAATAGGCATAAGCAAACAACAGCTAAACTTAAATAATGTGTAGCTAGTCAACTATAATGGAGGGGTCCTATAATTCTATGCCGAGCTCGAAACAAGTTGTTGGAACCCACTTTCATGAAAAGTGGAGAACTACTTAGATGGTTTGTCACTTCCCACAAGTGGAAGCATAAGATGAAATTCGATACTGAAAACTATAAAAAATAAAGACAGATCAAATATATTCATAAATTATTATTTTCAAAATTACTTATTCCCAATTGTCTTTCTTCACCTCCAAATACCAACAAGGTAGAAACACAAATGATGAAAATTTCTCCCCGTAATCACTAAATATTGAAATATATATTAGGCATATTTTGAGTAACGAAAAATTTTGTAAATTTCCCATAACATTCGTACTATCTACGAAATATTTTTATATTTACTTGACTGATGTTTTGATGAATTTATTAATTAAGAAATCCTTAAGCATTTCCCCTATTTCATCCAGATTTTGTGAAACGAACGAAAAATTATGTAAATATAACTTAAAATCGTTCAAAAGAAATTTACGAAAGGCCTTTCGTAAATTGTACAAATGGTTTGTAATACAAAATTTTGTCATTCAATTTTTCCTACGAAATATTTGTTCAATTAACTAAATTTTGTAGAATGCACGATAAAAAGTCTTACGAAATTATTTCGTAGTGATTTTACGAAATATTTTTTTGAGTGCACGCTATGAAAAAAAAAGAAGAAGCAACCACTGTTTCAATCAACATACCAAATGCACCTTACCTGAGATAAAGCCTTGGGCCCTCTCAGTTGATGGTCATTGATGTAAATGCAATAAAGATGGTACCATTACAACATTATACATTGTAAACCTTTTGAATAAAATCAACTCAGACTATTCTGTCACTTGGCAATCATCATGATGATGTGTCCTGTAACCCCAATTGGGGCATGGGGCGTCAACAAAACGTCTCCATCCTTCACGGTCTGCAGCAAGGTATTTTAACTATAGCCACGACTTTCTCTGCTCTGGATTCTGCTTCTGTTAAGAAAGTTGATATCCATGTTGTTCTTCGTCTTCCAACTCGCCGTGCACCCTGAGGACTCCATTAAACAGACTGCTTCGCAATTTCATCGTATGGTTTCCTCAGTATATGACCAAAATCCACTGCCATTTACGCTTCCTCGTTTGATATAATTTATGGCCACTGAATCTTTAGGATGTGGCGTAGACAGCGATTCACAAAAGCCTGCAATTTGTTTGAAATGGTAGACTTGACTTTCCAGGTTTTGCAAGCATATAACAGCACGGATTTGACATTAGATTCGAAGAATCTCAAGTGCGAAAGGAAATTTGAATGGATTTCCAAATTGGGACAGAGTACCGAAGGCAATACGAGTCTTATTAGTTCTACTTTTAACGTCCATATCTGTACCGCCATTTGCAAAAACAATACTGCCAAGGTAGTTAAACTGTTTGACTTCTTCCACTGGCTTATCCTGTCAAATAATATCATGCTGTGTGGAGCAACCACTCGACTTTCCCTTCTCTTGGCACATCCCAGTGAGCCTCTTGATGTTATTTGCCAGGAGATATTTGTCATCGGCATAGTATAAGTGACTGAGCCTTTAAAACGGTCTCCATTGAATGCCTTGTCGCTCAGCTGTACCAACACTGGCCATCAATACGTCATCCATCGCCAGCAGGAAGAGAATTGGTGATAGAACATCCCCTTGTGTCACACCCTGTTGCACTACGAAGGAGTCGAATAGCTGCCCATTGTGTAAAACAAAACACCTTGCGTTGTTGTAGGACTCTTTAATAATGGCAACAACTTTTGGTGGAATTCCTCTACCAAGCAACGATCTTCATATAAGTATATTCTCGGTTAACTCGATCAAAGGCCTCCTTCTTTTTGCGTCGACACCATCTTTAAATTTTACTAACTTTTCTTGGCTTTTCAAAGTTTGTTTCCAAAACGCCTTTTTCCACCCCCTTCGTGTAAGGGGAGGGGTGGGAGAAAAACAATAATGTGGTCCTATGTTTTCAAGGGTGCTGAATCCAACGGGAGTTCTCGGGCCATCGTCCGACCCTTGGTTTTCGATTTATAAGCAACATTTCGGAATTGTGGCAACCCTTCTCCTGTCCTTCTGACAGTGTTGCCACCTTGGCAACACTTCTTAAAAGTAAAGTTAGGTCATGGACTATTTGTATCCTAAAGCTCAACCCGTCAGGTCAAAATGAAAGGTTGGTCTCACTAACAGCCCCACTATTAGGAAATGGTGGGGTGGGGAACCATTTTTCAAAAAATGGTTATTAATGGTATCTCCCAAAGAACCATTTTTTTAATTTTCGATTTTCTTCAAAACGGTAGAACTGATTTCAATTTTTGTATATACAGAAGCTTTCAAAAAATATAAGTAGGACTGTGTACGAAAATTTTTGAAGAAAAATTTTTAAAAAATGTTTGAAAATTTTTTTTGGAAAATCAAATATTTCAAAAACGACATGATTGGTTTTTATGAAACTCAATACTTAAGAGTTTTTAGTAGTCTCTAAAATATTTTCAGAAAACATTTTACATTTATGAAAAAAATAACGGTACATTCCATACAAAAGTTAAAAAACCACAATGGAAAATATTTTTTTTTTCTCAAAACGACTTCTACGATTTTGATTAAACTTTTATCATATACTAAAATTAGTACGATCTACTCCCAAAAATTATAAAATTTTACACTTAGCAACCAATTAATAGTACCTGTCATAGAACGTATATTTTTATTTTGAATTGTCTCGTTATCGGCTTAACGGATTTAGATGATTTTTTTTTATATACAAAACTCAGATAATATGAAATAATACTGCATATCAAAATTTTCAAAAAAGAGTTTTTGAATTTAAAAAAAAAACGTTTCAAATTTTTTTTTGAAAATTCGATATCTCAAAAACGGGTTGACAATTCTTTTCAAATTTTGTTTTAATATACATATAAATATAAACTTTAGATTTGCATACCAAAATTTGTTCTTAAACATGTTTTAAGAATCTTATATATAAACAAATATTTTTTTTTTTAAACCGCTTCAACGATTTTAATTTTTGTTTCCATACAATCACATTCAATCAAGAATTAAGATGGCATTCTTTTTATCAACCTCAAACTGTCAAAGGAGTTGTTTTAGCCAATTTAAATAACGTATTTCATGCTTCTCTACATTTTTCTCTCATAATTTTTATACAATAAATTATATACAATTTTACAATTTAAAGCCACAGTGTCTTGAACATAAGAGCAAGTACGTGCGACCCAAGTCGTGCATTTTATTTTTTACTGACTGTACTACTATAGTAGCAATGGGATTGGTTATTGATTATTCTTTTCCAATTTATAAAAGGTTTGAAATTCTATACAAAATTATAACCTCAGAACTTATCTCCATTCAGCAATAAACCTTAGTGTTATCCACTGTTCTCACTCAAGTGACAAATTTCATCAAATAATAATTTCATCTCTTTAATCGAATTAAAACTTAACTTAAAACGTTTCATTCAATCGACATCTTGAAATTTAAATAAGCTCGCCCACATTTCCAGGAGCTATCAAAAGCAACAGGAAGTCAGTCAGCTATTGTATAATATTTTATTGAAAGTTTCTCCACTTTATTTTAAAGTGCAGTCGTTTTCATTGCAATGTAATCAATAATGGCAGGAAATGATTTAATTGAAAACAAAAAAAAAGGATCTGAGGAAATTTCCGGCTTCATTGTGCATTGTTACAGAATAAAGAATAAGGACTTATTATGTTGGTATCTGAATGCACATACATACGTATATAAACAAATAAATGCAATTATATTAAATTGCAGGATATTGTGACTTTATTAACTTTATGAGATTTTCAATTAAGGCTTTGTAAAGATGCACACAAAGCTGAAAGTTATTTGACCGAAGGCACAATGAAGAAATGAAGTATGTAGGTAGCAAGGTAAAGGGTGTTTTAATGGTGATTTTTGATTTTCTTTCTAGATTCAGAAAAAAGTGATTTTCGTCATACCATCTGTAGGTCTTTTTGCCTGTACGTTTGTGTGTCTAGGCATCCGTTCTTCCAGCTGTACATCCAGGTGGAGCTTAAATGAATGAACGGATTTGCTTGCAATTTTGTCCAGGTCATTTGAATTCAATTCTTTAGAATTGAAATTCAAATTTAAGCCTGAGATCGTCTAGAGCACTTACATATGTAGCTGCTAAGCAAAGAATTTAAAATTGAAAATAGGGCTGTGATTATCTTTGTAGGTATATTATAGCCTTACTGATTTTTTTATAATTTTTCAATTTGGCTTTTAAGAAAATATCAATGTAAATATAAAAAAATTACAAATTCTTCCCTTTAAAGCAAGTGAAAAACTAATCAGCTAAAATATTGCAATGGTCATCTATTTAAGTTCTTTTGAACACCCTATTTTGAAATAATAATTCAGGGAAATTCATTTAACATTATTAATTTTGTTTAACTAATCGTAAAATAAAACCTTAATGGATATTTTATCCTTTGTAAAATTGATTTCAATTAATTAGATAAAAGTAAGTATGCTCTTGCATTTCAAAAGGATTGTACCCTCAAGCGTTTCAACTTAAAGTTCAAGTTTAATTCATAGATATTCGTAGTTATCAAATATTGACCACTTTGATTTGTGTGAGGGTGTTTTGTATGTTTATGCTGTCTTTATGAATGTCTGAACATCACCTTTAAAACTCCATCATTTGTATTCCAAATTTGAGATACCTACCCACACTGAACCGTAAGTCATCAGATCAATTACTTCATTCTTCTAAATACCTTTGACTCTCTCAAGACCTTTGACTCCCTAATGAAAATACTCTTTTTCCTAAAGCTTAATGGTATAGTGTGCAAATATGTTGAGATGAATATTTAAAATCAATCCATTTCAAGGAATTCACCTGAATTCATTGACGTAGGAGGGCTATTCAATAATGTTGACAGTAGTTCAGCAAACACTAAGACTCCACCAACATCGATCAGGGGCTCACAAAAAATTGTATTCATCCCATGCTATAATCGAAATTTATAAATGCAGAAATGAGCATGCAGGCAAAAGCACTTAACAAGATGCGGTAAAATGTACTGCAACAAGCGAGACAACGCAAGTATGGGTCTACTACTAACTAATTTCGTCGGCTTAGAGTGTAAACCTGCTAAATCCAATTTTTGTCAAATTTGAGATAAGTATGCAGTTTGAAAGATCGAACGAAGACGCATCGTCTGACATAATTATTTTTGTTAAATTCGGCTTCTTAGCTGGCCAAAACGCTTGATGAGTAAAACAGCTAAGTCCATAACATCCAAATTCACCTGCTAACTCCATAACAATTAAAAATACCATATAAAATTCGAATAACAGGACAGAGAGGGGGGAACCTGATTTTTAAGAAATAATACAGTTTATTATCATGATAGGTATTCTATAAAATAATTTAAAAAAAAGTACAAAAATAGTACCTCCGTTAGTACCCACATACTTTGTTTCGAAATGTACATTAACATTGTGTTTATTAAATCTCAAGGTAGACACTACCAATGAACCTTTGTGTTAGCGAAAACACTACCTTTTGAAATGAACCCCTATATATAGCATTCGTAAACTTAATTAACAAAATTGCAAATAGGTTTAACCTAAACTCAAATAAGTTTCACCCAAGCGCAAAAAGATTTAACCCAAACGCAAATAGAACTAACCCAATCGCAATTCGATTTAAACAAAACTATACGCAAATAATTTAAACTATTGACAAATCATTTTAAGTAAGACGCAAATTGGTTTAACCCAGACTCAACTTATTGTTCCAGCTGTGTGGTGAAGAAATGGAAGGCTTAACAGTATTGTAAATTCCACTAGCTCTGCGCGTTTTTCCAAGAACTTTCCGAACAAATAAAAGGCCAATCCCCTAATAATAGCTTTTTAACAATTATGGATAATTCCAAAATCCATTAGACCCAAAAAGTACAACTGGATCAATAATTCAAGGTTAGATTAATTCAATTTACTTTTTGGTTAAAATTATTTGTAAATTGTTTAAATTATTTGCGTATAGTTTAACTATATTTGCGTTTTGCTTAAATCGAATGGGGTTAGTTCTAAAGGGTCCGCCAAATAACTTTTTTTTTTTTTGAAAATGCTATAAAAAAAACTACTGAATATTTTCTCAAATTTCTTTTTTTATTTGAAAGTACAATCTTTCCGGTTAATAATGAAAAATAATTTCATTCAAATGGCTGCTTCGCTAAGTCAGCCTGCGATCGACTTAGAGAAGATGCCGATTTTGCCAAAAAAATCATCTTTTCAGATGAAGCTCATTTTGATCTTGGCGGGTATGTAAACAAGCAAAATTTTCGCATTTGGGGCACAAAAAACCCGCACGCATGCATTGAAAAGCCGATACACCCAAAACGAGTCATTGTTTGGTGCGGATTTTGGTCCAGAGGCATAATTGGGCCATTTTTCTTCGAGTGGCCGTTACAGTCAATGGCGATCGTTATCGGACAATGTTGAACGAATTTTTGTTCACAAAAATTGAAGAGAAGGATATTGACAACATTTGGTTTCAACAGGACGGCGCTACGTGCCACACAGCCGAAGCTACACTCCATGTAGTAGTAGCATTTTCAAAAAAAAAAGGTTATTTGGCGGACCCTTTATTTGCGTTTGGGTTAAATCTATTTGCACTTGGGTGAAACTTATTTGTGTGTAGGTTAAACCAGTGGCGTAGCTAGGATATTTGCCGCCTGGGGCAAAACAATAATTTGCAGCCCCTTCGGTCTCACCATAATCAAACAAAATTTTGTCAAACTATTTTTTAAGCTATTTAGTTAAGTTATGGGTACCTTCATACTTAAAGTAGCAGACAAAATTTTGACTAACATTAAGCCGTTCCTATGAACTAATAGTTTTTTCGTTTTATTTTTTTATGTTTTGAAAAAAAGCTACGGTAGGTTTATTTTTTTTTTATTCATTTATCAATTTTGTTAAAAATAATTATATTTTTTCTTGAAAAAAAAACGAAACAACAAATCTTCTGCAAAAATATTCAGGTTACAGCATTTTTTTTACATGTCTACCGCGAAAAAATTTCTGATTTCTGAGAAGTGTCAACCCCTCTGAGCTCTGAACTGAAATTTACATATACAAAATATAAGCTACAAAAGATTACTTACAGAAAAAAATTTATTTTCTAATATAGATTTAGTTAAATTTCCAATTAAAAAATTTGTTTACCTAATTGGCTTACAACTTCCAACGCACAACGAAGTTAATTTTGCCGTCCCTAACTCCTGGTGCCCGGGGCAGCTGCCCCCTTCGCCCCCCCCCCCCCTAGCTACGCCACTGGGTTAAACCTATTTGCGATTTGGTTAATTTAATTTTCTATGCTATATATTTTATTTTAACATTATTTATACTCAATAAAGCTATCGATTAGCAAAAATCCTACTCTATTTTTGATTGTTCTGGAAAAACGGCTAAGTCCATTATTTTTTTACATTACCAAAAAAAGAAAACCGGCTAACTTACAAAGATGCAAATAAGTACAAAACTAAGATCCTGCTTGAGTTGTTTTATGTTTAGAAAGGAAGAGTACCAACTAACACACAATCCATGTTTTGGATTTTATTTTCTAGCAACGATAAAAGTTTTTGCGAAGTTTTTTCTTTCTCCTGTAAAATTTCCATTTATGGAGTTAGTAGGTTTACACTCTAAGCCGACGATTTATAATGAAGCAGTTATAACAACGGACCTCTTAAACCCATCGTAATAAAGTTGCCAAGTGGAAGAAGAGTTTAAATGACCATATAAATATTTACGCAAGTACAATGAACTTTATCTATTAAACTTTATATTTTCTTCTTTAGAACTTTACCCCTGTGTTTGAATAAATACAAAATAAAAAGGTTTTTATTTTGTTCCGACTTTATGTTTACAAAATATTTTCCCAGGAATCTTTGTCCTTATAGCATCATATTCTCCCCTTTTTCAAACCATTTATCAAAGTGTATGCAACATCCATCAGCTCTACGCTGGAAACCTCATTTGTAATTCCCATATGGTTTTAAAATTCAAAAACCTGAACAATTTTAAAATGAATACAACATAAGTGTTGTGTTTTTGTTCTAAAACAAAGAGGGAGTTTTTTTTTGTATTGAGAATCAAGCTGAAATGTATAAAAAGCCTATAAATGGCAACAATTCTTGAACTTAATTCCCTGGAAGTAAATTTAAATGCATACCTAATCGAAAGTCTTCTTTAAAACATAACATTCTGATAAGAAACCCTCTCCGTCGTTGAACGATGTTAATTGAATGAAAGAATCTAATTTTCCGCCATCTTTCATCCTAAAGGCAAAATAATGAGTTTATCTATAGAAAAATAATTTTGAAACAATCAGCGGTTTTTAACGTCTTTCTCGTGGGTATAATAGAAAATTTAGATGCGTGTCATGAGGCAATGCTTTGACAAAGTACACCTTATTAGTATATCCCATAGGAAAACCAAAGAGACGCATTCATTGTTTTTCTTTTTTTTTTAAATTGTTGACACGTTGTCATCTTGATAAAGGACCATACTTATGGGAGCGATTTTTGTTGAGGATCTTTAATGTTGCTTTCAAAGTAATTCAATTAAAATTTGAGGTTGGAAGGAATACAAACTTAGTCGAACTCGAAGTCGTTGGAAGGTTGGAATCTGATGAAGTTAACGTTTCCTAATCAAATACAAAAAAAAAATCAGAAGCTATGAATTCTTGTGAAATGTGTATCGATTGAATAGGAAGCAGATTTATTTTTTAGCAAATTGCTAACCTGATTGTTTAGATTGTCATCATTTGAGAAACTAGAGGGGTATTGTCATTTGGTGAACCCATTAGCGTGATCAATGTGGGAGGGAATTGAGTAATTGGAAAATTGGATGCGGGTTGCCTCCTTAAATTATCTTGAATTCTGAATAAATTGCAGTATGTTTCCTTAAGTGGTATTATCGAGTCATCATCAAAATCATCGAAAAAGTAATCTTTTGGAGACCGCTTTTCTACTCTCTGCTTGACTGATAGGGGCATTTAGAGAAGAAGTCAAATTATGTGTTTTCTTCTATTTCCAATATTGTTCATGCGGTTGAATTATGATCCAACCAAGGAGGAAACTTTGGGTCTGATAAGTTAAGCTTAAGTTAATTTACTGCACTCTCTGATAAGTGGTAAGTGACACCGAAAATAACGGGTATTTTGTTTTAAAGGTGGAGAACTTTAAATTGAAATAAGACAATGTCTAAAAAAACTTAAGCTATTATGATAAAGTTTTATGTTTTGCGAACAAACTGAGCAAACAACACCTGGTGCCTATTTCTGCGCTACTACATCAATTACATCAACTACATTTTACAGCTTCATCCTTCAACTACACCAGTTACATTTGTAATTTATTAAACTTTTTTATAGCCAAACCACAATCAAGCGTTCGGTCGCGCCGACTTTGACATATTGAATAGAAACAATGGACTCTTATGGGGCAATCTTAAATGTTACCTAAGGCGTCGGGCTTGCCTCACATCGTAAATATCGTAAGCCTGAGCCAAACGCCCGAATAGATCTATTTTCTATTCCAGTCGCGCTTTGACAACTGAAATAGACTTTTTCTTTTCCTGTGTTCTTTTTTTTTTGTGTGTATGAGAAGTGTTTTAGAAAATATTTAATAAAATTTACCATTTCTGATAATAAAAAAATAGATTTGTAATTCTTAAAGCCAGTAGAAACTTAAAATTGTGTTTTTGTGATTACTTTATAAATTTGCAACGACAACAGCTGAAATAAAACTCATTGTATCTGTGTACGTGTTTGAAATGTATTTTGTTGCAGTTCAACAGGCAGATTGGATATAATTGAACTATGCCAATTTATTAACGTGTTTCTATTATCCTTTTAATTACATAACAATTGAATAAAACTACACAGTGATAACCAAAAATAATCAAATAAATAAACTAAATATTCCTGTGAAATTTTTTTTTTTTTTTTTTTTTTTTTTTTGTTTATACATTTGAAAGCTGTTTGCACTGTTCTCTTTCTTGGGCATGTTCGATTGCTTGAATCAATTTAAGTTCCGGAGAAAGTGTTTATGTGCAGTGTACACTGTGCCAGGTTCTGTAATGATGAAATCTGAAACAAAAGACATGAGTTTCGATCCATTTTTAAAAGCTTCTCGACGAATTTTGTCGATGCAAGGGTTATAGAACATGAGCATTGCGTTCTTCGAAAACAAAAGAATTTTGAATTGTCAATAAAAGTTTTTGAATTGAAATGTATGGTGGCTTCACTCATTTGGTCTGTTTTGTTTAGAGATTTGACAGCAAATTCACCGACCGAACTTTGTCGGTACTGCTTGAATCCTTAAAAAATTAGCTCGGATGGAGATTTTATTTATTTCGGCATTTTTTATTTTTTCTTGTTTTAATTCGTTTTGTTGTGAAAACTTAAACACATTTTCAGTCAACAATACAAACTAAATGCAATTGTAATTTGTTTAATCTTTGCTAGTGCAAATAAGTGTGTTTTTGTAAATATTTGTATAGATTCCAAATAAATGTGGCTTGGAAGGAAAAACATTCTTGGTGTTCTTTGTTTGTAATTTGTCTGTAATTGTTATGGTTGTTGCTTGTAGGAAAGGAGATGGCCAAAAAAAAACCCAGAGTCGACAGAAAAAAATCATATGCAGTTTTTGAAGGCTGAATAAGTACATCAAAAATATGTAATCGTTAGATCGAAAAACCATCATGGATCATTTATATTTAGAGATTAAAAGTTCGATTTAACATTAATGCACAATCTGTGGAAAACAGTATTTTATGAATAGTTTGTAGGAGATAATGGTTAAGAAAGTTTGGTATTTACTGTCAAATATAAAAATAAAACTAAAAAACGAAATTGAGCTACCAAAAACTAAAAACTATTATAGTTTAGCAAAAAATATACGATTTTAAGCTATGTATAATACTTGTATTATTAGCTATGTGAAGTAGGAACAAATAATGTTAGTCTTAGTAGGTCATTTATTAATTGTTTTAAGTGTTATTGAATTTTTCGTTTTTGTTTCTTTTCATTGTGATCCAAAAGCTTTTTTAGTATTTGGATTTTGTTTGACTTGGACCTCTGGTTTTTGCATCTTCACCAACAATTTTTTTTGATAAACTACTATTTTCTTCTTTTTTATTTAAATGGCTAAAAGTGACCACTGTCTGAAACAAAAAAGTCGTTGATTGACACAATTTCTTGTATACCATTTTATTAGGTATCTTTTATAAAAAAAGAAAACAATATTTAAGGGATTTTCATATATCTACTCGCATTCGGTGGCTCATAGCTCCAATACCAGATGGATTTCGGGGTTGCCCTTTTGGTGACGTTAATTGCTAATTATAGGGTACCACTTGGCTAACATTTCGTTCTTGTCGATTCTGGGTTTTTTGTCCATACATTTTTGGCCATCTCCTTTAGAACTCGATAAGGGAATTTTCTCTTCATACCTATTGGTTTCGGTACTTGCTAAGGGCTAGTTTGTTCACACTTTTTCAACTTAAATCAATGATTATTCCAGTTGATTATCATTGAATGCACAAAATTTTAAACAGAGAATCCATGATTTGAGCACTTAATTGGAGAAATCACTAACTCGCCGATTCTGTTTGATTAGCACGATTTAACCAAAGATCTCCAGGAATTTCGTTTGTTCATCATTGGTTATTCCAAAAGCGTAGGTATAGAAAAAAGAAACAAAATCTATTGAATTCCTACGAACAAGGAACATGAATACACAGAAACCAAGCATCGTTCATATTGTAAAATGGAACGATTATTGGAAAAACTATGATTTATTATTCATACTGAAAATTGTGTAAACAAACACTCTCTGATTATCACAGATTTATGGGTTTAACAGAATCAGTGATAATCTAGTTGCAGATTTAACCCACTGTTAACAAACTGGCCCTAAGAATGGTGAATTTTGTACCTCACAACGATGTCAAACGGGCAGAAAAATTCAGATTTGTGTGTGATGAGTGGTAAATATGTGATGCGGAGTGCTGTGTTGTATTGAAATTCCTTTTGTTTCGATTTTTATCTTTTTCGTATCGTACAAACTCCATTATGACACTTTGACATTTACAAATGTCAAAAAAGGTGTGTTTGGTTAGTTTTTGCAAGAACTGTCACTGTTTTAGTCGTTTAAGCTGGATTTTCTTAGGGCCAGTTGTACATCCGTGGTTTATAAAGGTGGTTCAAGTATGTGATGGTAGCGATGTATGTATATGGTTCAACCATCGTTGAACTTCGCAGTTATTCCGCCGAAATCAGTGGGTTAAAATTAAAAAAATTAAATTAAGCTAAAGTTAGTTACGTTTAAGTTTACAAATTGTGAAGTGGTTTCATACTAACATAAATCATCTAGTTATTTATAAAAGAAAATGTTCGGGATTTTTATTTTTCATTGCTTCATAATTAAGAGCAAAGAAAACTTGCTCAAATTTAGCTCCCGAACACACCGCTGCTTTTGTTTAAAAATAAAAGAGAGTTTATGTCCCCCTTCTTGGTGAAGAATTTTTATAGTAGCCGTGTTTTTATTATCGGGATCTGGATCTGGATTAACTTTTACACGTAATACAAAAACAAAATTATGGGAAATTTTCTAAAATTGTTTTTGTAACACGTGTTAAAAGTAAATCCAGATCCAGATCCCGATGATAATAAAACACGCCTAGTGTTAGTTTAAGGAAACAGAACTTTTATTCTGTCATATTTGTAATTTGTCAACGCCCGAAGCCTGAAGCTACATTCCGATTTGCAAATTTAAGGGTCGCGCTTTATGACACAGAATATCGTAAACTCGATAAAAAGCCTGTCAAAGCGCGACCGACCCAACGCGAGATTGTGATTTGGCCATTATCTTTGATTTCATAACTTCAGTTGAATGTTTGAATCAGACAAAAATAAATGATGTAGTTAAAGGATTTTAATGCACGATGTAGTTGATTTAGTTGATGTAGCTATGTTGTAGTAGCGCTGAAATAGGCCCCTGGTTTCAATTTAGTTTACATAAGCTCTAATTACATTTGGCCACAGAATATAGTATGTGTCTATCGAACTAGAATCAAAGCTGTTGAACCAATTTTCCTCAAATTTAATACATAAAAAAAAGTCACAAATATTTAAAATTTGGCGAAAATCAGTCAACCAGCTTTGGCTCTAGCTTGATGTAAAGTGGACATAAAAAAGCAAATATATTTATGTAGCCAACAGGTTTCAACCAAACACCATAGATACGTAGTAGGTATGTATGTTTTTTTTTTTTTAACAAATGATACAAATTATAAAAAATGATTAAAATTATTAACTAATCTCTTAGTTCTCATTTTTGGAATCAGAATTTTCTGAAAAGATGGGTTTTTGCTCCAGGTATGACAGGGACGATATGATTTCAAGCACGTGTCTGAAGGCCCAATTTTCACACATTCTTCGCAGTTGGCTTCCAAGTTATCAAGTTCATCTAGTTTATCAGTATAGACATGCAACTGTATGGATATCCCCTTCCCCAGAGAAAATAATCTAATGACGTTAGACCAGGTAAATTCCGGGAGGCGACCGTAAGACCTATTTCCTCTCGGCCAGGCAAAAAGAGGATGCCAACCGATAGTTTTAACCCAAACTTTTTCAAAACTACTGGTCGGCCAAGCTATATCTGGTGGTTGTTGGAATTTTAAAAAAGTATGTCGACCATTGGTATCGTTTTGAGGACAGTCTAGGCCACGTATTATGAATTGCTCCTATGAAGCAACACACGTTGCGCTGTCGTCGAGGAGGGTTTAAGTAGTGCTTTTTCGATTTTTCAACCTTAAACCCTCCACAAAAAACGAGTAGGACTTTCATGGCGTTTATCTAATACGTGTAAATAAATCCATACTATCTTTAAGTATACCCACGTGTGTTACAGCGGAGTAGGTATTAAGTAGTGTTTTTATGGTTTTGAATTCAAAATCCCTCCTCGATGTCAGCGCAAATCGCAAAATATATATGTATGTGTGCGTGGCTTTTTACATATTTGTGTGCATCCGTTGATGGGGGTTGATTTAATTCAGTCCTTGATTGTCACTGCTGCAGGTAACTACGCTGGCCTTATATTATGCATTTAGTTTTATAAGGGAGAAGGAAAATTCGGTCTTATGAAGATGTTGAATTTGGCTTTTATTTGGCATTTTAGTGTAAAGCTGTTTTTTTATTTGCCATTCAATTGTTTTGAGAGTTTTTGACTTCCAGTAAATTAAAACAATTGAATGGCAAGTAAAAAAAAGCTTAACAGTAAAATTCCAAATAAAAAAGCGAAACAACAGAATGCTAATTAAAAAAAAAAGCGAAAAACCAGCCCATCTGCTTCGTTTTGTGTTGATGCATACAAGGGTTTGCAGATGATATAAAATAATAAGACAACTGAAAACACACTCCGTTTCAATGCATAAATCGAGTAGGGTTTATGAGCACGATTTTATGGTTTATTACAAGAAACCTTGCTAGAACACAGCGCCAAAATCGAGTAGGGTTAATGTGTACATTTGGATATTTTCCTACAAAGAATCCTCCTGGACGACAGCGTTACGTGTGCGCTGTGCCGTAGGAGCAATTCATAATACGCGTCTAAGCCTTCAAAAATTATTCAAACACTAGAACTTAGTGGCTGGTTCAAAGGCTATAAAATTGATTTGACGGAGGCAGTGCTGAAAGGTAAGCTTTCGTCCTTGTTGCTTTATAAAATATTTGTATCGAAGGATGTCTATGGGTGTTTCAGCTAACCTTTCAGCACTGGTCTCCATGCGTTTTCATAGTTTTCGAACTTATACCATCAAGTTCAAACTTGGAAAATTTTTGAACCCTATGTAATGGGGTTGGAGTCGCACATTGGAAAGTGGAAAATTAAGCTTAAGAATGATGATATGTCGTCGTACAAAAAAGAGAAATAAATATAAAACTTTGAGAAAATTACATGAAAATCACAGCACTTACAGCCACGCCCTTTTTTGTAAGTACACCCAAAAACGACTTACCTTATACTACTTCCAATCAAAAGTTGGTCCGACTCCTTAGACAGTATGAGGTGAAAAATAAAAATGCCATCCTAATTCTTGTTTTAATAAGATTGTATGAAAAACAAAGTCGTTGGAGCGGTTTTTTGAAAAAATTATTTTTTATATATTAAATTCTTAAAACATTTTTAAGGAAAAATGTTGGTATGTAAATCTTAAGTTTTTATTTATAAAATAAATTTTCAACCCATGTTTGAGATACCGAATATTCAAAAAAATTATTTAAAACTTTTTTTAAAAATTCAAAAATTTCTTCTTTGAAAATTTTGAAATGCAAATTTATTTAAACTTATTTGAAATTTGTATATAAGAAAAATTAATTAAGATCCGTTCAGATGATAATGAGAAAATTGAAAATAAAAACAAACATTCTATGAGATGTACTACTAATAGTAGCTAAGTGTAAAACTTTATAATTTTTTGTAGAAGATCATACTATTTTTAGCATACAGGACAAAGTTTAGTCAAAATCATAGGAACAGTTTTTTGACAAAAAAAATATTGTCCTTAACGATTTTTTAACTTTTGTATGGAAGGTACCGTTATTTTTGCATAAAAGTAAATTTTTTTATTAAAATATTTTAGAAAGTATTAAAAAACTCTTAAGTATCGAGTTTCAAGAAAATCGATCATGTCGTTTTCGAAATATTTGATTTTCAAAAAATAATTGAAACATTTTATAAAAATTCAAAAAATATTTTTTCAAAAATTTGGGTACACAATACTGCTTTTATTTTTTGAAAGCTTCTGTATTAAAAAATATTGAAATCAGTCTTACCATTTTGAAGAAAATCTAAAACGATTATGTAAAAATGATAAAAAAAATTGTATGGCAGGTACCGATATTTTTAGGTAAAAAAAATGAAAAATCCATGTGGGCAGAATCACTAAAAATCCCTATTTACCAAGTTTGAAGAAAATCGATCGAGCCGTTTAGGCTGTAGACGACCAGACAGACATTACGATGACAGAGAACACGAAAAAAGTGGGTGGCACAATTCTGTATGTCTGACTGGTTGTACCTGAACCTACAGCCTAAGCCACTGAAGCGATTTTCTTCAAATTTTGAACTTATGGTTTTTTTATAACTATCCAGAGGGTAAATTTAAGGTTTTTTTTAGCTCTAAAAATAACGGTACTTGCCAGACAACCGTTAAGGAAAAGTTTATTTATCTCAAAAACGGCTCCAACGACTTTGATAAAAAAATCAGTGTATTCTGCCGTGTTAAGAAGAAAAAACGTAACTGACATTTTGGCTGTTTTGAGTTAGGGCCAGTTTTAATATCTTTGATATGTCTGCTATTTTATTCTTTAAAAATAAAAGCCCTTACTTGCTTTTGTAATGGCTTAAAACGCTTAAGAAAAATGACGTTCGTTCAAAGAACCATGGTTTTTAAGGAAAAATTGAGGTTTTAGCACTCAATTTAAGAGAAAAAAAGTGACTACCATACAAGCATTAGTACATCTGATAAATAATCAAGGCAAACAAAAATTATTCACTTGTAAATACGACAGAAAAACACTCAACATCAAAACAAAAAAGATGGAGATAAAAACAGAAAAACGCGTTTATCTCGAAATGTCAAAAATACACTTACGTTTTTTCTTCTTAACACGGCAGATTGCTGTAGATATATTGTACATTCTGGTAAGAACAAAAATTACCAAGAACATTTATTAACGGTACCTGCCATAAAACGTTTTTCTTATTTTCGGTTTTCTCATTAACCACTCATCCGATTTCAATAAAAATTTGTATCACGAAAGCTTTTTAGAATATAAATATTATTGCATACCAAAATTTTGGGAGAAATAAGTTTTGGATTTTTCAAAAAAGATTCAATTTTTTTTTTTTTTGAAAATTCAATTTTTCAAAAACAGGTTGATTAATTATTTTGAAATTTCAGTTTTAAGTGTATAATAATATATACCCAAAATTGGCATACCAAAAACTTTTCTTAAAAATGTTACAAACATTTTATATATACAACATTAATTTTTAAGAAAACGGCTCCAACGATTTAAAATGTATGCTTTGCTAATATTCATGTTTTTTCAAGTAATCAAATTATTATTTATCAGACTGTTTATACAATTAAAAGAACGATTTAAATGCTTTTTTATACTTTTTCTATAATCTTGAATATTTTTTAAAGTTCCTTAGTTCCACACAACTTCTTATGTTCAAGTACGTGCGATCCAGTTTATTGGTAATACATATAAACCTAGAGTATCTTTTTCATTAAAACTAAGATAATACATGCAAAACTAGTTTGTATAACAACAACTATGTATTGAATTGAAGCTGAATAATAAGCTATCTGAACTCGTGTCATTTCTTAATATTATTGAAAACAAGTCTCAAAACAAGAAACATAATGCTATAGAATGCTTTTTATTTGAACTCAATACGATTACTCTTCTCAAAGATACACACAGAAAAAATACAAATGTTAAATCAACATGACGAATAGTGTTGCTTAAACATCGATAGTCTATCGATGGTATCGATAGTAAAAAACTATCGCGTACATCGATAGTTTTGAAAAACTATCGATAGTTTCAAAAATTCCAAATTATGTAATGAAAGGCTTGTTACCATACAAATTTAAAGCAAAAACGTATGATATTTTAAGGTTGTCTATTGTCTCCATCATTTTTTTTATACTCAAATCTTGACATTAATGTCGTTTTCGATTGAATTTTCTGACTGTTTTACTCCTATTTGACTCCAATAGAATATGAAAACATCGTATTGTCAAATTTACACACACACTACTGAATGACGCTATATTATAAAATGCCTTCTTCAAGCATTCATCACTTTAGAAAAGTAGTGCGACGAAAAATTGTATGTGTATGCGTGTGTTCCAAATCTACTCCTTCTTCAAATTGGGAATAGAAAAATACTCTGACAACAGTACTCCGAACAGCCAATCCAAGGCTTTTAGAGTAGATGGAGTGAAAATGGAGTAGAAAAGGCGTACTCCGAACGTCCAATCGAAAACGACATAAGACTATGGTTCTGTTGGTTAAGAGCTAAGACATCAAATATGTGAATAGTTGAAACCAAAGATAGGTTATATAGGTACTTGAAACTCTCAAAATGGCAAAAAACATTAAACGAAAATACAGTAGATGCTTTATTTGTGCAACTCGAAATAGTAAACTATCCACAATAATGAACACACAAAATTTTATATAAAAAAGTATTTTGTATACAAATTTCTCGCAAACATTAAACATTGATTAAAATCACTGAGGAGGTGTTTTCATTTTTTTGTTTAAACCTCATTGACAGCTTTAGTAAACACTTAGTACAGGTAAAATAGTACGAAAAGTCTTTCGAATAAAAACAAAATTAGTACCATCATGAAACTTGGTGAAAACGTCTTATGCATTATGAGAACGAAAAATCAAAAGAGTCTATACAAATATTTTGCATGGAAGGGTGTGTTTTGTGGGGGAGAGGGGTGGGAAGTTGTGGTGTATCAAATAGAAAAATTAACTTTAATGCAACATTAGCATATGACACATGTTCTTAAGTAGTTTTAAATGCTGAATCAAATGACACCAAAACCAAGTCGATACGGCCTCCATGAAAAAAGTTACTGTCATTTTTATGTAAGGATAACTATATTTTCAGTATAAAAGTATAATATTACCGGAAACCAGTTGAAAATAATGTTCTGTCGATGAAACTTGGCATCAATGGTTAATTTGTCATGAAAATTAATAATAAGAAGAGTCTATAAAAATATCTGTGGTTAAAGGGTGTTTTTTTTTTTGTTAGTTGGGGTAGTGGTGCCATATTGCCATAAAAATTGTGACAAAAATGGTACCCCCATGAGATTTTGTTAAAATGTGCTATTAACTTATAGAATGAAGAATCAAAAGAGTCTATAGAATTATTTTGCGTGGAAGGGTGTGTTTTTTGAAGATAGGGGGAAGTGTGTGGTTATTTTTCAAAAAAATGGAAAAGGATGGTAACCCTCAAGAAACTTGGTAAAAGTGTTCCATTTACTGCGAGAATGAAGAATTTACGTAGTTTACAAAAATATCAAGAAAGAAAGGGTGTCTTTGTGGGCTTGGGTAAAGGGTGTTATTTGTTTTTGGAAAGAATTTTAGTTTTGGAAAAAGTTTTATACATTCCTTTACCCATAGAAAACATCCTTCTACCATATAGATATTTTTATAGACTCTTTTGATTCTTTATTATGGTAGTTCATACCACATTTTTATAAAGTTTCATGAGGGTAGCATTTTTGTAATAGGTTCTATGGCGATAATCCCACCATAACCCCAACACTTACCAAAACCCTCAAAAAAACACCCTTTAACCACAGATATTTTTATAGACTCTTCTTACTATTGCTTTTCATGATAAATGAACCATTTATGCCAGGTTTTATCGGCGGACCACCATTTTCAACTAATTTTCGGTAATATCTGACTTTTATACTGAAAATATAGTCATCCTAACACAAAAATGACAATAACTTTTTTCACGGAGGTCGTATCGACATGGTTTTGGTGTCATTTGATTCAACATTTAAAACTACCTTGAAAACATGTGTCATATGCTTAGGTTGCACCAAAGTATATTTTTCCGTTTGATACACCACAACTTACGCCCCTCCCACTCTCAAAAAAACACCCTTCCATATGAAATATTTTTATAGACTCTTTTGATTCTTCATTCTCATAGTACATGAAACGTTTTCACCAAGTTTCATGGTGGTACCAATTTTTCTGTTTTATTTATCCTATTTTACCTGTACTAACTTAAATACATTAAAAATTCACATCGAACAAAATGTGCACTTTGGATCGAATTCATCTTTAGAAAGCCCTTTAAAACTCCCGCTCGAAAAAGTGAACAATCTCGAAAGAGTGAACAGCCTTGGTTTTTATTATTTTACTATATCGAGCGTCTACTGTAGTTTTGAATGAGCTAAAACTAAATAATTATTGTTATTTAAATTCAATTTTTAAAAAGAAATTTTGAGACCTTTTTATACAAAATACATTTTTTTCTTTTCAAAAATCATAACTCATTCTATAAGTCAATGGATTTTGCAATAGAAGTCTTTTTAAGGCATTTTAAAAATGTGTGTAATTCATTTGGTAAAACTATCGATAGTATCGATACTATCGATAGTTTTTTGTAAAAATATCGATACTATCGGAAATGGAAACTATCGATGTTTAAGCAACACTAATGACGAATAATGCTATGTTTCCACCAAAGGCCTATCCCAGTTAAGATTTAATAAATCTTTTTGGTGTTTTCACCGCACGAAAAGATTTAAAAATATTAACTTTGACAGCACCTTTAAAAATGCAAATGGTGTTTCATTTTTTCTTATGAAGATGAAGTGAGATAGAATGTTGCCTTTGTGAAGAACTGAATTCAGGCATTAATGTATCCTTCAGCACCATACAAGAATAGGTCATTTCGATTTGAAAAAAAGTATTTGTCCCAGGAAGATTTCACTAGATTAATTTCTAATCTTCAAGATTTACGAAATATATTTGTAAGGTAAATCTTCCAGATTTAAAGAAGATTAGAGGTGGTAATGTGGCACTATTGATTTCGACAAAAAAATACATTTTTTAATCATTTGATTCCATTTCGATTTAATACGTTTTCATTTTATTTTAACATTTCAAAGCATTAATTTATGACTAAATCCTGTTAATTTAAAATTGAAAAACAAGTTAATAGGAATTTAATTTTATATTAAATAGTTTTCATTTTATTTTAATTTTAAGGTTGTGTAAAAAAAATGAATTGTATATACATTCCAAATTAAAAAAAATTCATGTCGAAGCAAAGCGTTTTGTAAAATCATGTCAAAACGACCGGGCATACACTTAAACAACGGTGTTTATTTTGATTCAACATGTTTTTGTTCAAAGGGAAATGTTATTAAATCATTAAAGCTTCATAAACAAACAAGACCATGTTGAAATAACATGATTGAACTCATTTTAACATTGAAATAGAGTTAAAATAAAATTATTCAAGTATTAATTCCAAGTACCTTAAGTTGACTTTTAGTACCAGTTTCTTACGTAGCGAACTGGCCCAGTAGATGAGTGCTATCTCCGTGTGTGCAAGTTCAAAACTCAGTTAGTATCACAAAGTATGTTTAAAATAAAATAAATATACATATAATGAATTCCTATACATTCAGAATAATTTTAAACGAGTTTAGCAATTCAACATGATGATCGTTGAAATTCAACATGAAATCGTACTGATTCAGCATTCATTTGCTATGGATTCCATTTTGATTTGCATGTTTTTTCATATTTTTTTCAAAATGAAAACATTTTGATTCAACTAAAAACAATTTCATTTTAACATGATATAATATTGATTTCCCTTATACAGAAATCATGTTAAAATAAAATAAATGCTCAATTAAGCAAAAACATTGCTAAACATGTTGAGCTATTATTGTTTTTGTTGATTTTACCTTGTTTTTTTCTGTGTGTATCTACAGCTCTTCAAAAAACAAAAACAAAAATTGAAAAAAATCTTCAATTTTTTTGACAACATAGTGAAAAAAGATATACTTTTCTAGTAGATAGGTACATATACGTAGGCTTAGGTTCATATAATCAATATTTCTCATGATAATGACTTTTCTTTAAAATTAAAACAAAAATTCCCTGTGCAGAGATGAGAATTCAACAATTTTTTCAAAACATAAATAATTTACATTGCAGGTTGGTGCTTTTCTAAGTAAACCAAATGAAATTCTTCTTTCATTTTCTGTTTTATAAAATGCCTCTGACCAATGCCCATTGCATCATTCAGGCCGTTCAATAAGACCGCTCCTTTATTTCATCTTTCCCCACAGCTTCGAGTAATCCCATAAATCTATCGTTTATCTTCAATTTAACAAATTCTTAAGCTGAGCTGTCAGAAATTTACCTTTACAAAATTAATTTTAAATCTCCATCTCTGATACAATCTGTATACTTGTTGTTTTATTTTCCTTTTCATATTCATACCTCTTGTTCCTGTTTCATCACAGTTCACATAGTTTACCTAAATCAAACCCTCAAAGACTATAACAGCTTCCGTAACACATTACATTTTAGGTTTAATTTGATTCCAGGTTTTAAACTAATATGGTATCAGGCTAAGTGGTATTTTTAATATGAACAGAAAAAAAAAACAATTGGAAGCCATAAATATGAAGATGAATGGACTTAAGTCTGGAATTTGTATTTATACCTACACCTGGTGGCTGAATGATTTTAGATAAATTTGTTTCGTCTTGTTTGTTACAACAAAATGAAATCGTGACGTTTTTAGGATTTTGAGACTTACGTAAACCTCCCATAAATCTCTTCTTTTGTTCAATATTCCACTTTTAATCTCAAGTTATTTCTTTAAGTTTTGATTTGATTAATACATTATATAATTATTCAGAGTAATTTGCCAATTGATTTCCAAATCAACGAAATACTTAACGACTAAAGCGAAACAATTAAAAGACAAATGAATTTAACGAAATAAAAGTTTATCCTTTTATGGTCTTATCCCGTATATTTTTAAAATAGCTTGAAGGATTGTTTACAAATCAAAAAGTGAAATCAACTTTAGCTTCGATTCATTTAAATAAAAATAATAATTGATTATTTCTATAAAAGACTTACTTCCTACAGCAGCTCCTTTTAATAAATAACAAGTTCAACGAGTCATGCATTTTGTTTTGAAAAACTTTTCGTAATTATCTTTGGCCAATAAACTTTTGCATAATAAGTAGTTTTGAAAAATACGATATTTTAATTCGTAAACACTTTTCAAATAGTTGGTAGGTAGGTAATGATAATTAGAGAAAACAACACGTGAATGTTATATTTAATGGATCTCATATTACAATTCAACCATTTAGAGTTCTAAAACATCATACAAACAGAAACCATTTTGAACTCGCAGGTATAGGTTTGCGTTGCATGTGTCGTGTAGGTTTAATAGGATTAAAGTTTCATTCGGGCAACACAAGTATTTTCCGAATGAAAAGTTTCAACTAACTTTAAAGTTTATTTTCCAACGTTTAATTTATTATATTTTTAATGGAAACCATTTCGTTTGGATTTTCTCGAACTAACTTGTCCATGGTTAGAATTTGAACTTTGTTTTTGCTTGAGAGCAATTAAATATTGAGTAGCTAATTCATAGGTTAATAGTTGTCCTCAAATTTTCAAGTAACAATTCCGGAAGTAAGGTGGGAAAATATTGAAAATGTAAGGTATGGGTTTATTTTTGTAATGAAATGTAGCAAAAAACAAGGTGTGAAGAAATTCAAAAATACTGTATGGGAAGAGCTGTATCTTTGTGATGAGTGGTCAAATTGAGTTGAAACGAAAAGCTGGCTACAGCTTTATGTGCTATAGGGTGCTATAACACCTATAACAATTGATGAGCTATAACACTTTCCCTGCACAAGATACAGACAATGATGCCAGATGAGATTTCAAGAATTCCACCGGATTCCCCACAAATCCCACCATTTTTGTGTCCTGGAAGGAAAAAAAGCCACCATAACTTTTTCTGCTATGAATATTTTTTTAGATATAGAAAAAAGAAAGTTGGCTCTGCACTCTTGACACTTCATACTCACAAAAAAAAAGTATGTCATCTAATTGGTCAGTAATTGGTGAAGAAAGTCAACTTGTAATTAAATATAAGACCTTGTAATCAAGACTTAAAGTTTCTTACGGCCACGCACGTTTTTGCCACCTCACTTGTTGAATAGTCACAAATTATGTATACCGATCCGAAATATCACTAGATCGTGATAAAAGATCATGTAGATGTAGATATGTAGTTTCAATAATTGATCAGCCATAGATTCTCTTATGAATTTTTAAAGTTCGTTGCAAGATCACAAAAGAAATGGTGGCACCTCATTAAGGTCATTAAAAATGAAATTGTGAAATTTTAAGGGTCACTTAATGGTCTTAAAAGTAAGCTAGTTTCACTAGTTGGTCAGCCACAGATTTTTATGAATTCTTAATTATTTTTTTAAATTTTGTTCAAGGTCAGCCACTTTTGGTACCTCATTTGTGTGGTATTCACAAACAAAATTATTTTCTAAAGTTTCTGTTTTATGGAATGATTTTTGTGCCATATCATTATAGGTGGTAAAATTGGAAGAAAGGGAGGCATAGTGAATTGTGGCTATTGTAATAATACACAGGCTTACAAGGTTTTCGACACGACTAAGTAAGAGTTGATCTAAAGGTTATTTTTCGTTCTGAACTCAAATCCGTTATCCGTTTCCCGCTATCCGCTGGTTTTCGAGATATTACTGTTAGAAAGCGCAAAAACCCTTTTTTTCGCCATTTTTGGGGTTATGTTACTATGCGAATTGATATTTATTTTTTCATTGTATACAGATTTCTGAAAGTACTAATCTTATTCTTCAAAATTCAGCTTTAATCGTTCCAATATCTCTTTTACTTTTTGCACAATGGGCAGCTATCCGACTCCTTCGTAGTGCAACAGGGTGTGAGACAAGGGGATGTTCTATCGCCAATTCTCTTCCTGCTGCCGATGGACGACGTATTGGCGGCCAGTGTTGGTACAGCTGAGAGGCAGGGCATTCAATGGAGACCGTTCGAAAGGCCCAGTCATTTAGACTATGCCGATGACATGAGTAATCTAAGAATAAACAGCAAAACGACAAAAATAATGCTCACAGGCCGCTCCACACAGCAGCGTATTATTCTACAGAAGACGCCAGTTGAAGTAGTGGAACAGTTTAACTACCTTGGCAGTATTGTTTCTGCAAACGGTGGTACGGATCTGGACGGTAAAAGTAGAATAAATATTGCAATATTTTCCCACCATTATTCCCATTAAAGAGATTTTCCACCATTATTCCTCACCATTATTTCCACCAAAGGGATTTTTTCCAACCTTTTGAACAAATTGTTGTTGTAAATTTTTTTCTATTTAGCTTTCTTTTACTAAACGAAATTTCACAAACCAAATAAAGGAAAGGATTTATTAGGTTTGTGAAATGTAGATACAAATTCAAAAAACAGTGAGGTATGTATGAGGGGGCATGTTGCTCCTCTGCAAGCCTCCTGCTAAGGGTCGTTATAGGATTTGGTGTGGTGCGTGGTGGGGTGTATGCAAAATTTCTTTTGCATTTAAAGAATTTGGATTTAAAGAAACTTTGAATTTATCCTATACATATGTATCATTTTGAGATCTTAAACAAATATAACAATCACAAAAATTCCTAAAAACTTTGCGTATTCATTGAAATAAAGTTGTTTTGAGCAATATTTCCAATTTTTTCTTTGCTTTTGGGTGATACAAATTTTTTTGGGCGATGTTTCCAAATCGATTTGGGCACTATTTTATTGGGCGCTATTTCCTTACGCCTTATACTATAATATTTGGGACGCAACTTGTGCAGGGAAAGATTTATAGTGCAGTGCAATAGTTATTATGGGCCCTTACGCAAATTGCATGAGATACAGATTCATGCCCATACAATAAAATAAAATACTTTTAAGGCCTTTCCAATGATATAGGTCACACTTGGGACGCATTTTGTGTAGGGGAAAAGTTATAGTTCAGTGCAACAGTTATTGGGCTATAAAAGTTTTCTTGCATGAGATGATTTATACCAATTTAAATAAAATGCACGACTGGGTCGCACGAACTTGCTCTTATGTTCAAGACACTGCGAGTTTAAGAAAATTGTATATACAAACATGGAAATTATGAGAGAAAAATATAGAGAAGCATGAAATACGACATTTAAATTAGCTAAAACAACTCTTTTGACAGTTTGAGGTGAAAAAAAAGTATCTTAATTCATGATGGAATATGATTGTATGGGAAAAAAATTTAAAATCGTTGGAGCGGTTTTTTTTTAAATTAATTTTGTATATATAAAATTCCTAAAACATTTTTAAGAACGAATTTCGGTATGCAGATTTAAACTATATATTTATGTGTATATAAAAACGAAATTTGAAAAAAAATTGTCAACCCGTTTTTGAGATATCGAATTTTCAAAAAAAAAGTTTGAAACTTTTTTTAAAAATCCCAAAACTTTTTTTTTGAAAATTTTGATACGCAATATTTGTTTAATCTTATCTGAAATTTGTATATAAAAAAAATCATTTAAATCCGTTAAGCTGATAACGAGAAAACTCAAAATAAAAAAATACGTTCTATGACAGGTACTACTAATAGTTGCTATGTGTAAAATTTTATAATTTTTTATGGTAGATCGTACTAATTTTAGTATATGAAAAAAGTTTAATCAAAATCGTTGCAGTCGTTTTCAAGCAAAAAAATATTTTCCTTTGCGGTTTTTTCACTTTTGTATGGAAGGTTCCGTTATTTCTTTATAAATGTAAAATTTTTTCTAAAAACATTTTAGAAAGTACTAAAAAAGTCTTAAATATCGAGTTTCAAAAATCTATGATGCCGTTTTCGAAATATTTGATTTTCCAAAAAACATTTTGAAATATTTTTCAAAAATCCAAAAAATATTTTTCAAAACTTTTGGTACGCAAAACTGTTTATATTTTTTGGAAGCTTCTGTATAAAAAAAATAATTGAAATCGGTCGTATCGTTTTGAAGAAAATCAAAAATTAAAAAAATGGTTCTTTGGGAGGTACCGCATTAATAACCATCTTTGAAAAATGTTTTTCCACCCAAAGGAAGCCTTTACTAAAATAAATCTACTGAATTTGTTTTAAGAAAAGTTGTCGAGTCGTTTTTGAGAAAAATACGGTTATGTAAAATTGTTAAAAAAAATTATATGGCAGGTACCGTTACTTTTGGTTCTAAAAAAAATGAAAAAAACGTGTAGGCATAATCACCAAAAACCACTATGTACCAAATTTGAACAAAATCGATCGAGCGGTTTAGGCTGTAGATGAACAGACAGACAGATAGACAGACAGACAGACAGACAGACAGACAGACAGAATTGTGCCACCCACTTTTTTGGTGTTCTCTATCATCTTAATATCAAGTTTGATTGTTATCTCAAAATTTTTTTTTTGCACGAATCCAAAACTTGCCTTATAGTACCTATAATCGCAAGTAAAAAGTAATATTTATTGTGACTTTTCCAATGATATATGTATGTAGGGCATGAAGTGTAACAACGATGGGATGCACATGCAACTCATTCAATTATCCTATTTTCCTTTGAATAAGTTTTCTACAGGATTTTTTAAGATTTTGAAAACATTATTTTCTCACAAAAGTGATTTTTTTAATATTTTTAAAAGTGTAAAAAACCCTTAGATGCAGAGTTTAATAAAAAATCGATCATATCAAAGCCAGGCTTTATTGATTGAATAGTGAATGCAAAACAAAATATGAATTCATCTTCGAGGGTAATCGTGTTAGCCGAAATTTGTTTTCACCCCTCCCTAGATGATACTCCATTGGAATGGTTGAGAGTTGTAAGTCACTAGGCCCTGGTTCTCCACGAGCTGTTACGCCGCCCAATTTAAACAATTTAATAAAAATGTAAAATTACTTAAAAATATATAGCAGATACCGTTGTTTTTGGATATAAAAAAAGTAAAATGGATGGGTTGAAGTTGAATGACCAAAAAACGCTATGTTGGTAATATGTACCGAGAAAATCGTTCCAGCCGCTATGCATTCGTAAAAAAATTGAACACGAGATTTTGATTAAACTTGTAATTTCGATGATAAGGAAGTTGAAAAAAAGTGGGTCTCGCAATTCAATCTATCTGTCCGTTGAGCTACAGCCTAAGCAGCTGAATCGATTTTCTTCAAAGGAGATGTGGCAAAATTGTATGGGGCCTGGGCCAAGAGCGTGCATGAACAAGAGTGGTATCAAAAAAAAGGTGAGTGTTAGTACATTAAAACTGTGATGTTTTAGGAAAATCGTATGTGGGGAATTTGAGTTATTGTCCCTTTTTCGAAGGCATCTCCTGCTTGATTTTTACCGTTTATAAGCAAATAAAGTCATATATCATAGGAAGCGTAAGACAAACCCCTATGTATTTGGTATCAAATGAAAGGTATGTTTTATATCTTTCAAATAATGTAAAAATCATGATTCTAGAACCTTAATTTTTTGAAATAATCAAATAAACTTGAAACTTAGTAGTTTTTTAGAAATCAGTTATTTCTGAAAAATCTACAGTGGTTATATTTTGGTGGTCTTTATTTTGATATATAATAATCTAAGATTCAGCGAATAACAAGCAAGAAAACCACATTCCGAAGCCTTGCTTGGGAAAATCAAAGAGAATGTACACAATACGGGGTTCATAGTAGTTTCTGTTTACATATTTCTTTATTTTTTAAACTTGGGAAGCAAAATGTGTTTTTACAACAAAACTTTTTTTCTTAAAGTCATCAAGAAATGAATTACGCACAGTGGACCACAGCGAAAATGGCCCAACCTTAACAAAATTCTTTTTCTTTAAAAAACTGCAGGAAATCGAGTAAAATAAAAAAGGAGAAATTGACTTTCAATGGAGTATTATATTTTTGTTTTAAAAACTTCAAAATCTCAAATAAAATATTGAAAAAACAAACGAATAACGGAAAATATCAAAGTAAAATGATTATTTCATCTCACAGCGAAAATGACCCAAACATTTTAGTTGTAAAAAGGTTACTAAACTTGTCTTAAAATCTCTTCTCCATGAGCTGTTGCGCCACCCAATTTATTTATATTATAAGAACGATCTACTACCCAAATTATTAAAATTTACACTTAGCAGCTATTAGTAGTAGCTCTCATGTAATGTTTTTATTTTAGTTTGCTCATTATTAGCTTAACGGATTTATATTAAAATTTTTATACACAAATTTAAAATAAGTTCAAATAATATTGCATATCAAAATTTTCAAATTTTCAATATACAAAATTAATTAAAAAAAAAACAGCTCCAACGATTTTAATTTGTTTCCATACAATCATATTCAATCAAGAATTAAGATGGTGCTCTTTTTTCACCTCAAACTGTCAAAAGAGTATAAAATTTAAATATCGTATTTAATGCTTTTAAACATTTTTTCTCTCATAATTTCCATGTCCTTACATACATTTTTCTTAAACCCTCGCAGCATCTTGAGCATAAGAAGAAGTACGTGCACCACAGTTGTGCATTTTATTTTTACAGTCGACTGCCTCTAAGTCGAACTCCCTCTAATTCGAATCTCCCTCTAACTCGAACTTTTTCGCCCTAATTTTTATTCCCCTCAAATCTTAAACCATATAATATTTCTCTCTAACTCGAATTTTTGCAAAGTTCTCTCTAACTTGAACTGATTTTGGTATCCAGTGAAAATTCGACTTAGAGGGAGTCGACTGTAATTTAAATCTTCTCAATTTTGTGGAGTTTTAAAATTAAATTTTGACTATTTTTTTTTTACTATTGCCGGTACATTTTTTTGTGTGTTTCGTACCCACCCGTACATAACGGATTCGATGGCTCATATTATTATTGTTCATACGAATCAATAAAAATAGCACTTTTTTAATCTACTTTTTGTTTCTTTGTATAAGCTAAAGAAGAATGTAAATAATGCAAAAAGTCATTAGAAGTTATTGTTTTTGTTTTCATTTTGATGATGATTCCTTTTTTTTCATTAAAAAACTTGGAAGAAAAAAATTTAAAAAAAAAAATGTTCCAATTTTTTATAGTTGTGCAGTAACGGTTTCTTAAGAAAAATTATTTGCAAGAAGATCTCAAAGAAAAAACATGAACGCTTTTTGCTTTAACTCAATGCAACCACTTACCAGAGAGAGCTTGCTCCAAAAAATAGGAAAAATCTTGTTCCCTTCATTTTGTTGAGTAGTATATTTTTTTAAAACCACAAATACCCAGCTCTTGAACACAATGAAATGTATACCAACAAAAGTTTTTTTAGCACATTAATATAAGAATATACAATATCTAAGAAATGTGACATTTTGGATTTTCTTTTGAAGCTACAAATTGAATTCATCACATTTGAATTTTAGAAAAAAAAATTAAATTTGTTAAAAGCAATATTTCTGAAACGCAAAACTATGTAAAAACAAAACCGTGTACCTACATACATACATATCGAAATTTGCTATTCCCCAAGATGAAAATCGAACAATGTCTAAATGCTTCAAAAATTTAAATAAAAAAGAACCATCTTGTTCAAAGAACTGAGATTACACAAAATGGAATAAACTTCACGTGCCGTATGATGTATGCATCCTATGATTATGATGAGTCAACGACAAAAAACTTTTTCCAATAAAGCAATTGAAAATATTTCTTATTATATTGATTTTGGTTGACTAGTCCCAGAGCTTCACGAACACCGATTCAACATCATCTGTATCTAACATTCTTCAAAAATTCCAACTATAACCTCAACATCATCGTAGACCAAGATCCAAAAAAATTAATCAATAAAATAATAATAATGACGATGAGGAATGAAATTAGCGGTTAATGATTTGTTGGAATCGAGAAACGATGAATATTTTTAGCTAGAGTCTAGAGCGCATTATGTTCGAAGACAGAAAATTAAGGAATCATTCAATACGTGCAGTAATGGACTTCAATGAAAAAGTTTATTTCTATCATATTTTTTTGTATTCCTACTTCTTCAAGGAGTATTTATTTATCTTTTATGATGATTGAAGAAGAAAAACAACATTATCTACTGCTTTGAACCTAATTATGGAGGTAGGTGGTATGAGCCAACCAAAATGAGAAGGAGAAATAGAAATTAATTGTATTAATATTATGAATATGCGTACATAACACATGTACTGAATATACATATACATACATATGTACCTGCCTAGGAACATCGGTATTTTTTAAATTTAATAATAATAAGAATTTTTAAATTTGTTTTCATATTTGTTTTGTTTATAAAATAGCTTCGACTTCTTTTCCACTTGGTGTTAAGAATCATTATATGAATTGACTGTAAATAATAACATCATTTCCATCATCCCCAATAAATTCAACTTGATCTGGAATTACTTCACCCCAATCTGGGGTGATCTGACATCTAGTAAAAAAAGCACATGCCATATTAGTGCCCATATTGTAGACTTGGTTCCAAAATCACTTTGTTTTCTCAAATACTCACATTAATATTCGATTATCCGATGTGCACGCCCTAAGAACATATATACATACGTTACATGAAGTTAAATTGATGACTAAACATCAAATGGAACAAATATGTTGCCCGATACCCGAGTAAAATCGAAATTTTACTCTAGGATATTTGTAACATTTAGTTGACTGTTTTGGCAACAAATTAGAAAGTGAAATAGGAAATGAATAATTGTTTTTTGACAGAAGACAAGGAGGACAACTATTGAAAATTTCACCATTTGAATCACGTATTTCGCTCGGCCTATTTGAGCTAGCAAAAATATAAACCAATCGATAATGTGCATCGCCTATACTAAAATAAGAACGATACTGTGGAACTAATGATAAATACTTCCTCCATGTCCTGGTGCTTTTACCACAACCTGTTTGTCATCCATCGCATCCAGTCATTGAAAGATGTGAGAAATCTTTGAAAATTTATTTCCATTCTTCTTCCGATGATGGAAACTATATCCATACGTAAAACCATCCAAATAAAAAACAATTTAAAAGTAAATTTTTATTTTTTAATGGTTGAAAAATTGATTGGCATATCTCAAAAACAATTTTGGTGTAGATGCTTGCAAAATACGAAGCAAATAAAATGCAGGACTGAGTTGCACGTACTTGTTCTTATGTTCAAGGGTTGAGAGTTTAAGAAAATTGTATAGAAAGACATGTAAATTATGAGAAAAGGATGTTTAAAAGCTTGAAATACGCATATTTAAATTAGTTAAAACAACTCCTTTGACAGTTGAAGGTGAAAAAAAAAGAATGCCATCTTAATTCTTCATTGAATATGATTGTATGAAAAAACAAGTTTAAAATCGTTGGAGCGGTTTTTTTCAATTAATTTTGTATATATGTATGTATAATATTCTTAATTAAATTTTAAAGGCAAATTTGGAATGCAAATCTGAAGTATATATTTATATGCCAATAAAAACAAAAATTATTAACCCGTTTCGATATGCAGTATTATTTAATTTTATCTGGAAGTTGTATATACAAAATTTATTTAAATTCGTTTAGCCCATAATGAGAACATTCAAAATAAAAAACTTCTATGACAGGTACTATTAATAGTTGCTAAGTGCAAAATTTTATAATTTTAGGTAATCGTACTAATTTTAGCATATGGAAAAAGTTTAATCAAAATCGTAGGAGCCGTGTTTGAGAAAAAAAAATATTTTGACTAACGGCTTTTTAACTTTTGTATGGAAGGTACCTTTATTTATTCATAAATATAAAATTTTTTCTAAAAATATTTTAAACAGTACTAAAAATCTCTTAAATATCGAGTTTCAAAAAAACAATCATATTGTTTTCGAAATATTTGATTTTCAAAAAAAAAAAAAAATTGAAACATTTTTTAAAAATCCAAAAAATCTATTTTTTTCAATTTTAGTACACAAAACTATTTATGTTTTTTGGAAGCTTTTGTATAAAAAAAATTATTGAAATCAGTCAAACTGCTTTGAATAAAATTGAAAATTAAAAAAATGGTTCCTTGGAAGGTGCCATAAATAACCATTTTATGGAAAATGGTGTTCCACCCAAAGGAAGCCTTTACTAAAATTAATTTATGGAATTTTTGTTAAGAAAAGTTGTCGAACCGCTTTTGAGAAAAATACGCTTATGTAATATTGCTAAAACAAATTATTTCAGGTACCTACCTCTATTTTTTGTTCTAAAAAAAAAATTAAAAAAAAAAACGAGTGGGCATAATCATCAAAAACCACTATGTACCAAGTTTAAAGAAAATTGATCCGGCCGCTTAGGCTGTAGACGAACAGACAGACAGGCAGACAGACAGACAGACAGAATTATGCCACCCACTTTTTTGGTGTTCTCTATCATCGTAATACCATGTTTGATTGTTATCTCAATTTTTTTTTTCACGAATCCAAAACTTGCCTTATAATATCCTATATCGCAAGAAAAAATAATTCTTTGGTAGGCCCAATTAATAACCAGTTTTTGAATAATGGTATTCTACCCAAAGGTTGACTTTACTCTAAGTTATTTATTGAATTTTTTTCAGAAAAGTTGTGGAACCGTTTTAAACAAAAATATACGATTATGTAAAATTGCCAAAAAAAAACTCTAGGGCAAATATGGTTATTTTTGGTTCTAAAAAAAAAGAAAAAACAATAAGGGGGAATGATCAAAAACCGCTATGTACCAAGTTTGAAGAAAATCGAATCCACCCGTTTAGGCTGTAGCTCAATGGACACACAGGCAGACACTATTTTCGTCTTCTCTATCATTGTGATAGGTACATAACAAGTTTGATCAAAAATTCGAATAAAATTTTTTCATGAATGCATTACTTGCCATAGAATCCCTACATACAACTATATTGCAAGTAAAAAGGGACAATTGATGAATTGTATCTAGTTGCCAAGTGTATTATTAAAGTTACCATTAGTCGATCGCATGCCAGAAAAGCTTCTGATCGGAGTGACTTGTATTTAAATTAATGGAAAACAAGACTAAAAATAAAATAGAATTTGAATGGCTCTCTTCATCAAATTTTCTGTGCAACGCTTTTCATTTCTGCACAACAACCATTCATGACCTCAACCTCTCAACCCTCTGCAACCTCAGATGTATATCCTGGCTCAGATGTATAAATTGGCTATGTGTGGTTTCCAAACTTCGTTTTGTCATATACACTGCTTTGCACTTGTTTGAGATTACTATTTTCATAATCGTTTTTCGTGATTAATAACTAAGAAATATTTCTTCTGTTTCGGTGTGATACATTTAAGCAGATACATTAGGGTGGTCGGTTTTTTGAGTTTTTATATTTGGATGGGCCTTATAAATAAATAAATTCGGTGGCGCAACAGCTCGTGGAGAACCAGGGCCTAGTGACTTACAACTCACAACCATTCCTGTGTGCGTGTTTGTTGGCAGGAATGGAGGGGACCTACAGTTTTTTGCCGAGTCCGAACGGCTAAATGAGAAGCACTTTTTCATGACAAGTATATAGTCTAAGAGCTACCAGCTACTTTGACTAACCTACTAGACACAAGGCTACAACTTTGTGTATGTTTGATTTGGGACTAGTTAAGTATGAAAACCACAGTCTGGTAGGGTTGCCGCGGTCGAAAGGTTGCCATCTGATTTTTTCAAAATGCAAAAACAGGGTCAAAATTAACCTACTCGCACAAGGCTGAAACTTATTTATAATTTAGTTTATACATTCTTATGCATGAAAAAAATTATGCCAGACGGGTTTGGCGGCCGAAAATGCTTGCCAGACGAGCCTAAAGTTCTTAAAGATTAATAAAAGATATTGGATAATTTGAGAAATTTGTTACGTACAAGGCTAAAACTTAGTGTATTCTTTATTCGTGAACAGATTAGTCAAAAAATAAAGATCTGAGAAAATTTCCGCAATTCTAGGGTTGCCACCTATTTTTTTTCAAAATGTATAATAACTTCCAAATGCAACATATCTACTTTTAGAATGCTGATTTTTGAATTTATAATAACTTATGTCTTTTTGTACATGAAAAAAAAGATGCCTGACCAGTTTTGGTGGACGAAAATAGCTTGCCGGACGTGTTTTTAAAGTTGGTATTAAAAAATGTCATTGATTAGTCAGATGTAGGTATTAAATATAACACGTTAACTGCGTATAGTCCTCATACATATTAAATCAAGTCAACAAATTATAATATGGTTATTTTACTGTAGACGCAGGGTTGCCATATATTTGTTTCAAAATGTTATAAAATTGACAAAACTGAAACACCAACCTACCTAAAGTTTTCGCACATATGTAAGCTTATGCCATCTTGTATATAAAAAACAATTGAGAGACGGTCGAAAGCTTCTGTCAGACAAGCCTAAGATTTAAAAATTTGGTATTATAAGAAATATCCTTTCTTGATTTTTTCTTAAATTTAAAAAAAACTGTCAAAATTGCAAACCTACCCGCACAAAGCTGATTTTTACATATGTATATGTTAACTGATATCTTTTTAAATGTGAAAAAAAATATGTCAGACCGGATGGACGGTCGAAAGGTCCTGCCAGACGGGCCTTAAGTCTTAAAAGATGGTATTGAAAGAAATATTCTTTTTTTTTATTTTTATTAAATTTCAAAAAAGTTTCAAAACTGCAAACCTACCCGCACAAAGCTGATTTTTACATATATGTTAGCTAATATCTTCTTAAATATGAAAAAAAAATATATCAGACCAGACGGACGGTCGAAAGGTCCTGCCAGACGGGCCTAAAGTCTTAAAAGATGGTATTGTAAGAAATATCCTATTTTTTTTTTATTAAATTTCAAAAAAGTGTCAAAACTACAAACCTACCCGCACAAAGCTGATTTTTACATATGTGTTAGCTGATATCTTTTCAAATATGAAAAAAGAAATATGTCAGACCTGACGGACGGTCGAAAGGTCCTGCCAGACGGGCCTAAAGTCTTAAAAGATGGTATTGTAAGAAATATCCTGTTTTTTTATTTTTTCTTAAACTTAAAAAAAACTGTCAAAATTGCAAACCTACCCGCACAAAGCTGATTTTAACGTATATGTTAGCTGATATCTTTTTAAATATGAAAAAAAATATGTCAGACCGGATGGACGGTCGAAAGGTCCTGCCAGACGGGCCTAAAATCTTAAAAGATGGTATTGTAAGAAATATTCTTTTTTTTATTTTTATTAAATATAAAAAAAACTGTCAAAATTGCAAACCTACCCGCACAAAGCTGATTTTTACATATATGTTAGCTGATATCTTCTTAAATATAAAAAAAATATGTCAGACCAGACGGATGGTCGAAAGGTCCTGCCAGACGGGCCTTAAGTCTTAAAAGATGGTATTGTAAGAAATATCCTATTTTTTTTTTTTTATTAAATTTCAAAAAAGTGTCAAAACTGCAAACCTACCCGCACAAAGCTGATTTTTACATATGTGTTAGCTGATATCTTCTCAAATATAAAAAAAAATATGTCAGACCAGACGGACGGTCGAAAGTTCCTGCCAGACGGGCCTAAAGTCTTAAAAGTTGGTATTGTAAGAAAAATCCTATTTTTTTATTTTTTCTTAAATTTAAAAAAAACTGTCAAAACTGCAAACCTACTCGCACAAAGCTGATTTTTACATATATGTTAGTTGATATATTCTTAAATATGAAAAAAAATATATCACACCGGACGGACGGTCGAAAGTTCCTGCCAGACGCGCCTAAAGTCTTAAAAGTTGGTATTGTAAGAAAAATCCTATTTTTTTATTTTTTCTTAAATTTAGAAAAACTATCAAAGTTGCAAACCTACTCGCACAAAGCTGATTTCTACATATATGTTAGTTGATATATTCTTGAATATGAAAAAAAATATATCACACCGGACGGACGGTCGAAAGTTCCTGCCAGACGGGCCTAAATTCTTAAAAGATGGTATTGCAAGAAATATCCTTTTTTTATAAAATTTCAAAAAACTGTCAAAATTGCAAACCATCTTTTAAGACTTTAGGCCCGTCTGGCAGGACCTTTCGACCGTCCACCCGGTCTGACATATTTTTTTTCATATTTAAAAAGATATCAGCTAACATATATAAAAATCAGCTTTGTGCGGGTAGGTTTGCAATTTTGACAGTTTTTTGAAATTTAAGAAAAAATAAAAAACAGGATATTTCTTACAATACCATCTTTATAGACTTGAGGCCCGTCTGGCAGGAACTTTCGACCGTCCGTCCGGTGTGATATATTTTTTTTCATATTCAAGAATATATCAGCTAACATATATGTAAAAATCAGCTTTGTGCGAGTAGGTTTGCAACTTTGACAGTTTTTTTAAATTTAAGAAAAAATAAAAAAACATGACAACAAGTCCAATCCTTAATGCTAAGTCTTCTACTTGGCTGATTTATTTCAGTAGTATATAGAATTTGTATTATAAAACCTTCTTATAAAAAAACATGATATTTCTTACAATACCATCTTTTAAGACTTAAGGCCTGTCTGGCAGGACCGTTCGACCGTCCGTCTGGTCTGAAATATTTTTTTATATTCAAGAAGATATCAGCAAACATATATGTAAAAAATAGCTTTGTGCGTCTAGGTTTGCATTTTTGACAGTTTTTTGAAATTTTATAAAAATAAAAAAAGGGTATTTCTTATAATACCAACTTTTAAGATTTTAGGCCCGTCTGACAGGAACTTCCGACGGTCCGTCCGGTCTGGTATACTTTGTCTCATATGCTAGAAAATGTCAGCTAACACATATGTAAAAATCAGCTTTGTGCGGGTAGGTTTGCAATTTTGACAGTTTTTTGAAATTTAAGAAAAAAATAAAAAAAAGGATATTTCTTATAATGCCAAACTTTTAAGACTTTAGGCCCGTCTGGCAGGAACTTTCGACCGTCCGTCCGGTGAGATATATTTTTTTTCATATGCAAGAAGGTTTTAACTAAGATATATGTAAAAATCAGCATTGTGCGGGTAGGTTTGCATTTTTGACAGTTTTTTGAAATTTAATAAAAAATAAAAAGGGTATTTCTTATAATACCAACTTTTAAGACTTTAGGCCCGTCGGGCAGGAACTTTTGACCATCCGTCCGGTCTGGTATATTTTTTCACATATGCAAGAAAATGTCAGCTAACATAGGTATATGTAAAAATCAGCTTTGTGCGGCTAGGTTTGCAATTTAGACAGTTTTTTGAAATTATATAAAAAAATAGATATTTCTTATAACACCATCTTTTAAGACTTTAGGCCCGTCTGGCAAGCACTTTCGACCGCCAAACTCGTCTGGCATAATTTTTTTCATGCATAGGAATGTATTAACTAAATTATAAATAAGTTTCAGCCTTGTGCGAGTAGGTTAATTTTGACCCTGTTTTTGCATTTTGAAAAAATCAGATGGCAACCTTTCGACCGCGGCTACCCTGCCAGACCGTGGTTTTCATTCTTAGCTAGTCCCAAATCAAGCATACACAAAGTTGTAGCCTTGTGTCTAGTAGGTTAGTCAAAGTGGCTGGTAGCTCTCCGACTAATACTCTTGGAGGATTTGTCACTTCCTCGCAAGAGGCAGTACCTCGAATAAAACATTTCTATTTTTAGGTGGCATGGCTGGGAATCAAACCCACACCTTCGGCATGACAGAGTCCTACGCACTAACTAACTAAGGATGGGCCTTAATAGGCTCTAAATGAAGAAAACATTATTATTTAAAACGCATTGATTTTTATAGACCCTGATGATGAGGCAATTAAGACCTTGAAATATATAGGAAATAAAAATCTAACAAATGCGTTTTAATTCAATTGAACTATCTAGAAGCAAAACAACAAAACAAAGGTGTGGTTTGTGATAGCGAGCTCAACTTTAGATCTCATTATGACAACATAATTGCTAGGGCTAACTCTGCTCTTGGTTTTGTTAAACGTTGGTCTAAGGAGTTTTCAGATCCTTACGTTACAAAATCTCTCTATACAACCTTTGTACGACCTTTACTTGAGTATGCTAGCCAAGTATGGTCCCCCTTTCACCTTGTGCATATAAAAAGAATTGAAGCAATACAGCGTAGATTCCTCCGCTTTGCTCTTAGGGGACTCCCATGGGTTGACAACTATAACTTACCTCCGTATCAAGATCGGCTGCGGCTCATTAATTTACAATCTCTCGAAAAACGTCGTGAAGTAGCTGATGTAATTTTTGTTCATCAAATTCTGGCTGGTGTTACTGATTCTTCTGCCCTCCTTGAGGCAATGAGTATTAACATCAACTCACACTCTCTTAGATCAGTACCCCAGTTCCATCTACCCCCTCACAGAACTGACTATTGCAGAAATGAACCAGTTACTAGAATGTTGAGGGAAGTAAATTCTAATTCAAATATTTTTGATTATAATCATAGCAAGATCACACAGAAAAAACTCCTTTATGGTTCCTCCTATAACTAATCTAAATAATGTAGTACATATAGTAATTAATTATTAAACCATTAAATATAAAGAGAAACTGAAACTTCAAACTCAACTAACTAACAAATGCCTTAGCACGCTATTTCATTTAAATTCATAATTTTGATTTTATTATTTTAATATTTTTATTTTATTTTATTTATTTTTTTTTTAATTTATTATTTTTATTATATGTTTGTAGATCGGCTTTAGCTTGATCCTATTTTTCATTTTTTACTTTTTTCTAACTGCTTGTATTAAGCAGACCCAACCTTTTTTCACTCACTGATGTTCGTGTTGCGTTTGGAAGGAAGTTGTTATGTTATTCTGGCATCAGCATAACATATTAACTTTCCTTATTTTCATCATAAAAAACTTAATTTAATTGCATAAGTGCCGATATGACTTGCAATCGAAGTTGCCGTCATACTCGGTGTAAATGGACCCCAGCTCGCGCGGTATCTGGGGGGGAAAGAGGCGTGGGATAATTTAATTTAATTTAATTAAAAAAAAGGTAATAATAATATTGAAGAAAACAAAATTCCCTAAGCTTTCAGATTTTTATTTTCATTCCCTGTAGGGGCATATTAAATTTCCCCTTTTTTGCATTCTAAGAAATTCGCGTAAAGTCTGCTAAGAAATTCAGAGAGGTTTTCCAAAAATCTACTAAGCAATACTGCAAGTCTGCCGTTGTTTTTAATTATTTTTTTTCTATTTTATGCAGTTATTTTATTAAATTGCCTCTTCTGTCCAGGCGGTGGGAGATTTAACCCCCCTTTCATAGGATTTTTTTCTTGTCTATTTTCCACCTTCATGCTCTTAATTTCTTGGCAGATTCTACGCGAATTTCCTGGTTTGCAAAAAAAGTGGAAATTTAATTTACCCCTACAGTGACTATAGGGGATGAAAATAAAAATCTGAAAAAATTAAGGAATTTTTTTTTTCTTTATTTAGAGCCGATTTAGGCCCATCCCGATAGCTTTTTTTTTAACGACCACCCTAAGATACATATATACTCGTGTATATGTATTTTCCAAAAGAAAAACATAATTTGGAAAATTCATCGAAATGTTACAAGTTTTACGAGCGAACTGCCAAAAATTGGTATGAAATTTGCGTCACTTGATTGACGCTACATACAAAACTTTAAAAATTATTAAAAATACTGAAATGTAAGCATGTTTTTTCATATTTTTGTTTTTTGTCGATTGATGAGTTTTTCCACCTTTTTACTTACTAGGTCTATTATAAACATTTTGAGATTGGATCATACAGTTTTCTTTTTGGTTTTACTCCAGATTCCAGATTCAGGAGTTCTTATCCTTAATCTTCCTCTAGTTTTTTAATATTTGCCACCTTCGGAAATGGTCGCTCCAACAGGCATTTGTAACAATTACACTGTACATCATCTGTACAATTTTTTCCCATAGTGTTTATAGCGATTTTAATTCTATCAAGTCTCCTAGCTATTTCTCCACCTGAGGGTCTCCGTTCCTTGAAAGCATCTATTGGCCCTCTTTCTGTTATCGTAAACATGTTTTTTAGGCCTATATTTAGCTATTTGCGCAATTTGTCTACACTCGAGAGGGAACTTTTGTTTCGTTTTCTTTTAAATTTTGTTTTCAATATTTTATGGGTAAATCCCACTTCTGAAATTTAGTGCATATAATTTCTCCTTTTTGTCTTTTGGGGGAAGAGGGGATCTCAATTTTAGACTTTCCAATTAATAATAACACACGTCCATTTGGTATCGCGGTCGGATCTGAACTGACTTTAACTATCTTCAGCTTTAATTTTTCATAACTTCCTCTATCTATCGCTCTCTTCCTTTCCTCACTGACACAGTTCAAACTTTTTTCCAAAAACATATTTGGACTTTCATAAATAGATTATTTTTGTTTTTGAAAACTCAATTTTAACTATTCAGAATATTAAAAAAAAAAAAAAACTGTAAGCAAAAATTTCTGTCTGGGTAAAATTTGATACAGACCACTTTTATTCCTAAGGAGAAGTTTGAATTTGTGTTTTAGTTGATCTTTAACGGGAAACTGCCATAATATACAAATTTTATTTTTTTAACGTTCTCGAAGACGGTGCTAACGATTTTGATTCAATAAGATTCTAAAATTTGTGCCAAAATATTCGCATAATGAAATAAGGATTTCGAGTTTTTTTTTTGATAAAGCTTTCTTAATGTTGGGTAGTTTCTATTTGTATATAATTAATTTCCCTCTAACTCAATTTTGCTGGCCATAATTTTGCATTCCCCTCTATTTTTCATACAAAAAACATCCCCTCAGCCGAACTCCTTTTAATAGTGGGGCTGTTAGTGAGACCAACCTTTCATTTTGACCTGACGGGTTGAGCTATAGTATACAAATAGTTCATGTCCTAATTTTACTTTTGAGAAGTGTTGTCGAGGTGGCAACACTGTCAGAAGGACAAGAAAAGGGTTGCCACTTACCAGTTTAAATCCCGAAATATTGCTTATAAACCGAAAACCAAGGGTCGGACCATGACCCGAGAACTTCCGTTGGATTCAGCACCCTTGAAACCATAGCACCACATTATTGTTTTTCTACCACCCCTCCTCTTGCACGAAGGGGGTGGAAAACAGTTGTTTTGGGAAAGAAAATTTGAAATGCCAAGAAAAGTTAGAAAAATATTTGTATTAATAAATTTTAAAGATGGTGTCGACGCAGAATTTCACGATGTACTACATTACATCCAAAGTTGATAGAAAACCTACTTTGGTTTTTTTACAAAGCTACTTTCAAAGTGCTGGGGAGGGGGAATATGGAAGATTAACAAACTTAAATATTTATCTTCGTACAGTATAAGCATTTGACACATGTTTCAAGGGTATTTTTTAATGTCCAATCTTACAAAATCAGAATGAACTCAATACAACCACCTTCAAAAAAGTTAAAGTCTTTTTCATAAATAATGACTGAAGTTTTATTGAAACAAATAAAATATTACCAAATTCCAACAGCATTGACACGAAACTTGATCCAAATATTTTATTTGTCATAGCAACAAGAATCAAAAGAGTATACAAAAATATCTATGGTGAAAGGGTGTTTTTTTCAATGAAAGACAACAATTTTGAACTACTACCATGAACCTCCTCCCAAAACTGGTACGTTGATGGCAATTGGTTAAAACATTTGACTTTTCATCAAGATCAAGAAACAAAAGAGACAAAACGAATATAAACTGTCTGAGGGTGTTTTTCAATGGGGAATGCAGATCAGAGTTTTGAACCAACAATTAATATTTTTGACACCGAGATATATAAATGTAATATTGTAACGAAGCGTTACAACTCCTACAGTACCCTAATTATTATAATTGAGCCGTTTATTTTGAAAGTGGTCTAAGTCCATTTTCCAAAAAAATCGAGATAATTGATTGAGTCCTCTAAAAACAACGTAATCTTTTATTTTAATAAGAAAAAAACACTTGTTTTTATTTGAAATCATTTAGATTTTGTGAGTCAAAAATTGTTCAGTTAAAAAAACGACAAAAAATTTATTTTGAAAATGGTTTAAGTCCCATTTTAAAATTTAAAAATTGATTAAATGTTAAAAAGCGAACAAGTTCAACCCATTCCTACAGTAAAATACAAAGATAAAATGGACTTACTAAATCAGGTATGTACCATAATCACTCTCTTAGCATTCTTATTCTATTCTGTTCTTCCGGGTTTTCATCCGTTTCTAATAAAAGTGTTGCTGGAATATTGCTTATGGTAAAAGTGTTTAGTTTAAGTAAGAATTCCAGACTAAAGTGAAGTTCACATAACCTATACCATGTTTTTGATCAAAAATAAAAATTCGTACCATAAATTGGCCTTAACGCTAAATGTACCACGATCCATTATTTTTGAAACGTTAAGTGATAAAGAGCAAAATGTTCTGGGGAGGCATATGTTTGGCAACCCGCATGAAGTTAAATTTGGTTAAAAATGGGTTTTTGACAGCAGAACGGTAGGTATGTTAGGGATATTTTGGAACCAAAACCAATGTTGTACAATTTGCTCAAGGAATTACCAAAAACGTCATCTTCATGCACGATAACTCTCGTCCCCAAACTGCGAACAGAGCTTCGGGGTATCTTCAAAAGGCCCACCTGAACACCCTAGACTGGCCCAGCATGTTCTCCTGATCTAGGTTCTAATGAACATGTCTAGAACATGCTTTTGGTAGACAATTGAATAAGAAAAGTCCATGAAGTTTGAGGGAGCTGAAAAGTGCATTGCTTGAAGCGTGGGGCCAAATAACCTAGGAAAACATCAAAAAAGTATACCAAAGAGACTTATTTTTGTACTTAGAGCAAGAAGAGAGGGAAAACCAAGTACTAAACCATCCTCATTTCTACTGAGCCTTAAAGGAATACTTGAAATTTTTGATATCCATTTTCTCAGCAACATACCCCTTTTCTAGACTTTTGTGTTTTTAAGGAAAACAAGAAGCACAATAATTGTAACCATTTCAAACGATTCTTAACTCTTCAAGACATACATAAATCTTCATTAAAGAAATAAAGATAAATTGAAAATAAACCAATTTTTTTACTTTTTACCTGTGTTCCTCTAATTTTGTCCGGCAGTGTATATTTGTATATGTATTTTGTTTAATGTATACAATATCTACTTATTATATATAAAAACTCACTCTTTGGTTTTTTTATTTTTTTTTTTCAATTTTTTTTAAACTTTATAGAGGACTTGATACAATTTGAATAAATCAAAAGACCATTTCATTTATTTTGAAAATGGTTTAAGTCCATTTATAACTGTAAAAAAAGTGGTTTTTGTTCAACAATATTTGTTTTTCTTATTGGGTAAGTAAATTAAATATATTTAGATGAAAAAAAATACTTCACTTTTATATTAGCTCTTTCCCATATTTTTGAATTAAATCAAACGCAAAACTTTAAATATCTCGAATTTGAAATAAGTGGACTTAGACCACTTTCAAAATAACCGGCTCAATTATTATATCATACTCCTATCACTTCGTGCATACATCGTATGACACCCACCTTTAGGTAATTCATACATATCACGAACAAAAATAAAAGAATCATGAAAGTCCATATAAATTTGAATTTCATTTCTTTCAATTCACATTGGCTTACTCCAGCAAATGTTATATGGCAAAGTAAGAAAAATGATAAAATTGTCTTTTCTTCTCGTCCAGTGGTGGATACCAATTATTAATAGAGAATTACAGATCGGGCCGTAACACAGACCTTTTATAAGGCGTTTCGGTGACAGATAGGCATTGCTAACGCAGAGCCCAATCTAACCTTTTTTTATAAAATATTTTTTGCTAGTTTAGAAAAACCATTTAGGTAGGGCAAACAGTATAGGCATATATACATATCGATACCTTCCCGAAAGAATGTATTAAGCGACATTTTCAAAATTTTAAATTAAATTTTTAAAATACCTCGTATTCAGATATTTATTTGGGTATTTTGTTGTAATAAACAGATTTTTAGAGGCATTTTGAGTTGAAAATCCCGTTCCAAATCTTTTTATTTTCTTAAATACATAAATAAATAACTGGACCAGAGGTTTTTATCGATGCCTTTAAAATTTTTCAAATGTCGCTTAATACATTCTTACGGGAAGGTATCGATATATAGGTATATAGTATAAGTTATAAGGAATTTCCATAAGAATATCCGACCGTTTCTTTCCTCTGAGCTCCTCTTCAAGAAGCTCATTGGACAAGGTTCTCCTTCGAGAGTTCCGCCCGTTTCTTTCCCTGGGTTTTGTGCCAGGGACAACCGTTTTGTTCCTTTGGACTCCTCTTCAAGCAGTTCACTGGACAAGGTTCTCCTTCGAGGGTTTCGACAGTTTCTTTCCCAGGGTTGTGTGCCAGGGACAACCGTTTTGTTCCTTTGGGCTACTCCTCTAGAAGCTCATTGGACAAGGTTCTCCTAAGAGGGTTCCGACCGCTTTGTTCCTTATTTGCTGAGGACATAGGGTTTCTGATAAGGATTCCCGACCCCGTTTTGTTCCTCTGAGTTCCTCTTCAAGAAGCTCATTGGACAAGGTTCTCCTTTGAGAGTTCCGCCCGTTTCTTTCCCTGGGTTTTGTGTCAGGGACAACCGTTCTCTCTCAAATAGTTAAAAAATAGTTAAAAAAAAAATCTAGGAAAAAATCTTTTTTTTTACAGAAGCAGTTGATGCGATCCATAAGATAATTTTATTCCGAAAATAAATTTGTATTCTCTAAGAATGTTGAGATTTACATAGTAGAAAAAGGTTTAATGGGACACACACAAGGATGCAATTCTAGTTTAAGACAATAATTGTTCCTTCTTAAGGCTTAACTTGATATAATATATGAAGTTGGCAGGACACTTTTGGAAACTACGATAAAAAAGTATCCTATCATTAGTTGCTACTTAATTGCGAATCAGTTACTTACTTACTTACTTATCCGGCTCCCGATCCATGAAGGGTCTCTGCCTGAGATATTGCGGTCTTCCATCGGTTGCGGTCCCTCGCACGCTCCCTCCAGTCGTCGAGACCAAGCGCTCTTGCGTCTGTGACCGCCTGGTCCCTATAGCGGAGGTTCGGTCTTCCTGGTCGTCTCGAACCTGGGGGCTGGGATTCGAAGATTTTCTTGGCTGGAGCGTTGTTGTCCATTCGCTCGATGTGGCCGAGCCAATGTAGTCGACGTGTTTTGGCTCTTTGGACTACATCCACATCTTGGTACAGCTCGTACAGTTCACGATTGAATCTTCTCCTCCAATCGCCCTCTTCGCATATAGGACCAAATATCCGCCGTAGAATTTTTCGCTCGAAAGTGCCCAGGATCAATTCCCCTTTTTTACTTATCGTCCAGCACTCGGCACCGTAGAGTAGAACTGGTAAAATTAGAGTTTTGTATAGCGTGCACTTTGTCTTTCGAGAAAGGAGTTTTGAACCCATTTGTTTGGCCAAACCGAAGTAGCAGCGGTTCGCTAGGGTAATTCTTCGTCGGATTTCCACTAAGGTGTCGTTCGTGGGATTGATGTTTGTTCCGAGGTAGGTGAACTCCTTGACTACCTCGAAATTACTGCTACCAACAGTGACGTTTTGTCCTAGGCGATGGACAGATGAGGCTTTGTTTGTTGATAGCATATACTTTGTTTTGTCCTCATTCACTTCAAGACCAACGCGTTTCGCCTGTTCATCAATAGCTGTGAATGCTTCAAGTACAGCTCTCTTGGAACGGCCGATGATGTCGATGTCGTCCGCATAACCTAGCAGTTGAGAAGACCTGTTAAAGATAGTGCCTTCCATGTTAACACCACTCTTGCGCACTATCTGCTCCAGGACTAGGTTGAAGAAATCACATGATAGCGCATCTCCTTGTCTGAACCCTGTACACGTCTGGAATAACTCGGATGAGCTGTTACCCATTTGCACGTTGCACCGCGTATTTTGTAACGTCATGCGGCATAGCTGGATCAGTTTTTTCGGGATCCCGAGTTCCGACATCGCCAATAGAAGCTCTTGGCGACTTATGCTATCATATGCGGCTTTGAAGTCGATGAATAGGTGGTGGGTCTCGACTTGAAATTCGTTGGTCTTTTCCAGGATTTGCCTCAATGTGAAGATTTGGTCTATCGTTGATCTGCCTGGCCTGAAGCCACACTGGTACGTGCCGATCATAGTGTTGCAGAAAGGTTTTAGACGCTCACATAGTACGTTGGATAGGATCTTGTAGGCAACATTAAGCAGGGATATGCCTCTGTAGTTCTTGCAGGACATAGGATCGCCTTTTTTGTAGATTGGGCATATGGAGCTATTTGACCAGTCGTCGGGCATACTTTCCTCCTCCCAAACTTGGTTGATGAGCTGGTGCATGCACCCTACCAGAACATCTCCTCCATACTTGAAGAGTTCCGCTGGTAGGCCATCCGAGCCGGCGGATTTGTTGTTCTTAAGCTTGTGGATGGCTTTCTTAACCTCTTCAGTACTGGGTGCTGGGACTGGATCTTCATTGACTGGTCTAATGCTTCTTTGTTCCCCTGTCGCCTCCTCTACATAATGCCCATTAAGCAGCTGCTGGAAATGCTGCTTAAACACGTCTACAATTCCCTGTGCTTCGGTGACTAGGTTCCCTTCGCTGTTTCGAAGAGCTTGCGTGCCAGTCCTATAACCAGATGCCAGTTGCTTGGCTGTTTTGTAGAACCGGCGGGTGTTGGTGGCGGTGCTGGACTCTTCGAGATACTTGAGCTGAGAGGCTGCGGATGCTCTTTTCTTTCTACGCAGGGTTTTTTTCTCTTTCCTTCTCTTTTCACGGTACTCCTCTCTTGCTGCTCTTGTTTTCCGTTGCAGCATTTGCATTCGTGCATTTTCCGTCTCCTGCTTCAATAGCGCGCATTCATCATCATACCACGGGTTCTTTTTTCTGGGTGGTTGATAGCCTATGGTGGTCTCGGCTGTCTCTTTAATAATGTCGCGATACTGGTTCCACTGGTTGTTGACGCTTGTGGCTGGGTGTAAGGCAGAGAGTTTCCCGGTCAATTGCTCACTGTAGTCTCTGGCTTTCTCAGATGTGCTAAGGCATGGGATGTTGAACTTCTTTCTTTGGGCGGTCTTCGTTTTCTTTTCGTTGGACAGTCGGGCTCTGAACTTTGTCACAACAAGAAAGTGGTCAGAGTCCACGTTTGCACCTCGGAAAGTTCGCACGTCCAAGATGTTCGATGCGTACCTTGCGCCAATTAGCACGTGGTCGATTTGGTTGGCCGTTCGACCATCTGGAGATCGCCAGGTTGCTGTGTGTATCCTTCGCCTGGGGAACCTAGTGCTACTTATCACCGTATTACGAGCTGCAGCAAAGTCGATTAGTCGGAAGCCGTTGTCTGTTGTCGTTTCGTGGAGGCTGTGCTTTCCAACTAATCCGCCAAAGATGTTTTCCTTTCCGACTTTAGCATTGAAGTCTCCGAGCACGACTTTGACATCGTACTCCGGACAGGCTCCGTAGGCTCCGTCCAGGAGGTCGTAAAACTCCTCCTTGTTAGACTCCTCAGCTTCATCGGTAGGGGCGTGTGCACATATTAGGCTGATGTTTTGGAAGGTAGCTTTGATGCGGATCACAGCCAGGCGATCGCTTATCGGCTTAAAATCGATGACTTTTGATCTGAGTCGATTTCCCACGACGAATCCGCATCCTAGCATGTGCAGTCTTTGGTGACAGCTGTAATAAATGTCGCAATCTTTTCTTTTCGTTATACCTGATCCTATCCATCGTATCTCCTGGATCGCGGTAATGTCTGCCTTGTACCGCGAGAGGACAGATTCAAGTTTTTGAGTAGCACCTGGTGTGTAGAGTGTCCTTACATTCCAGGTGCATACTCGTAGATCATAGTCCATTTTCGTTCCGGGTCTGGTTGCCATTTGAGGGGGGTCGTTATCCGAGGCTTCTTGCGTCTCTCTCATAACAATTGGCTTTTTTACTGTGGCCGGGTCGTTAGCCCAACGCACTAACCTCCAATCTGTAGGGCCATGGGTTTAATGTTGCAATTCTTTCCTTGATCAACATTCGCACTTACAAGTTTAGCAAGTCCTGGCATAAAGCCAAGACCAGTATCCGGCGGCTACCAACTTGGAGGTATTGTAAGCACTTGATGTGTAGGAAAAGATACAGCTCGAGGCCCCCAGTTCCTACAACATCCAACCACATTGCGAATCAGTTACGCAAAAAAAATAATTGCATTTATGGTTTGCGAGAAAATAGGTGTCCTGCTAACTTGGAATGAGCTTTAGCAGGTCACCTTTCTCAAAAATGGAGGTAAACAAATAAAATAAGAAATTCGTGCCATTTCCCTTAAAGAATTTATAAATGTTACATACCCTTGAATACTTATAAACTAGCCTTAACAAAAAAATTATTGGTGTGACATGCTTAATATGACAGTCACATGATGTCATTTCTCTTTATCTTCATATGATTGAAATTTGTTATTTAAATGAAAAATCCATATTTTCTAGAGGGGGATTTTTTTTCAAATATATTTTTAAACTAACGAGTGTTATTACACATGTTTATGTTTGATAATTTTAAAAATCCGCAAAAAATGTGATATTTCGTTTAAATTTAAAGAAAAGAAAAAAAATATTCCACACACGCCACAGTGCCCCCATTACATTTATTTTTCTGTGGAAGTTTAAGAACAAAGCACATTTTTTTTGCTGGGATATGATCCTGTAAATCAGTTCTAAATTCATTAAAATGTTTTGAATCAACAAAAACAACTTGAATGTGCCACCACCAAGTCAATTTCACTAAATGACAAGTTGAATAGATTACATTTTTTGCATTCTTGGAATTTGTCTAGAGCCCACCAAATATATCAAGTAATTTAATGAGAATTAAATTTAAAGCTATACCTAACTTATTTCGCACTGTTAGAGGTTGTAAAATGAAGAATCTATTTCAGTGAGTTAATTGAACATTAATTCAAATTTTATGATAATGGAGCTTAAAAGGATATAATAGGTTTGAGAACAAGGTTAAATTGCTATTTGTTTATCAAAACCTTGAAAATTAACTTTGAAAGCTATTTACATTAATTATTTTGTATTGATACAAAGATGACAATGTAATGATAAACAATTAGCGGTGTTTAATAGAAGATTAATTACAATGGCCCTTTGCAAAATCCTTTGATTTTGTTTTCAATTAGTTTCCAGTTGAGGAAAACACGAATTTATAAATGAAATCTTAAACCTGAAAGTTTCAAAAGGTTTCATTATAATTTATAGTGAATGAAAAAGGTTTTTACTAAAAAAAAAAACAAATGATAAAGGAAATGTTTTATTTGTTTTGAATTTCTACTTTGGTTTTCTCTATTCGAGATGGATATAAGTCTTCTTTTGGGATGGTTGTGTTTATTGGTTTTCATTATGCATGACTTAACTTGGTTTTAAGGAATTTATGTACATATGCATGTGGTTTTTATTTATTAAAGGTGAATCCTATTTCCGGAGATAAGTTTACTTTTTATTTTTTTAAACAAGAAAGTATACCGACAATCGTTTGGTTTGAGATATGTGTTGAAATACCTTCCATCCTTCATATTTAAGGATTTTATATTTAAATATTTATGCCCTTATTCTTCTTAAGCTATTTATGAAAGGAGCATGTTTTTGAAATTTCGGTTTGAAAATTCATACAAAGACAAATACATATGAATAGGTAAAATAATATTTATATCAAACAGTCAAAGTCAAAGTTTCCATACGAACCAGCTTGATTGGGTTAAGCTGCAGGTCTCTAAAGCTTCAACAAAACATCTATTATGATCTTTGGATATTTTATCCACATTATTTGTCACGCAGATTTCATCGTGATTTTGCTGTGGCCTGTACCATTTGTTTGGCAGTCAATGCGTTGTTTTGTCTTGCACATAGAATGGAATGCATTGCACCGCAAAACGTATATCCTTTTCAAAGTATATGCTCGAGAAGATGTTTATCATAGAAATCATTATATCAAAACTTTGCAGCTCATTTTTCATTTGAAGTCAGATAGAGCATATGCTAAACAGAATTGTACAACAACAACAAAGAAACTAGTTAAAGCTATATAAATCAGTTATCTGACCATAAAATGACATTGCTCAACAATAAAAAACTAACCAACAAAATTACAACCTTGAAAATTAGATTTTTGTCTCATGTCACTTCTTGGTACTGTGAACAAAAATATTTTCAAGCAAATCTCAAAACAAGAAACACGAAACTGTGGAATGCTTTCCCGTTTCATCTTAGTACTACCGCTCATCACGATATATAACTCTTCAAAAAAACACTAAAAAAAATTGATAAGAATCTTGTTCCGTTAATTTTTTTTTTGACTAGTGTATAATGTAACGAGGACGACCTGCATCTTGCCTGGTTGGGAACTATTGGTTGCTCAGGACTCGGTCTGGGCCAGTAGCGCCAAAATCAGTCATAGTGAAAAGCTTGTTTTACCTCCTCGTGGTGGTCCCTGGGTAACTTTCTGCGTATCCTTATACTTAAATAGGCTTAAATTACAAGTGCTAAGGGCCTAGCTTTCTGAAATAGGTAACGGAAGTAAGCTTCTTTTGTAACTTAAATCAATTCCACTAAACGAAACCAACACAACGCTTTGGATACAAAACGATAATACGTTGATGACTTTTGGCTTTTGTATCCGGACCAAGATTATGGTTTCTTTTTATTTATTTTATTTTATTTTACCAATTCAAAATAAATACATAGATTCGTTCTCTTAGATATACATGTACATAGTGAAAAATCATTAATTAAGTTAGTTTTTGTATACGTAACATAATTCACTAGGTATAGAATTTAAAAAATAGTTGATGCATTTGATACTTAGCCATGATTTTTTGAAAATGGTTAAACACTTTGTGATATAAATATCAGTAGCAAGTGTTTATAGGTTTATATTAAATATAAGTAGGTATTATTTTTATTTCTGAGCCGCATGTAGAGTGAAGTTTAAAAGTTGTTTCGATTAGGAGGAGAGATGTGAAGTAAGTAAGCAAAAAAGCCGCGAAAATTATACAAAGGATGCAAATAAAAAAGTAATTAAAATAGAATGGAAGTTTGTATTATAATGAGAAGATTTAATTACAGATATTCTATAGTAATGAAAAATTAAGTTAAGATTTTTATGTTATAACAAGCAGGAGAGTTTCTACTTCTGATCTTGCCATTAAACAATTTTTAAGACTTTTTAAGAACCTGGGAAGAGTTTCAACCTCGCAACGAACACTTTCGGGAAGTCTATTCAAGATATAGGGAGCAATAACTGTAACAAAGCGTCTATAATGTTCTTTGTTTACTCTTTTTACTGGCAAATCTGTTCTGGGTCTCAGTGAAGATATTTCATTTCTTCTTATATTTGAAAAACCACTTCGCAGATAAAACAATTTCAATACTTTGTATACATACATATATCGCAGAGGCATTATGTTATGAGCTCTAAATAGTGGTAGTGATGGCTCCCATCTCGGTCTAAATTTCATAATTCTGATGATTTTCTTTTGGGCAACAATTAGCGGCTGTAGGTTGGTTAGGTAAGAACCACCCCAACAAGAGATGCCATATTCGAGTCTCGAGTTTACTAGAGCATAATAAATTGTGGTAAGAAGTTTTGGTGGAACTAATTTTCTTAAATGATAAAACTTGCTCATAGTTATGTAGGTAATCTTTCTCACATTGCCTATATGCGCCTTCCAATTCAAATTAGTATCTAGAGTTACTCCAAGGTACTTAAACTCAGATACGGATTCTAGCTTTAAACATAAATCGTTACAATTTATTTGATTACAGTTAGTTTGGTGTAAAATTATATCGTTTATTGGAGTTTGGTTAGAGAAAGAAAAAGACATTACCTTTGACTTGCTACTCATTTGCATTTGATGGAAGACAAACCATTTCTGCATCAATGTTAAATCTTCATTTATTTGGTTTGTTAGCATATTAGTGTTTGAAGCTGTATAACTCAGTGCTAAGTCGTCTGCAAAAGCAACTAAGCTACCGTTTAACGAAAGCTGGAAAATGGAATTAATATATACAAGAAAGAGAGTTGGGCCGAGAACCGATCCCTGTGGAACGCCTATACTTGCTGCTGGCAATGTGTCTCCATAAATGTCATTTATTTTCACAAGCTGTTTTCTGTTTAGTAGATAAGAACTGAACCATTCCAGAACATTTCCCCTGAAACCCAACCTCTGCAATTTTTTTAAAAGTAGTTTGTGGCTCACCAAATCAAAAGCCTTTGTCAAGTCCAGGAAAAGCCCTGCAGTTTTTTTGTTCTGGTCCAGTCCTTTATGTATTTTCTCCATAAAACCAATATGAGCACCTTCAGTTGATTTACCTGCTTGAAAGCCATATTGGTAATCACTTAATAGTTTGTACTTTCGTAAAAAGATTGTCATTTTCTTAACAATTATTTTTTCTAATATCTTGGAGAAAATAGAGAGCAAAGAAATTGGTCTATAGTTATTCGGATCACATGGATCACCCTTTTTATATATAGGAACTACTATGGAAGTTTTTAGACATTCTGGAAATATTCCACTTTGGAAACTCTTATTAATGAGATTGGTTAAAGGCGTTATAATGAAATTTTTAATCTTTTTTAAAGTTATACTACTTATTCCATCTATTCCACAAGAATTCTTTGATTTAAGATTCGAGATAACGTAATCAACCTCGGCTTCATCGACAGTACCGAAGAAAAAGGTGGAAAGTATTTGGTTATCGAAAAAATTTTCGTAGTACGATGAATTTGTATCTTCGCTTGAAACAGACCTTGAGTTTTCTGATGTTCTGATATAAAACGAATTAAGGCCATTTGACATATCAAGGTTATTTGATGTTATAGAGTTTTCTAAGAACTTTAAACAAGTTAAACGATTTGTATCACCCTTTTTTCCCAATATGTCATTAACGATTTCCCATTGTTTTTTTGCATTAAACCGTGAATCGTCAAATTTTTGTCGATAGTAATCTTCTTTTTGTTTTCTTATTTTATGTTCAAGTTCTTTTTTCATTTTGTTATATTTATTTTTAATCGAATTGACGTGCAAACTATTTTTGTTCTGTGCATAAAATATGTTCTTTTTTTTTATTTGCAAACAAATGGAATTTGTAATCCACGGTTTAAGTTTTTTTAATTTAGATTTTGTTTTAACAAACTTGCTTTTTTCTAAGTGATCTTTAAGAATTTGTAAAAATATTTCAAAGGAGGTGGAAGGACATTCTATACTGAAGACCTGGGTCCAATTTTCTCCCGATAGGGATCTTTCTAACATTAAAAAATCAATTTCAGTAACAAGGGGTCCTCTGCCATCGATAAGGCCTTGTATTGGTTCAGGTTCTTCTAATATGTCAATAAAACATATCCCAGTGGAAAAATGATCTGTAATATTTAATTCAAGTACATATGGTAAAACATTTATTAAGTAGTTAGACCGCAGAAAAATATGGTCAATACAAGTTTTTGAACTATTGGTAACTCTTGTTGGGACATTTATTTGTGATTCAAATCCAAAAGACGACAAAAGAAGAACATAAGCATCACTACTTATTGGATAATCCAATATATCAATATTCATGTCACCTACAAAACAAATATTGGAATTGTTCATTCTAGCAAGCATATCCTCTATATCTTTTATAAAAATATCCGTATGTATCCATTGCAAGCGATAAATACAGACTACGTCCAATTGTATTTTTGCTATTTTCAACTTAACCATTGTATATAGAATCTATAGTACTATCATGGGTGACGAACGACTGGCACGAACCAAGTGACGGCTTATGAAATTACTGGTGCTGAGCCTAACTAAGTGTGTACAGCTGAATTATAAACTTAAGAATATGGCAAATAAAGAATAAAGTGTAATAAATAAATAATGAGAGAGCTGTATACCTTTTTTATTAGAGTTGGAGGGAGGCAAGAAATCAAGCAAATTTGTTTTTTTTTCAAAGGTATTGGTTTTGTCAATGAATAATAAGTTGAGAGTTGGGTGCGTATGCGTATTTGGCTCTGATGTGAGCTGAAATGAAAGCATGATTGTTTTTCTTTCTATCGTTGGGAAAGAAGAAATATGTATTTGGAAACAAACAACAAAATATATGCTTGCAAGTTATATTGTAAGATTGTATTTGTAACCATGGTTACTTGAAATCTTTTTATTTGTTTATTTTACTTTTGTGTTTTCTTTCGTGTTTTGTTTTAGATTTCAGTCACAAAAATGCTTTGGTGGGGGAAGGTTGCTGCTGTTAGGTATAATTTTCTTTGTCATTTAGTGTGTATACTTTTGGGTTGTTTTGTTTACTTTCGTTTTTTGTTATTTTTGTTGTTTGTTGTTGGAATATGGTAAGCACGTAGATGGTTGTCATTGACGGCTGCTGTTGCTCATGCTCGGCTGCTGCTGCTGCCGTTCAGCATACGATCCGAATATTTTTGTGCTGGGGTGGGTCTGTTTTCGTTTGGATGTTCTTAGCATTGCTTTTGCAATACTTTTCCAGTTTGACACAGTTGGAATGAAAAAGGAGTGCAAAATAAGGGGTTAGGGTCGAAATCCCGCGGATCAAAATCCCGTATGTCGAAATCCCGCGTGTCAAAATCCCGTTTTTCAAAATGCCGGAAATCAAAATCCCGAAAATCAAAATCCCGCCAATCAAAATCCCGCCGTTTCTACTAATGCGACAGCTCATTAATATTTTTCTTTCCTATGCAATTTGCAAATTGCGTTTAAAGATTGAAGTCGATTTTTTCGTATAATGCGATGCATTAGTTGAGCGCCAATGTCAAGTTTTCTTGAGCAACACCGAGGTGTGTATGGGGGGCATGCTGCCCCCCTGCAATCTCCCTGATTGGGGCCATTATAGGATTTGGGGTGGGTGCGAGGTTGGGTGTATGCAAAGTTCCTTTTGCATTAAAAAAAAAAAAATATCATTCACACATTATTCGAAAAAAAAAAATTAAAAAAGACAACAAAAATTGCTAAAGTTTAGCCGAAAAAATTGAAAATATTTTTTTTGAAAGTTTTGGAAAAAACTTTTTACCAATTATATTTTGATTTTTGGGAACGGGCACATACCAAGATCACGAATATGCATTTTATAAGTGGCTAGGACGTTTAGTTTAGCCGCAAATCAAGTTTAAAGATATAAACTTTGATGCCTCTAGGACGCTTAGTTTAGCCGCAAATCGCGTTTAAAGATAAAAGTTGATTTTTTTATTTTTTGAAAATTCAATATTTCAAGAACGGGTTGATGAATTTCTTGTCATTTTGATAACGACTACGCATTGTTTAGGAACAACACAATTTGTTCCTTTAACTGGTTTGTAAAACTTTGAAAATTTGTTGTGGAAAAACGGTTCCATGAATCTATTTGAATATTTATGTACAGGAATATTGATGATTTTATTTTGAGTTTTCTCGTTATTAGCTTAACGGATTTAAATGAATTTTTTTATATACAAATTTCAGATAAGATTAAATAATACTGCGTATCACAATTTCCAAAAAAAAGTTTTTGAATTTTTAAAAAAGTTTCAAACTTTTTTTTTGAAAATTCGATATCTCAAAAACGGGTTGACAATTTTTTTTTCAAATTTTGTTTTTATATACACATAAATATATAGTTTAAATCTGCATACCAAAATTTGTTCTTAAAAATGTTTTAAGAATTTTATATATACAAAATTAATTTAAAAAAAAACCGCTCCAACGATTTTAAAATTTTTTTTTCCCATACAATCATATTCCATCATGAATTAAGATGGCATACTTTTTTTTCACCTCAAACTGTCAAAAGAGTTGTTTTAGCTAATTTAAATGTCGTATTTCATGCTTCTCTACATTTTTCTTTCATAATTTCCATGTTTTTACATACAATTTTCTTAAAGCCACAGTGTCTTGAACATAAGAGCAAGTACGTGCGACCCAGTCATGCATTTTATTTTTGTTATATAACTGCACCTTCTGTCCAAGCGGGGGGAAATAAAAACCCCTCCCGTAGGATTTTTTTTTCTTGTCTACTTTTAACCAATAGTGTGTGTCATAAGTGATTAAACACAAATTATTTCTGGAGTTACATGAAATTTAAACAAACAAATACATAAATAAAAGTTGCATCCCAATAGTTAAGATAAAAGTTTTTTCAATAGCAATAGATCAAAACAAATCTATTCAAAATAAAACTACCTAATGCATTTTTTTCCTAACAAAAACTTAATATACTCTATATTTTACGCGATGATGGTTTAAATTCCATGAATGGTTATCGTATGACTGTTATCATAATGTTATAATAAAATTTGGAAAAAAAACTGAAAAAATACCTACTACCTACCTAAGGTAAATACAAAAAATTAAAATATCCCAACATGTCCTTAAATATTTCCTTCATAGATATTGTGAAAAGTTGCAACATTGCTACAAAGATTAAAAATTTCAAGTAAAATACCCAAGATTTGAAAAACAAAATTAAAATAATAAACGAAAATATAATCTACATGCCTACCTACATTATGTATGTACGTATAAATCTATAAACAAACATATAACTTATACCTCAAGCTCACATACAAACACAATCGAGTCATAGAAAGCAATTTGTTTTATTTTTATTTCCTTTCATTTATTCTTGTCGTTAGTATGGCACCAGCAACTGATTCATTTGTCTCCCTTGCTCCCCTTATTGTTGCGAGAATCAATGTTATATAACCCTCTCTTACGACTTTTTCATTTTGCTTTTACATTTTTCTTCTATTTCAACTCTCAAATATCAAATACATTTCCATATTAGCGCCGCCTGGTGAAGGCTTATGCAAATAAAAAAAATTGGCTGATGATAGTACTATAGATTTTATATACAAAGACTTAACTATAAAACAGTCGGCACTATCCAGATCAGGAGTAGAAACATCAACCACTTCAAGATTTTTTTTAACAAAAATTACAACTCCTCCGGCCGGATAGTTGTCATTGCATTTAGCATAAGCGTCATAACCAGGTATTACAAAATTTCCCGATTCATGGCTAAATATCCAAATTTCAGAGAGTACAATAATTTGAGGTAAAATATTAAAACTATTTTGCAAATATGAGCATAAACTATCAAAGTTTTTTCTTATGGATCTAATATTCTGATGAAAAATAGTTAAGTTATTAGGAACAGAATGGAAATGGGTTTCTACAAATAAATCATTACTACATCTACAATTTTCAAGATCAAATAATTCTTCTAAAGTGTCTGACATTAAGTTTTAAAGTAAATTTCAATCTAGTGCTAATTATAATTTATCGATATCATCGACACTTTTGATAAATTCGATCTTCATACCGCTTTCACGCCTCATCATAATGTTCCCATTTCGCACCCACAGGAATTTATATTTCAGAGCTTTATTCGCCTTTTTTGCTTCCTTCAAAAGATATTTTGTCTCGCTTGGTAGCCAGTCATTTATAACGGGTGATTTTTTAGCTGGTTTGGTTTTGGCAACACTGGTTTTGACAGCTGACGTGTGTTTAGTACCTTGTGTCACTGTCAAACAGATTCAGTTTGGTTTGCAATTTAACCATGGATCGTCTTACAAATGAACAACGCTTGCAAATTATTGAATTTTACTATCAAAATTCGTGCTCGGTTCGAAATGTTCATCGCGCGCTGCTGTGTTCAGCGATGAGGCTCATTTTTGGTTGAATGGGTACGTAAATAAGCATAATTGCCGCATTTGGAGTGAAGATCAGCCAGAAGCATTGCAACAGCTACCAATGCATCCCGAAAAAGCCACTGTTTGGTGCGGTTTATGGGCCGGCGGCATTATTGGGCCATATTTCTTCAAAGATGATGCGAATCGCAGCGTTACTGTCAATGGTGAACGCTACCGAGCGATGATAACAAACTTTTTTTTGCCCGAAATAGAAGTTCTTGACTTGCATGATATGTGGTTTCAACAAGACGGTGCCACATGCCACACAGCACGCGAAACAATGGCGCAATTGCGAGGCGAGTTTGGTGAACAGTTAATTTCACGTTTCGGGCCGGTCAATTGGCCGCCTAGATCGTGCGATTTGACACCATTAGATTATTTTTTGTGGGGGTATGTCAAGGCTAATGTCTATAGGGACAAGCCCGCTTCGATTGACGCACTGGAAGCCAACATCCATGCATTCATTCGTGAGATACCGGCCGATATGTGTGAAAGAGTATGCCAAAATTGGACTCAGCGGATGGGCTACCTGAGACGCAGCCGCGGTCAACATTTGCATGAAATTATCTTTAAACATTAAATTGCAAGGTTCAAACTATCGATTCAAATAAATATTTCATTCATTTTTTCAAATTTTTTGTGTTTTTTTTTTTAAAAAAGTTCTAAACCTCTTAAAAAATCACCCGTTATATATACTGCCTTCTGCTGATGGGAAGATTGTAACAGCATCAACTTTTTTGTTTTTTTCATATGATGCAGTCAAGACTCGCTCTTTGATGAGCCTATTTGCAAACTTTACCACCACAACACCAGTTGGTTCCCCTTTGCTCCTCTTCCTGTAACATATATCGACGTCATGTTCATCTGTTTCAATGCCTAGGCCTTGTCCGATGATTTTAAGTACAGTATGACGTATGCTTTCGTTCTCCACCATGGGAACTTCTCGCATTTCGATGTAGTTTGTGTGCAGCATGAACTCAGCTTTTCTTAATCTCTCCTTGTTTTCACTTAATTCAGACTTGAGCTGCTCATTCTCTTTTTTTATTTCTGAAAGCATTTTTGTCGTTTGCTCCAGAACTACGAGTTGAGTCTTTATCAGGTCAATAGATTTAACGGTGGAAGAGAGAGTTTCTTGGAGCACCAAAAGTTGTTTGTGTACTTCTTCTATTGTTACATCATTTCGGTTCACATTGCAAGGGGAGATCGGCAATTGTTGCATTTTATTAATTTTTATTTTTAGGCAATCATCACAAGACCAAATTTCTTTATTTTTCGTTATTTGTTCAACAGTTTGGATACTCAGTTTTACACAATTTGCATGCATATAGCTTTTGCAATCAGTACAACTTATTTTGCACATGTCTCTTACAACTTTTGCGTTACAAATTTTACACACTGTCTTACTCATCTTGACAACACGTCTTCACTCTTTGGCGGCACAAACTCAATGTGAATGTGAAGATGATTCTTGACAACAGAAGCAAAGGCCCCAAAATGCCAGATTCATTCAATAAGAGAAAGAATTCATGCGATACAAGAGGGAAGTCTGCAACTCGTTACACCCGTCTACTCTACTCCGCAGCTGGAACTTATAGTGAATCTGGCGTTGGATTGCTGCCATCCAAAACAGCTCTCAAGAGCTTAATTTTCTGGGAGCCTTTAGATGGCAGGATCTTGAAAGCCTAGTTCCGGAATAGAGTAGTCCCATCACCATCATACAGTGTTACGCCTCAACGATGTTCTCTTCTGTCGAGGAGAAGGGCGGGGTTCTTATAACCATCTGATTGCTGCTTATGATAGTACACCACGTGAAGACATCATCACAACAAAAACATAAATGTTAAAAAAGGAGCCAAGTTCTTATGTGTACAAGAAACCTGTGCATAAAAAGTCAGCCCAAAAAAGTAATGAGATCTAAAATATATGCCAAGTTTTAAGTTCATGAAGTTTAATATCAAATATCTTAAGTAGAGTAACATCGAAACAATTCCAAATCATGATAGAAATTTGGTAATTAATGATTACTGATTAAAATTTGGTGGGTTCACTGGTCAAGTTTTCATACATTTTAAATTTTTGATTAAGTAAGTATTTAAGAGAAAACTTGCCAAGTAAATCCACCAAATTTTAATCAGTAATCATTAATTACCAAATTTCTGTCATGATTTGGAATTGTTTCGATGTAACTCTACTTAAGATATTTGATATTAAACTTCATGAACTTAAAACTTGGCATATATTTTAGATCTCATTACTTTTTTGGGCTGACTTTTTATGCACAGGTTTCTTGTACACATAAGAACTTGGCTCCTTTTTTAACATTTATGTTTTTGTTGTGATTTCACTCCTTTTTGCAAAGATTTATTTTGCCAGGTGAAAGTCAAGCCCCTCCGCTCTACAAAGTTTCATAATTCTACGACAGCCGAAAGTGCTCCATACAAATAATAGCAATTCTGATAAAAAGGGTGGATGCCCCCCCCCCCCCCCCCTCTGCATGGACAATTCCAAATTTTCGATTTTTTTCCTTTCTAAGTACTTCAAGTCCTACCGACCTACCAATTTTCATCGTTCTACAACAATCGGAACTGCTCCATATAATTATAAGAATTTTTAAGAATGTGGGTGGATGCCACGCCCCCTGAATGGAAAATTCCAATTTTTCAATTTTTTTCTTTCTAAGTACCTTAAGCCATACCGACCTACCGATTTTCATCGTTCTACAACAATCGGAAGTGCTTCATATAGTTTATAAGAATTTTTAAGAATGTGGGTGGATGCCACGCCCCCTGAACTGAAACTTCCAATTTTTCGATTTTTTTTCTTCTAAGTACTTCAAGGCCTTTCGACCTACCAATTTTCATCGTTCTACAACAATCAGAAGTGCTCCATATAATTTATAAGAATTTTTAAGAATGTGGGTGGATGCCACGCCCCCTGAACTGAAACTTCCAATTTTTCGATTTTTTTTTCTTCTAAGTACTTCAAGGCCTTTCGACCTACCAATTTTCATCGTTCTACAACAATCGGAAAGTCTCCATATAATTTATAAGAATTTTTTAGAATGTGGGTGGATGCCACGCCCCCTGTGTGAAAAATTGCAATTTTTCAATTTTTTTCTTTTTAAGTACCTCAAACCCTACCAACTTTCCAATTTTCATTGTTCTACAACAATCGGAAAGTCTCCATATAATTTATAGAATATTTAAGAAAGTGGGTGGATGCCACGCCCCCTGAATAGAAAATTGCAGATTTTCGATTTTTTCCTTTGTATGTACCACAAGGCCTACCGTTGTACGAAATTTCAAGTTTCTACGATGTCGGGAAGTGCTCCATAATTTTGATGATCTGTCAGTGAGTCAGTGAGTCAGTGAGTCAGTCAGTTACGGTTTTTGCGATTTTTGAAGTCCTATATCTTGGGAACTACTAATGCTAAAGAGTTGAAATTTAGTGAGCCCCCTGTGTTTGATCAGCTCAGCAAATACTGCGAATTTGAAGTTTCTGACTTTATTGGTACTGAAGTTAGAGGGGGGTTGAAAATCGCCTGAGTTTGTTCCTGTAAAAAGGGTGTAGTGCCGCGAACTTGGCTGGGCACTACCGTGCCCTTTGATAATAGAAATGGGAAACTTGAATATCAAGGTTGGCAATGACAATGATGGGCCGAGGCATGTTATGGGAAAGAATGGTGTTGGTGACCGCAACGAAAATGGCGAACGTTTTGTCGATTTCGGCCTTGTAGTAGGAGAGACCATGTTTGAGCACAAGACGTGCCACAAAGTCAGTTGGTTGTTGACGGACAGAAAAGCAACTTCCAACCAAATTGATAACTTTAAAATCAGTTGGCGATTTAGAACCAGTCCCCAGTAGGTACGTTCGAAACAGAAGAGGCACAGACATCGAAATAGCTCAAGAACCATATCTGATGGTTGCTCCCGTAAGATTACATAGAACTGCAGTTCGGAGATCCCAAGAAAACATCCGAGGGCCCAGTTTAAATATCGATAAACTAAATGACCCCACAGTTCGACAACAACTAGTAGACCACCATTCACAAGGATTGAAAGCAATCAGTAGCACGGAACACACCTCCATCGAAAACCATTGAATTGCTGTGAAAAAAGTTTTCATATCCGGTGTTGAAAATACAGTCGATTAGTCGCAAAGAAAACACAGTGCCTGGCTTTGCGAAGAAACTTGGGCTTGGATCGAAGAAAGAAAACAGCTCAAACTCGCATTGCGGCAACTTCAGCAGCAGGGAGAAACGAGCTAGGGTCTGCTTTTCGGATAAAGTTGAGAGAAGTTTACCTTACCGCATGACTGATATGATAAGTGTAAATATATCAACGCATTGGCAACAAAAGCAGAAGAGGCCACAAGCTCGTGTGAAAGTAGGAACGTCTAGAGAATTACCAAAGAGCTTACAGGGGTCCAAAGCTCTTAACAACACCAGGTAAAAGACATAGACGGCTCACTGCTAGTTTCAGATGAGACCATCTTAAAAAGCGGAAGGAACACTTTTCTGAGGTTTTAAATCGAGTTTTCACCAGTGAAGTCAACCCAATATCCTATAACCCGTGCGTTAGTAACAAATGCCCGAATACGTACTATATCCCCCAGTAGAGTAGAAATATTAACCGCAATCAGAGCACTTAAGAACAATAAAGCTGTTGGATTTGTTGGACTTGAAGGTATCGAATGACCTCCTGCACCCACTCATTGAGAGACCTTGCCAATCAGAGATTTTTCCTGAGGAGTGGAAAAGGGAATGATAGTCAAACTCCCAAAGAAAGGAGATCTTACAGGAAAACTGAAGAGGAATTTGCATACTTCCTGCTGAGTCAAAGTAATAGCCAAAATCGTCCTGTTTGATTTGCGCAGGAAGGGCATCCCAGATAAATTAATTGCTATTATTAAGGCTGCATATGCATGATAGATCCAAATGTCACGTTCTGCATAAAGAAAAGCTGTCAGAGGAGTGGGGCTCGAAAGTTGTAAACTGTCACCAATACTGTCCCTGTTGATGATAAGTGTTGTATGCATCTCTGTTGACTGCAAATGGAGGAATTCAGTGGAATCTGCAATCATACCTCAAGCATCTGGGGCCTATTTCATAAAACAACAAGACTTATAATTATTTGTGAATTATAGTTAGAGAGGCGAGCGTATAAGATTTTCTACCTTATTGTGGCTTTTGAAAAACAGAATACCAGACAACGGTTTTATTCCTAACATTTTCAAAACCGTTGGTCGTATAAGACTTAATGGTTTCTAAGGTTAGAAAATGCACTGGAAAGTGTTGCATTTTTGACTACGTACCTAAACCTTTCACACAAGGAACTTCTATATAAATTGGTTATCAGATGAAAGAAAGACTGTCCTCTACGCTTTCCTGATGGTCGTACAGACTTTTGTAAGTTGTTATTACGAGTCCTTTCACCTCCCAGACTATAATTCACAAATGGTTATCAGTCTTGTAGTTTTATAAAATAGGCCCCTGGATTATGCGGACGACATATGCTTACTCTCCCATTATATCATGTATCTCCATCAAATGACAAAAAGGGTGTAGAGAGAAGCTGAAACCGTTGGGCTTAAGATCTATACGGCAACAAAAATTCTATCACCCTTGGAACTTCCACAACTACCTAAGTAGATATTTCTAGACAACCAGTAGAGATGGTAGAGAGTTTTCAATATTTTGGGAGTATTGTCTCTACTGATGGTAGGACCGAACTAGATATAATCCACCGAATCTGTAAAGCTAAGGTTGTGTGGAGTGCTGTCCAAAATATAGAGAAACAAATTAGTCTAAAGACCAAGCAACGACTGTCTCACTCCAGTATTGAATCGGGCTTCTTTATGGTTGCAGCACTTGGAAAGCAACCCCTGCTGTCTATAAAAATGTGCAACCGTTCGAGATAAGATGTCTCCGAAACATTTTGTGGATTTTCGGGCCTAACCGTATCTCCAATGATGTACATCATGCGAGGACAGGTCAGGAAACCATAAACTCTATAATACAAAAATCGGCAAGGCTTCCGAAAAGTCACGAGTGTATTGCAAGTCAAAGTGATACAATATGGAACCCTCTCACGCAGCGAAAGCAGAGGAGTGAGCCAAGCTAGAAGAATTTGGCGAAGAACGGTCGAAGAGAAATCAGCACAGCTGGGGATGAGTTGGAGCGAGCTGAGGTACATCTCAAGAAACCGTAAGGCAATAGTGCGTAGGAATAGTGGAGGCCCTATGCTCTAACAAGTCCGAGGGCCTACGGGGACCCATTTAAGTTTTCCGGCTGATATTAAATCCTTCAATATTAATTTAAGACTTTGGTATTATGTGCAAGGAATGCTTAATTTGTTATTTAGTACCAAAAAATTGGCTAAGTTGCTACAAGTGATAAGAAATGGTAGTTAATGGCTATATTTATATCAGTTTCTAATTGAAATGGCTCTTTGAACATGTCAAATTAAAGCCCAGAGCCCCTACTTAATTTGGTTTAGCCATGTCTTGATACTATCTCTGGTCCGAAAAAATGTATGCGTAATTTTGTAAAGAACTTAGAAATCTTTGGTATTTTAATTTTTTGGTTTTGTAAACTTTTCCTAGTTAAATGTTTGTATATATTTTTTTGTAGTACATCGTGGCATAATGAGCTGTAAGTCACGAGGCCCAGGCTCTCCATGAGCTGTTGCGCCACCCAATTTTGTTTATACAATTTTTTTAAACATTCAATTTGATTTGGCCTATGTACATAAGAAGTAACCGAGTTTAATTTCAAAACTATAATATTTTAATCTAACTTCTGGATGGTTTTTTGAAAGCTCATTTTGAAACCATTTTAATATATTTTTCATATTTATTTAATAATAAAAAATAAAGGATTCAGGTAAAAATGTGAATATTTTTGGTTAAAATACTTTTTCCGACCATTGTAACTAGGAAGGTATGTTAAACAGCAAGTAGCAGCGGCGTATACAGCTTCACTCCTTGGGAGGGGGAGTCATACCAACAAAAAATTACCCGAATCAGTATTAATTAAAAGAGTTTTTTCTTTTTCGTTTTTGGGCTCTTGTTGCAATTAAGTTCTGCTGGTCCCACAAATGTTACCAATTTTTTATTAGATTTAAAGTTTTGGGGTCGAAATTTTGGGAACGTCAAAATTTGTTTTGCAAAATTTTACTTCTGAAATTCTTTTCAAAATTTTGATTTTCCAAATTACATAATTCTGAAAATAATAAAAAAAGGTTTGAAAAATGTAAAAATGGCGTTCTTGTTTCTTCCTTTTTCAATTACCTGTGCTTCGTCTTTAAGTTAAAATATGAAATAATTTAATTTTTTGATTGAGTTGGAAAATTGTTTATATGCTTTTATAAATATAAATTATTTGAGAAAAAAACTGAATAAACAAGATTTTATTGTTTATAATTTTGAATTACAGAATTTAAAAAAAAGAAAATTGCAAATGCAGAATTTTAACAGAAAGAACTGAAAAAAGTGAATTTCTTAAGGGCATATAATGCTCCTTAAAGAAAAAAATTGAAGAGCTGAATTTTGAAACCAGAATTTTATCCACTTCCGATTTTAAATACGAAGCTGAGGTTATGCCTCGTGTGCGCCAAAAAAATTTCGTATGGATTTTTTTTCTGCACACGCTTATTATGTATAGGTTTTGGAAAAGGTATGTAATCTGAAAATTGTACAAATCTCTCATATTTTTCGACGTTCGAAGACAGTTTTTAGCGACAATTTGCATAACTTTTTTTCTTATCTGATGTTTCAAAATTATCAATAAAAAATAAGAGGAGATAACTTTCTTCTTAATCGATCAAAAATTGTGGTACTTGGAATTAGCTTTCCTCTAATGTTAGACAAAAATTCATAGCTTCCACAATTTGTTTTTTATTGAAGCACGAAACGTAAATGTGTACCCTACAAAATAAATATTTTTGAAAAGGGAAAACATTCATCCGTTTTTAAAATTGGTCAAAAAATAAATGAATAAAAACTCATTGAGAATTAAATAATTACAAAAATAATTATTGATGTTTGTATTCCTTAAAATATTTTTGTTTTGATCTATTTTATGATTAGTGATTATGATTAGTTATGAAAAAACATTTTTTTCTCATGATAATTTTAACATAAATATGATTTGGAAAAACCAGTACCAATGAATTTATAATTTTTTTTTTTTAATAAAATGTATGCATTGATTGATATTTTTAGAAATCTACAAAAAAAAAGATTAATACAATTTTTGGGACCCTTTAAAATTTATTCTGAGACAAGCCCAAAATCCTTTGGTTAATTCAGATTCAGTCTAAAAATTTATTGATTCAAAATAACTTTTGTGACATTTAGTCCTACAATTTGGCGTTTCGTTCGGCTTACTCAATTGAACTCATCAGTGACAAAGTGAAAATTTATTTTTTTTTTTTGGGTGAATGGAATACGATTTAAACTTGAATTTTGTTTTGTCACTGTGTTCTTATAGTTTCGCCCTCGTCATTTTTGTTTTTGGATCCATTTCAAGTTGACAAATATGAGCACGTGGAATATACCGATTCATTTTAAACTTATTCTTTTTTTATTGGAGACGATTTCCTTCATATTTTGAATTCTCACGACCGAAATAAGTTAAGCCGATCAAAACAAATATTGAATTTTTTGTTGGAACTTGAGAGGGTATATCTGCCAAAAATGTAGATCTAGCCAAATGATTTTAAATCAAAAAAAATATATCAATTCTGCTTTGCAATGGATTGCAGAAATGGTCAAAACCGTCTTTTTGATAGATCTTAATCAAAAATAAATGTATTAATTTTACCAATTAAACCCCAATACTAATGAGTGATTGTCAATTTTTAAAGCTGCAAATGAAAATAAAATTGCTATGTTTTTCACTGGCGTTCGCAGCTTTTTCCATCAGGCTATCATGACACTTTAGCTGAACTACCTAGATATTGTCACGAAATAGGTTACGGCAGTTTGTCAATCGTTAAAATACGTCATGAATTGGGATCAAATAAACAATATTATTCGATCCATGGCTTGTAAATGTTGGTTGGAGTAAATAGATACTCTATATAAAAATAATGAATAGTCTATTCCCAAGCTATAAACAAAAAGTTTTTGAAATTATATATTTAAATTGCAAATCTGTCTTGCTTTTCTTATAATTCCTTGTGTAGCCCTTTGAGTTCCTGGGGGGGGGGGTCATAGGGTCATGACTGTATACGCCGTTGACAAGTAGGTACGTTTGACCGAGTCGTGTTATTTAATTCAATAAGAAGTTCGTCAAAATTCAATTAAAGCATCACCCCTTCTCAGAATTGAGTTTAAAGTGACATATTTGTTAAAATTATTTTAAATCAAGGACAGTAGCAAACATTATGTTGAAGACTGAAAATCCGTTATTATTGTATCTTAAGCTTAAGACCTATTTGTGTGTTTTGATGGATTTGCATAAAAAAAAGAACTCTCTCTACTAACTCCTGTTATTGTATAGTGAGCTTGTAAAGTTCTTTTTATGATGTTTTTTCCGTCTCGGTTGGTGGTTCTACCCATATCCCAAAACTTCCATTCATAAACTTCACTTCAAAAATCCTTGCTTTTGATTCTGTTTCTGAAAGTAAAATCTTATAACACTCACATATAAAATAAGCTTACTTAAAAGGATTGTCACTGTTCATTGTTCTATAATAATTCCATATTTGTTACCAAAGGATTAAGAGCTCATTTTCATTTAATAATTTATAACTTCCTTCTATATGGAAGGTATCCTTCTACATAAAGTTGTTCAAGTCACAAACTTTTACTGTCTTTAAATTAATGGACATTATCTGCAAGTAGTGCACTCTCTATAAACTCTCTTCGTCAAAACAATGCTGAACAGCAATAAAAAAAATGAATGAAACTTTTCACAAAAGTAATTGCTTGCATTCTGGTAGAAAGTAAAGTAATATTATTGTTATTATTATTATTCTTGGGTACACAATTAATTGTCAAGTTTGTGTTGCTAATAAATTGAATGCAAATTTTTATTGCAAACAAAGTAATAAGTTCAAAAGAAAGTTGTTTTTCTTACTTTGTGAACAAATTTGTTGACTTCCATTGTCATTGTCATTATTATTTCATCAAATATGAATGAATCAGTGAAGTAGTTCTTTGGTAAATCAGTTGCTTTTGTGACTCAATAATCAAATTTGTAATCCGAGAAAGTAAAAATAATATTATTCAGCCTTTCTGTAACTATGGTTCAAATGAATCGAGTTCGCATGCGACAATTAAGTTTTAATTAAAAACAAATAAAACACTCAAACCCTCTAACTGCGTAATAGAATTCTAATAACTCAGCAAACAGAATCTATTTCCGCTTAGATTTTTGCATCTTAGGGAAATGCATTGGTTTCATGAAAAAGGGTTTGAAGGTTGGTATTTTTATGTCCTTGAGTCTTGAGTTAGTTTAGATCTCGGTTTCAACTCAACGTGTATCCGACAATTATGATGAATTAACCCTGGATTAACTGAAGAGATAATTTCCAGAAAGTCTGATTAATAATTCATAAGTCAAAATTAAGGGTTTGCCATCTCCGGTTTACCTTATATTAAATTCTGAATGTATTTCCTCAAGTTATTTTTTGTTCGTTCTTTATATTTAAATTTGAGAAGAAAATAATTTTTGATTCAAGAATAATAAATATTGAATAACTTATGTCATGGTTAGAAAACAAAATGTTTGTGTCTACAATCAACATAATGTGTAATTTTTGTCAGTATGAAGCAATTACGTGCAACTCAAAGTCAGTCATATATTTAAGTTATTATAATTTGTGTTACAGCTGGGATATGTGAAAAGACAGCTCTTATTATGAATGTTCATGTCCTGTAAACACACACTCTAGCAAACCACGTGTAAATAAATTTAGAAACACACATTTTTGTACCTTTGCAGCTCGCAATCAATTCAGATAAAAGCCTTGGATAAAAATAAATCATATGCAAATACAGAAATACTTACAATATCCTCTGGTGGAAAATAAATCCAATGAACGTACCTGCATTTGAATCAATGTTGTTTATGTATATATGTAGGTGTTAACTCACGAAAGTGTTTCAGGAACACATAGCACACAGATGTAATGATGGGTAGGGATGGGAATTCATTAAGTGGGACACCATCTTTTAGGTTAAAGTTCGGTAGAATTAGAATTATAAAGTTAGATTGTAGACTTTTTTACGTGTTTTTTTTTTTATTTAGTACCATACAAAAAATTATAAACGGATACACAGTTCCTTTTTTTTAGATATATTTTAATTTTTCCATTTTTTTAAAAAGCTTGACAAAAATTCATTAAAATAAGTCTACTTATCAATATCTTATAACCAGGGCCCGGATTTTAATGCTCTAAAAAACACAAAATATGCGCCTATAATATGCACTTAAAATGTCTAAATATGCCCTAAAAAATCCAAAATATGCCTTTAAAAATGCAAAATATGCTGCAAAACTACTCAAAAAGTAAATGAAAACACATTTAAATAAAATAAAAAAATCAGTATTTAATTCACAAACATTTTTCACCTCAATAAGTAAATAAAATTAACAAAAAATAACATAGAATTCAGGTAGGTTTAACAAAAAAAAAAAATCTTGACATAATTATGTAGACTAGTTTCGTAAGTAGGTTTTGTTAGCATGAATCATGAATTTTGTTCTGAAGTTGTCAAAACTGAAACCTTGGCGATTTGGTCTCAAGAAACTTTTTTACATGGAAAATGACCTCTCCACGTCAACAGACGTTAATGAAGCATGTATTAATGATACAATCTCATGTATTGTTAATTGAATATCGAAGGACTGTTCTTGATTTTCATTTAAGGATAACATGGTCCTTCGTTTTTCTTAAGAACATTTTCTAGTGCTAGTCTAGATTGACCCATTGGAGATTCTACTGCATTCATTTTCGAAACTGCTTCGTTCATTAAATCTATTTGTTTTTAAGCGAGTTCCACCCCTGTAATTTTACTATAGTCTCACTTAGAAACCAATGGCTTGAACTTATGAAAGCCAATTAGTATAGGTAGAATTTTAAAGGGTCGTTTGCATTTCGGTAAAATAATGAAATTGAAGTGTTTAAAGCTTATTTTTTCTAAAATATGCACTAAAAATATGCATTTATTGTTAAAAATATGGTCAATACACCAAAATATGCTTTTATACCAAAATATGCAAAAATATGCACTAACGATTGAATGCCATTTTAAAGCAAATTTCTCAATTCGGAAAACTATCTCATTCATTTCCTTCTAAGGTTGTCTAAAAAAAATATGTATTTGCATGGAAATCCGGGCCCTGCTTATAACCAACCAACCAATGGGGTCGGTAGCCCATTCGGGCACTTTAAGTTAAACTATAGTAACTTATTGCTAATGCCTTTCGGCCTATGATATGTCTTAATACTAAAATTCAGATGGGTTTAATTTTTACTGGGAAGAATTTAGAAAAAAAACTCGGATTCATTATCATTTTTAACAATTTTTATATAAAACTTACAAACTACACAAATCTATGTACCTACGTTAAAACTTATTAAAACTTATTACAAGAACAACCATAATTTGAAATTAATTTTTAAAAATGAAAAAAAAGAACATTTTTTAAAACATAAAATTTAAAAATTTATTTTTTTTTATTTAAAAAAGATAATTTAACACAACCTTAAATTTAGTTATCCTAAGCACAAAGAAATAGAACAACCACAGCAAGCAAGTTTTTTTTTTGTGTCACCCTGACTGTCTCGGCTTAAAATATATGTATTACCTTTGCCTATGTAAGTCGACCATGACATAAAAATAAGCAAATTCAATTTTTCAATATCAGAAGAATCTTCCTTTTAACCACCAGAACAGGTGCGCACAGTCCTGCTGACCGGAAGGCACTCTAGTCTATCTTGTGCGAGGACGTCTCGGAGCCGCCTTCCTATATAGTTCTATGGCAGACGTGGTAGATTATCGGAATCGCCTCTCTATCCTGGATTCTTGGATCAGCGTCGACTGTCCTTTAAATAGAGGAATACATGCATCTGGTGGAATAAAGTCACTTAGACGCACACTCCCATAGTATTCATTGTTAGGAGAATAGTCTCAAAAATTTAGCTGTTGGTTGAGGCCATCACTCTTGCAATGCAACCCCGAAACGAGATTGGACTAAAGATCATAAAAACTTTAAATATGAATTTAATTTCAATACCTACAAAAACAAAAACAATGATTCTCTTATTGGTTGTGTGTTTTTTTTTTTTTTCTTCTTTTTACGCCGAATTAACTTAAGCAAGAAATTATTATTTATCCAGTTTTTGTACTGAACCATTTTGGAATAATAATGTTTGTACTCTGACTTGACTTTGGTGTTTGGTGAAATCTAAAGCCGCGTCTAAGACACTGCGTCTCAAGGCAAGTGATAATGATTAGATGATTCTATGTCTTCTAGTTTTTGAGAAAATCGATAATTACTAAAACTACTTTTTTATGGGATGTTTGTTTTTTGCTTGCTTACGTATTACGGCCGGCGTATAAATAGTGAGGTATGTATGGGGGGGCATGCTGCCTCCCTGCAACCCCCCTACTTGAGCGGGCACATTATACCACTTGGGGTAGGTGCGATGTTGGGTGTATGCAAAGTTTCTTTTGCATTTAAAGAATCTGGATTTAAAGAAATTTTGAGTTTATCCAATACATCTAATGTCAACAGCAGTTTTCTAAATATATGTACATTGTACATATACGTGACCCAAAGTTGCACATTTGAAATTTTCAGACATGAAAATGTAATGCATTATAAAAAAATCACATTACTTTGGTACTACCAACTGGACGATAGCAGCAAATTTATATAATTTCTTAATATGTATGTTTGTGTCTAATATAGGTACATATGAAGGGTCCAGGGGAAAAACGGCTCAAGTCCACTTTTTGAAAAAATTAAACTAATGATGACATCTTATAGATTTGTATGAGTACTATCCGATGTAGTATAGCTCTCTTCACATAGGATTTTGAAAACTCGCAAAATAGTACACTTTTTAGAAATGCTTTTTTCCAAAAGTATCTTTTTTGCTCCAAAAATTAAACAAAGCGATATTTAAAAAGGAATAACTTGTAAATAGATCTAGCAAAACGTCAGTTATATGATTAAAACAAAAAACAAATTAGATATTCTAACTATATCCGGTCGAGGTCCTGTTTAACAAATTGTATTGCAAAAACGGTCCAATGTCACGCTTTTGAAAATTATTTGATTTTCAAACTCTATATTAAAAATCTAGAGGTGTCTGAATAAAAAGAAAAAAACCGTTTCCTATTATCATTTCCGGTTCTTTCAGAAAAAAATTTCAAATAAAAAATTCAAAATTTTTGTTAAAACGTCAAAGGTCCTTTTGACTCATGTCAGCTTATCATGCAAAAAATTCAAGATGTTAAAATTAATATATGTTTGCTTACTTGAGTACTTCGTGTTCAACAAAAAAAATTGTTAGTTTTATTTATTTTTCTTTAAATTAGCCATTATTTTAGTAATACAATTAAAACTTCGTTTTTCTCGGAATCAATTCAAGTGGACTCAAGCCGTTTTTCCCCTGGACCCTTCATATGTATGCATATAAGTAGTTGTATTATTTAAACCAGCGCCAGCGTCTCCCAATCTTTTTTAGACGTGGAGCACTTTTCAGCGAGAATTTCCTCGCGGAGCACTTGGTCGCACATATGCAGTTATTTAAATGTAAAAAGGGCAATGCATAAATGTTTGTAGTTTCTTTTTACATTTTATAAATTCAATAAACAAGTTACTTCAAAGAAAAAAGCAAAAACAATAAGGGTATTTATGCAACGTCGTTAGTTTACAAATTGTGTAAAATGATAAGTTTACGCAAAGGTTTGCATGAACGACCTTTTTATTAATTTGGTTAAATTCTGTGTTATTGAATCAGCTGTTCGTTAAACGTCAAATAATTGGATGCGTTCGGCTGCATATCTTAAGCTCGTTGCTACTCTGTGTATACCTGCATCGAGTTAAATTGAGCTTGATTTGACTCGACTCCACTAGGGGAGCGAATTCGAGTCGAAACTTGCAACGAAAAACATGAGTCGAGGAGTTGGTTTTGCAGATAATGCATTATGGTCTGTTTATTTGCATGTGGGTGTACAAATATATAATTGTTTTAATAGATACATGTAGTAAGTACTCCTGTTAATTCAATTATATTTGTTTTGCATTGAAATAAATACATCAATGCCATTAATTTTGCTGGAATCTCAATACCATTTCAACTCAACTCAAAAGTGACAAAATACCTGGAGCTCCCGATCCTGCTTGTAAACGTAGTAATTTTTAAATAGAGAACCTCTCCCGAACCAACATGAAGTCGGAAACTCGGAAGGATAAAACAAAATGTAGAGCTAGAACTATTAAGGCTTTCTCAAACCAATGCGAAATATCTTAATAGTAGGAAGCTAATGTTAAAAACCCATGAAAAGTTACTTTCCAAACAGCCAAAGAAGAAGTGAGGAATATTCCACTTAAGTTAAATGAATCATCTTTCTCTTTTTTTCGTTCCAAATTCACAAAATGTCAGTTTCAATCCCGTGAGATGGGTGTGGTTTTCATGTATTCGCTCATTTTCAACCAACCACTTCAGTGAGCTATCGACAATTATAGTTCTACCTTAGGATACGTGATAATAGTCGCGTTGTAAGGTAAAACTATAATAAACGCAAGCTCACGGCAGCGGTCGGATGAAAATCAGTGAATACAAACAAATCATATGTCATGCCCATAATGTCCTTTTCTTTATTATCATTAACTTTTGCTTTCGGAAGGGAATAGAGCGCCCCCGAGTACACTTCACGGAAGACGGAAGTGAATCTAAAATTTGTTGAGGTAGGAACGAAAAATAAGAGAAAGCGTGAATTATGCCTTAGTTCTGATTTTGACAGTTCAGAAAGATACTTTTCTTTAGCTAATGACATCTGATTCTAACAGCTACCGACTATTAAGAATCTTCCAAGCCAGTGCGAATGATTCGTTGACCACAACAAAAACATTAATAACAACACGTTGTTGTAAATGAAAACAGCACGTTGTTGATGTAGTTTTGTCGTCATCAACGAAAGATTAGCATTGGTTTGAGTGAGACTTTATAGTTCTACCGTAATAATTTTCGAAAAGTAGCTTTCCTAAAGGCTCTCCCAAACCAACACGAAATCAAAGCGAATCATTCGCAACGATACTAAATATGAAAGATCTTAATACTAAAAAACAACAAAAAACTATCTTTGCGATTGCTTCGCTATAATTTCGCGTTGGTTGGGCAGAGCCTTAATCGTTGAGTAAATTTAGACGTTCTAACTATTTTTTTGTATAAACTAGGTTTAATTCACAACTTTTATCACCAACTAATTGTAGTACCTCGTGGCGTGATGGTTAGTGCGTAGGACTGTCATGCCGAAGGTGTGGGTTCGATTCCCAGCCGTGCCACCTATACAAACAGAAATGTTTTATCCGAGGTACTGCCTCTTGCGAGGAACTGACAAATCCTCCAAGAGTATATACTTGTTATGAAAAAGTGCATCTCATTAAGCCGTTCGGACTCGGCAAAAAACTGTAGGTCCCCTCCATTCCTGCCAACAACACGCACACAGGAATGGTTGTGAGTTGTAAGTCACTAGGCCCTGATTTTCCACGAGCTGCTGCGCAACCCAATTTATTTATTTTATTATTTATCACCAACTAAAATGGTAGTGCGATAGTTACAGAACACATTCAGAGCTTTTTTAGTTCTCTGAGATATTATTTATATCATGTTTCTAAACATGCCTAATTAAAAAGTCACAAACACGCCTAATTCAATCTCGTAAAGTCACACTAACGTTTGGATAAGTTTAACCAAATATTTGGCTATATTTCTGCTGCAAAATCCTTGGATAAGATTAACCAAATTGTGTAAACCATTTCCCATTCAAAATTTGATAGTTCATTAACCAAAAGATAAACTTAACCAAATCGTAAACTAATCTAGTGTTTTACGAAGTTGCATGAATACCCCTAATGTTAACTCACAAAAATAAGGAATTCAATTTAAAATAATAAATGGTAATTTAGTAAATTTCTCTAAAAGTTTTTTGTAGTGAGAACAATGTGCTTTGTTCTGCTGGTAATCTGGTTATTTAATCTTTCACGACTGCAAACCGAATATCTGGTTCTGCATCGAAACGGGATCTATGTTTCGTTTTGATTCCAAAGTATGCAGAGAGTCCTGATTCACACATATGTATATGTTGGTGCAAACGGCCGAATTATTTAATTTTTGTATTTCAACATACCTACACGACACCAGAACTCTGATGAGTATTTCTTCTATATGCGTGTTTTTTTATCATCGAGATCTGGATCTGGATTAACTTTTAACACGTGTTACAAAAGGCGTGTTTTTTTATCATCGGGATCTGGATCTGGATCTTCTTTTAACACGGGTTACAAAAACAATTTTAGAAAATTTCCCATTATTTTGTTTTTGTATTACGTGCTAAACTTAATCCAGATCCAGATCCCGATGATAAAAAAACACGCCTAAAAATAGTTTTGAAAATTTCCCATTATTTTGTTTTTGTTTTACGTGTAAAAGTTAATCCAGATCCTGATCCCGATAATAAAAAAAAACACGCCTTATGTTAAATTTGCCTTTATTGAAATATCTGATGTAAAATCAATCAAGTACTCAAACTGCACGATGTCAGAGACAGACCACCGCAAATGGCCCCGCGCTTCGAGGGGCACCGCAAAGTCTCAAAAGGTTTTCATGCTTCGAAGTTAATAGTTTTAACATGCATAGTTCAATTAAATTCAGAAGTCTTCCTCATATTTGACAGCCAAAACTCATACACATAATCATCCCAGTAATATGAAGATGAGAGCAGCGACTTTCCACCTTAGTTTATGAAAAATTGCAAATTATTTTTGCAAATGAACCCGATTTAATTAGAGACGTTAAGCTGATGCTGCGAAGCGTATCAGATAACGAACTAAGCCAAATTTTACTAAATAGGTCTCAAACCGTGAGGCAAATAAATGTCAAGTTATTTGCGTAACGTCGGTTAACAACCAAAAACCAAAAAGGTAGCTTCTTTCGTTGTAAAGTCATTTGCGTAAACCTTCGATTGAACGCCATTCGTTTAAGGACACTCTCACAAGTGTTGATCCAAAAAGGCAGACACAAATTCCTTGACGAACACCCCAGCAGACAAAATTTTAATGTTGAAGAAAAAACCAAAAAAATCTTTAGTTTTAGGTCAACTCTTTTTGGAAGCCTTAATAATGCCGCTTTCCTTTAATATGTTTAAGTCAAGAGGTAATTTGATAGAAAAAGAAATTGGCAGACATCCAATGCAGTGTGCAGGCCACCTATTCTCCTTTTTTTCTTAAAAAAATATGGTGATTCCATTTCATATTTTATTTTTATAAATTTCTTTGTTTTGAGTAACGTTGCTACTTTAAACTCTAACCGGGAGTGATTTGCCTGATATTTTTTTGACTGCCATTCCTTTCGAGATATCCTCATACGTCTGAGGTCAAGAAAGCAGACCACAATTCCTTGATGAAAGCCCTTTCAGACTGATTTTTTTATTATGTGTAACGTTTTTGCCTAAAATCCCGACCGGAAGTGCCATCCCTTCCTTTCCAGATCTCCTCACAAGACTCTTTTCAAAAAGGCAGGCGGTAATACCTTGCGTTTTCGACCCAGTTTACGGGTTTGCAACTCGGTGAAGTGCAATAACACCCGCGGTAATAATGCCCGGGGGCGTTATTACCCAAAATAAAAGGAAAAAACACCCACGGGGTGCCGTGAGAGGGGGTTATTACTGCGGGTGTTATTACACTGCACCTTGCAACTCACCGGTTTTACTTAATATTTGTGATGTATTCCTCCGGAAAACATCAGTGGAAGCTTTTTAGCGGGTGAATTTGAAACTAATTTAAAATATCTTTGATTGGGAAGTTGTCAAAGTTTTCTCTCAATTTTATTGTTAAGGTGGGGTGACGGGACGGTCAATACTTTACTGAAAGAGACGGAACGTGGTGGTCGAATTTTGTTTGTAAATTTTTACAAAGACCGCCGAACTGCGCTTTCTTTGACCAGGCCTTAAAATCTTCTACTATATCAGTAGCATCGAAAGCAGTTACTGACTTTCCCTGAAGTGATACAGTCAAATCATATTTTTGTTATAATATTTACTAGATACGCCAACTCCAATAGCCAAACGCTCATTAGTTATTACACTACCTGTAGCCCAAAACAAAGGTGGCGTCAATTACAAAAGTACTGATTTCAGCCCTCATTTCGAAAGCAACGTGCTTTGCCGTGAGAACGCCAATACTTTTGATTTTTTTTTATTAAGTAAAATTGACTAGTGTAGTGGAATTTTGATATTTGTTCCGTTCTATTCACGGAGCCCTTGAATATCCTTGGCAGAGCACCAAGTGCTCCGCGGAGAACACTTTGGGAAACCTTTAAAGTATGCATACCCACTTAGATCATAAAAGAAAACGAACAAACATTCGAGTTTTGTAGTTTTGAAGACATAGAATCATCTAGTTTTCAGTCTTTGATTAAGAATTAATAAGAGCAACGAATTTCAGAAAATAAAATTATATTTAATCTTACAGTTTTGAGAAATTACACTTTCAACCTTTTTTTATGCTTTTTTATTGCAAATTTTGAGTTAAAAATTCGTTTTTTCAAAAACCATGTGTAGATTTCACTTGATTCAAAAACTAACTAATAGAACAGAGTATTGGTTTAAAGAAAGGTATAATATTTAATTGTAAGTATTACCATTATTTTCTAATATGTTTTTTTTTTTTATATTTTTAGTACTTGTTTTATAAAAGTGCCCCTCCCGCCCAAACGGAGCAAGAAAGAGCCCCCTCCCATAGAAAAAAATGCTTGTATTTAACTCTTCTACAAAAATCCGTTATCAATTTTCGGCGCCCAAGTTATCGCACTCTCCCCCTCTCACACATCCGAATTTTTTCCATTTGAGATTGGACAACATTGAACCAAATCGGGCATCAATAGCAAATCACCTTCACCCTTCTGTCATTTTTATACAATTGACTCATTATAATTATAAAATGCAAGAAAGCAACATTAACAATACTTCCCATACGATTTGTATTTGAAATTTTGCAAATATATATATTTTATTTAGGTATAGTAATTTATAATAATATAGTTAATTCAAACTTTTCAGTTTATAAAAATGGTGGAGGTCTTCGAAATCAATTGAGTCAAGTGAAACTTACAGCTAAGTTTCCTTAAAACTCCACTATTATTGCTAAGCCAACGATGACTAAAATAAAATTGAGTTTTTAACAGCAAACGGCTCTTATTTACTAAGCACGTTGAAATTTTCGTAGGTCTACCTTAGTTTTCAAAAAAAACGAAAAAAATTTACCATTCAAGACTTTGTTCCTTTTTTTCAATTTGAGAAAAAGGCAGCTTATTTCTATCTACTCGGCGTTTGTCTGAACCTATTTTCAGATTTAATTATCTCAATTTGCTTTAGAGTAGAAAGCATTGTATATTTATAGTGTCCATTTACCATTCAGTTATAAAAAGCACTTAAATGCAAACGAAAGCTTAGTGCATTTCAATGTTTCGTCTGATTGTTTATTCGTAGGTATTCATTGAAAGAGGAGATTGAATATGCTGACTAATTAATATGAGTTTGGCATTTAGTAGTGGAATGGTTCAAAGGACTTTAACCTCGAATATCGCATTCATCACACTTCTTAAATAACGGTTATATCTGCTTTAAAGCAGTCAAGGGCCTCTGCAAAATGTTCCACTTTCAGATCTGATGTTCGTTGACCTTGTTTCATTTGCTATTAGTACGAGAGCTAGCAACGTCAAAAAAGAAGTCATTTTAGTATGGCTGGTTTTTGTATATATGTTTGCTCAAACTCCTTAGATTACCGTAAGGGCAGTCTTGCTGGTAGGTGATGTTGCGTTGTCCGCCATTTTGAAAAAGTGTTTGGGAAAACACAAATGAATTTTTCTCAGCTCCTATTGGACTTAGAGTCAAAATTATTGTTTGATTTTGTAGGTTAAAGTATCTTTTATAATTCTTGCTCACAATTATTTGTGACATCTCTTTTCCATGAAAAGTTATTGTCGAAAAGTTGTCAAATTTTGTTTGTAAAAACGGTTTTCAGCGTTTATCTCGCCTCTTGTTCGTCTGAACGAAAAAATGATTGAATAGTTTTTTGAAGAGTACCTAATTTCTTTTATTTTTGTATATTTAGATTTTCTGTGAAACAAAAAATGTTCTAGATACAATGTTATAAAGTTGCCAACATACAGCAAATAATTCCTTAGGGAAGCTTACGATTCGTACGAAGCTGCAAAAAATAACGGATACTTGTAGAGGGACACAAGACAAGTATTTTATTACTTTAGAAGGGTGGTCAATTTCTTACCGTTTAGAGGGAATTGGCACTTAAAAAAAAGCACTTAAGATGCAAACAAAATTGTTAAAAAACAGGTAAAACTTACATAAATGTTTTATAGCTCGATTGAAAGCTAGAAGTCTGTGCGTCAAGTATATTTTTCAAACGAGTTTTATTTGCTGAAATTTTTGAAAAAAAATAACAAAAACAATTTTTTAATTAAACCGAAAGTGATTTTTCATAGATAAATATAGCTCAATTGGAAATTTTAATTAAAGAATAGAGATAGCTTTCAAATGAGCTATAAAACACTGTTCTAAGCTTTTCCGTTGTTTTTTAGAATTTTTGTTTGCAATTGAAGTGCTTTTATTATAAAAGTGCCCCTTCTCCCTAAACGGTAAGAGATTGACCCCCCTTCTAAAATAATAAAATACTTTCTTTGAAGCCCTCTACAAGTATCCGTTACCGCTGTATATTGGCAACTTTGTTACACTGTATCTTAGACATTTTTTGTTTCACAGAAAATCTGAATATACAAAAATGAAGGAAAACGCACAAGAGGCGAGATAAACGCTAAAAACCATATTTTACAAACGAAATTTGACAGTTTTTTGGCAAAAACTTTTCGTGGGAAAGAGATATCAAAAATAATTGTGGACAAAAATTTTAAAAGATACTTTAACCTATACAAAATCAAGCAACAAATTTTACTCTAAGTCCAACAGGAGCTGAGAAAATTGCATTTATGTTTTTCAAAACACTTTTTCAATATGGCGAACAACGCAACATCACCTACCAGCCAGACTGCCCTTACGCAAATCTTAAGAGTTAGAGGAAACATATATGTATAAAAAAGCCAGACATACTAAAATGACTTCTCGAAAACGTTGCTAGCTCTTAGACTATATAGGCTTTTTGTTACTTCGTAACTAAATAACATTACGTGGCCGGGCTTCGGCACGACACAAAACCTGTAGGACCCCTTTGTTTTTACTTATATATCAAATATCATCGGAATGACACTTAAATATTGAAAGTTAAAAATGGCGTGGAATCTTCTGAATGATGGTTTCGAACAAAGAATTAAAAATGTTATGTAATTTTTTTGTAGCTTTTATTTTTATATGAATAATTATGAAAGGAGACGGCCAAAAAAAACACAACGTTCACAGAAAAAACTCATTTATGCTGTTTTTGAAGGCTGTATAAGTACATCAAAAATCGTTAGATCGAAAAACCATCAGAGATAATTTATTAGAGATTAAAAGTTCAAATTGACATTAATGCACAATCAGTGCAATGTTCAAAACGGTATTTATGAATAGTTTGTGGGAGATAATGGTTAAGAAAGTTGGGTATTTATTGTTTAATATAAACAAAAAACTAAACAATGAAATAACTCCATTTCAAAAACTATTATAATTATAGCAAAAATCTACGATTTCAAGTTATATCTAGGTACTTGTATTATTAGCTGTGAAGTAGGAACAAATAATTTTAGGCCTAGTAGGTTATTTTTTTATTATTATGTTTTGTGTTATTTATTGAATTTTTCGTTTTTGTTTCTTTTTATTTTGACCATTCTTTTTTTGAAAAACTACCATTTTTTTATTTCAATGACTAAAAATGACCATTGTCCAAAAACAGAAAAATCGTTGATATCTCACACACAACTTCTTTTATACCATTTTATTAGCTATCTTTTATACAAAAAAAAAACATGAAGGGGATTTTCATATACCTAATCGTATTTGGTGCCTCATAGCTCCTATAATGGATCGATTGCGGGGTTGCCCTTTTGCTGACGTCAATTGCTTATTATACGGTACCAATTGGCTAATATTTCGTTCTTGTCAATTTTGGGTTCTTTGTCCATACATTTTTGGCCATCTCCTTTGTTACAAAACTTAAACCAACACAACATTTGTTTTGCATTTATAACAAATTTAGTGATTGTGAATTCTTAGAAGAAGAATACAGATGCATCTACAGACAGATCTACAAACATCATGTCTTTCTAATAAAGTCTCGAAATTCCAAAAACTGGTTTATTTAAAAACGTTCGTAGAAATACATTATTCATACAGCCACCTAGAGGGCGTCTTAATATTTTGAAAATCGGCTGAGCTACTGCACAAAAATCGAAATCAAAAGCAGCGATGTTTCTAACTTATAGGGTTTTCACACCAAACCCCAAAACAGGTTTTTGGCGAAAACTTTTCAAAAACGCGAAAGCCATTCACACTGAACATTACGCGTTTTCGTTTGACATTCCAGTTTTTTTTACACAAACCACGCAATTTTTTTTATGTTCTTCGATTTTTTTGAAATAAACACCGTAATTTATTTTATAAACAGGATCCATATGAACAATTTTACTTGCCACAAACAATTATTTATCAATTTTAAATAAAATTATTTATTCTGAAATTCGAATTTTATATTTGATATGACAGAATTCCGTCAGCTGTTTTCAATTTCTTTGGAAAGCATCCCATCAGTTCCTTTTTTGACACTTCAATAGGTGCTGAATTTATTTAAAGGTATGTTTGTTTTGTTCATCTCTGAATTCCAACATGTTTTCGACTGGTTTTATATAAAACTTGTGTCTTACGAAAACCTGAAGCTACAAAAAATTTTAGGATAAAACTTGTGTTTTCGATTAGGTTTTTCTCCAAAACCTATATTTTCGCGAAAACCGCGTTTTGGGTTCGGTGTGAAAAGGCTATTAGCGGAATTGTTTTTGAATCAAACTTGCAAATTATTTCTTGACCAGGAATATGTGCACACAAAAATACAGCTTACCTTAAATTCATTTGAATAATTTTCAAAAAATAAAAAAGGGCAGTATTCCTTCCAAACTTCCTGTTCCTCCATACATATAAAGCAATTTCTAAATATTAAAAAGCGTTATTTTTTTTTTACTGTCTAACTTTAAATCATGGTAAAATAAACTCTATTGCTTTGATTTTCCCTTGAAAACCGTAATTTAGCAGAATACAGAAGTTTGATATTTGCAAGCAGAATTAAAGCCCCTCAAAAATGTATCTGATACCCCCTGACAACGCTATATATCTCTATCTCTAGTTATAATTCATTGGTAGCACAAGCTCATTTAAGTACTTGTTGATCCATTCAAAACATTAATTCAATACTTCTTAATATTGGCACAAAGTACCAGCAACTGGGCTCGTATAAAAGTTTAATATTTATTTAAATACAAACAAGTAACTTTCGTATTAATACAATGTATTATGCATGATTCTTAGTAAAAATGAATGTAAGAAAAAACAATAAATAAAAAATTTTAAATCAACTCTGTCTTCCTTCTTTTTTCTTTATTGATGAATATTGGTTGGAATATATGTACATTAGGGTGGTCGTTAAAGAAAGGTCATTCCGGATTGGCCCAAATCGGCTGTAAATGAAGAAAAAAAAATTACCTAATTTTTTTAGATTTTTATTTTCATCCCCTATAGTCGCTGTAGGGGAAATTAAATTTTACCTTTTTTTTGCAAGCTAAAAAATTCGCGTAAGATCTGCCGAAAAAATTCACAGCATGTACGTGAGAACTAGACAAGAAAAAAAATCCTACTGGAGAGGGGTAATATCTCCCCCCGTTTGGACGGGAGGGGCAATTTAATAAAAAATTTGCATAAAATAGAAAAAAGTTAATTAAAAAAAACGGCAATACTTACAGTAATGTTTTGTAGTTTTTTGGAAAGCCAGAAGTCCATTTTAACGGCTTGTTTTTAAAATAAGTTTTTTGATAAACAGTTTTGGCAAAAAATTGTTTCAAAATCAACAATTTGAAGAAAAAATATTATTTTATTTTTAAATTATAGTTTTGAAAACAGATTTTGCTTAAATTGTTTATTCAAAGAACTTTATTTAATAATCAATTATTCAAATGGACTTCTGTCTTTCCAAAAAGCTACAAAACATTACTGCAAATTTTGCCATTGTTTTTTAATTAATTTTTTTTTATTTTATGCAATCATTTTATTAAATTGCCCCTCCCGTCCAAGCGGAGGGAGATATTACCACCTTCCGATAGATTATACGCGAATTTACAAAAAAAAGGGGAATTTTAATTAACCCCTACAGTGACTATAGGGGATGAAAATAAAGATCTGAACAAATTAAGGATTTTTTTTTCTTCTGATTTAGGTCCTTCAAAATATTAAAACTCAAAAGAACCCATTATAACGACCACCCTAATGTACATATGTATGTACTTAGAATCCGGAAGAAGTTTTATGACAGAAACACTTTTTAAGAGAAATTGCTACGCATTAATTCTATAAGATAAGTATTGATCAATATTTGCCAATTGATGTTTTTTTTTATTTATGTTCTTTTGTTAAAATTTTAAACTTGATATTAATTTATTTGCATATTTTTCAGAGGAAAATGTGTTTTTTTAATGGAAGCCTATGTAGCTAGTATAAGAAAAAAAAATTTACATACGATTTTTTTCGATTGATGATATTTAAAAGGTAAAAGTATATGTCACACATATTTGCTCTTAAAATCAAGCCCTTTTGAGCCATATATGTACATAATAATTTGTAAAAAAAAGGTTTTTGCTTGTGAACTATTCATATTGCATACTGACGAGAGTAAAACAAATACAATGGATATGAGTCTGTGAAAATGTATGATTATAAATTTATTTATTAACAATGCAATAGCCGCGTTTTATGAGTGATACGCATAACCCAATTGGTTCACCTCGTGAAAATAAAACGATGCGGGTTAGTGCAAAAACAGTGCTGTATGTATATCATTCCCTTTTTTTTCTTATGTGCGTATTTGTTTTTTCATTAAATGCCTGTCTCTTTTCCTCTCTATTTCTAACACTACTGACAAATTTCTGACATCATTCACAATGGTAAATAGCTCCCTGCCGGTCAGAGTTAAAACCTGCATCTGGGTTATTGAAATTAACCTCGATAGAAACCTGGATCCCATCATGTTGTTTTTTAATACATGTTAAAAGATAACCTCAACCCAGACCCGGAGATAATAAAACGCAGTTATTCTTTTACACTAATCTGCAAACAAGGAAATAAAAGTTTCAAAAAAGGTTAAAACGCTGAGTTTTGTTCGAACCATTCAGATATTCTTTCCCAGCCCAAAATATCAATTTCCCTTTTTCTGCTCTCATTTATAATTTTTTTTGAATACAAACGAATTAGAATTTCCCGAAAAAATTATAACCATAATAATTATTAAACCATCTTAATGGGGAAGAAAAATAGAATTAAACTATTCCAACAATATAACTACAATGTTTTCATAGAAGCTTTTTATAACACCGCTTATTCCATTAAAATAAATTGAGAGCCATGAATGGACTATACATTAAAGTTATTTCTTCTTTAATTAATAATGTAAGTACATATTATTTTGGTTAAAATGGCGTGTATAAGTATTCATCACAAATACTAACAAACAAAATTTCAATGCATTTATTAAAAGCTTACAAATATTGCTTCACCACATACAATTAGATGCTTGATTTCTATAATTGATTACAAATTAGGGATGAGTGCATTTTCATGTTCAATGCTAAATTGGTAATAAATATCTGTGAATGAAAATGTGAATTTATTTGTAAAGTGAATAATAATTTGCTTCTTGTAGTAATTATTTATGATAAAGGGAAAGTGCACTCCTTATAAATGTGCTGTTGATTTGTATAAATGATTTGAGTTGAATTGAAGCGGGTGGTATTGGGACGATGTAATTGTGTTCAATGGCTGATATGGTGGTCGAACCCCACTATCTTAGTCCAGTCATGTTAGATAAGCCATAAAATGCTAGTCGATATGTGCACCACTAACAATTTCACAGGGAGTCAAAGCCCCCTGAAAACATTTTTTATTATTACATATCTGCCCAAAACCGAGTTCACATTGGACTGAAAAACTGGATGTTGAGTTTTTGAGTTTTCGGTATTCATATGAAATAAGATGTGAATACTGAAACGTCAAAGAATCCCATTTTTTAGTCCAATGTGAATTGAAGCAACCAAAATAGTACAGATAATTCTGCTTCAAAATGAGAAACAAATGGTAACGGGTGTTTTTTTTTTTAGAAGTATAGTATAACAGGCGGCCATTTTGTCAGCTGTCAAGTGATTTATTTTTAGTTTGATTTGGCATTTCAACAGACTGACGACTGAACAAGGCGTCCAAATTTTGCAAAGGAGATGGTCAAAAATTTATGGACAAAAACCCAGAACTGACAGAAATGTTAACTATTGGATAACCTTATCATAAGCAATTACCATCACCAAAGTGGCAACCCCGTAATCCAAATACATAGTATAGGAGCTATGAGCCAACAAAGGTGAGTAGCTACATACTTAAATCCCAGTCAGGTTGTTTTTCTTTTTATAAAAGATATGTAGATGTTAAAATTGAATAAAGAAGTTTTGTGTGAGATACCAACTATTTGTTTGCTTTATTTGAAAGGCCAGCAATATGCCACTGAACCACAATTCATTTAGGTACTGTTAAAATCTACCGCTACCGCTCTTACCAAATAATATTGATGGTTCGTATTCAGATTGTCCCGGACGTGAGTGAAAGTATTTCAGAGTGTGGTTCTTGGGGTTATTCTAAGAAAAAAATTTTATAGGGGGAAAGTTGTATCTCCCCTCCCTGAGGCAGGCGGGGGCTGTTTCTGAAACATTGACTTTAAATGCAACAAAAAAACATTAAAAATCTACGAAAACACATCTAATAATGTGTTATAATTTTTTTGAAAGCTAAAACTTCTTGCATTTGGTTTTTAAATCAAGTTGTTTCAGCGAATAGTTTTAGAGAAACTAAATTTCAAAGTCAAAATTAAAAAAAAAAATTGTGACTTTTTTTTTGTTAAGTTGATATTTTTCAAAATTTTACGTTATTAAGTGCTTTTTTTTATGTTCAATATTCAATACCCTCATTGTTTTTTAGACCATTACCGAAATCCAAATGCAAAAATCTTTCTTAATGTTTGAGAAATTTAGAAAAAACAAAAGGTACTTTTCCCAAATAAGCCCGAAAAAATGAATTTATTCATGAATTATCCATAATTTTACCATTTTTCGGGCTATATTGTTAAAAGTACCAAGTAATGTAAAAGACACTGTCGCTGCTGACACTGCGTTGGTGTCATTTTGCTCAGAAAAACAGTGAAAGAGGCGAAACCGGAGTTCTTACCTAATAGGCGTGTTTTTTTCACAAGCAAGGAATTGAACTAAGAAAAAGACATCGGGCTTAGTGACTCCATCACAGAAAAAAGAATGATATTTCCTTACAAACTACCCAGCAAACATTTTTGTGAACGTTCATTGAACATTCAGTCAAAATGAAGAATATATATTCGAGAAATACTCGCTTCAGTGAATCAAATGTGAATATACTCAAATATCCCATCACTTTTACCTCATACGCGGGGAAGGGGATTTGCTTTGATGTTTTTCATAATAAAAAAATATCGAGATTCTTATTTCCTTCACATAATATGAATAAAAGTGAACGCGCACAAGCGATCCTCAAAAGAGGTATACCTTGGGTGCGTCCATTTTTATTCACATAAACTGAATGTCCCTTTCATTTTGTTTTGAAAAGCCATAACGGGACCTAGTTGCACCAAAACTGAAACAAAAGTTATACAAAGAGGAAATTCGTCACTTTGATTCAATTTTGCGTATTGTTATTTTACGGACGGAACTATATCCATTGTGGCAGTGAAAAAAAATAAAAAAAAGATAAATTGAATAAATTAACAAATAAACATATAAAGTGATAAAAATAAAGTGACATCTCATTTGTTGTAACAACATTGAATTGAAGTTAAAATAAAATAATATACTTTAGCAAAATTTATCATAAGTTTCATTCGATAAATCTAGGGAAAATCAAACTGTTTATGCAGATAATTTTACCATTTTAAAATAGCATTTTGTATAACCACACTGAAATAATATTTACATTCAGTTCTATGGTATACATACATTCGGATTATTAAAGAATCATTATAATGAATTAAATATAATTCAATTTATATGCACTAAACTGAATGAGGAAACCCCAATTTATGTTCATATTAATGAATCAAATCTGTCTCATTTTAATGATTCAAAAAAGATTCATGAATTGTTCAGTGAAATGAATATATAAGCGTCCTATTTACATTCACTAAAGTGAAGAATTACTCTATTATTAATGAAACATAAAAACGATTCGAATTCGAAGTAATGCTACCCAGTAAATTTGATCCAAACCGGTTTATAAATGAGTTCATAAATGAGGTTTTCTTTCACTTCTGTGAATTATTTATAAATCATTTCTGAAGGGAAATGTTTGCTGGGTATCAATTCGTCCCAGATATACTCTGACCATATGCCACTCGAGCTTGTATTAGAACAGGAACACATCAATGAACAAGCTGCAGAGCTGAACCTCCTACCAAAACTAATTTGGAAAGATCAGTTTGAGGTTACTTACAAACAAAAGCTCAATGAAGCCATTATTGCATATCAAGACCAAGAAGAATGTACAGCTGAAAATATAATCGATGCCATAAAATCGGTAGCAGGAGCTCAGCGGTGTACTACAAAAATAGAAGGAAAGAAAAAATGGTATGATGAGGCGTGTGAAAGAGCAAGGCGAAATTCTTTCTCTTGGTTAAAAAAACTGAGAACGAACTCAGCGCATTGTATAAAAGAAACATATCTTCGACTAAACAAAGTGTACAAAGATCTTTGCAAAGAAAAAAGAAAGAAGTATTATGAATCGATTGGAACAAAGCTCAAGGAAGTAAAAACATCTAAGGAATGGTGGAGCTTAGCAAGAGAGTTGAAAACGATTAAATTCGTGAGAGGAAATTGTCTAGCCAGCTCCGATTTTAAAACGAACTTCCTTGATCTGCTCAACCCTCACATGCCACCGGTGCAACTCGAAATCGTGCCCCAGAGCATATCAGTTCTTATCCTTGACAGGTCCATCTCAGCCTCGGAAGTATGGGAGTTCCTAAATAAGACAAAAGCAAACAAAGCACCAGGACAGGACAGAGTTCCGTACGAATTCCTTGCAAAAGCACCTCAATCGGCAATAAACATAATTGCGAAACTTTTCAATAAAATGCTCGATTCTGGCAAGGTGGAACCCAATTTCAAATAAAACGATTATTTTCCCTATATTCAAAAAAGGTGATCAAAACTTGGTACAGAACTACAGAGGGATTTCCTTTATGGACACCATAGCAAAGACTTTTGCAGGAGTTCTATTAACAAGACTGCAACAATGGGAAAAGGAGTACAGTATTCTAAATTAACTCCAAGCTGGATTCCGAGAAGGTTACAGCACTGCGGACAACCCGTTTAACCTCTTCAATATTATAAAATTGGAAATGAATGAGAACAAGAAAGTCTACAGCTTTTTCATTGATTTCAAAGCGGCTTTCGATAATATTGACCGAAGAGCCAAACTGCAAAATCTAGGAATTTCTGAAAAACTTATCCGGATTATAGGAGATCTCTATGATAAAACCGAAGCAGCAGTATGGGATGGTGAAAAATTATCGGACTGGTTTGAAACAACAATGGGTGTAAAACAAGGCTGCTTACTTAGCCCATTATTCTTTGCTCTCTACATAAACGACATTCACGAGTTCATTGGAGGTGGTATTTCACTGAATGGAAGGCAGATTCGACTGCTTATGTATGCAGATGACATTGTGCTGATAGCTGACAAGCCAAATGTCCTCCAGGCCATGATCAACAGGATTTCAGAGTACTGCCAACGCTGGAACCTTATTATAAACTTGGATAAATCCAAAGTAATGGTGTTCAGGAAAAGAGGGGGACGGTTAAGTCAACAAGAAAACTGGAAACTTAATGGCGAACGTATAGAAGTTGTACAGAAATACAAGTACTTAGGAGTATGGCTAACTCCTTCATTAAGCCTAACAGAACACTTCAAGGAGCGCTCAAAACAAGCCAGAGCTTAAATTTCACGTGGAATGAGTTTATCTCCAATAAAGAAGTCAAATTATCATCTAAAATCGATATTTTCAACGCGGTCGCCATATCTATTCTTGGATATGGAGCCCAAGTCTGGGGAGATGCACAACACGATGAGGTAGAAAAGCTACAGCGGTACTTCTTCAAAAAAGTTCTGCGCTTACCAAGAACAACTCCGAATTATGTTCTTAATCTTGAATGCCAAATGAAACCGGTTTTCGAATACACAATGAGATGCCACATGAATTATGTAGCAAGAGCTCTCACCTCCTATGGAAATAATAGGCTGCCAAATTTTCTAGCCAAACTTATAATTGAAAAGAAAATATTTTGGTTTAGGAGCTGGGAAAATTGCCTCAATCACGAAGACATTCTGCAACTGGGTGAAATCGTGGCAAACAAAAATCTGTTTAAACTGGTTGTTGAAGGTGTAGCAAACAAAATTGTTGAAAAAGAGAACCAAGAGTCACTGCAAAGAGCACAACAAACGAGGACACATAGTTTATATCACTTGCTTGATTTTTCCGCTGGGAAAACCTACGTCTCGGACGACTGGGATATCTCCAAAATCCGTTGGATATTAAAGGCGAGATCAGGACTTATAATCCTCAACGCGACACGAAGGACATCGAGTCAAAATCCAAACTGCACTCTCTGCAACATGAATGAGGAAGAGACGCTTGTGCATTTTCTGGGAACCTGTCCAATTCTAAGAAGCATACGCCGCGGGATATTTGGAAGTCCCTCACTTGATCTGCCCACGATAACTGATTACTTGAACGGAGTAAATGACTGGAATCTTCTTGTCAAATATCTTAGAATAGGACTGAATTATCGACAAGAACTTATTATTGAATTTATTAGCTAGAAGTTTTTTTATTTTGATTTACATAAAACACAGTATTAATATATTACCTATGTAATTTTTCTTAGCCTCAGGGTAGTACTATAAAAAGCTAATTTGATCGCGACAGACGACGAAAGTCATTGTTGAAATTTTGTTTAAAGAATTAAAAAATCATTTTGTGTTGCCTTACTTAGATTGAAGTATAATTTGGTTAAAGAAAATTTATCAATCAATTGTAAAAATGAACTATTGGATTAATTTGAAATAAACATTCTTACTTACTTACTTACTATCAATTCGTCCCTGTAGCAAGTTTTTTTCTCGGCTTAAGTTATGTCCCAAGAATTCGCTTTCTTTGGGCTAAGCTTATCCCGAAGAGACTTAGTTGTTGTTGCATTTAACTTGTAAACTGTTTAGCCCTGAAATCTTTTCTTTTTAACCAAATTCCTCTGGGTTTGCAAAAAAATAATGCCTTATATACCATATACATACATATCGCACTAAACAAAAAACCTAGTTTTCGAAGTTTTGGACTTACTTCAATGGTCGATAGCACTTTGAAAAAAGATTCAAATGTAATTTAAGCTGAACTCTTTCTATCTTTTGTAATTTCATTTCTTTCGTAACTTATAAATAAAACGCACCATTCACTTTGCTAGTCAGGAATCAACTCACTTCTTTTCGTTTATTGATCGTATATATTCCTACCTATCCGACAGCCAGCTTCCCCTCTTACATATTCCAGGTTACTTATTGTTTGTTTTCTCTTTTTTACTGCCACAACTCGGCTATCCTGACATTGTAATCGTCCCGATTTACGCCTAGTTAATAATTTATTATTCATCCAAGGTCTTATTTCATTCTTAATCTCTGGCACTTCGGGTCGAGAACAGTACAAATAATGTTCGTGAATAATTCTAAAGAATTTTTCTTTTGTTTTACATGATAATTCATTATTTTTCAAAATGATATCTTCTTCATTAAGTGTTGGACCAAGTTTTCCAAAATAATTATTGTGTAAATTTTGTAAATCGTCAACTATTATATTTAAAAATCTTTTACATTCATTTTCATACATATCATTTGTCTTTTCATTAGTACTTTCTACTATCTTTTGTAATTTTAATTAAGCTTTCTTTAAGAAATCCCGCCCTAAAATATCAGGATATTGCATTGTCTCATCTGACACTACTATCATTTCCATAGGTATACTTTCATTTTCAAATAAAATATTCAAATTTATCTGTCCCCTTATGGACAAAGGACTTTTATTTATTCCGCAATATGAACCAAAGTGTGATATATTTTTTAAATTAAGTTCATTTTTTTCCATAAACATTCTTAATTTCACCAGGCTGACTGGACTGCCGGTGTCTAATAGTGAGTCTAATGATAAATTTATACAATTAATATAATCAGATAATATTAAGATTAAATTTCTTACGCAATCTTCCTCGGAATCGGAGTCAATATATCCGATTGCTGGCACCTTCTTTCTCTTTGGGCATTGAGCCGCCAAATGCCCCATCTCAGCACAAACGTAGCACGCACTTGGCTTCCTTTTTTTCTTTCTGCATTCGGTCGCCATATGACCCATTGAGTTGCAGTTGAAACAGCGAACTTGCTTCTCGATGACACCAGATGCCTGTCATGATGTTGTTGCTGTCGGCATCATTTTCGGCTTGGCTGGACATTTAATTGATTTGAAGGCTTCCAGAAACTGCGTCTTTTTGGTGAAGCATTGCAACCTGGCGCTTGATGCCAGCCTCTCGTCCGGTATTCCTTCGATGATATGCTCTATCATTTCGTCTTCCTCTATTTGAAGTCGGCTGCCAAGGATTATTTTTTCTTGAAAGTAACCCTGAAAGGTTTCGCCCTGCAGCCACTTCCTCAGCTCAAACACTCGTTTCCGTTGCAACTTAGATGAGTGATCGTCAAAAATCTGTCTCATCTCTAACATTAGTTCAATAAAAGCCACAGTAGTTGTCACATCTCTTCTTGAGTGAAACCATTTGAGTGCCTTGTCCTTAAGTTTAAGAGACACTAGCACTCTCATGTCACTGTCATTCAATTTATAAACAGCGCGAACATTCTCCAACTGCTTCTCAAAATGCTCAAACGAATCGCCAGTGCCTTTAAAGTCGACAACGAGCTCTTTAATTTGACCTACATTTTTCGTTTCTTTGTGTTCATTCATTTTTTTCAGCCACTCATTTTCTTTCTTTAGCAATTCATTTTCCTGTTCTTTTAGCTTCATTTCTCTCTTCATTTGTTCGATCTCTTTTGCTAATCTTTTGTTGTCGTATACGTTCTTTTGTCTTTCATTTGTATTCTTACTGTTGGTTGGCTCTCTTTCATTTGTGTTCTCCTGTTCATTATTATCGTCGTCTTCATCATCGGTATCGTTGTTGTCTGCTACTCCATCGTTGTCTTCCCCGTCATCATCGTTTGTGTTGGTAAGCGACTCAGAGTCACCGCGCATATGCGCTGGAACTTCCATGAGTCTCAATATTAGCTCCGCCTTGTTTCCATTGGTTTTCAACCCCAATGCATTCAACCACGATCCACGATTTTAACTGTGGAACGGTGTATTTCTTGAAGCTATCAACATCTGCCATCTGTCTATGTCTTGTCTGTGTTGTTTTTTTTCGTAAGCTATTTCTTTGTCTCTTTTAGGGCGAGACTCGAGCCTCGAATTTATTTAAATAAACTGCGTACGCTGACGCCAACGGTCGTTTGGGTTTTTCCGTTGTATGTATTTTTTTTGTGTGGATTTTACCAGCTTACTCGCAAAGGCTAGACAGAATATTGAATTTTATGTGTGTTTACGGGTACGATGCGACACAACCAAGGACACGTAGCTACAGATATAAATACACTCGCGATGGGTTCTTTTTTTTCGTACAATTAGATTCTTCTTTCTTTTTTTTTTTTAACTTTCGCTTTGTCTATTCTTTCGCTTTCTAGTTATTATTTTATATTTTTTTACCGGTGGGTGAAATCGCACTTCTGAATTTTAAGTTGAACCTTTCTATCTTTTGTAATTTCATTTCTTTTGTAACTTATAAATAAAACGCACCATTCACTTTGCTAGTCAGGAATCAACTCACTTCTTTTCGTTTATTGATCGTATATATTCCTACCTATCCGACAGCCAGCTTCCCCTCTTACATATTCCAGGTTACTTATTGTTTGTTTTCTCTTTTTTACTGCCACAGTAATGTTACTTTATCAAATAATAGTTTCACTATCATTTAATAAATTGGAATTTTAAGATGACAAAAAAAATATGGGTAGTTAAGAAATAAAGCGCCTTTTGAAAAAGTTCGGTATAATGCCAGTTTTTTTTTTTATTGCACTGTCGTATTTTCTAATTTTAATATTATAACAATACTTATCAAAAAATGATTGTTATGGATTTATTTATTCTTCGATTAAGAAAGAAAAGTATTGAAAGTATTACCGATTGAGTGATTTTGTTGAAACTAGAGGTGGTAATAGAACAAGGATCTTCGCAAAAGATGCATGGTATATATCTAATCCTAGATGTTGCTCAAACTCAAAAAAAGAAGTTTAGATTTACAGAATTTTGAAATACAGAACTTAAGGATACAGAATTTTGCAGTCCGAATTTTTATACATTCAGAATTATGATTCCAACCCCCATAAATTATGCTTTGACAACCTCACCACTTAGATAGTACTTCGTGGCATAATTGTTAGTGCGTTGGACTGTCATGCCCAAGGGTTTGGGTTCAATTCCCAGCCACAGCCACCTAAAAACAGAAATATTTTTATAACTCACTCCCAAAAAAAAAAACGATTTTTTCACGAAATCAGTCAGAATAGAAAAAGCGCATTCATTTTTTCTATACAAATTGACCGTTTAAAAGTTACATATTAAAAAACCATATTTTTTTTTACATTTGACTTGAACAGCTTTTGATACATACAGGATTTAATAATGAACTTTTTGGTAAGTGTTCCTTATGCCAAAATAAAGATTATTGCATTTAAAAACCTTCATTTTGATTTATTCCACAATGGAAGTACATTTTTCCTGGGTCACTATGGCGTATGTGAATTACTTTTGTTCCTTTTGTTCCTTTTTTAATTTTATTTTTTATTTAAAACTCAGATAGAATTTTCGGTTTCCACGTTTCTCAATTTCCAATTTCTTAACCCTATTTTGTAATAAAAAAATGCATCGTTTTCTGTGTTCTTCAGAGATTCAAGAGGCCTGACTGGATGGCTTTCTGCTTTTCAACACCATACACAAATCTAAGTTTGATTTTGTATTAACAACTTTAAAGAACTAAATTATGAAGATTAAAAACAATATAACAAAGGAAGTAGTCATTTACCGTGTTACGACTCGACTAAAAAAATATATAAAAAAGTACGTATACGCCTTGGTGACCAATTAAGTTCTCTGAATCTAAACTACCACAATCCTGAAGTAGTTAAATTACCTCCAAACCAAATAAAAGAATAATAAATATGCTAAAATAATGAAGCACCCTGTCACGCAAATGGAATTCGAAATTCTTGTTTAGAATTGCCAAGTTTCGGTTTCGTTCGATTTATTCGAGCAGGAAGCAGGGGTGACAGCTTATTTGTCTTCGCAAAGCCTAGGCTTGCCACCAAGTGGGCTGAATCGGTCTTTTCCCTTCTGACCACCAACTCGAGAAGACCTCTCCTCTGAAAGGGGATTTTTTTTTCTAAGAGGCAAGTAGAGAGAAAATTGAGTAAGTTTATTAATAACTTTTAGTAGTAGTTTTATTCCGTGGTACTAATTATTTGTAACTTCTCCTTGCAATCCAAAACTTTCCCATACATAGGGCATCCATTAAGAGAGGAAAAAAACCAACTGGGTCACCCCGAGGAAATTTAGGACGATCAAACATATTTATATTTATATGTAATAATTAGAGAAATTGCCAATAAGAACAGGTAAATTTCTTTACATACTTGAAATCCTCAAATTTCAACCAGGCGTAATTAAATAGGTTTTCCTGTTACCGCTACAGGAAGAAATCATCCATTTTGACTTTTCACCTACGTTCACGAGGGTAGACGTCTCCCTTTTTTTCTCAAAAAAATTAGCAAAAAAAAAAGAAGGAAAATAAGTGCTCAGAGGAGGGGCAGAAAATTTCATCTCCTAGGACGTTCTCTACCTTCCCCGGAGACGGGATTAGAAACCACATCAAAACTCTAGCGGAAAAACTAGCGGAACCATTCCAAAGGTTTAAGAGAGCCTTCCATTAAATCGTGGAAAAAAAACAGATTACTGCTCAAGTCTACTTGAGCACGGAAGTCGGATCGGTTCGATTAGCCACTGCCTAGATCGCCTAGTGACCTGCTTAGGGCAGAAAAATAGTGTACTAGTGGGGAGAAGGGGGTAGACCATCTCGGAAAATGTGGCATCGGAACGTGTGCAAGGGGGGGATAACTAATACAAAAAGTGAAGAAAAAGAAAAAAGAGTATAGAAAAGTAAATTATATATAGAGAAAAGGAACAGAAAATTAGAATTGATTAAAAAGTTAAAACAAGTTAAAAAGAAAAAAAAAGAAGAATAAAGTGCAAGGTAAATTTGGTAAAATAAGAAAGAAAAAAAGGGATATAAGAGCCCAATTAAAATTGTTAGAAGTGAATGTGTGATAATTTGGCTGCGGCTTATCTACGTCAACAAGGAGAATCTTTATATCACCTCGTTGGATTTTGTGCACAAACTCAAAATAAGCGGTAAGTCTTCCAATATAATTCATAACAGTGGTATTCTCTCATAACAGGCCAAACTATTGCTACTATAGCTTTGCTCTTTTTACGCGTTGATAAATTGATACAAAAAATGAGAAAAGAAAAAAAACAGAATTGAATTTAACAAAGTAAACAAACATAATATTAGTAACCATCAGAACGATCATTATATGAGAGTACCTAAATTAATTTGCTAATGGATTTATTATTAATTATATATTCTAATTTTGTTTAATAAATAGTATGTAAGAATTAATATTAGCCCAGGAAAATTAGACAAAAAAATGGCAAAACTTCGAAAAAATTTCGACAATGCAGATTTTTGGTGGCCATTCCCTTTCCCCTACCACCCAAAAAACTTGATTTTACAAAAAAAAATTTGCCCAGCGATAAGCAAAAATTTTTATAAATTTTTTGGACTAAGCTCACTGCACCATGAAGTTCTTGAACGTTTTTCTCTGAAATTATTGGTTCTACGAAAAAAAGTATGTTAATATTTTTTGTGTAGAATAACATCAGCTTTAATTTTTACATTCACATTTGTTCTATAAGACCGATAGTTTAGGAGCAATTTCCAAAAAACCAAACTTCAACCCCTTTCACCCCCCCCCCCTAAAAATTTAGCCCCGGGCCAAATTAAGGGTACTTTTCAGGAAATGCTTAAGACGTCATAATAAGCCACTCCACAAAAATTTTTTCGAAGTGAAAATCTAATTTTCCTGGGCTATATGGAATTTGCGTTAGATTTTCTTATAACTCGCGTTCACTTTTGTAGAAAACAATCTAAGAGAACTTCTGAATACATTTTAATATTGTGCTTAGTCAAACGCCTATAACGCCTTTTCCACAACTTGATCTTTTTCCTCCTTGGGTCCAACTATAGAAGTTGTTCTAGTTTATAATTTGTGCGAGTACATAAATAGAATAGAAGGTAGTTGGAGATAAAAGTGAACAGTACTTTTGATATTAGCACACTATTTACAATGGAATCTGGAATCAAACTATTCGCTAGTCATAGCTATTTTTCCAACAATCTCCATTGAAAAGCTTTACTTTTAAAGTATATTTTTGAAACGTTTAAAAAGCAAAGTCAGTTATTTATTTTAATGTAAAAATAAAGTTTATGACTGAACTATTTTTACAATAAAAAAAAAACAAAAATAAATCATTTTGGCTTAACGTTCCACATAAAATGACTTTTATCATTTCAATAACTATACTTCCTAACTTTAATCATCATTAAAATATTAAAAGTCGTTTTATGAAGATGGTTTGACCGAAATGAAATAAGTTTGTTAGCTTAATATACCTACCTAATTATTAAGTCGTAAAATCATAGGCTTTCAATTTGTACGAGTATTTTAGTATGAATATAATCACTGTTTGCTTTTTTAACGTCTCAAAATATACTAATAAGACTTTCAATTATGAGCTTCAAACCTTTTTTGAAAAGCCTTTCAACTTGGTGATACAAATGACAAATGATGCACATCATCTTGTAATTCTTATACTGTTTCAAAGTAAAATGTTGCGGGTTTTTAAGATATTGGGGGACTTTTTCATCACGATTCCCATCTGTCCAAAAATAATGGTGTCATGAGTTGGGGAACGTGAACGAAGATTGGTGGATGTCAAAGAAGAAAAAATTAGGTAATTTAATACTTGCGTAGGCATTTGCATCGAAGGACACAGACAGTAGAAATTTGATTAAAGTATATTTCCTTTTTTTATGACCTTTTGATTTATTTATAGTAAAGAGATTCCTTTAATTTTGTTAAAGAACAGTTTCATTGAATTATTCAGATATGTACAAGTACAATGTATATCAAAGTTCTGAAAGCGATCCATAAATCTCGTGAATCAAAGAGTAGAATTTTTATAAACTCACTTCTCACACCTCAATGCTAATTTATTGGAAAAAATATGAACAATCGCATGTGGAACATGCATGTGGGATCAAGGTCAAAATCTAAACAAATAGATTCTCTTGAGAATTTTAAAAACAAACGTAAGCAAAGCTTTTACTTCGAAAGATAAATATTTTTAAAAATAATTTGGGTAAATTGAATGAAACATTCCTGTGATAAGAAAAGTTCAATTGCATTGTATATAAGTTCATAAATTTGAAAAAGTACAAAAGAAAGTACTTTTCTGTTTATATATATTTGAAATGAGAACTGAAATCTTTTGAAAAATATAGCTTGAATTTTCTAAGCAAAATTTCTAGCTTTACCATGGCTTCATTTCAAGTGAAACATACTGTATGAAACTATGTATTTACCAGGTTAACGTATAGTATTTGTCTTTAAAATTTAGAAATTGCGTCATCAAAAACGAATAAGCGTGCAAGAAAAAGCAATCGAACATTCTTATTTTTGGAGATCAATAGAAAGCCAAACGAACAAAAAATGCGATAGTTCGAAATGCGGTTTTAACAAATTTTTTTAGATCAACAATTTCGGTTGTACAAATTTGTACCCATGTCTATTATCAAACTGCTCTTAATTTTCATTTTATTGCTTTATACATTTTATTGCACTAAATTTTTAGCTTAACGTACTCTAAGTGGAAGTTGCTGATAGGGACTTAAACCATTATTAAATTTTATTTTACTTTATTTTATTTTATTTTATTTTATTTTATTTTATTTTATTTTATTTTATTTTATTTTATTTTATTTTTTTTTTATCTTATTTTTTTTTATTTCATTTTTTTTTTATTTTATTTTATTTTATTTTGCATTAATTATACACGCCCTTTAGACACCCGACAACTGTAAAGAGACTTTTTTAATATCCATCTACCTTGCGATACAACGAAAACCAGAAAAAAAACTCACACGCACGTGAAAAGTCAAATCTCATGGCCAAGCTTTGAACAGCATACATGTCGTGTTCAAAAGTTGGTTTTCTTCGACATGTCGTCGACAAGACATTAATTTTTCTGGCTCCATTGGATTTTTATTAGACATGTTCATAGTCTTGGTATCGTTCATGGCAGGTGGATCGCAGATCGAGCAAAGACAAATTTTATCACTATATTTCTTTTCTCAGGACAAATTCTGAAGCTGTAGAGATAAAAACAAGTCAAATGAAAACAGTATAGCGTAGTTAGAAATTTAAAAAATTATTAAATTTCCTTCAATTCACATAAATTTGAAACTTTTACATATATAGAAATCAGATTCTTTCAAAGCATTTGCAGAGCAATAAGAAAAATTGATTGCATGCACTTGATGGGAAATAATAGCTGCGTTTTTTTGTTTGTCCATATGGAGTTTGGTGAAAAAAACGACATCAGGACATTTCAACATTTGCCTTGGTCTGCCAATTTGTTTTGAACTATCTTACAAACAAACATTTGACATTTCTATACAAATTATCGATAACACAACGACAATGGTAGTCTGGCAATACCGTTTTTATCGGGACAAAAGTTAACTCCAGTTAATTATCTGGACTTAGCTAACTCTATATGGACATAGTTGTTGTTGTATTTAACATGTAAATTGTTTTGCTTTGTTGTAATTTTGTTCACACTATTTTATTTGGATATGCAAAAAAACACAGCTAATATATTGTAGATGGATGCAAAGTCTGAAATTTTCAGTTTTTTTTACTTCTCGGAAAAAATGTGATTTAGGGTAATTTGGAAAAATTTGGATGGAAATATATTTTTTCCGTCAAAATATAGTTTGTCCTCCTTTGTCTTATTATATATTATTATATTGAAGAATGGCCACGATATCGTGGAATAAAAACTCTAAAAATTCCGAAATTTTTGAATTTTGTTTACGTTTCCGGAAAAAAGTTATTTCAGTTGACATTTAAGCGAAACGAAATCTTTAGTTGGTCTCAAACAAGACAACGAAATGATTACGAAAACGAAGCGGAAAAATATTCATTGACAGTTGCACAAATTCAAACTGGTCCTAAGGACCCGTTGTACAAACGTGGTTTAAATTTTGATCCGTGGTTCAAATTTTTTTACTGGTTGACTTCGGTGGAATTACTGAGGTTCAACGGTGGTTCAAGTTCAAGTATGTAATAGAAGACAATTTAATGAATGAACCATATTGTTGAACCTCAGTCGATTCTCCGAAGCAGTCGGTGAGTTAATTAACTCGTGGTTCAGCAATTTTAATTCAGCGACTTCGGCGAACTTACTGAGGTCCAACGATGGTTGAAGCATTAAATTGGCTGCTATACTTGAACAGTGTCGTTGAACCTCAGTAATTTCACCGAAATCATTATTAAACTACGGACTAAAATTTGAAACACGTTTGTACAACTGATGGACCTAAAGAGGGCTAGTTGAACAAATACTTAATCCGTGGTTCAGCCTTGAACCTCAGTGAGTTAGTAGAAATATATGTGATTTAAATAGGCTGAACCACAGATCAAAAGCTGAACCACGATTGTACAACTGGGCGTAAATAACGTTGAATAATCGAATTTTTTTACCTTTCGGTGTTAACATCGATCCCACTCTTTCAGTGAAATGATGTGAAAACTGAAACGTCAAACAAAATCCAGTTTTTTAGTCCAATGAAAAACCGTCATTGAAAGTGTCGTCGAAAGATCCCTTAAACCTGTGCCGAGATTCAGCTAATTCGAAGCCGCAGGGAGTGAGTGAGATGAGTCACTTTTCGTCGAAATCGATTCAGTTAGCAAAAGGGAGTGAGTGAGCAAGTGAAATGAAATTTCAGATTACTATCGCCTGATATTTCCGCAGTGACTTGGTGTATGTGTTGGTGAATTTCTAGTTTTGGATAGGTATAATCGCCGCCTGAGTACTTAAATGCCCCATATAGACCACTTTTTCGGGAAACTGAGTTAATGATGCAGTTATATTTTATTTTATTTTATTTTATTTTATTTTATTTTATTTTATTTTATTTTATTTTATTTTATTTTATCTTATTTTATTTTATTTTATTTTATTTTATTTTATTTTTTTTTATTTTATTTTATTTTATTTTATTTTATTTTGTATTTCAGTTATCTTTAAATTTTGACAAAAAATCATCATTGGTCTTTGTCAAACGGAAGCTTTTCCAGAGTTAAAGAAATATAATTTGCAATGGAGAGTTTCCCCAACTGGAAAAATACAAATGCAAATAAAATCACTGGATAGTGAGATGCTATGTTGTCATGAAAAAAAAAAGAAAATGTCATTATTCCGTGCACAATCAATGTGTAAGCCTAGTACCACAGATACAACATACTAGTAGCAGCGCTGCAGAAACAGGCACTTAAGTGCCCAACTGGCACTTTCAAATGAATTCGGCACTGGGCACCCATTGGCAGTGAAAAATTTAAAATTTAGCACTCTTTTTATTTGCAATATCGGTACTTGGACAACTTTTGGATTCATGCAAACAAAATTTCGAGATAAAAATCAAACATGACATTACGAAGATAGAGAACATGAAAAAAGTGAATGGCACGAATCTGTCTACCTGTCTGAACCTCGACCTACAGCCTCCCTAAGCTACTGAAGCGATTTTCTTCAGTTATTTAACCTAAAGTTTTTATAATTCTCTAAAGGGGAAATTAAATTTATTTTTAGATCTAAAAATAACGGCTCTTGCCATACAACTCTTAAGGAAAAATTAATGTATTATTGAAGGTATGGTGTATTTTCTATTAATTTTGTTTAACCAAAAACTGTTATTAACAGTAGGTACCTACCTACCTGCCATATAAGAGTTTTTTTTATTTTTGATTTTCTCAATAACGGCTCAACTGATTTAAAAAAAAATTAAAAAGCTCATAAAAAAAACGTATTTTGTATACAAATTTTGCGCAAGCATTTTAAATAGCTTGAGAGCTCTGAGGAATTTTTTCTGTTTTTTTGTTTAAAGCTGAGTGAGAGCCTTGTTTAATGCTTAATTAAAATTAAAAACATTCACATCGAACGAAATGTGCATTTTGGATCAAATTCGCCTTTAGAAAGCCTTAGCAAACTCCCACTCGAAAAAGTGAACAATATCGAAACAGTGAACAGGCCTGGTTTTTATAACTTATCGAGCGTCGACTGTATTGATATTTTTTCAAGCAATCGAAAGGCATAATTGTTTTTTAGCTTTGAGGTAGTTTAGGAGTTCATACAATTAAAAGATCGATTTAAATGATTTTCTTATACCTATTTGTTTCAATTTTTTCTATGATTACTTGCATATTTGAAAAGTTCTTAAGTTCCAGGCAATATAAGAACACATACGAGCGATCCAGTCTTGTGTTCTATTTTTATAATATATCTTACCTACATATGAATGTATTAAAACAACAAATTCATTACAAACAAAAAAGAAAACACTCCAGGAACATTAATGGTAATTTTTTGCTTTTTTTCAGTGAGAACACCAATACTTATTAGTTGCAAATATTACCAACGTTTTAATTTTGAAAATTGGTACAGTTTAAAAAAAAAAACCTATCAAGGAAATTGCCCACAAAAAACTTAACTTTGAGGCTTGAGCCAATCACCTGGTTCTTACCAACTTATTTTTTATTATTTGAACACATATGCCAAAATATTCCCTAACAGATGGCGCTCAAAAGACAGAGTTTATCATAAAACGGATTTCTTTAATTTTCTCCTCTAATAGTAGGGGAGCCCACTAAGGGATTTCGGGATTTACTCGAGCGCGTCAGATTAGTATAAGGGGGGGTACCTTGCACCCTGCTGAGTACCTCCACCATACATCAGTCCTCTATGTAGGGCCGGGCGCCTAGGGCAGGTTGTCAGATTAGTAAAAAAAATCGATAGCTCGAAATACTCGAGCGCGTCAGATTAATATAGGGTAGGTTAGTTGCATGCTGAAAAGTGTGTATTTCAATAATCTGACAATTTGAGTGTGACCTAAGGTAGTGGGAGGGTTACCAACTTGCAAAAAAAAATTGTCACCTGGACATTCTCGAGCGCGGTTGAATTTTTTTTTATTGTGAAGCAAATAATTCTAGGATAACGGGAATAGTATAATCTGCCATTTTTCTCGTCCCGGTTTGGAGGTAGAGGTGATTTTCGAAAAAAACAAAATCAACGACAATACTTAAAATACAAAAAAAAAAAAAAACAGTTTTAAAAGCCAGAAATCTGTTCTTTAATCCTACATTTAAATTTTATTATTTGTGCTAGTAGTTTTCAAAATGAAAAAAACCGGAAGCTTTTATGTCTTCTAGTTTTAAAGAAAATTGTAAATTACTGATACTCTTTTTTATGAGATTATTATGTATATTATATCATTATGTAGCTGTTCCCATTAGTAGTTATTGACATTGGAAACAGAGAATACATTCAAAGTTATAAAATACAAACGAAATTTGGCAAACACCGAACTTCGCACATACCCCAAATCCTATAGTGAGCCCAAGCAGGGCGCACTTGCATACATAATCTTACATTTAAAACGCAGCCGTAATGCTGGCAGTGCAAGCAAATTAAAAATATCTCAAAAATGTAGGATCAGTAACTTGCAATTTTTTCAAAAGCTGGAAGACAGAACCTTCCGGTTTTTTGTGTTCGATTTTAAATTAATATGAGCATTGACCACAAAAAGAAAATTTAGTTTTCACTTCACAATTTTTAGAAAAATTGATCCCAACATTTTGTTTGCGTTTTTTTATCAAAATTTAGAGTTTGTATGCGAATATTTTGAAAACTATTGACATAAATAATTTAATTTAAATGTAAGATAAAAGAACAGATTTCTGGCTTTTAAAACTGTTATTGTTTTGAATTTTAAGTATTGTCGCCGATTTTTAATATTTTTTTTCCATTTTAGTCGTTTTTCTCGAAAATTACCTCTACCTCCTAAACGGGGTGACATAGATCCCCCCTCCCATAGTAAGAAATGCTTGTACATATTTGACCCTTCTAAAAAAAAAACCGTTTTCAATTTCTGGCGCCCAAGTTATTATGCTCTCCCCAGTGATTGAAAAAATCCTGAATAAAAATGTTTCTTCTTTTCAAATTGTCAGATTAAGAAAACCCCTCCAGATAATCGTCAGATTAAGGTTCAGCACATGTAGGACATCAAGTTGAACCACATATATCAAAATCTGACGCGCTAGAGTATTTCGAAATGGCGATTTTTTTTTTGCATTTTCAAGAAGCTGCCGCAAGCTTGCGTCACATCCGAATCGTCAGTCTTTTGAATGTGAGCATCCTTGGGGGTCACTTAACATCCCCTATTAAAATCTGACGCGCTCGAGTAAATCCATTTGTTTTCCAATTTCTACACTCCCATACAGCCTACCCCACCACGCAAACCGGCAGATTAACATACCACCGTTATTAGAAAGACCCAGGCCATATACACTATCAATATCTGACGCGCTCGAATATGTCCACGTGACTGTTTTTTTTAACATTTTTGAACACCTGTAGATGCTCCCCCCACCGATGAAACGGTTTACTTTACTAACATTTTTTTCTCTCCATCATCAAATCTTCAAAATCCATTAGGTCCCAACGCTCGAGTAAATCCACATTAAGCATCGTGGGCTCCCCTACTATAAGTAGCGTTACCTAATAAAAATATGCTGCAGCATATTTGAACATCAGGTTTTTTCTGACTTGGATTCAACACAGGGTTCGAACCTCAGTAACAAAATTTCAGAGCAGATTTGTAAAAATGTGGAGTAAATCAAAAAACTCAAGTTTTCAAAAACTCTTCTTTTAACAAAAGTGTATTTAGAATGAACAACAACAACTTGCGTGTGTTACCACCAAGTATATAGGCTGGAGTTTATAGCTATTTCATGAGAGCCACCTCGATCATCAGACTCCCCTAGTGGTACTTAGTCTGGTTATGCTCGTATTAATTGAAAAACTCTTTGCCGTCATCTGGGAGCGAACCATACACCTTGCAATTCAGAGGCCGATGCACTACACACCACGCCACCACTGAAGCCACATGTTCTGCTTAATCCCAATGCAGGTTTCGTTGTTTATCAATTGCAACAGCGACTAGCATTTTTATTAACCCACATAAGCTTGCTATTGTTCAGTCGGTTTCTTTCTTTTTTTCCCATGCAACGATTCGTATGCCAATAATTCGTTGGTCATACAAGGGGGGGGGGATAATTTGAAGGAGTTGACACTGGTCAAGAATTAATTTACAATCTAAGTTGGGTGTGTATGTAAATGGAAATCCACACAAGTGCAGTGCATGCTGCAAGTTATACATCAATTTATATTGAATAATTTTGAATGAACAACAAATCGGTGCATTCAGATTTCAGAGTCCAGAGTTGGTTGGAAAATTGAAAAAAACACAGTGTTGTCATTTAATTTCATGTGCTTCTGCCGAAGAATTTAGTGTGGACAAAAGGAGTAGATCCCAAAAAAGTTGAGTGGTGGAGTAGATTTGTTTGTATTCCTCAAAATTGGAGTAAATTTGCTCCGATTGGATTAAGGTTCAAACGCTGATTCAACATCTCGGCACTCTGTTGCACCCAACAAAAAATAGTTGACACTGCAAATTTGTTTCAGCTGCAGTGCTGACTAGTAGGCTTTAAGTAGAGTGTTCCGAAGTGAAATGGTTATTTCATAAATAAGATTGTGAAGTGTGTACTTTTCCGATCAAAACGATGAAGGTGTCTCTGTCTATGGACATAAAAACTTGTTCTCTAAAACATTATTGGAAACAAAATTTAATTTTGGGTTCTATTATTTGGCAAAATGCCATTAAGAAAACGAGAATATGGTGAAAATTATGAAACTGTAGAATTTTTTTGCAAAAAAATGTTTGATAACATGAAATTTCATATTTTTTTAAGATACTTTTAAAGAAAATTGGTAATTTTTTTAACCGAATAAAAATTTTAAACCCACACCTTCGGCATGACAGTCCTACGCACTTACCATCATTTCACGAGGTGCTACAGAAATAAAATTATTTATTTTTAAGTCCATTTCCCAAAGCCATTATGTGCTCTGGCTCACCTGTCTGGTTAAAATGCGCTAAAGCCCATACTAAAAAAAATTACAATTAATGCAAAATAAGATTCCAAAAATGATTCAAAGCCTACATAAAAGAAAAAATACTTTTTTCATGCAATGTGTCTTTTTACAAAGAAATTTGAATGAGTCAATTATTTTTCACTGTACATTGTTTCTTTTATCCTTACGTTTCATATGCCGAGCACTTTAATTCCAGTTCATACTTAAAATTTAAACAAAGAAAAAAATTTTTCAAACAAATTTTCCTTTTTCAATTTATCGTTGACTTTAACTCACACTTTTTAGAATTAAAATCCTGAAAAACATACATACATATGTATATAAATTAAATAATGTCACTTTTCAAACAACCGGCTCATTTATTTTGCACCTCTAATTCCACTGTTGAATGAAATAATCTCTCGACATCCACTTAAGGATAATATACCGTCGCTTAAGTGGCGAATAAAAAAAACAGCACATAAAAGTCTTAAGAAACTAGAAACAATTAGTAAATTGCATACTTCCGTAGCTTCCGATTACACTTTTCGAAACAATTCTTAATTGTTATCAAGAGGAAAAGAAAACAGGATATACCCATACATTATGTACATAAATATCCTTTTATCAAACACAACAGGTTTTTTTTTTTTGCTGAGATAAAAATAAAATGCTCTCTTAATCCAATATCATGAATATTATACGCCACAACTTTGCATCCACACACAATAACACTTAAGATAAACACCATCGAGCAACAATGTCACGAATGAAGGTAATTGAAAAAAATTACTTCGGATCACCCCATCCACATAAAGAAAGGCAGAAAAGTATTATTGTACATACATAATAATATGAGGCCTAGGTTATTGTTGGTCATATTGATGACCACCCACGATTCCGGTAATCACCCCTATAACTCACCTTAACTCCAAGGATTAAAATTGATAGCGAAAGAAACACCACAGCCTTCATGTTTGCCTTCGTTGTTGACACTTTTGTCGAAAATTCACAGGCAAAGCGAATCTCACACGAAACCGAGATAACTCACAGGAAACGTAATTATTGCCAAATGCCAACGCCACTGCCGCTATTCCAACCACAACACAGTCAAACGAATGGGTGAATGTGATTAAAGAAGACACAATATGTAGAACGGTAAAAATAAAATATTTAGCAGGATATCTTCACTTAACACAAAGTGCACAAAGTTTCTTAAAAAAAAAACACTCAGTATTTATTATTAACTGTAACACAAATTCTCTGCAACCTTTGATCCTTTATTTTTGCACAAAAAAATGGTTTGAATCAAAAAGGTACCAATTCTTTTAATTTATTGACTGAAAATAACTACGATACGAATACGGGAACGTTCTAAGGAGCCGATTTGTAAGGACGACGATTGCGAGAAACTAATTCAACCATGGAAGACCATCGCCGGAATGGTGTCGTTATCAGTGGCGCGTATCCTTTTATACTCCTCGTAGTAGATGCCTTTTGCTTGTCTGTGCTGAAAGCTTATACAGATTTTCCTCCTCACCAAGGGCGGCTTACCAAATTCGAATTCACAGAGAAGACTATAAAGAGTATTAGCAGTAGAGTGTAGGAGGCAAATGAATGGCAATGGGTGGATGGGGAGTTGAAAGGCAGTTAAAGCAAAGCAGAGAGGAAAATTGGCAGAATGCCAGTGCCATTAAGGTGGTCGTTTAGTTGCCTATAGCGCACTTGTTGCCTTCATGCTGGGTATTTTTCATAAAGATGTGCGAGTATACGAACATGTGCTTTTTGTGTATAGAATATTTGGTTAAAAGGAAATCGACAATAAATGATGATGAAGAAAAATGAATGTTATTGTTGTGGTGACCAAATTAAAGGAATAAGTAGTATCATTATAGATTATGCAGATATCTGAAAATGGAAACGAATTATTCTTAATATTGAAATGTGGACCGTACTGTTATAGCAAGTCAATAGGTATGTTTTTATTCTATTGGTAGTTATTTCTTTATAGAGGCAATAATTTAAAACTTTTGCCTTTCTGATCACTTTAACTATAACTATCTATGTTAATGGGTCAATATTTCAAAACATTCATATTTTGCACTCCAAATTGGAACCCCACCCCACTCAAAACAACTTAATTTCCTAGAATAACTATTATATCTTTCAGTAACTCTATAACATCGCCTTTAACACAAAGGTTCATCATAATACATATTTGAAGAAATCTAACGTTTTTTAATGGTTACATACAAATATTATTTATGATATTTTGAACGAGAAAATGTGAACAAAATTCAAAACTACTAAAAATACTGTTCAAAGTTTAAAAGCAATATTATTTTTTTCTTATAAATGTACCAAAACACATTAAATCATTATAATGACAACTTGAATGTCAGGGGAATGACACAAAAAATGATGATACAAAATTTGGCCTCATTTCGTTTTCAATATAGAAATAACACCGAATTTTCGATTTGGCCTTATTTCACTTTAGAAATCGAAATAAGACCAATATGGCTTTATTGCATGTTCATGTTTTTTGCAGGTTGGTGTTGATGTTGGTGCCTGTCTGATGACTGTAAAACTGAACATTTCCTAAGCTGAGCAATGGAGTTGTGTGTGTGAACACTAGCTAAGTGGACTTAGTTCCCACGCAAGGATGGAGTAAAGTCCAATCTTTTATGAGAATTAAGTACACATTCTGCCTTTTGAAGAAGGTAACTTACGCCAGTTTTCTCTGATTTTTTTAAAGTTTTGCAAGCTGAAGTTTGTAGTTAACTATTTTTAGTGTATTTTTCTTACCAAATTCAGTTTGCAAGACTCTAAAAATAGTCAAAGAAAAATCGCGCAATTTTAGTGTGTTTTCATTTAAAAATTCAGTTTTCAAGACTCTGATAATAATCAAAGAAAAATCGTAGTGAACGATTTCTAGTGTGTTTTCACTTTCTTATTTGCTTGAGCCACCCATTGAGTCATTATTTTACCCTTGTCTTAAAAATTTTGGGAGGAAAACATTCAGCTTTATTTCTAAAAGAACTTTGGACTTATTTCGGTTTTGAAATGGAAATAAAGCCAATTTGGCCTTATTTCCATTTTCAAAGCGAAATTAAAATAAGTTTAAGATTTGGTCCTATTTGTTGGGCCTTATTTCACGTCGTCACCGGAATGATGCCGAATGTTGTTTTATGAGAATTAAATCGAAATTATTAGAAAATTAAATGTGTTACATAATTTATTATGCAAGTCTTTGTTAAACACACAGACGAGTAAGCTTGTTTAATTTTCACACCACACAGTTTAATAAAAAAACACGCGTACGAGGAATGACAAATTAAATTGATGGAAAACAAAATCATTGCCCTTATTTGGTAACTATTTTAAGAAATCTAAAACGCAACTGAGATGTTTTCCAACCTTTACTTCAATTTTAATCCTATCCCGCCAAGCAACAAAATAATCAGTTTCCTATTTTGTTCATTAGTTAGGGTGCATAACTTATTTAAAAAACTCGATTGCTAGATTTTTTGATTGTTTTTAATTTCATTACTAAATTCCATTTCCGTCGCACTGTGGTAAGTAGGCAGTGAACACGTCAGAAAAACTACATTGTGGGTATTTAGATCTGCACCTGCTAGAACTAGCTTAGCTTGTTTTGAGCCATATAACTAACACACTTATCATTTAATTTTTATTTCAGTTCAAAAAGTGACAGAGACTGAAACATTAATGTTTTGAAAATTTATTAAAAAAGTATGCCATTTTTTGATTTCTTGAAAAAATATGAATATATTTGAAAAAAAAATTTATCGCTTGAGCGTTTTTCTAAAAAACTGAATTTTTATTTACATTAACTTATAAAATTTTGGTCACATTAAAAATAAAATGCACGACTGGGTCGCACGTACTTGCTCTTATTTTCAAGACACTGTGGGTTTAAGAAAAGTGTATATAAAAACATGGAAATTATGAGAGAAAAATGTAGTAAATCATGAAATACGACATTTAAATTGGATAAAACAACTATTTTGACAGTTTAATGTGGAAAAAAAGAATGCCATCTTAATTCTAGATTGAATATGATTGTATGGGAAAAAAAGTTTAAATTCGTTGGAGCGGTTTTTAAAAAAATTAATTTTTTATATATAAAATTCTTAAAACATTTTTAGGGACAAATTTTGGTATGCAAATCTAAAGCATATATTTATGTGTATATAAAAACAAAATTTGAAACAAAATTGTCAACCCGTTTTTGAGATATCGAATTTTCAAAAAAAAAATTTGAAACTTTTTTTAAAAATCCAAAAACTTTTTTTTTGAAAATTTTGATATGCATTATTATTTGATCTTATCTGAATTTTGTATATAAAAAATTCATCTAAATCCGTTAAGCCGAGAACGAGAAAATTCAAAATTAAAAAAATACGTTCTATGACAGGTACCTACTATTAATAGTTGTTAAGTGCAAAATTTTATAATTTTTGGTAGTAGATCGTACTAATTTTAGTATATGGAAAAAGTTTAATCAAAATCGTAGGAGTCATTTTTGAGAAAAAAAATTTTCCTTTGCCGTTTTTTAACTTTTGTATGGAAGGTACCGTTATTTTTTCATTAATGTAATTTTTTTTCTAAAAATATTTTAGAAAGTACTAAAAAAGTCTTAAATATCGAGTTTCAAACAAATTGATCGTGTCATTTTCGAAATATTTGATTTTCCAAAAAAAAATTGAAACATTTTTTAAAAATCCAAAAAATATTTTTTCAAAAAATTTGGTACACAAAACTATTTATATTTTTTGTAAGCTTCTGTGTAAAAAAATAATTGAAATCGTTCCTACCGTTTTAAAGAAAATCAAAAAATAAAAAATGGTTCCTTGAGAGGTACCATTAATAAACATTTTTAAAAAATGGTTTTCCACCCAAAAAAGAAAGCCTTTACTTAAATAAATTTATTGAATTTTTTTTAAGAAAAGTTGTCGAGTCGTTTTTGAGAAAAATACGATTATGTAAAATTGCTAAAAAAAATTGTATGGCAGGTACCGTTATTTTTGATTCTAAAAAAAAAATGAAAAAAACGTGTAGGCATAATCACCAAAAAACAATATGTCCCAAGTTTGAAGAAAATCGATCGAGCCTTTTAGGCTGTAGACGAACAGACAGACAGACAGACTGACAGACAGAGTTGTGCCACCCACTTTTTTGGTGTTCTCTATCATCGTAATATCATGTTTGATTGTTATGTCAAAAAAAAATTTTTTCCACGAATCCAAAACTTGCCTTATAGTACCTATAATCGCAAGTAAAAATGGTAAGCCAGTTTTGAGTAGGTACAACCGTTTTAAATACACTGAGTAGGTTCAAAATTTCGAGTGCGATTAACCGTTATAACTCCGAACTGAATGGACCAAATGAATTTATGTAAATGGCATTAGAGAAAGCATCCAATTAAAGAGAGAATAAGACTACACATAATCTAAAACTTACCGTCATTACACATTAATTTTCATTTCCTTAATTTCATGTGGAAATCTAGCCCTTGTTTCGTTTATTTGAATTGGTACACCGCCTTAATCATCACTTTTGCTTTGAACTAGTTGAAGCTCAGACCTTTTAAAGCTTATTTTGGGTTTATATATCATGGTTTCTTTGCCATAATACAATAAAATTGAGAAAAAGTGGAGAATGGGTGGAGGAAAATCTCTTGACGCGGTTGAGGACAAACGGGACATAAAATTTCGCAAAAAATTAACCGAATCTCTTCTTTGATCTATAACTATATATGAGAAATAATCAAAAGGATGGTATCGATATGAAAGGATGCAAAAAACCTGCGTAATCTGAAAGTGATAGACGAAGAGGGTAGCGTCTAATTCTTCGGTTAAAATGGTGCAACCAAGAGAACAAGCTGGTTTCAGTGCCAGTATTTCTTCAGTCGAGAGTGCAATTAAAAGTTCTGAATACAGATAAAGCAATTCAAAAAATTATACTAAACCATCACAACTAAGTTTAAAGAAGTTCTAATTTGAAAAAAACAATGAAAAGAAATGTAACCCTAGTTTTTTGAAGCATTGACACGACTATGGTTGAGTAACAAAAAAAAAACGCGCAGTCATGGAAATACAATTTGAATCCATTTATTCCACCGGATTTATTGATCCCTTCTTCATTTAAAAAAAACGACATTACGCCACTTGTTCTTTCAAGTCTTATTATGGAACTTTCAAAACTGAATTCGGTTTGTTTTTATTTCTTTTGCTAACTTCGTTAAGGGGTGATGTCATTAGATTTAATTCTTTTTCTGGTATGCAGAACTATTAATTGCACTCTCGACTATAGAAATACTGGCATTAAACCCAGCTTCTTTCCTTGTTTTAGCCATTTTAACCAACGATTTAGACGCAATCCTCAAAACTTTTCGTCTATATTTTCGGATGCAGCAGGGTTTTTGTATCCTTTTATATCGATACCATCTTTTTTGTTTATTTGAGGGGTATAGTTTCAAAACTTTTCTTTTCCACTTTTGAGAAAATTGAGTGAAATGAAGAAAACTGTTAAAAGCTATAAAAATAATAAAAGCAATTAGTTTTAACGCTAAAATATAAGTTAAGGATGACCTTTATCCATTCCTAAGGGGTTTGAACATACTTGGTGAACCTGCAAATTATAAAAAATCAATTTAATTTGGAAAAGAATAGTTTTGAAAGTTACGATTTGATTTGTATGGGAATAGATGACTTTTGATTCAGAAGAGTATAGGAATAGAAGAGTTTTGAATATATAAAAATCTTAAAGAAAAAGAAGATTTGTGGTGCATAATTTGATTTCTAAGGGAATAGATAAGTTTTGAATTGAACGACTGAGTGGAATATAGTGTAGTTTTGAAATAAAACAACACTTTTCAAGTACAAAACGTTTAGGAAAAACTGACTTTAAATAAATTTTGCCTAATTACGTAGATTAAGGACCTTCTAAAGAACATTTCCTCATAATTAACTCATTTTTGAAAAAAAAAAAAGTGGAATAGGATAGTTTTGAAACTATAGAGAAGAGATTCTGTTAATTTTTTTCGAAATTTGATGTCCCGTTTGTCTTTGGTCATGAAAACTTTAAATTCCCGCGTACTCAACCGCGCCAAGAGCTTTTCCTCCACCCATTCTCCACTTTTTCTCATTTTGTTGTGTCATCTCAACCATGATATAAGACCCATAAATAGCTTTTAAAGGTCTGACTTTCAACTAGCTCAATGCATAAGTGATGATAAAGGTGGTGTACCTATTCGAATGAACGGAAAAATGTGCTACGATTTCCACATGAATTTAAAGAAATGATAATAAAACGTATAATGACGGTAAGTTTAAGATTATGTGCATTCTTATTCTTTCCTAAATTGGATGCTTTCTCTAATGCAATTAAGAAAAAATTCATTTATTTATTTACTTATTTATTTATTTTTTTTTAATATTAATACGCAATATTGTCATTTTTAAGGAGTTTTGGCAAAAAAGTTTTGATTGAAATCGGCCAAACCGATATTGAAATAATCGAAAATCTGAAAAACTATTAATAACAGTTTTTTTGTGGTAACCAAAAAGTACAACATACTTACCATAATGCACTATTTTTGTATCAAAAACGTAAGAGTCGTATTTGAGATATATAAGCTTTTCCATAACGCAACATATGGCATGTCCAAGTACAGCTAATTTTTGAGCTAAAAATATTTCTATTTCACCTTTTGGGATTTATAAAAAAAACTTAAGCTCAAAATTAGAAGAAAATCGCTTCAGTGGGTCGAGATGCAGACAGACAAATAGAATATTCCCACCCACTTTTTGAGTGTTCTCTCTCATCGTAATCCCCACTTTGCCAGGTTTTCAAAAACCGATTCTTACAACCAATTTGTACATACAGTGGCTCCAGCGCATAATCGGACAGTAGTTTTATTTATATAAAATGGGCTGTAAATTTAGAAAAAAACCGCTATTGTATATTTTTTCCGCTCTTATTTAAAGTAGTAGGTACATTTACTTATCCAAATAACAACAAAAAAAAATAAACATTTTCAAATGTTAACGGTTAATTCAAAGAGAAATACTAAATAAATCCAGTTTTTAAAGTTCAACAAATAATCGGACAAAGCAAAGAGAGTAAATGAAAAATACAGTTTCTTTCAAATTTTCACTCCAACGCAGTTTTTTTTGTTCTAATCAGTCTTTCAATGAATGTTCAGCCAAGTAGTGCAAAAATGGCTCCAAGTGGAAAACAAACAAGTGTCGAACAAAGACAATTAATTATAAAATTAAATTTTGAAGGCAAAACGGTAAGAGAAATTGCAGAATTGGTTGGACGAGGCAAATCTACAGTACAAGATGTCATAAAAAGGTACAGAGATGAATTTAGAGTGGCCAACAAAAGCCGAGAAGGTCAAGGCAAACTTTTAAGTGAAAGAGAAGAGCGGTCAATATTAAAGGAAATAAAACAAAATCCATTCAAAACTGCAAAAGATCTTCAAATTTCCCTAAAAAATCGTGTTGGAAAGGATGTTTGCCTCAACACTGTCCGCAACACTCTCCATAGATACGAATACTATGGAAGAGTTGCCAGAAAAAAACCATTTATTAGCCTCAAAAACAAAAACAAAAGGTTAAAATATGCGAGAGAATATTTATTAAAACAAGAAGATTTTTGGAATACGGTAATGTGACCATATTTCTTAAAAAAATATATTTTCATTTGCAGTTTTCAATGCTTCAAGGTTTTGTTCACTGATGAGAGCAAATTTAATTTGCATGGCTCGGATGGGAAGATGTATGTTTGGCGTAAGCCAAATGCTGAGTTCCAGCAACAAAATACCAAAGCCACAATAAAACATGGAGGGGGCTCTGTCATGGTTTGGGGCTGCATGTCAAGTGCTGGGGTAGGCAATTTGCATTTTATAGATGGAAAAATGGACAAATTTGCCTACCTCAACATTTTGAAACAAAATGTGAAGCAGAGTGCGGAAAAACTGGGAATCGCAAATAATTTTGCATTCTATCAGGACAATGATCCCAAGCACACATCAGGTGTTGCAAAGATGTGGTTGATCCATAATTGCCCCAAACTCATTGATACACCAGCACAGAGCCCAGACCTCAATGTGATCGAACATCTCTGGGAGGAATTGGCAAGGAGAGTGTACAAACACAAATATAACAACCTAAATCAGCTTAAGGAGGCTTTAATTGAAGCTTGGAACTCCATTGAGCCTGAGGTGTGCCAAAATTTGGTTAAATCCATCCCAAATCGCCTTCAAGCCGTTCTTGATGGTAAAGGCTTTGCAACCAAATACTAGCTGATGGATTTGTGCTGTTTTGAAGAAGATATTTTACTTTGTCCGATTATTCGGTGGACTTAAAACCTGGTTTTTTTTGTTTTTTTTTTTTAATTAAAAGTTATCATTTTAAAATTTTTAATTTTTTGTTGTTATATATGTAGATAAATAAGTGTACAAATTTAAATAAAAGCGAAAAAAATATACATATAGCGGTTTTTTTATAAGTTTATAGCACATTTTATACAAATGAAACTACTGTCCGATTATGCGTTGGAGCCACTGTACATATATAAAAAAGTAAGTATTCACCACAGTGCACAAATCTGAGAGCCAAAACATATTTTTTGTATGCACTCTTTTTCCCTCCGACCAACAGGCATTGAAATAAGTCAAAAATAAACGTCAAATCTTACACCTGTTCAACACGTATTTAGGTAGGCAGACAAACGGTTATTGGTTCAACACCTCAAATGCTATTATTTAGCCAGTTTATATTTCTTGAGCGCTCAGTAATTTTCCTCCGTTTTGACAGAGCGAGAGAATAAAAAATAAACACGATCCCTCAACCCTCACATAGAGGTCAAAACAGCTCTCTTTCTTTTTTCTTATTATATAATTTCTGGGTGACAAATAATAATTGAGCAAGCGAATCCAAAAAATTTCAGTCTCAGTTTTTAAGGGGAAAAGTGAGAAATTTATGTGAGGAATCGTGCTTATATTTCTGAGTCCTCTGAGCCCTCTAAGATCTCAGAAATATAGACTGGCTAATTGATATGGCTAACAACTTTACGCAAATGGCTTGACTTTTTATGTCGTCGGCTCTCAGTCTATAACCTTAGATTTGTGCACTGTGGCGAATACTTTCTTTTTTATATATTCAAATTATTTTCAAGAATCGGTTTTTGAAAACCTGGCAAAGTGGGGAGAAGCGCCATTATTATTTCTTTTGAAAATTACCAAATATAGTTTTTTTTTGCTATTTTTGAGGCCTTGTAACATCTACAAATAATTATTTTTCAACAAATTTTGCAAAACTATCTGAAAGCACGAATTTTCTTCTTCAAATATAAATTCATATCTTTCCAATATATTCTTTCCCCTCTGATCAATTCTTTGTTGAAATGTATGCGTTGGCATATTTTACCATACACGGTTTATTTAACATTAAGAAATATCGAGTGAAGACTAATATTTAACTAAAAATTTCTCAGAATAGTCTAGTATATTTAGTCATAGCTCCTATGGGAATTTTACAAAACGTTGGGGAAGATATTTTTTCTTGCTATCGTTAGAGTACTTTATAGAAAGCTTAAATCCAAGTTTTTGACCATCAACACTTTGCAGTGATCCGCCATCTTGGTTTAAAGAGTGAACTCGGTTTTGGCTATTTTCTAAACGGGGAGAGGTAGAAAGATGTTTTTTTCTGTATTCGATAGATTATGCGATTACAAGAAAGTCGTAGGTGTAATGAAAATTTCGGAAAATTTAATGAATAGAGATATGAACGTTTAAAAGTCAAAAACGTGAAAGTGGATGGCTAAGAAATAATTTGCAATAAATCAGAATGACAATTGAATCGGTCATTTCAAAAACCACTTAAGTCACACAAATAGAATTTTTCAGGAATCAATAAAAACAGTTTAATTAAAAAATAAACTAGTTTAAAAGGTCTTTTTTGGGCTCAATATAGTATTAGAGTTTAAAAGAACTAATATACATATAAAAAAATATTCACAGTTTTCCAATATTAATAATGAAAAAAGTCTGAAAACCCGTTCTTGACTTACGTTGTTTTAGCAAGAAACGGGTGACTTAAACTGTTTTAGCAAGAAACGGGGTCAGCAGTATACAATAATTTAAACAAAATGAAAGTTTTTTTTTTAATCATACTTAAATATTATTATATTAACATGTCACATGTTTTAATTTATCATGTTTCAATATATTTAACCGGTAGGCAAAACTAGATATAACTACTTCCACCATCTAGTAGTGCTTGCAAAAACCACTTAAGTCAATTGACTTACGTTGTTTTTGCATGGAACGTTTATTGTGAGGTATCATTTGGAGAGGAAGGAATGTTTGGACCGACGTAATTTATTCTCAGAATATGCATCTTCGTTTAAGGAAGCATTTACAGCAAAAAAAGCATTTTTGAAAAAAATGTGACTTAAGTGGTTTTTGAAATGACGGATTCAATTGTTTTTAGAAAATTTTATATTTTTGAAAAGGTAAGAAAAAATTATTTTACCCATGTTTGAGAGAAATTTTTGATTAATGTGTCAGTTTTTGGATCAAAATTTGTTTGAAAATCGCAATTTTTCAAGATCAATTTTTTCAAGTACCTACCTATTTGATATTAATATTTTTAATGGATGGGTTTAAAAATCGAAAATCATTAAAAATGATGAGGACTACAATCTTTATTTTTGATCAATCGATTCGTCACATAATATTGAACGCAGAGAAGTCACATTCATTTTTGTTTAGATAGCAAAGTAATAAGAGCAAAGTGCGAGCATGTATTAATTTGAGTTTTCAAATATATTAATGTTATTTTGCATATCAGATACGTGATTATACTTGTTCTGCAAGCTTTCGCCATCTTTTCACAACTAAAAACCAAGGCTTGCTACTGATTCAAAATAAGAAAATTAGGAAGGTAAAATTTTGCAATATTTTAAGTGTGATTCTGCGTTTGGAAGCCATTCTTTTTGGACTGAAAAATATTAAGATAAAACTGTAAGCTAACGATTTTTAAAGAACTTTAAGGAGAAAATTTTTACAACGCACTGAACAAAAATTGAATATAAAATATGTGAGCTCCATTTTTTGCTTATAATTGCTTACAGCTCTTTAAATTAACAAAACATGAAAAAATACCACATAACAAATTTGGGGAACTTATTCTTCTTATCAGGAATGCATATGTTATTTTTTGATATAACTAAAAATACGGATTTATTTTGTGAAAAACGAGTTAATTCCATAATTGAAGATAGCGGCAGCCCTGTTATGGATTGATGGTCGAAAATTTTGATTTAAGCTTTCTTTATAGATTTGCGGATAGCTTTTAGGCAATACAGTTGGTAAACAATTGCTTATAAACAGAAAATGCTAAGGACACAACTGTAGGATTTAGTGGTTACTAGAACTTTTGAAAGCAATTTTGACGTACCTTATACTGAAAGATACAAAAATATTTGACTAAAAAGTGTGAACTCCATTTTAGTGTGCATATACTTGGTAATAACTCGTTAAATACTTACACAAAATTTGAAAAAATAACATATATTCAAATTTGTAGAAGGTACTCTTTTTATTAGGAGTGTATTTTTATTTTATTTTATTTAAAACTACGTATATTATTCGTTAAAAACAAATTCACTGTTTAAATCAATATAGCGGCAACCCTGCAATGGCACTTTAACGAAATCAAGAAAAAAAATTACTTCCCCAATCTTTTTTTAAAAAAAAGTCTAAATTGACTGGACTAGAAAGTAAGTGAGATACTGAAAATATGTTAACTGACATTTGAAGAAGAAAATTAGTGCTTTCAGACTTCAAAAATTTCTTTAAAAATAATTATTTCTAACCTCAAAAAATAGTAAAAAAAATATCTTTGGTCATCAATCCTCACTGCCACTAGAAAATAAACGTTATTTGGAAGCGTATATAATTTTATCAAAATACTTTTTTTCCTATACGTTTTGAAATACAATTTTTACTTTCGAAACTATGATTATAAATCTAAGTTTTGAATGTTTTTTTAATATCAATAAAAAGAATGATATAAAGAAAAATGCGATTCTTTTTAGTCTAAATACTTTGTCCAACTATTGTATGTATATTAAGGTGGTCCTTATAAAGGTCATAATTTCCTTATGAATGTCATAATTCCTTTACAATAAGTAAACAAAAATCCCGTTAAATGTTAGCTCATTATTTTTCACCTTTAACCCGGCCCTCAAGACGAAAGCAATCTTATATGGGAAAACAGAGAGATAAAATGTTCAATACAATTTTGAATTTTTATAACTTTGGTAATAATTGATAGACAAATTTAAATTTTTGGTACAAACGTAGTCTTTGATACTACTACAAGACACTCATAAGATTTGAAACCAATTACTCCCGCAATCTTTGGTCCATGGAGAAAAAATTGAAAAAATGTTCATTGGAGCCAATGCATGCGCTGTTTATAATAATACTAACTATAAAATTTTAAAAGTTAATTCGAAATTTTAAATTTATTTAACTTTAACAAATACAACGCGTCGCTTTAATCAAAAAAAAAATTAAACTTATGTTGTGTATTTATTAAAGTTTATATTTTCAATATAGTCTTTTGTCTAAGAATCTAACTATGCAACGCATCAGTTTTGACTGCAATGCATTTTTAACAGCTTCACTTATATGTAGATACTTTTAAGTTTATTATGAATACCTACGTGAGCTTCAGGTCAATGTCTGTTTTTAATCTATATAAAATTGTAACGTTTGGGGTGTGGTTACACCCTTCTTCAAACAATTTTTACAAAGTAATATCCACAAAAAACTGTTATATTTATTTTTGCTTTTTTATAATTTTGTGAAAATCTTGAGAAAAATAATTTAAAAAATGTTCAACCATTTTAAATATTTACATTCAAAGCTCATGTAGGTAGGTATTTATAATACATATGGGTGATTCCATATAGACCAAGAGCCCACAGACATTTTTTCGTGTGAACGATAACACAAACAAAATGTTCTTATTCGATAGTATTTATAATTTTATTTTCAAATGTAAGCGTCTTGCAGATTGCGGTTGGGGCAGTTATGAGTAATCCTGCATCCAAAATGCATTTTTTTCGGCAGATTAAATAATTGTGATAACATCTAAGATAACATTTATTTATATTGAACTTAATGCCCTGATATCAAATATGGTGGTGCAAGACGTTTTGCAGGCGGCCTTCTCCATGACAGACGCTCCTGAAATATGCCAGAAATCGGTTTTTTAAATGATTGTGATAACAAAAAAATTTTGATTCCTACATGTAGAGGAAGCTAGCCTGATTACGAAAATAGTGGTGCAAGACGTTTTGCAAGCGGCCGTCTGCCTGACAGACTAGCCAAAAATCGACCTTTAACAGAAAATATTAGTTTTATTTCTTAAATAATTCAATATTGAATATTTATATAATAATATATAAATATTCAATATAAAAATATTTATTTATTTTATTTTATTTTATCACAGGTAACAATACAAATAAATTTATATCGTCCGGAATAGGTAGCGCCGGGGTGCTAGGCCCATATGGCTGTTTGAAATATATATGAAATTTATAATGAATTTTATATATGAAATTTATAATTTAATTTGATTTGAATGTAAGTTATGTATAAGAAAATTTAGTAGGATAATGAGTACAAAAACATAAATAAAAATATATGATATTAAAAAAGAAGAAGAAACGAAAGTGATAGAAAATATAAATAGGTACATATCATTTTTCTTGTTGTTGTGGACTTTTATTAAATACATTGAAACATGTGAGTTGGTTGAAGTGTTAGTAAGTCATAAAAACTGACACACTGAGACCATAAGTTGGAACATTATGATGAATACATATGTAAGTAATTATAGAGTGTGTTATAATTCACTTTCACTTTCATCTGATGAGTCACTGCTTAGAATATTGTCGTGACTATCGTATTCATCTACAGCATGCTCAACAATATCTTCGAGTTTTTCAGGTGTAGTTTTGCATTTTTTAAAGTGCTGGAAAAAAGTTTAATTTTTTATTTAAATTTTCACTATAACTTTCAGGGGGGTCATTCCGTATTTCGATTATCGCCAGACGATATCGTTTAGACGATAGCCTTGCTCTACGTAACTTTGAAAATGACTATCGTCTTGGCGATCTCGTTTTGGCGATGAATTATTTGCTCTACGTAAGTCAATAATCGTCAAAACGCTATCGTCAAAACGATAGAGCTTAGACGATAGCTAAAGAGGTATCGTCTTGTAATTATTTGAGTGTTTTAAAAGTGAGAAATGCTTTTTCGTTGATTTTTAACCATTGTTTTTTCAATAATACGAAAACAAAACAATTATTGAATACCTATTTACGGCATATACATATATCAGTTCATGGTTTGAGTTTTCACTTTTTCAGACAAAAATCTTACCAACTAATCATACTTGCCCAGTAATCGAATTAACAAATAGTATGCCCAGTGATCAAAATTTGACCATTTATACCAAAATAATCGTTTATCCATATAGGCGCCTATGTCAACAGGGCTCTCATCGCGTAAGACGATGATTGTCTGACGGTGTCTTTTTCACGTTTAGTTAAACGCGATAGATAAGGAGTGCTTACTCTTTTTGGTTTTGAGAAAAAAAAGTTAAGAAGCAAAAAAGCATCTTTGCTAGATATATGTATTTTATTCAATAATAAATAATATTGATACACATCATTCATTTTTTGACAATTTTGCACTTTTTAAATAACCAAAGAATTGGAAATCGTAGAGGATGAGAGAAGACGCTATGTCAACCGTTAGAAACCCGCATCGTGATTAAAGGCATAGTCTTTTTATATTTTCATATTCGTTTTCAACAAGCAGCCCAGTGCTTGTAGGCCAAAATCGTATTTTTAAAGGGACACAACTGATGACCAGCTGCTTTCAGGCCTTATTTCTTTAATGTTGCGCAACGTAAAAAATCAATTTATCCACGAACACAAACTTTAACGGACGATATTGCAATTGAATTTTTTAAATAACCTGACATTTCAAATTAAATTACAAGGATTTTTTGTTTTGACAGCTAAATTTAATTTTCAAATTCATTTCGTTCATTCAAAAAAAGAAACGATAGAAGAGACGATAGTGATTGAGTTACGTGAAGCAAATTATAGACGATATCGTTAAAGATAATCGTTTTGACGATTATCGTTTTAAAAATTACGGAATGACCCCCCAGTATGAAGAACACATTCTAAACTTTCAGCCGTGTCACTCATGGTTGCGATAGATTTACAATTTGGCCCATCAAATGCTTTCGGACTCGGCAACTTAATACCTTCAAACCCGCTATTTTCAGCTAGGCGCGATGTGATACACTTGTTTTGCACCAAATATGCCGCCTTAATTAGCAATAAATTAAAAGCATAATACAGAAAATAAAAGAGAATAATTAAAAACAAGAAGAGTTTGCGCATAAGATCATGTTTTAATTGCATACTATACCTATTCCTTCTTTCTTTTTTTACGTCTGTGAACTTATAATAATTAATCAATGAGAATAAATAGCGATATCAGTTTTGTACTAAAATTTGCGCAGTTAAATTTTTTTTTTATATGCGAAAGTCTGAAATTATGCTGAATTAAATATTACTAAAAAAACGATTTTTGGCTATCTTCGAAAGCGTCTGTAAGGCAGATGGCCGCTTCCAAAACGTCTTGGACTACTATTTTTGTAATCAGGTGAGCTTACCCTACATAAAGGAAAACAAATTTTTTGTTATCACAATTATTTAAAGAAAAAATGTTGTGTTGTGACTACAAGGAAAATTTAATGAAATAATACCTTAAAAGCGTCTGTCAGGCAGACGGCCGCCTGCAAAACGTCTTGCACCACTATTTTTGTAATCAGGTGAGCTTTCTCTACATAAAGAAAAAATTTTTTTTTGTGTTATCACAATTATTTAAAAAATCGATTTTTGGCCAACTTCGAAAGCGTTTGTCAGGCAGAAGGCCGCCCGCAAAACGTCTTGGACCACCATTTTGTTAATCAGATGAGCTTCCTCTACACATACGAAAAAAAATGTTTGTGCTATCACAATTATTTAAAAAATCGATTTTTGGCTAACTTCGAAAGCGTCTGTCAGGCAGAAGGCCGCCTGTAAAACGTCTTGCACCACCATATTTGATATCAGGGCATTAAGTTTTATATAATTAAATGTTATCTTAGGTGTTATCACAATTATTTAATCTGCCGAAAAAAATGCATTTTTGTTATCAGAAGCTCAAAACCCTATTTCAATAATTAATTGTTTCACAATTTGAGAACCGGATGGCTATTTGCCCTTATCAGAACTCTAAGCACGTTTTCGTGTTTTCAATAGTAATATAATTTTAGTTTTTACGCAGTTGATTCATAAAGTGTTAAGTGTCACGCCCGTAACAAAAAAAAAATATGTTTCATTATCTACTAGAAGAAAAAAAAAATTGTATCAATGTAGCAAAGCAAAAAACGTTAGCCTTGGTCTAAGCCACCCATTGAGTCATTAATTTACCCTTAATTTATAAACTATAGGCCCAGAAAAAAATGGAAAATAATTATTTTTGCATGTTAAAACCATTTGCATGCAAATAATGCCTTGAGGTGAATATTTTATTTTTTTGGGAGTGTAAGCAAAACATAAAACAAAAATTATTGACCACACTTCTTTTTGCATGCATTCCATGACAGCAATGGTTCTTTTTTGCATGAAACTATAAACATGCATTCAATTCAACTCAATTATTTTTGATACGCGAGAATATTTGCATAGGTTTTTTTTGCGCACGGGAACTGTAAAATAGGCTTTTACTGCCAAAAATAACAAAACGCATTTTTCTGGGAAAATTATGGTTTTTACCATTTGGTAATTTTGTTGGTCATTACTCATTGTCATTAGCATTAACACGTATTGAATACATGCATTTACATTTGAGGGGTATAATAATATATAAATATAATAGTGACTTTTATCCAGGTTTGTTTTAAAAATTACGATTGGACTACACGACATTTAATGCAATCTGTCAATAATGGAACAGTATAAGAAGCTTTGAATTAAGCGCCGAAATGAATACGAAGTAAGTATAAATTTTAGGTAAAAACGTAGATAGTGGGTCTTCTTAAGAAAATTTTTTCATACTTAGCTCATTTTTGAAAAAAAAACTGAAATTGCACAGTTTTGAAATTGTTTGTTGCCCTGCTTTTTTAGCCAGCCAAAGCCAATAACTTAAACGAAAATTCCAAATGAAGAATTTAATTTTAATATGTATAGCTACTTTTGGAAGGTATTAGATGTTTTCCACATCCAGAGTTGAAATAAATGACACACCCTAATGATTAATGACTTTTTCGTGCCTGAATTGGAGGATGTTGATGTTGACGACATTTAGTTTCAACAAGACGGCGCTGCATGCCAATACAGCCAACGGAACGATTAACAACGCGTTATTTCTGACATACGGCCCCAATTGCTACAAAAAGTGGTCGAAAATTGGGCCTCTTGGCTGGAATTTATTCGAGCGAGCCGCAGTGGCCACTTGCCCGAAAACATTTTTAAAACATAATGCCAATTCTTGGCCATAGCATTAAATTATATGCGTTTTATTCCTTCTTGAAAACCACACGTCTAAAAAAACACCCTTTAAAACCACACAAAAAAATTCTCTTTAGAAAAAATGTAATTTTTGTGATTTTCAATTAGTGTTTAATGTTGGACTTAAATTTGAATTTGAAAATAAAAATAGTAAGTACTTAAGAACACAGAATAAAAAAAAATTAGTTTCAATTTTGTATTTTTCTAAATTTTTAAGTTTGAGTTAATTTTTTTCGAAACTACGAGTATCTACCTATTTCTTTAAAAAAAAATGTAATAAATGGTTTTCGATTTTAAAAAAATCTTTAGCATAATTATCTCTAGTATTGTCCTTGTTTCCAATTTCTATTTATTTTATGCCTTGTCTTATTTTTTAGAAAATTGCCCTTCCCACCTAAACGGCGTATTTTGTCCTGCTTTTACTGTTTCATCTCTACCCTTATGCTATGGAAACTTTCAAAGCATAATGCTCGGATAGACAGTTACATTTCACTCTAAGACAATTCCAATCAATCATATTTACGGACCAAAAAATTGGAGAAAGATCCTTGATTATGACAATTTACATATAAAGGCGGTCTCTAAGATTTCTCTCCGAGATTTAGATAATTTAAATACCGTCTTTTCGTCCCTCTCCATCCAAAAACAATAGCTACCTACATTATTCATGGTCTTAGTTCTATGAATTGTGATACTCCATTATGATGAGAAGTAAGGTTTTTATAGCAGTAATTGTTTTCAATATACATACATACACATGTAGGTACTTATCTTTATTTCAGGACTTATTTCCACTTTGTATTCAAATAAATTAATTTATTTTGAATGAATGTTCACTTCATAATCTATTATTATTTTTCCATAGGAAATATTTTTGTATAGCATGCCTCATGTGACTTAACATGCATCGATTATCCACTTGAACACTAATGAGCCTTCAGTTTAGTCCATCTAAATGCAAATCAATTTATAACTGGTCACTGCGACACATTCAAGTGCAGTGCAGTCATAAACAAGATACAAAAAAAACTGAAGAAGTTTCGTTATTTATGAATCACTAAATGTGCATAGTGATTGAAAATGTCATCTCATAACATAATCAATTAAAACAAACGATTATATTTATATGATGAGTTAGTAAATAACTGACCATCCACAACGTACCGATATGAAAAAGTGTGTACATTCGCCTTTGAGTGCATCAGTGTTACAGTGTGACAGCATGAGGATTCGACCGAGTAACAACGTGTAAGAGTGTCTCTGTGTTGAATCGCCCACGCTCACTAAATGGAAAATTTCTAGTTTTTAATTGTGAATTTTGCTTACACATGTTATGCTTTCTGGGGGAAATTAATAGTTAATAGTTTTATTTAAATAAAATTTTAAACCTTAGTTTACGTAATAAAATAAAATCAATAAATTTACCCATTATTGATATTTAAATTTTAAGCTCAATTACATATATCCTTTTTGGTGACCTTTTTAGTTATATATATTAAATGTCTATGTGAGCTTGAGGTCAGTTTTCAGTCAGTTCAAGTGAGTACGCTGGACGAAACGCCAATTTGTAGGACTAAAGGTCATAAAAAACTATTTTGAGTTTTTGTTTTTATTATTTAAGGCTCAATCATTTTTTGTAAATTATTTATTTCCTCCTCCTTAAACCTGAATATTGAATCACCAAAATATAAAATTTCTATTGGTCTCTTTCTAAAGACATTCATTTCATTTAATTTTATTATATTTATTCTTAACGCAATGCACTTATTTAATAAAACTATTCTTTTATTGAAAATTCACTTAAATATACATAATACACATTATATTTTTTTAAACTTCTTCCACTCGGTTAGCCAAAAGATTTGGAACGTTCCGAGGTTGTTGGGCATCACCACGATCATAATAACCACCATGATGATAACCAAAGGGATCATGTGGAACTTGATACAGCCCATAATGAACACCACTATTGGCAATCTGTGATATATATTTAAAGGAACTTTAATCGAATAAGTTAACCATTGTTAATGTAATCACACCTTTTTTAAACCATTAATTGAAGCCAACAGTAAAGCCATTTTAGCTAAAAGCAATGCTTTCCCACTAATAACCGACAAAACTTGAAAGCCCACCGGCACCATAACTGCTCCCAAGGCTGTAACACCAAATACCATTGCCATCATCATGTTGTTTCTATGGCGCCTATGACGTGGAGTTCCATAGACTTGAGATGATTTGCCTTAAATGAAAAGGAGTGAACATAAGAGAAATGTTAAATGAATATAAATGCTTATAGACATTCAACTTTATGTGAACATTTTGGACTTATACTTCAAAAAAAATAATGCCATTTCAACCTTAACACCTTCAATATGTCTTAAACCAATTAACTGACTCACCTTTGTCATCTAACACAAATCCATCAACGATGTCCTTAAAGCTCACTTGCAAGGCATGCGTTTGTAAAACTCTCGTCATTCTTTCAACTATTTGATCCAGATATATAAAACCCTCGACATCTCTTTGAGCAGCAACAGCAGCAGCACTATCACTATGAAGTTAAGGGACACAAAACAATAGAAATAAAATAATCCTTCGTAAAAGGAAATTCACCTTAGGTCAGTCATCGTCATTGGCCTGTGATCTATGTAATCAGCAACCTGCACTAATCGAATTCCCCGCCATATGGGAATCACATTTGACGACATCATCTCGTCAAATAACTTCAGTGATGTGACTTTCAGGCAATTCCACGTCGTATGACTGGTTTTCTGAGGTATAAAGAGGAAGAGGAATTAGTTTTTTATTTTGCAAACCAAATATTTTTTCTTTGTGCAACTTAATGAGTTTAAAGGTTGGCAAAGGGAGGTTAAAAAAACGTGAATTGAAATACTTTACATACACGGATAAAATCAATATTATAAAAATATTGGATATACATATGATTTTTTATTTACATTCAAGGACATTCTGTTACTGACGATGACGGTCACCAAATTGTTTTATCCATGGGTGGTCAGAGTTTATTGTGATGTTTTACTCTCTCTTGTTGATACATGCAATAACAATCACGTTATTTTTTGAATATTTTTTTAAACATGGGGAAATTTATATTACGCCAATACATTAAGGTTTATGATATGAAAGTGGTTGGATTAAGATTAAAAAAGCTGTTTGACACACTACATGAAACTGATGATATTATTATTTTCAGAGAATCAGGAAAAATATATTGACCACATTTCCTGCTTTTGATTTGTGAAATTCGTCTATATGACCCGTGAAAATGTGAAAAACGAGTTCTGAAAATGTTGAGTATATGCCTATGTACTAACATAAAGGATACGTATCACGAGTTCATATAGAATATTATATGAAAAGGAAAATTCAGTGAGTTTTAAAGAAGTAGTATTAAGTCCAGTTCCTTAAAATAAAAGTCGTAACACAGCAAAATTAATGCTTCATTTCTTCATTTTGAGCCGTGTAGGAATTTTCTAGGTTTTCATAATTTGTTTGTCAGTTTTTAATAAAAACGACTTTTTGAACATGTCATAGAAGAATGGGGTGAGTCTGTCCCCGTTTTTATTCGAGTAGAGGTATTTTAAAGCCCTTCTTTGCTCCGAAAAAAATTTAGAAATCATTGATGTTTCGATTTTCACTTGCGATATATGAATATGAACAGGTACCTACCAGTGGCGGATCCACGGGGGAGGTCATGGGGTCATAACCCCCCCCCCTCCCCAGAGCTCCAGAAAAAAGAAGAAATACGAGCAATCTTTACTTGTTATTCAACACATTAGAAGACAGACATAAACTTTTTGGGTAGTTCCATATATTTTAGTAAACTATACGAAAACTATGACCTATTAATGTAATGGTAAGCTTCTATTTTCCTTAGCAAATTCTAACTTCGTAATGGTATGGTCAGGAAATAAATTTTTACAAAAATTACTGGTAGCCCTGGACGCGCACCCTCTTAGATAATTTATATAGGGTGTCCACCAGTCATGGTTTTCATATGCGATGATTATAGTCTAAGAGCCAGTGGTCGGCAGGTTTACGGTATTTCTGTACAATAAGTGGAGCCATTCTATTAGACTTCTTGAGGATGGAATGAGCACTCCAACAGGGTAAGAAAAGTAAAAAAAATCGACCTCAAAACGTGATAGCAGTATGTCCACCCCTTTGGTATGTTAGACTTTAAAGTTGTTTTTATTCAAAAATAGTAAAGGCAGGCAAAGGGTGTAGTACATCTTGGAGTTATACCTTCAGGTCTTTTATATTTTAATAAAAAATAGTAAATATAACAAAAAAAAAATAATTTTCAGACACCAGTTGCAACACCTGGATTTTTAACGGAATTTTGAGATACAAAAAATAAGGAAAAATCTCCATTCACATTTCACTGTTTCTTTTCAAATAAAATAAAACGGGTGTCCTGTTAATTTTTATATTTGAAAAAAGATTGGCAGACAAATGGTGAAGTTCCTAGTTTATTAATCTAATTTTGAAAAATAAGTTCTACTGTATTTCAAAGTTTAAAAAACCAACATTTTCAACGAAGGAATATGTCTGTCCCTTTGTCTCTTTAAAACTTAATTTTAATTTATTAAACAAAAGTTATGTGCTGATACTTGGTGCAGTACCCAGATTAGTAACGGAATTTTTAAAAATTGTCCATACAAAAACCACTGTATTTCAAAGCAAAGACAGCTTATTTTGTACTTAAGTAATATGTCTGCCTCTCTGATATATAAATTTGTATACTCTTTTTCATTAGAAAACAAATCTGGCAGAAGCCTTGTGCAGTACCTGAATATATAATGGAATATTGAAAAAAAGGCTTTGAAAACTCCATACAAGCTCCAATATATCTCAAAAACAATCAAAAAAGTTTTAACAAAAGCCATATGTATGCCCACCTCTCCGTTATGTGAATCCTATTAGGATATTTTGTTAAAACAAAACATCTGTGGAAGTCATAGGCGTAGGAAGGGGGGAGCAGAGGTGGGCAGTGCCCACCTTAAAAAATGAACTGCCCACCTTAGAAAAATCGGCAGTTAAACTTTTCTGGTTCTACATCCCACCCAAGAAGCAAGATTGAATAATTGTGAATGAAATTTCAGACACCAAAGTTTAAATTTTGCCTGCAGTTGGTCGTCACATAGAAGTAATTTTTGCCCACCCTAATTTTGTGTGTATTTACACATTGCAGCATTGTCCGAGAAGCATCTACTCGGTTTATTAAACCGAGACAAGCACAAACCTAGTTGAACCGACTTAAATTTGTCTCAAACCGAGTTAGCTTGAATCTTGAAGATGAGTAGTTTTAGTTTGTCAGGTTTAAAAAGCGGAATCACCAAACGTAAGATATATGTAAATCGCCAAAAAATCGCAAAATTTCAAAATTTTCCACTCTATAAATAACCAATTTCAAAAATCAATTGCAATTAATTTAGGAATAAGAAAGAAATCGTATCGTTTTTCAGTTTTGGGGTGCGTTCAGATTTAATACTACGATGGCTCCATCTAGCAAAACATTACATTATAAAACGAATGTTTAGTTTAAGTAAAAGCTTGACAAAAAAAATAAAGACTTGAATTCAAAAAATTAAAATCACCAAATGAAATTTCAATTTGTCTGTTTGGCGATAAATCGCTACATCTGACAAATTTGGAACATGAACCGAAACGTAATTCGATTTGTTTTGTTTAAAGTTAAAGCTTACGGTTCGGTTTCGGTGTGTATCAACTCGTTTGTCATCGACTCAGGGTTAACGTTTTATTTGCTCTGTAACAGACGAATCAAACCGAATAATTGGAATTTTATAAAAATCTACACCGAGTTGTTTCTACCTATCGCCTGCGTTTTATGGAGAACAATATAATGTGAATGAATTAAAAAACCTCAACAAAATCAGAAATTTTTAGTTTTTCTACTGTTCCGGAAAAAAATGATTTTAGGGCAATTGGGTGACATTTGGATCAAAATACACTTTTTCTGTGTAATCATATTTTTAAGTTTCGTGGAAAAATTTATTTTTCTTGTCAATAAATGACTCAAAAAATAAGCTGTTTCTTAAAGAAAAATCAAATTGAATAATGTTAAGGCTTGGTTAAGGATAAATTCTCAAAATGTTCTCGCTTCGATATAAAACCCTAATGTTCGCATTGTCGTTTCAATACCGAGACAGCCTCAGTATTTTTGTTTGTATTTGTAGTTTTTTTGTTCATTAAAAATGTTCAGATACCTTTAACCATTTATTTTATTCATCGATTTGGGGTCTAGAATTATTGCTTATCTCTTGGATGAAGATGGCAAGAAAAGAATTTGGGTTCCCCAAAGCTGCGATAGATGTAAGATGTTAGAAACTAGGAACACACACATCACGAATAAACGAATTGACGCACTAACACAGCTCACCGATGACCGACCAACACCGACAACACAGACGAAACTAACCCAGAAAGAAAATTAAAATTATGACAAAACATTTCACTAATCACTTAATAATTGAAATGAACCTAAATATAATTGACACATAGGACATCGAGAATGTGAAATATGTTCACACTTTCGATACCAATACGCTTTCGATGCGATATCGCTCCGTTTAAATATTCTTTCAAACAAATCGAAACCGGAGCGAGACCGTACCAGTATTGGAGCGATAATGATTGTGTGAATATACTCATTATTTCTCGTTTAAGAATATTTTACTGTAGTGAGAACGTACTGAGACTGTATCAGTATTAGAACTATAGTGTAAATCAAGCCTCTGAATTTAAATTTGTTAGACGGTTGTGTAGTTAGACAGTTTCTAAAAGTTCTTTATAGTTGGAAATATTCTTTTGTTTAATTAAATAAAATGCAAAGTTTGACAAATATTAGAAAATCGATGCCGTTGTCCAAGTAAGATAACTTTAGGACAAGGGTGAACAAAAGTTTTTAAAAACTTTTTGGAGTAGGCCAGCTATCAAAGTCTATAAATACGACCGTATAACTCTTTTTTCGACTAAGGTGATGGATAACATATACTTCAACTTCAAAAGGTGGTTGGAAAATATTCTATGGGCCCATTAATTAGTCGCCTTTGTCAAATTATATATGAGTACCAGTACTGCAGACAAATTTTATCAATAACTTTAAAGATATTTTAAAATGAATTCAATAGCACTGAGTCTAGATTATGAACAAATATGTTCGAATTAAAGAACTATGAATTAAGAAACAAACATGGATTGGATATTTTCAAATGTATATACAAACTGCAACAGGCCGCATTACCGCTTCCGCTTAGTTGCGCCAATTTTGAAAGAAGTTTATCGGCAGTGCGGCGGATAAAAACTTAGTTGAAAAATAATTTTACCCAAAACCATTAATTTTTAATATAAATGCATCATAAGACATTGTTGCAGAGTTGATTTTGGTAGCACTTTTAATGTTTTTTAATTTGCTTTATTGTTGACGTCGTTGTCGGCTTCATTCTTTCTTCATTTCATTTCTTTTGAACAAATTCGGGAATTAGTTAAATGCTCAAGCATCAATAAATACATAGTTATTGAGGAATCACTTGCACCGAAAAATTGTTTAATGTTTAGGTTTGGTTTGAACTGGTTGCCCACCTTAGACAAAATTCCTTCCTACGCCAATGGTGGAAGTACTTGGATTTACTACGGAATTTTGAAAAAGGGGCTTTAAAAAACTTCACACAGTTAAAACTCTCCTGTATTTCAAAAGCAAATAGAAAAACAGTTTTAACTAAATCAGTATGTCTGTCTCTTTTATATGTAAATCATTATACTCTGTTTTACTAGAACCCTGGTACTGTACCTTGATATTTAAATAGAATTTTGAAAAAAAGGTTTTGAAAAAATTCCATAATTAATAAAATCGCAATAACACATGTTAACAAATATCGGTTAACTTTTCGACAAGTAAGAGTCGTACTAAGGGTATTTTTTTCCGCTGAACTCAAATCCGTTATCCATTTTTCGCTATCAGATATATTAGAGAAATATTACCGTTAGAAGAAAGTGCAATTTTTGGGTTTATGTAACTATGTGAATTGATTTTTATTTTTTTAATTGTACTGATTTCTGAAAGTATTAACCTTAATCTTCAAACTTCAGCTTTAATCGTTCCAATGTCTTTTTTACTTTTTGAGAGATATTAAATTAGTTATTAGTCCTCATCTGACTACATTTAATTTTAAAAATGCTTTCTCTTTGTTTTACGTGCGTCGTTTTCGATAGGAGCAGGTAAAATATGTTCTAAAAAGAGCTTAGTGTAGATTTCAAATCTGAAATCCAAGGGCACGGTAGTGCCCAGCCAAGTTCGCGACACTACACCCTTTTTACAGGAACAAACTCAGGCGATTTTCAACCCCCCTCTAACTTCAGTACCAATAAAGTCAGAAACTTCAAATTCGGAGTATTTGCTGAACTGATCAAACACAGGTGGCTCTCCAAATTTCAACTCTTTAGCATTAGTAGTTCCCAAGATATAGGACTTCAAAAATCGCAAAAACCGTAACTGACTGACTCACTGACTCACTGACTCACTGACTCACTGACTCACTGACTCACTGACTCACTGACTGACTGACTCACTGACAGATCATCAAAATTATGGAGCACTTCCCGACATCGTAGAAACTTGAAATTTCGCACAACGGTAGGCCTTGTGGTACATACAAAGGAAAAAATCGAAAATCTGCTATTTTCTATTCAGGGGGCGTGGCATCCACCCACTTTCTTAATTATTCTATAAATTATATGGAGCCTTTCCGATTGTTGTAGAAAAATAAAAATTGGTAAGTTGGTAGGGTTTGAGGTACTTAGAAAGAAAAAAATTGAAAAATTGGAATTTTCCATACAGGGGGCGTGGCATCCACCCACATTCTTAAAAAATCTTATAAATTATATGGAGCACTTCCGATTGTTGTAGAACGATAAAAATTGGTAGGTCGGTAGGGCTTAAGGTACTTGGAAAGAAAAAAATTGAAAAATTGGAATTTTGCATTCAGGGGGCGTGGTATCCACCTACATTCTTAAAAATTCTTATAAATTATATGGAGCACTTCCGATTGTTGTAGAACGGTGAAAATTGGTAGGTCGGTAGGACTTGAAGTACTTAGAAAGGAAAAAAATTGAAAATTTGGAATTGTCCATTAAGGGGGGATGCCGTCCACCCACTTTATCAGAATTGCTATTATTTGTATGGAGCACTTTCGGTTGTCGTAGAATTATGAAACTTTGTAGAGCGGAACGGCTTGATTTTCACCTGGCTAAATAAATCTTTGCAAAAAGGAGTGAAATCACAACAAAAACATAAATGTTAAAAAAGGAGCCAAGTTCTTATGTGTACAAGAAACTTGTGCGTAAAAAGTCAGCCAAAAAAAGTACTGAGATCTAAAATATATGCCAAGTTTTAAGTTCATGAAGTTTAATATCAAATATCTTAAGAAGAGTAATATCGAAACAATTCCAAATCATGACAGAAATTTGGTAATTAATGATTACTGATTAAAATTTGGTGGATTTACTTGGCAAGTTTTCTCTTAAATACTTACTTAATCACAATTTAAAATGTATGAAAACTTGACCAGTGAACCCACCAAATTTTAATCAGTAATCATTAATTACCAAATTTCTGTCATGATTTGGAATTATTTCGATATAACTCTTCTTAAGATATTTGATATTAAACTTCATGAACTTAAAACTTGGCATATATTTTAGATCTCAGTACTTTTTTTGGCTGACTTTTTACGCACAGGTTTCTTGAAGATATAAGAACTTGGCTCTTTTTTTAACATTTATGTTTTTGTTGTGATCCATTTTTTGCTCAGCTCAAATTTTGGAAATAAATTAAAAAATCACCCGTTTTTGACCATAGCTTTCTTTTTTTTTATTTGAAGTAAATCTTGCAAAGTGTAATGGAAATACCCTGTTTATATAAATTTTGGTCCGTTTCACGTACAAGAGACCAATAATAGTCACTTAACATACCATCATCCCAAAAAACCTTTGTAACTTTTTTCTATTCTTTCTAAATCTTGGTGAAGTCACTCTCCTTGCTCTTCACAATATATTGCAAAATGCAACTGAGGATTTCTCAAAAAGTAAAGGAGATATTGGGACGATTAAAGCTGAATTTTGAAGATTAAGATTAGTACTTTCAGAAATCTGTACAATTAAAAACGATAAAAATCAATTTGCATAGTTACATAACCCCAAAAATGGCCAAAAAGGGTTTTGTTGGCACTTTCTAACGGTTATATCTCGAAAACCAGAGCTGATAGCGAAACACGGATAGCGGAATTGAGTTCAGCTAAAAAATTACCTTTAGATCAACTCTTACTTGGTCGTGTCGAAAACCTTGTAAGCCTGTGTAATTATAGCAGATACCTGGATTTATAACGGAATGTTATTTAATAAAAAAAATATGTGCAAATACTTGGTGCAGTACTCAAATTTGTAACCAAATTTTTAAAAAAATTCCATGTGAGAAAATACCCTCCTCTTTGCATTGACAACAGTTTTTTTTCTTTTCGGCATGGATTTCACCACATATTTGCAATTATTTCTAGCTTTTCGTTTCAAATTGACCTTGAATTATTCCTTTTTTAGTTGCTGTCAACTTTTTTTTTAGATTGCAAATTTTGCTTCCAATCTTATATGTTCATCATACTCTCATTATTGTCTGAAAAGTATGAAATGGAGCTTAATCTTGTTGATAAATAAGTTTTCCAGCATCAAGAAAGCTGTGCACTATTACTATAAGCAGGAGTCCGATATAGTTTTAGGGCCTGGTCACGAAGTGAGGGGCAGAGCGGCAAAGATCTCTGATCATGCCTTCGACTATAATGAAGTCATAATAAAATTGGATATGTAAAAGATTCAAGGCCATATATTTCAAGAGGTTTCAGTTCAACTAAGGTATGATGTTTCAATCTCATGACCCCCCCCCCCCCCCCCAAGCTGAATTCCTGGATCCGCGCCTGGTACCTACTATATACAGCAAGTTAAATTGGATGGCGCAATAGCTCGCGGAGAACCAGAGTCTAGTGACTTACAACTCTCAACCAATCCTGTGTGCGTGCTGTTGGCAGGGATGCCGGGGGCCTACAGTTTTTTGCCGAGTCCGAAAGGCCAAATGAGGATTTGTCAGTTCCTCGCAAGAGGCAGTACCTCGAATAAAACATTTCTGTTTTTAGGTGGCACGACGGAGGGGAATCGAAACCACACCTCCGGCAGTCCTATGCCCTAACCATCATGCCACGAGGTACTATGAATATATGGCAAGTAAAGAGTTTGTAAAAAAAAATTGAACTGAACTGAATTTGTATGAACCAACTAACTTGAAATAATCACCCATATTCCGAAAGTCGTATTTTTTCTCGTACTCGTAGTCGAACTCGAACTCGTCTCGTATTTAAATCTATATTTTTCAAGTCGTATACGTTGGATACGAGAAGCTTTAAAAAACCACGTCTATCGTTGCTTGTAGATATTTGTCATTATTTCTTGTCAAAGGATTAAAATTTCATTAAATTAAATCATTTGTGTCTGCGTTAGTAGCGTGTCATCTTTAGAATTGGATATAACTGTACCACTTCTCAGAGGTAAAGTGCACGGTTTCTTATTGCTCGTACTGGGTAAGGTCCTGGAACAGACTTCTTAAGAGAAGCACGAAAGAAAAGCAAGAAAAAAGGAGGAAAAGAATTAAAGGAAGACCGGTAGCGCAAAGGATGCAGTACAGCAGACGTTTCGTCAACTTCTTGCAGGGATTCAAGCGCCGCACAGTGGGGCCGAGGTGGAAAAAACCTCATATATAAAAGTGTTTAGTATGGCATTGTGATACACTTTTCTTTCAGTATTTTTCACGCGGAATGCGCGGAATGATTTTATAATAAAAATTTGCTTTTGGGCCAAAAAGGGGTTAAAACGGACCATTGAAATTTTAAGCTTTTAATACTGATGTTTTCCATGATTCCTCCATCTTACGAATTACTTTTTTTTTATTTTTCTTTGAATGTACTATGTTAATATATACCTTAATGTTTCTGATGAGAAAATAATTTACCCCATTTTTTCGATTAAACCGAAAAATCTAGGCAAAATTTGAACATCGGGTGTACTTCCGGACTTGAGTAGCCATACAAAAAAAGTTCCACCTTCCTAGGGTCTGTTTCAGCTCTTTTCTGGTAGTTCTGGTGGTATTGAAGATCCTATTAAAATTTCATCACCAGATTCTACCAATTTTGGGATCAGTGCGAATACAAATTCAATTTAAGAAATAAGATAATTTCTGATTGAATATAACCATTTCAATAAAGACGTAATTGTTTTTTCACAAAAGTCAAAATAGAATTTGAAAATTCTATTATAATTCTTCTTCAAAAATAACTTTGAATCACTCCAATCCGCCTTTTCTTCTCTGAGATATCTTTATTTACTTTTTAGTTTCCACCTGACCGAACTTGATACAAAATATCCCACTATTATGAAAAGTTAAAAATTTCCCCTTAACTCTGATCATAAAACAGATGGTGCCATTCAATTAAGCGAGTGCAAATACATATAAAATGATACCGCTTAGAGGTTTTTTCCCTAAATCGTAGGTTTGGCCCCACTGTGCGGCGTGCGTCGCGTCGTGGTCCAAATGCTTACAATTTTTAATTTATGTACATATTTCTCAAATTGATAAACGAAAGCGTTATCCACCATCCGGAAGATAATTTGGGACAAATCAAATTCAATGGATTTGCCCGATATTTGGAAAAAGTCAGACGGCTGGTGAAAATTCATACCGACACAAAAAAATTTTAAGACTTACCATTTACCAATCGAATGTGCAAAATATGTATATACCACCAATATGGCAGCGATACCGCCTTAGCGTTACCTTTTAACCACTACTCCAATTACAATGCACATTCAAAAGTATTTTACTGGGCTAAAAAATTTATAGGACTTTGTATAGGTCAAAACTACATGCAATGAACCTGTAACCAAGACAACCCAAATGCACTTTTAAATTGCAACAAAAAATATTGATCGAAGTAAAAGTAGTTATTATACCGCTCTAAATTTCGTTGGCTGTATCCGTGCAATCTAAATGCCATCAACGCGGTAAGAATGCTTAGACCCTAAGAGCTTAGACTACCAAAAGATAAAGGAATGCAATACTAAAGACTACTTGAATGCATTGAAGCCTTCATAAAGAATGCATTCTTAAAAGTTCTTGGGTTGCAGTAAAAAGACTGCAGTCTTTTGAATGTCACGAATGTTATGTTTGTTAAAAATGTGAATAAATTCAATTGACCAATTAGCTAACATTTATTTTTTGTCCATTTTTATCATCAAAAAAATGTATCTCGTTCAGAAAATCTTACACGACTAATAAACAATACAGATACGACTTAAATTCAATTAAATACGAGACTCGGAATAACATAAAATATGAACAGTCGTATGCGATGTTGTGCGTTTCTCAATACTAATACGAGTGAAGTCGGATATGTGACTCCTGGAATAACAACATACGACTGTAGTCGAATACGATTCATAAAAACGAGTCTCAGAATATGGGTGAATATTTCATATCAAAATTTTCAAAAAACAATTTTTGAATTTTTAACAATACTTTCATTTTTGAAAGTTCCATGTCTCAAAAACTTAAATTTTATTTTTATATATGTTGGCAACGCAAAGCTCAGTACTTAATTACATGGGCACCCGCAGGGGGGGGGGCAGAGGGGACATTTGCCCATGCTTAGTTATAATTATTGGCAGCACTCTACCATTCTACAATATGTCAAAAGCTAACTTATATTTCCTTCTTGGGCGATCGCCATTTTATAAATATATCTCTTCTTGTTCTTAGCTTCATATAAATCACACGTGTTTCATTTTACTCATCCATTTTTACTCCACAGGTATATTTTCATAATTTTCTCCGTCGATTTCAAGATCCAACAGTGGCGACGAGGATTGACGAACTTAATAAAAATTTATTGCAATTTATTAAACACGAACAGGAGCGAAGCAAACTTTAACAACAAACTATGGACAAATCACACAAATGCAACAATTGGCAGTAACGTTGAATGTCGGTGGCGCAGTCCCCAGCACAACTCGAACACCAGCATCTGCACAGGCAGACAGTGAGTTCCGCATGGAGTCTGGGCCAGAGTATCACCGAGTTTGACTACGTAACTGACAACAATATATCATTTGATACGTGGTACTCACGTTATGAAAGCCTTTTTACAGAGGATGCTGTTCATTTGTCGGATGAGGCTAAAACACGATTGTTGCTTAGGAAACTAAACACCCGGTGTCATCAACTGTACATTAACTCAGTCGTCGAAAGAAATAACGTTCAACGACACAACACAGCGCCTAAAAAGTATCTTCTGCACACACGAATCTTTATTTAGCACTCGCTATAGCTGCCTACAAATAAAATAAAATGCACGACTGGGTCGTACGTACTTGCTCTTATGTTCAAGACACTGTGGGTTTCAGAAAATTGTATATAAAAACATGGAAATTATGAGGGAAAAATGTAGAGAAGCATACAATACGACATTTAAATTGGCTAAAACAACTCTTTTGACAGTTTGAGGTAAAAAAAGAATGTCATCTTCATTCTTGATTGAATATGATTGTATGGGAAAAAAAATTTAAAAAATTAATTTTTATATAAAAAATTCTTAAAACATTTTTAAGAACAAATTTTGGTATGCGAATCTAAAGTATATATTTATGTGTATAGAAAAACAAAATTCGAAACAAAAATTTTCAAACCGTTTTTAGGATATCGAATTTTCAAACAAAAAACAATTTGAAACTTTTTTTAAAAATCCACAAACTTTTTTTTGAAAATTTTGATATGCAATATGATTTAATCTTATCTGAAATTTGTATATAAAAATTAATCTAAATCCGTTTAGTCGATAACGAGAAAATTTAAAAAAAAAAGTTCTATGACAGGTACTATTAACAGTTGCTAGGTGTAAAACTTTATAATTTTTGAAAGTAGATCGTACTTATTTTAGTATATGAAAAAAGTTTAATCAAAATCGTTGGAGTCGTTTTTGAAAAAAAAAAAAATATTTTCCTTTGCGGTTTTTAACTTTTGTATGGAAGGTACCGCTTTTTTCTAAAAATATTTTAGAGAGTACTAAAAAACTCTTAAATGTCGAGTTTCAAAAAAATCGATCATGTCGTTTTCGAAATATTTGATTTTCCAAAAAAAATTTTAAACATTTTTTTAAAATCCAAAAAATATTTTTTCAAAAATTTTGGTACACAAAACTATTTATATTCTTTGGAAACTTTTGTATAAAAAAAATAATTGAAATCGGTCGTACCGTTTTGAAAAAAATCAAAAATTAAAAAATTGCTTCTTTGGGAGGTACCATTGATAAAGATTTTTGAAAAATGGTTTTCCACCCAAAGAAAGCCTTTACTAGAATAAATTTATTAATTTTTTTTTAAGAAAAGTTGTTGAGTTGAAAAATAGGATTGTGTAAAATTGCTAAGAAAAATTGTATGGCATGTACCGTTATTTTTGGCTCTAAGAACATGAAAAAAATGTGTGGGCATAATCACCAAAAACCACTATATACCAAGTTTGAAGAAAATCGATCAAGCCGTTTAGGCTGTAGACGAACAGACAGACAGAATTATGCCACCCACGTTTTTGGTGTTCTCTATCATCGTAATATCATGTTCGATCGTTATCTCAAAATTTTTTGTTTGCGCGAATCCAAAACTTGCCTTATAGTACCTATATCGCAAGTAATTAGATAATTGTATGTACTAAATGTTTTTCCCTAGTGATTTTGTTGCAAAATGAAGTTCTGTCGAATTGTTAAATAAAAACCAAATGAAGGAAGTCATTCCTTTCCTTCAAAACAAATCGTACAAAACATTTTGTCCATCGATTAATGGAATTTTAATAAATTTTTTGACAAAATTTGTTCCAGCATGAAGTTCTTGCACGATTTTTTCTGGACCTATTGATTTTATGGAAAAAAGTAAGTTAATCTTTTTTGTGTAGAATTATATAAGCTACAAATTTCGCCTTCACATTTTTTTTCAAAAAACTGCTAGTTTTCGAGAAATTAAGAAAAAAAAATTTAAAAAATTGCCCCGGCCCAAATTTACAGAACTTTTTAAAAACTGCTTAAGACGTCAAAACAAAGCTCTCCACCAAAATTCAGCTTTGTCGGAATTTTTTCGAAGTTTTGCCCTTTTTTTTCAAATTTTCCAGGGCTATAAGATGGGTTATATATGCAATTAATTCTTGAACTTAATTGGGGGGGCGGTCAAGTTGAAGTTTCTTTATGGAAAAAGTAGACTCAGGACTCAGCAGATATATAGTATATATAGTATTACCCTAGTTTACTAGCGCAATGTTTGAATGCTTATAAATTTTTTTTAATCAGTTTTGACCGGGAATGGAAACTAAGTGAACGAAATTAATTTTTTTAAATAAACCTAAATATTTTTCTTCACTTTTCTTAAAGAAAATAAATAAAAAAATAATAAAAAGAAAAAAAACATACTTTGGGTTCGTGGAAACCCCAAGGCCTAAAATGGTATACTTATATTTTCACGAAACAGGTATTTTATTTGAATATGAGCTACAGTGGAGGAAATTCCCCTAAAAACACATGGATATTACTAATGTAACTTTCAACGAAATTCAGCCTTGCTGTCTTATGGGCTGCATCTAAAGGTGGCTTCAAGTTTGGCCTTAATTTGAGATGCTTGTGTCTGGTTGCTTCACGTGAAATTATTAGAACTTTACGGGTTGTTAGCCTTTTATTTTGCACATGGTTAGCAATTTTTCCATAATTTTCGCCTAGCCTTGAAAAGTTAGGAATAACTGTATTTGATATCCCAATTTTTCTGGCAATTTCACGATCAGATAGGCCACAGAGTCTTTGTATGGAGTAATTTTTGGCCTTTCTTCCGCACTCAAAATTCTTCCACGAGGCATGATTAAATTCTAGAAATAAATTTCTGATTAAAACAATTTAAAAGACTCACAATGATCTCCTACCACTTTCAATAAAAAATTCAAGCCACTTTATAAAATAACCACCCTTAATTTGACTGTTTTTATACGAATTGGGACATAATGATGCATTCGGTGCAGTAAAAATTATGCATGGAAGATTGCAGTGTTTTTATGGGAATTTCCACCACTGTAGCTACAACAGATGATGATTTACAAAATGAAAATGATTATAGCTAAAAATAAAAATATATCAAAAATCATTGCGGGATCGGTGATAATTCTGGGAGGCATTTGATGCAAACGAAGACAACAGTTTCTTCCACAAACATTACAAAAATGTGGTTTGGGGAGAGTACGATAACTTAGGTGCCAAGAAATGATAACGGTTTTTTGTAGAACTGTTTGTGTTTAATACAAGCATTTTTTACTATAGGAGCGGGGGGTCTATCCGGCCCCGTTTATTTTATAAGCAAAATTTCGAGATAATTCTGAAAACTTTTTTTGTATAGAATAAAATTTACCATCGAAATGGATTTAAAAAAAAAAAAAAAATTTAATTTTTAGTTAGCTTAATTTTAAAAAATCATTGCAAAACTGGTCTGACACTTTGTCATGTGTTCGAAACCCGGCTTTGTAAGAGCAAGTGTGTTGATTTTGGAAATTATAAAAAAATTAGATGGCAACCCTAAAACTGTGAAGAATTTGAAACTTGACTTTTATTTTTAACTTAACTGGTTATGACCCTCTTATACACCCAGTTTGAGCGTATAATCTAACAAGTCCATCAAAATAGCCAAAAATGCAATTTATAAAGATTTAAAAACTTAAGATCAGCCTAGTTTGAACGACTATTTCTCGATCGATTTTTATCCAAACCGTTTTTTGAATAATTCATTTTACAGAAAATTTAGTTATCTTTCTTTATATGAATTAATGTAATGCCCATACCTTTATCCGCTGGTAAAATAGTTATAAGCAGATACATAAGTAAAATAAAAAATTGGGTTTTTCCCATTTTTTTAAAATTCAGCTAACTAAAATTTTTATAATTTTTTTTTTTTGATGGTAAATTATTTTCTACAAAAAAGATTTTTCAGAATTTAATAAAGGGAAATTTGAGTTTCAGATTCCAAAAGGAGTTTTTGAAGAAAAAATGTGGCGAAAAAAGTTTTTTAATGCTTTTTCAGATATGGTTATTTCAAAAAGGTTTCTTTTTTTTTCTTTTTCTTTTTCTTTTTCAGTGACATAAAATTAGCCTAAAATATACTTTTTTTTTAAGTCAAAATTGATTTAAGAAAAAATTATTAATATCTATCGCACTTGAAAATTGTACAAAAATTGATTTCGAATTTTTAATTCAAATTTTTCTTTTTAATTGTTTGTATACTTTATACAAAATTATTCAAATAAGTTAAATCAGCTCATATTAACTGTAACCATATCCAAGCAATAGACAGAAAAAGTACTAAAAACACAGTTTTCGAAATTAAACCTTGTTGTTGTTTCATGTCTGAAAATTTAAAATGTGAAACTTTGGGCCACGTATACCTAATTATGTACATTTAGAAAACTCCTGTTGATATTAGAATAGGATAAACTCAAATTTTCTTTAAATCTAGATTCTTTAAATGCAAAAGAAACTTTGCATGCACGATGCACCAAATTCGCACCTACCCCAAATCCTATAATGTGCCCAAGCAGGGGGGTTGCAGTGCAGCATACATGCCTCACTGTTTATACGCCGGCCGTAATACGTAAGCAAGCAAAAAACAAACATTCCATACAAAAGTAGTTATAGTAATTATCGATTTTTTCAAAAACTAGAAGACATAGAATCATCTAGGTTTCAGTTTTTGATTAAGAATCAATTAGAGCAACGAATTTCATTAAAAAAATGATATGTATATAATTTTACAATTTTGAAAAATTACACTTTAAACCTTTTGTATGCTTTTTTATCACAAATTTTGAGTTTAAAATTCGTT